>OZ010789.1:621000149-622212172 GCA_963932465.1 Maratus speciosus
TAGAGGTTGACGAAAAAATTATCGTATTAAGAGTGTACTGAAATCCAAACGGTTGATTTTCTGACTCCTTTGTAAATTGATTTTCGCTCTAAAACGCATCCAATTGGCAGGTTTTCTTATTCAGAAACTATATATAATGTGCTGTATTGGTCGATTTTTTGATAAAGGCAGAATATATTTCAAAAAATGCTGTCAAAACGGACATTTTGAAACGAATTGCCCGATGCGATCGTGCTGGAGACGAAAAAAAATGTTCGTACTGAGAAAATAATTGTAAATCAAGTTCTAAATAATTGAACGGAAAATAGAAACTTAATCTGAAGATCCAAGATCTGAATATTTATAAAACCAATTGTAGTACGAATATTTATCATTTGCCACGTTTGACGTGCAATTTTCGACTTGTTCTATATTTTTATAGGGAGCAAAAACATGTCCAAATGTTTTCGGATTTTTTCAGACTTTCAACTTTACTCATTTTTTTAAAATTCAGTACGGTAAAACCTCCCTAAAGCGACCACGTTTCGTTCCAGTAAAAATTGGTCGCTCCGAGAGGTGGTCTCTTAATGGAGGTCATGTTTAAATCTAGATTTTGATTGTTGAAAAAGGGTAACAATTAATGTTACTAAAATTTATTTCTCACATTAGGAAAAAATATAAAAATTGAAGTATCAAAACAAAAGTTATTTACATAAGTTAATTACTGCAGCGTTTAAAAAAGGAATACATTGACGTTTGCTTTGATTTTACAGTTTGATCTTTTATAACTATTATTTCCAAGTTATAAAAGTCGAAGTTCAGTAAATAAATGCAATTTTTTTTGGACGAGAACAAATAATGACGATTTCATTAATTTATTTCTTTGAGAGTTTACTGACAGAATAGGACAGGAGAGTTTATTGACCGTAATTTTTAATTTTTCATTTTTTATCATTTTTCTCATATAATAATAATAATTTGATCATAATTTTTCTCAATTATTGAGTTAAATTCATTGCTTGAAAAGACACAAATGGGTTTAAACACTTAAAAGTTACCGGAATAAAAAATAAATCTATAACTTAGTTTAGAAATTTGATGAATAATGCGCTCTCCGGAATTATTTTTCTAATAAAACCTTCTTCAAGCGACCAAGAAAAAACGGAATTTATTTCATTTTCTTCAAAGAAATGGGTCGCTCATGGAGGGAGTTCAACTGGGATGGTCTCTGAAGGGAGGTAAAATTAGTATTGAGCCTATGGGAATAAATTTCGTTCCATGAAAAATTGGTCGTTCAGGGAGGTGGTCGCACAGAGAGGTTTCACTGTATTTTACTTCCAAGAAAACGAACACAGATTATGAATCTCTTCAATTTTAAATAAATAAACAAATAAAAGGACATGTCTACCAAGATCTTCAGGTGCGTCTCGTCTCATCGTAATATGAAATCGATTTCGCTCACAGATTCGAATGGAAAAAATAAAATGAATCTCTGTTTTCTTATTCTAGATGGAAAGGGTTGAGAATACATTAAACTACATCCTTCAGATTCTATTTATGTAAAATGGATCGCAAGATTGTTCGAATAGAGGATTTTACAACAGATGCCAAAAACATGTGCGTTTACCCAGTAAACTAAATCTATAGATTACATGAAAGTGTAATACTTCTACTGCGCAATACATTTGTATTTTGGGAAAGGTCAAGTGTATTCCCTTTATTTTCGATCAGTATTTTTTTACATCTTTTACCGAATTCAGAAACAGGCTTTAATTTTTTTAGGTGCGTTCGTAATTATATAAATACGTAGCACTTATAATCGTCGCAGTCCGTTTGTCCGTCCGTCCGCATATAACAGCGCAAAAACTACTCAACCGAATCGTTTGAAATTTAAAATATATAATTGCTGCATAATTTTGTCGAGTCATTTCAAATTTTATGAAAATCGGATGTATAGTTTAATGACAGGGACAGTCAAAAGTTTTCCGTTACCATGACGGCCAATGAAAAAAAATCATTTCAAGTGCATTTTAATGATGTTACAGCCTTTCGAACAGAATGAAATTTACATACACTTATGAAGTGCACTAAAATATACATCCAGTACAATAGGCGGTGCAAAAAATATTTATAAAACTAGTTATAGTACTAATGCACCTCATTTGCCACGTTTGGCGTGCAATATCCAACTTGTTTTACTTGTTGGAGGTATGTTGGCAATGTAAATGCCAAAAATTAGATAGGAATTCATATGATGTTGATGAAATACTCCTACCATTATTTTTTTTAATTATACTTTTTAGGCGCATTCGTAATTATACTATAAATACGTAGCACCTTAGTCGACTGGTCCGCCCGTCGGTTTGTCTGTCCGCATATAACAACGCAAAAACTACCCAACCAAATGATTGGAAATCTAATATATAGAATCGTTGCAGAATTTTGTCGAGTCATTTCAAATGTTATGAAAATCGAATCAAAACTTAAACAGATATTAATAAAAGTTTTCTGCATTCTGACAGTAAAAGTAGTGCATATTTAAACTTCATTTGATATTTCATAGAACTAAATTCAGCGTAGAAATATTTTTTTATTTTTACAATGTAGCTAAAACAAAACCCTTGTTCAAAGTTTAAACATTGCATTGTGCTAAGCGCGCTTCGAAAGGAGGTCGCAAAGTTGCAACATTGCCTTGGTCCGTGCCGTGTTTTTCCAGATAGGTTTTTAATAAACTTTTAAAGATCCGGGAGGCGTATTGAGAGATCCACTCAATGCAAACGAGTCGCAAATCCCATAGTATTTATGTGATTAATTATAATTAAATTTCTCTGTTTTTAACAATTTGACGTTTATTGCTTTTATACTGCTACTGGGCATTGCATTACACAACTATATCATTAAAAGTTGTTATCTAGGCTTTAAAAATCGATGGTACACAGAGTGCGCCACCCCTGTCATTATGTATGTCCAAATCGCCCGTGTCTTTAAGGACTTTTATATCGGCTAATTACCAACGATTTTTTTCGAAAATCATTATCAACATTGCTTTTATAATCCTGCTACGATAGGTACCTCCAGCGCTCCTGAACACCTTTCCTGAATGTCCGCAAATCGAAATTTGTGTGTAACGGAAAAATGCGCTTTTCTCAAAAACTATACGTGACCTAGGGTAATCGCTATAATTTTCCTGCAATATTTAAATTAACGTCTACTGCCTCTAATTTTTTTCATGATTTTAGTTTCAGTAGATTCGTAAATAGTGGGAGAGTGGGGGACATATTTTTGCACTACATTTTTGACGATATGGCTGAAAATATAATAACTAAAATTTTAAAAACATGTATTTTTGAATTCAGCGATACGAAAGCTTTTACACGATATACAAAGAAAATGTTTTTTTTATTTTTTTAAGTAACTTAATTAGCCCTTCTACATTTTTCCTAAACATATTTGTGAATGTTTAATAAACTGTAAATATGTGGGTCAATAGTCTTTAGTATTTCCCCCAATTTGAATTTTCCACGTTCCATAGTTTAGGAGTAAAATGCCTGTAACAGACAGACACATGAGTGATCTTATAATGGTTCCGTTTTCACTTTTTAAGTACGGAACCTAATACAAAAAGCTGTAGAAAGAACTGATCTAATCCAGGCAGCACAGAAAATGCTAGAATTTATAACGCCTACATTCCAATCCTAAACGGAGTATCACTTAAGATAATAAAAACAAAAGTACCCAGTTAAACTGATGGCATTGAGCTCACAGGCTATTCAGTATTCACACTAATTGTATATTATACACTTGTTTCAAAGAATACTGCCCACAAAAAATAAATGAAGGGGGATTAACCCCTGTTCCCCCACATTAAACTTAACCAATGAACCTCCATATCTAATCAGGGAAGCAGCTTAACGTAATAAACCGGTACACCAAATTTGAAGCAAATCAGATAATTCTGCATGAAAAAGCCATTTCGCTAAATAAAGGGGGCTAACCCCCCTTTCCCTCTTTTCTACTTAACTAATGAACCTCCAAATCTAATTAGGAAAGCGCCTTATCAGAATGAACATAGAAAAAAAAATTAAATTGGATAATTTGCATGAAAATCCATTTATCTAAATTAAGGGAGGGGTCTTACCCCCCCCCCCTTTCCCCTTTTTATACTTAACGAATGAACCTCAAAATCTAATAATAGAAGTGCATATCGGAATAAACCGGCATATAAATTTTTGAAGCAAAACGATTAATTCTGCATGAAAAACCCATTTATCTAAATTAAGGGGGGAAGGGTCCAGCCCCAGCCCCCCCCCCCCCTTTAAATTTAACCAATAAACCTCCAAAATTAATCAAGGCGCCTTCTTAACATAATAAACCGGTAACCAAATTTGTAGCAAATCGAATAACTCTGCATAAAAAACCCATTTATCTAAATTAAGGGGGGGTCTAGCCCCCTCTTTCTCCCCTTTATACTTAACTAATGAACCTCCAAATCTAATCAAGGTAGTTTCTTAACATAATAAACCGGTATACAAAATTTGGAGCAAATCTACTAATTCTGCATGAAAAACCCATTTATCTATACTTAACTAATGAACTTCCAAATGTAATCAAGTCAGCTTCTTAACATATTAAACCGGTATACCAAATTTGGAGCAAATCGAATAATTCTGCATGAAAAACCCATTTATCTAAATTAAGGGGGGTATCCCCCCTTTCCCACCTTTATACTTAACTAATGAACCTCCAAATCTAATCAGGGAAGCTCCTTAACATAATAAACCGATATACCAAATTTGGAGCAAATGGAATAATTCTGCATGAAAAACCCATTTATCTAAATTAAGGGGGGGCGTCTAGCCCCGTTTCCTTCCCCCCCCCCTTTATACTTAACCAATGAACTCCCAAAACTAATCAGGGAATCGCCTTATCAGAATGAACCTAGAAACAAAATTTGAAGCAAATCGGATGTTTCTTTCAAGAGTTATCGCATTACGTACATACATACATACATACATACATACAGAACGGGCGGGCACATTAGCTTTCAGGCTTTGATAGCCTGTGAGCTAAAAAGAGAAAGAAGCAAGTAAACTTGGAAAATATGTACCGATAACACCAAATCCATCCCTCTTTAAAATGATACGGAATGATATTGAAAAACGCGATAAACTACGAACGGCTGGAATTTATAAAATTACTTGCAGAAATAACAAAATCGAAGAAATATTTTATATAGGAATGACTAAATGTAAAATTGAAGAAAGATTAACAGAACATATCTGGGATTTAAAAAATAACAAACACCAGCCTCGCAAGTAATATATGGATACCCCATTAAAATCAATACAATATCGGTTGAAAATATTGATAATTATGACGACTTTCAAAATGTATTAATTAGAGAGGCCATTGAAATTACTATATTAACCCCTTGAGGGGCGGTGGGATATATTATATCCCAGCTAATTTTAATTAAGATTTGCACCAGAAACTTTTAATAAAGTTTTACTTTTATAACTTTGGTGAAAAAGAGCTGAAAATTTTCTTTTTCCTATTTTTAAATAAAATTTTTCCAAATTTCCGGTGGAAATTCAACATTACAGAAACACAATTGCTTGCCCCTCAAAGGGTTAAAGGATGAAATGGATAAAAGACTTTGCAATGATATGACCCATGCGATAATTGACAATAGATGGTGCTAGATCTTAGATGAACGAGTAGGGGAAAAGGAATAAAAACGGGCAAAGCTTAAAATCTCGGCCAAAAAGATAAAATTAATTTAATTCGGAACTGAAGATTCCTCGGGTGCAGAAGTAAAAACGTTATTCCAAAAATGGCAAAGCAGACGGCCAAGGGGAATGGGATTTTTTATGGATTTTTAATGGTTTTAAGGGACACAGGTAATTTTTTTAATGAACTTTGAAGAGAGTCCAAAAAATAATCATATTTTTTTTTAGCACAGATGCCTATATGAGTAGTGTTTTTGGAAATATGTTGGATTTTTATTAAACACAAAAGTACCGTTTTTACTGTTAAAATGTGAAATGACATGTTTATTCTATAAAACAATAGTGAATGTACTTTTTTTTTTTTTAAATATTGAATTAAAATATATCTAAGTAACTATATAATGAAACTGGTTAACGAGAATAGCACAGACAAGCATATTACCCCATTCTTTGAGACAAGTAGTGCCGAATAAAAATCGGTATAGAAGTAAACATATAATACGGGCTGTTTCTAAATGAATATCGGTGTTTTAACGCTTGGTAGTATTTATTACATAAAACTTAAAATTATAATCAATACATAAAATGAAAGAGCAACTCAAACAGTTTTACCTACAAACTTACAAGTGTGTCGTCTAGTTGCAAAACCGGCCAACTCCTGTGTTTTTTCAGTTTTTTTTAGTTCTAAGTAAAGGTTTCTATCATCTGGAAACGATAAACCATGGAAAAACCTGTCAATCCCTGTGTTACATGCGTTTGAAAATCTCGATGTGGTGCAAAAGCGGCCAAATCCTTCAGCCGGTGAGTTTCAAAACCGGCCATCTCCATATCCGCTAGCTGACGCTTCTGCTCGACCCCACAATAACTTCTCACTTGTTGGTTAGATTAACGTTATCGTGTTTTCTCTCGCCTGTGACTGATCTCCCTTGGTGCATACAAATTTTCTAATAATTTAGCTTCGTGTTTTCTCCTACTATAGAAGAGTTTCTGGAAGAAGTGTCTACTAATCAACCAAGGAAACGGCAAAGTGGATCTACGACGTGGTAAAGGTGAAAACCCAAAATTCAAAGGTAATGTACACCTTTTGATAACCAGGGGTGATTTATCATTTTTTGACGCCCTAGGCCAAAATACTTTTCCGTGCCCTCCCCCCCTTCATAAAACTGTAAGTGAATTTTCTTTGACAAATTTAAGCATTTTTTTATCTATTTAATTAATTAATAATACATTTAAATTTTGTTTTATAAATTTTAGTATTTTGAGGATTGTAGATTGGAAATGAATGGGCTTTTGTAACACTTAAAATCTGAGAGAATTTTGTGTTGGTGTATCGAGAAGTAGAAAAATTGTTTTAAATGTAATTATTACAAATTCCTTTTTTATTTAACACTTTTCGTTAAAATTTTAAATTGTTCTTATTTCATTAAATTTAAAAACTTTAAAGTTCTTAATTTTGCGAACCCTACCTAACGTACGTCTCTTGGCCATAGCCTAAGTTGCCTTATGGGTAATCCATCCTGGGGATAATATAATACATAGTTAATTGATAACATAATAACATCATAGTTAGCATATTTTGATTAATTAATTATCATGAGGCCATAATATTTTATTAATGTAATAACTTGCCTACGTTGATTCAGTATTCTTTTATCCCTCCAGACCGTGTTTCAGCTCAAATTGAAAGGAGATTGAAGAAAATCGAGTCCCTCATTCAGCCCGCAAAGAATGAAGAAATTTTATCTGAATATGGAACAGTTTTCAAGTCGGGAAGAGACCGACCATGATTGGAAGAAGACCAGCAATTTCTTCCCCAAACCACCTGCACCGTGGCATTTCAAATTTGCTCCTACAAAAAAAAATTCATAACAGAATATAAAAATAAGCTGTTGGTGTAAGGGGAGGTCTTCTACAAATCTGAGGTAGAAGTCAGAAAGTCTGTTGTCAAGAGTAAGAGAAGCATTATGAACAGCAAGCTCGAGGACGTGGCTCCGGATACCGTGGTGAAGCCTCTAGAACTTCGGGATGTCCAAAACTTACTGACGAAACATTTCGGACCAAACTGGGATGCTGGCAAGCGGTTATTGTTTTTACAAAAATAAATTGGCATCAGATGCTTAAAAAGCAGAAAGCAAAGATGATGAAGGAAAAGACGCATGGATGGACCATCATGACGAAATTTGTGAGACTATCGAAAACGATGAGACCACTAAAGTTTGAAATTGTATGCACATATACATAGTATGATTTTTGTTTAAGTTTTTAAGATTTAATAATTTTATTTAAAGTGATATCATGTCATTTAAATCATTTGTTTAGTGACATTTAAATCAGTTTTAACAGTTAGTTAGTTTTAACTGTTAGTCAGTTTTAACAATCAGTAACTGTGTAAAAGCCGTTTTACGTTAATAACTTTTCTAAAGTTCTTTTTGTTATATAACATTAAGTTGAACGAAACCTTTTTGTGTATTTTCAACCCATAAAAACCCAATGTCAGATTAAATTTATCAAAAATTAATTTCTGGTTTGTTGCAAAACCGGCCAACTCCAAAGTAAGTTGCAAAGGCGGCCAAATCCAAAACAAAGACCTAAATAACCCGTTCCCTTTATGTGCCCCTGCCACCTTATTTTGTGTTTTCAAATATACTGCCCTAATAACTATAAAACTGAAGAGTTTTGGTTCCAAACTTTATTTGGCTAAGTGTGGTAAAAAATCAGCTTTTTCTCAAAATTTTATTTTTTGGAGATGGCCGGTTTTTCAACTAGACGACACAAGTGTTCAATGTGAGTACCTTTCGTCACACGGAACACATCAAGTCGATAGCTCAGTTCTTCCCAAACGTTGATTAATGTTTGTGGAGTCATTGTTGCAACAGCTGCAATGGTCAGCTGGTAGTGGAGGCACTTACACATGATCCTTTATGAACCCCGACAGGTAGAAATCACATGGCGCCAGATCGGGTGAGCGTCTGAACAGAACTTCTTTGCTAATCAACGTTTGGGAAGAATTGAGCTATCGACTTGATCAGGGCCGAAACAAGGGGGGGGGCAGAGGGGGCACGTGCCCCGGGCGCCGCTTTAACAGGAGGTGAAGGGGGCGCCAAAATGAAGATTTTGTTTGACGTTTGACACAAGAATGTATATATATATATATTATGAAATTTGTATAAAAATGTCTCGCAGCTGGAAAATTTAAAAGGAAAACTGAACCAAACGCATTAAACTTTACAAATAGATAAAAAGATTCATTACAATACAAAATTTCAAAGTATCATGCCTATGCGTTTGCTTTCTATCTTTTAAATCACTTCCTGTGAGGAGAATCATTACCGTTTTCCAAGGTCAGTCTCTATTGCGGGACACCCTACTGTCCACTGCGGATAACTACCAAAGGAGAAGTGACCCCTCAGTCTCATTTTTCTTCTAGATAAAAAAATTCCATGAAAGCTGTTTGTTTTTTTTCCGCTGAACAGTGTTGAGCTTCCTTTCTTTCTTTTTTTTCCGTCTTGCCATGGGCGCTGACTGCCCAGGACAACGGGAAGGGGAATGCACAGAGTAAAATTCTTAGTAAAACCTTTCTTTTTTAGATATCGACCTCATTTAGACTATGCAAAAAAAAAAAAAAAGTTTAAAAAGATTAAAATGCAATTCTTTTCAATAACTTTTCAAAGATTTTAATGGATCAATGTTTGACGAAGCTGATTACGTAGTTCAGTTTTATATATTTTAAATTTAAAAATAAGTTGTCCGTTAGACATTTAGTAAAATTCTTTTTTGTAAATTTACTTTGTGGTGGGGGGGGGCGCCAAAATCCATGTTTGCCCCGGGCGCCAAAAAGGCTAGTTTCGGCCCTGGACTTGATGTGTGCCGTGCGACGAAAGGTGCTCACATTGAGCTTGTGGGTAAAACTGTTTGAGAGACTCTTTCATTTTAAGTATTAATTATAATTTTATAAATACTACCAAGCGTTAAAACCCCGGTATTCATTTAGAAAAACCCCGTATAATACAACCATTACACTAAACAACTTTTGTTTATTGTTATTTGAGTTTTAATAGTGAACATGCAATAAGTATCTTATTCTATTTCCTAAAATCATCTCAGAAACTTTTTATATTCAGCAAAATTTTACACTCATTTGTGTTTTATTTTTTAAAAATAAATGCCAAATCGTAGTTGCTTACGTAAATATTTAAATTCTTTGAGTTTATTAATGATGTGAATACTTTTTGCTCGCATTCTTTCAGCTTGTAAGGATATACAAACATTAAATTTAATTATCATTAATTTCAAATATCCTTTTTTTAAAAATGTTTCGAAAATCCTTATAAAAATATTTTAAAAACCTCGCAAGATATTGGGAAAAATAAATCGTTAATGTAACTTTGAAAGACAAAATGATGAAAATCAAAACCAGAAGAAAAGGCAAAATGATAAAAATCAAAACTCCTACGATAAAATTATCTTCTCTTTTCAAATTATTTTCCGAATAAAATTCTATTTATCACAAAGAATTGTAAGAGACTTTTCATCTTTCATAAAGAATATTTTGTTCCAGTTTATTTTAAAATATAAAATCACTGCGAAATTTTCAAAGCTATTCTTTTTGTGCTCTAGTCCAAATTATTACAAGACTGAAAAAGGTTGTTTGATATCTCACAGATAAATACTGAAAAGACATAGAAAATCTATTTCTTCTGCTTATATTTCTATAAGATAAAATAAGATTTTTTGTGTTGAATACTTCTATTAAATAAATTAAAGCAAAAGTAGAAACATATACAGTAGAGTCTCTGTATAACGAAATCCATTGTTCCACTCAAAAAATTCGTTATATAAAAAAATTCGATATATAGTGACTGCCCTAAAAATTCCTATTTAATGTGTAAATTTTGAAAAAAAAATTCCGGTTGTGCTTAATAAAGATTTTAAAATGTTTTACTCTACATACTAACTCGATATTGCATTTTTTAATTATTTAAACAGTTTCAAATCAGTAGAGGAGTAAGGTAAAGAACTGAGCTTTGAAAGATAAACCAGGAATCAATGAAAGAAAATTGATTCCACATGGTTTTGAAGTTTTTTTCTGAATAAATGAAGAAAACTCTCTGAAAAAATTTGTTATATGGGAAAAGAAATTTCGCTATATGGAGATAATTTTTAATGTTATTCTTGTGACCGTTCCTACAAAAAAAACATCATCATACAGGGAAGCTCGTTAAATGGGGGTTCATTATAGAGAGACTCGATAATAAATAACTAAATACCTAAACTTATTCATTGTATGTAGGGAATCTACTGCAATGTTTTAATCGTTTAATTCCAAATCAATACTAATATTATAAAGAAGTAAAGTTTGTTTGTTTGTAGAAGGCAATCGCTGGAACTATCGAACCGATTTAAAAAGTAATGGTGACAAATTGATGGTGACAGTCCATGTTCCACCTTAGGCTACATTTTATGTCGGTGCTCCTACCTCAAGGGGTGCTGGAGCAAAAAACGTACTGAAAATGCGATTTTCGAAAATCCTAGATACTTGAAATTTGACATGGTAGTTACTTATAAGATAAAGATGCAAATGCTCTCTAAGAACAGTTTCTAAAAAATTCGAAATATAAAAGGGGAGAAAATGCGCGAAAAACGGACTGAAATTCCAGGATTAGTTAAAATTCGATTAGAATATCAAAATGCAACGGGTCTGCCAAGTCATATGTTGGTGGAAACCACCTGCAGACCCGATTTTAGTGGTTAATCGGTAGGTTTACTATTGTGTTTTCCTGCTCCCAGTCCAGTCCTCCATGTTTTCATACCTTAGGGTGCAGGAAAACACAATGATAAACCTACCGATCAACCACTAAAATCGGGTCTGCAGGTGGTTTCCACAAAGATATGACTTGGCAGACCCGTTGCATTTTGATATGGGAATAGAGTTTTAACTAATCCTGGAATTTCAGCCGTCATCTCGATGAGATGGTGGTTTATGTGTAAATCCGTCGAAAACCGGAAGTCGAAAAAAAATTATTACAATGCTTTCTTCTATTACACATATAAAAAGTAAAAAAAAAAAAAAAAAAAAAAAATCTAACAAACTGTGTAACCTCTTTCTTTTTTAAAGTCGATTTATGAAAGCACAACACTCAACATATTTTTAACCATTCATCAAAACAAGACGATAAGTGTTCATATTACTTTCGCAAACAGAATCCATCGGTTCAGAATCTATTTAACCCATTTCAAACCAAGCATAGAAATTTTATAACATGTGGTATTATTTTCATTGAAGTATGCTTAAATTACATTCATTAAGACAAAAAAAATGTTTCATGCATGAAAAATAATATTTTATTTGAGAAATAAAATGCATTCGGTCAATGGTGCGCTAACGCACCATTAAATTTAAAATTAATATATTTTTTTTTAATTTTTTATGACATTTGCTTTATTATTATTTTATTTACAGAACTTGCAACTTTAATCCATTATAAAAACATATGATTAATCTCAAGTGGAATAATTATACATTTTCGAAAAGACGGATTTCTCAATAACCGTTTCAATTTAAAAAAAAAAAAAACTAGCGCAGTTTGAAAATTTCTCAGCAGAAAGTGCTTACTCCAATTGAATTACTGATATTTTATAGATGTCTTCAGAACTCTTAAAAATAGCAGAAAATAAAATTAAAGAAAAATATTCGTCACAGTGTTAATAAAAAAATATTTATTGAAATGGTGCGTTTACGCACCTTTGGCCGAAAATGGGTTAAAAAAGAAACTATTCGCATTGTAAAAGTGAAAAGCAACACACATCGAAAGGAAATTAAAAAAACCTTCTCTTTTTTAGAAGCTTTTGAAAAGTAATAAAAGATCCTTTTACGAGAACAAATATTTTGAAACGATAAAATCACAATAAATTGAATATAACTTTATTGCTCGGTAAGCCTTTTTATTTCCTCTCTTTATGCTTTCCAATTTGGATAGAAAGGCGGTTTGCGAATTTCTTAAAGATTTGAAATATTTTGTCTTTCTTTAAAAGATCTAGAATCAATTTATAAAAAGTTATATTTTTCATATTTTTACCTCACAATTTTATTTCATCATATTGTGGAGATTTCGCAAGCAACACCTGGATTAGACTGAGTGTCTCCCGTATTTTCCGCTTCGAGATTAAATAGGAAACGAGCCTTTACGAAGCCGTGTGAAGTGAAGATGCAGAAGAAGTAAAGAGAACGAAATGAGTTTCTACGACGCAGGGTTTTGTTAAAAAGAATAGAACATATTTCGGAGAAATAAGATTGAATATTTACACGACGTAAGAAAATCATAGAAGTATTCAACGACGTTTATGCCTTTAAGTAATTAAAGAACGAGAAGCGTGTTTATATCTGTATTTTTTGTGTATGTATTCGTCTCAATAAATGTCAGTGTTCGTCCTAAAAGTGAGTTGTGAGTTAAGTATGGAGTCTCGCCCCCCATAAATTGGAGTCAGAAGTGTCAGTTAACCCACCAATATGATTAATTAGAGTTATTCATCCTACATATTCAAGCCGGATATTCTTCTAACGGTGAGTTCATTGCTATTATTTTATTATGAAGTTAGTTGAAATACCAGAACTGGAAGTTGCGTTTAAAAACGAACGAACGCATAAAATTAAATTGCTGCATAAATTCCTATTTGATGCTGACGGTGATCGCTCTAATAGAAAGAGAATACGTGATTTTACTGGCTTCGGTTTTCAAACCGACAGCACCGAATTCAAAAATAAAATAACTAAAGTTCAAACTGATTTTTCATTAAACGATCTGATTACAGTGTGCAATCTACTTTGTATTGATAATGAGGGATCTTTAAACGATCTCGCTACCCGATTAGTGACATACCTTTCAGACTTGGCCTTACTACAAAATAATATTATACAAAATGAAAGTGACACCGACTCGGAACCCGAACTGCCTTCAAATAATATGACTTCAAGTAATAACACTCAATTATCAAATTTTGACAAACAACAGCAATTTCCAGTTCAAAGTTTTATGCAATCGTCTATTAATTTTACTGATATTGAAAGTGTAATACCTCCTTTCGATGGTAGTTCTTTTAGTGATATACAGGTATGGTTTAATAATTTTGAGGATGTTACTAATATGTTTAATTTATCTGACTTTCATAAATTCATATTTTGTAAAAGATCATTACGAGGAAAAGCCCAGTTATTAGCACAAACAGAATTTCATATCAATTCATATGATAAACTTAAACAACTCTTAATATCAGAATTTAGCACCACTTATAATTCTGCCGAGTTACATGATATATTAAATAAACGAAAATTGCAAGAAAATGAATCAATAGAAGAATATTTTCTTATCATGAAACAAATATGCTCGCGTGGTAAAATCGAGGATTCCGCATTAATGCAATACATCATAAACGGCATACCCGACCCCGTTTTCAGAAAATCAATGTTATATGGATGCCAATCCATTGTAGAATTCAAGCAAAAGCTCAAAATTTATGACAAAATTCGACATGACTATGAGAATACTAAATTTCGTAAAGTCAAACCTGAAATGCCAATGAAAGAGAAATCCTTTCGACCAAAATCTGATCTTTTTTGCTTTAATTGTGGTTTGTCGAATCATAAAAGTAGCCAATGCAGACATAAAGATAAAGGCCCTCGTTGTTTTAATTGTTCGAATTTTGGCCATAAATCGGCTCAATGTGATCAACCAAGGAGGCCTAGAGTTAAGTCAGAACCCTCCAATGTTTCCACTGTCACGTCGAACACTTTCATGACCAAACAAGTCATTATTTCGTCTGTAAATGTTACATCATTGGTAGACACAGGTAGTGAAAGAAGTTTACTAAAGGAAAGTATTTACCGCAAACTCCCTACAATTTCGAACCTTGAACATTCAACTATCACATTAACTGGATTAGGAAATACTATAATCAAACCCCTAGGTTTTTTCTCTACGAACATTATGATAGATGATTTTAATTATACAACTAATGTTTATGTAGTCCCAGATTATTCCATATCTTTTGATCTTATTATTGGTACAGATATCATTCAACAAAGTATTTTAACAATTTCTGGAAATAATATTTCGATGCAAAAAATCGAGAAAAATGACGACACGTCCAATAATTTTTTGATTAATATTGCTCATGTGTTAGACGATCTTAATCTTGATTTATCTCATATTACCGATGAAACAATACGTTTAAAAATTTCAGAACTTATTCAAAATTATTCTCCTAAAAAAATAAAGACAACTGATGTTAAATTATCGATTCATCTGGATAACGAAGAACCTGTTACTTGTCCTCCCAGGCGCTTGGCGCAAATAGAGAAAAACTTCGTCGAAAAACAAATTTCTGAGTGGCTCGAAAAAGGAATTATTCGTAAAAGCACTAGTAATTTTTCATCACCTATTGTCCTAGTAAAAAAGAAAGATGGTTCATATAGATTGTGTGTTGACTATAGGAAGTTAAATTCTAAAACACATAAACAACGTTTTCCCCTCCCAGTAATTGATGACATTATTGATCAGTTGCATTCTGCAAAAGTATTTACTACTCTTGACCTTAAAAATGCTTTTTTTCATGTCGAAGTAGAAGAAAATAGTAGAAAATATACTTCTTTCGTAACACATTCTGGTCAATTTGAATTCTTATATATGAATTATGGCCTTAGCGATGCACCGTTAGTGTTTCAAAGATATATTCATAACGTTTTTCGAGACCTCATTAATGAAAAAGTACTTATTGTCTATATGGATGACTTCATAATACCAGCTGAAAACGAAGTCGAAGGACTCCAGAAATTACAACGCGTCCTTACAACTGCATCCGAATATGGTTTAGAACTGAATCTCAAAAAATGCCACTTTCTACAACGAGAAATTGATTTTTTGGGTTACCACATTAAAAATGGTCAACTGCACCCATCCCCCTTAAAAACTAAAGCTGTCCTTAATTTCCCAGAACCTAAAAGTATAAAAGATGTATATTCATTTGTCGGATTAACTTCATATTTTCGTAAATTCATTCAAGATTACTCTTTAATAGCTAAGCCTTTAACAGATCTTCTTAGAAAGGACACTAAATTTCACTTTGGCGACCAGCAACGAAATGCATTTAATCAGCTGAAACACATCCTTTCTTCAGGTCCTGTTTTAAGCATTTATAACCCTAGTAACGAAACAGAAGTTCACTGTGATGCATCTATTGACGGTTACGGAGCAGTCCTCCTTCAAAAGTCTTCTATTGACAATCAATTTCACCCTGTCTATTTTATGAGCAAAAAAACCACAGATGCCGAACGTAAATATTCGAGTTATGAATTAGAAGTTTTAGCTGTCATAGAAGCCCTTAAAAAATTTCGCGTTTACATTCTAGGTATTCCTTTCAAGATAGTCACAGATTGCAACGCATTCGCCCTTACTATGAATAAAAAAGATCTTTGCACCAAGATTGCTCGATGGGCTTTAATGTTAGCTGACTATAACTATACAATCGAACACAGACAAGGTACACGCATGCGCCATGTCGACGCTTTAAGTAGAAATCCAATATATATGGTCATTCAAGATAGTTTTACTACCAAAATCATACAATCACAGAACACTGACGAACATATACAGGCCGTCAAAGAAATTTTGAAAACAAAGCCATATGACAACTATTTCCTTAAAAATAACGTTCTCTATAAAAATCATAAAGGTATCGATCTGATAGTTGTGCCGGATGAAATGCAGCTAAATGTCATTAAACACGTTCATGACAAAGGACATTTTGGCCGTAAACGCTGTGAAGAACTCCTTAACGAAGAATTTCTCATCCCTAATATGTCAAATAAAATTGATAAAATTATAGCAAATTGTGTAACATGCCTTTTGTATAATCGCAAACGTGGCAAACAAGAAGGTGAATTACATCCCTTACCTAACAAAGAGACTCCTCTCCAAACCTACCACATTGATCATTTAGGCCCTCTTGAAACAACCAACAAAAATTATAAACATATTTTGTCTTTAATAGACGCATTTACTAAATTCGTCTGGTTGTATCCATGTAAAAGTACTTCTGCTACCGAAGTTATATCAAAACTACGACAACAAAGTCATACTTTTGGCAATCCTTCCATTATCATTAGCGATAAAGGTCCTGCATTTACAAGCAAAGAATTTGCTGATTATTGTCAAGATGAAAATATAAAGCACGAGACAGTTACAACTGGCCTTCCCCGTGCCAATGGTCAAGTAGAGCGACTTAATTCCACCATAATTTCTGTAATCTCTAAAATGTCCAAAGACGAACCGACCAAATGGTTTAAACATGTTCCTAAAGTTCAACAAGTCATTAATTCAACTTACCAAAGAAGCATTAAGAGAACACCGTTTGAAATATTATTTGGTACAAAAATGAAACAGAAAGAAGATGTACAAATTATTGACCTCTTAAACAGTGCAGTCGAAGAACAATTTATGAAAGACAGAGAAGAGCTCCGTAAAGAAGCCAAGAAGAATATTCTGGAAATTCAACAAGAAAACCGCAAGCACTATAATTTACGACGTAAGAAACCCCGTAAGTACAAGCTTGGTGACCTTGTAGCAATTAAGAGAACCCAGCAGGGACCAGGTTTAAAGTTGAAATCTAAATTCTTAGGTCCGTATAAAGTAATCAAAGTGAAGTCTAACGACACCTACGACGTAACGAAAATCTCATCAACTGAAGGACCGATAAATACTAGCTCCTGTGCTGAATACATGAAACCTTGGCCTGACGAAAACTGAAACTTAAAAAAAAAAAAATTTTAAATCTTTGTTTTCTGTGTCCTATAAACATTTTACAAGTCACTGCTTTTAAATAAATCCCTATATGATGTTAAGCTACTTCAACTATGATGTGCAGATTAATTTTTTTTTCTTTTCCCCTAAGAACAGTTACTGGTTTTTTGTTTTTTGTTTTTTCAGATTCTATTTTACCATATGTCGCTGCGGCAGCTCCAGATGTCAGGACGGCCGATTGTGGAGATTTCGCAAGCAACACCTGGATTAGACTGAGTGTCTCCCGTATTTTCCGCTTCGAGATTAAATAGGAAACGAGCCTTTACGAAGCCGTGTGAAGTGAAGATGCAGAAGAAGTAAAGAGAACGAAATGAGTTTCTACGACGCAGGGTTTTGTTAAAAAGAATAGAACATATTTCGGAGAAATAAGATTGAATATTTACACGACGTAAGAAAATCATAGAAGTATTCAACGACGTTTATGCCTTTAAGTAATTAAAGAACGAGAAGCGTGTTTATATCTGTATTTTTTGTGTATGTATTCGTCTCAATAAATGTCAGTGTTCGTCCTAAAAGTGAGTTGTGAGTTAAGTATGGAGTCTCGCCCCCCATAATATTATACATAAATAATGTGGACAACCGATGAGGAAACAATTTGCACACAGTTTTTAACACGTTCCAACATACATGAAAATTGTTCACGAATTCGGTTTATCTGTCCGTGCTCTAACTCACGTAAATACACTGAAAAAAATGAAGTACTCAAAAATGAGTAAATCGATGTACTCATATCGAATTGAGTATTTTTGGATCAAAAATGATCCTATCCTTTCTCAATTTTGATCCATCACATGTTATCAAACCCAAACAAAACGATAATTATGTACCCTTTAATGATTTATTTCATTTATGGCGGCATAGAAGATGTTCATTAATGTAAATATTAAATTATGCAAAGTATTTTAAAATAATTTAAAAGTGCATTCAAATAATACAGTTGTCATAAAACTATTCGATTTGGATATCTGGCTAATAATTTTGCTATTTTTCTTAATTTAAGTATTGGGCGTCAGCGCAATACTTATTTATTTCCAGTGTCACTTCTCAATGTTAATTTAACATTGAAAAGCCTATGGAGATCATAACTTTTTCATTTTTTCTTCCCACCTTTTTGTCCCTGATGCCACTCATTTTTTATTCTTTACTAATTCTAATGATATTATTAATTTAAAGTGTAAAAATGTTTGCCTGACGTCAAGGTCAAAACAAATGGTAAAATACCTTTGCATATGGGTGAATTATAACCCAGAGAAAAAACATGGGCCATTTTTTTTTTTTTTTTTTTTTTTTTTTTTTTTTTTTTTTTTTTTTTACATTATCCAAATATTTTCCTTAATAATTCCAAATTTTGCTTTTTTCATTGAGAATCACGGACATTTTTCATAGAAATGTAACATTTTTTCTTCATTGTTGCAAAAATTTCAAAAGCCGTAACAATAATTCATTCCTTTTTAGTTGAAAAAATTCCACGTGAAATATTAAATTGAACTAGTTTATTTTTCAAGAATTAAAAAGGTGAATATGGCGTCATAGTGAAAATAAAAAGGATATTTTCAGAATAAGTTTTTGCTCTGGTCAAGTTTATGTTTTAGTAAAATGTTTCAAATGGATAGCTATTTTTACGCAGGTAGCGAACTTAAATTTTAAAAGTCCTTCCGGCCAGTGCAGTGAGGAAGAGATAGCTTTCATATTCCTTATTTTTTAAAAGCCAGCTTAGATTATTCATCAAACACACGGAGCTCAAATTAGTGGAACCCGATTATAGAAGATTAAATGCTAATTTTTGTCAATATTGAATATGAATGAGAATTTCGCGAAATTAGTCAGCGTTATCAAAGCTGGTTTTATTAAAGTGATTTATATTTTGTCGCCAAATTCGGTGATATCCCGAATTATATTAATAATTATATTAACCCGAATTATCGGTGATAGCCCGCCATTTTAAAACAACATAATGGGTGCAACAAAGCTCACCAATGAACTTGGTCGAGACCTTAGTAATTCCTGTGCACATGCTCACTCATATCTAAATCGGTTGATATATACGAGTGCTGTTGCAGGCAAAAAATCAGATTTTTCAAAATGTCACACACATTCGAAATTCAAACTGCTATATCTCGGCCTTTTTTTTAGATAAAGGCAAAACAAAAAAAAAAAAAAATGATCTGGAATCTTTGTAACAAGCTGAAACACATAAGAAAAAAATCTTTTTCAATTTCTAATTTTTTTGTACCTCATTTTAAATTAATTTTTAAATGGCCGCCATTTTGAAACAAGATGACGGATGAAGATAGCAAACGAACTCGGCCGTGAGATTGCTATGTACTATGCACATGCCTTGTCACATCCAAATCGGTTCATAAAAACGTATATTATCGCGTGACAAAAATCAGATCGTTTCAAAATGTCAGCCATGCTAGAAATTCAAAGTGCTATAACTCAGCCATTTTTTAAGACATAGACGAAACAAAAAATGCTCCGGAATCTTTGTATCGAGCTCAAACACATAAGAAAAAAATCTTTTTCAATTTCTAATTATTTTGTACCTCACTTTTAAATTTTAATTTTTAAATGGCCGCCATTTTGAAACAAGATGGCGGATGAGGCTGGCCAACGAACTCGGTTGAGACATTGCTATTTACTATGCACATTCCTTGTCACATCTAAATCGGTTCATAAATACGTGTATTATCGCGTGACAAAAATCAGATCGTTTCAAAATGTCAGCCATGCTAGAAATTTAAAGTGCTATAACTCAGCCATTTTTTAAGATATAGACGAAACTAAAAATGCTCCAGAATCTTTGTATCAATCCCAAACACATAAGAAAAAAATATTTTTCAATGTCTAATTTTTTTGTGCCTCATTTTAAATTTTAATTTTTTTTAAATTTTTAAATGGCCGCCATTTTGAAACAAGATGGCGGATGGGGCTGGCCAACGAACTCGGTCGAGACATTGCTATGTACTATGCACATTCCTTGTCACATCCAAATCGGTTCATAAATACGTGTATTATCACGTGACAAAAATCATATCGTTTCAAAATGTCAGCCATGCTAGAAATTCAAAGCGCTATAACTCAGCCATTTTTTAAAGTATAGACGAAACTAAAAATGCTCCAGAATCTTTGAATCAAGCCCAAACACATAAGAAAAAAATCTTTTACAATGTCTAATTTTTTTGTGCCTCATTTTAAATTTAAAATTTTTTTAAAAATTTTAAATGGTCGCCATTTTGAAACAAGATGGCGGATGAAGCTGGCCAACGAACTCGGTCGAGACATTGCTATGTACTATGTACACACGAAATTTTATCCAAATCGGTTCATAAATACGAGAGTTACAGTATGACAAAGATCAGATATATATATATATATATATATATATATATATCAATTTTGAACGAAGGGTGGTTTCGAGGTCTAGGGATCGGTGAAAATATACCAAAATTTTTCGGAATCGTTTTCCTCCGAACGGCTGCAATAGGTAGCTTTTTGTAATGAAAGCTACCTAAAATGTATTAGGTAGCTTTCTTTAAAAAAAGCTACCTATTGCAGCCGTTCGGAGGAAAACGATTTCAAAAATTTTTGGTACATTTTCATCGATCATGACCCCCAGACCCCGAAACCACCCTCCGTTCAAAATTTATATATATATATATATATATATATATATATAATATGTATATATATATATATATATATATATATGACCTATGTCACACTCTAACTCTCGTAATTATGAACCGATTTCGATGTAATTCGGTGTGTACATAGTACATACCAATGTCTCGACCGAGTTCGTTGGCCAGCTTCATCCGCCGTTTTGTTTCAAAATGGCGGCCATTTAAAATTTAAAAAAAAAATTAAAATTTGAAATGTGGTACCAAAAAATTAAAAATAGAAAAATATTTTTTTCTTATGTATTTGACCTTTATACAAAGATTCTGGAGCAGTTTTTGTTTCGTCTATATCTTAAGAAATGGCTGAGTTATAGCATTTTTGAACTTCTAGCGTGGCTGGCATTTTGAAACGTCCTAAATTTTGTCACGCGATAAAAGGCGTATTTATGAACCGATTTCGATGTAATTCCGTGTGTACATAGTACATACCAATGTCTCGACCGAGTTCGTTGGCCAGCTTCATCCGCCATTTTGAAACAAAATGGCGGCCATTTAAAATTTTTGAAAAAATTTAAAATTTGAAATGTGGTACAAAAAATTGAAAATGGAAAAATATTTTTTTTCTTATGTATTTGACCTTTATACAAAGATTTCGGAGGAGTTTTTGTTTCGTCTATATCTTAAAAAATGGCTGAGTTGCAGCATTTTGAATTTCTAGCGTGGCTGACATTTTGAAACGTCCTGAATTTTGTCACATAATAACAGGCGTATTTATGAACCGATTTGGATGTAACTTCGTTTATAAATAGTACATACCAATGTCTCGACCGGGTTCGTTGGCCAGCTTCATCCGCCATATTGTTTAAAAATGGCGGCCATTTAAATTTCTAAGAAAAATTTATATTTGAAATGTGGTACCAAAAAATAGAAAATTGAAAAAATATTTTCTTCTTATGTGTTTGACCTTGATAAAAAGATTCGGGAGCAGTTTTTGTTTCGTCTATATCTTAAGAAATCGCTGAGTTATAGCATTTTGAATTTCTAGCGTGGCTGACATTTTGAAACGTCCTGATTTTTGTCACGTAATAACAGGCGTATTTATGAACCGATTTGGATGTACCTTGGTGTGTACATAGTACATACAAATATCTCGACCGAGTTCGTTGGCCAGCTTCATCCGCCATCTTGTTTCAAAATGGCGGCCATTTAAAAAAATTTAAAATATAAAAAAAATTAAAATGAGATACCAAAAAATTGAAAAATGAAAAAGATTTTTTTGTATGTGTTTGACCTTAATACAAAGATTCCAGAACAATTTTTGTTTCGTCTATATCTTAAAAAATGGCTGAGTAATAGCATTTTGAATTTCTATTGTGGCTGACATTTTAAAACTACCTGATTTTTGTCACGCGATAACAGGCGTAACCGATTTGGATTTAACTTGGTCTGTACATAGTACATACCAATGTCTCGACCGAGTTCGTTGGCCAGCTTCATTCGCCATCTTGTTTCAAAAGGGTTGCCATTTAAAGATAAATTAAATTTAAAATTTAAAATGAGGTATTAAAAAATTGGAAAATGAAAAAGTTTTTTTAATGTGTTTGGCCTTGATACAAAGATTTCGGAGCAGTTTTTGCTTCTGAAAATTTGTTCTTTTGTTTATATCTTAAAAAATGTTTGAATTATAGCACTTTGAATTTCTAGCATGGCTAACATTTTGAAACGATCTTGTATTTGTCACGCGATAACACTTCGTATTCGCCTATTTCGATGTAAGAAGGCATGTGTATAGTATACATCAATACCTCGACCAAGTTCGCTGGCCAGATTCATTAGCCATCTTGTTTCAAAATGGCGGCCATTAAATAAAAAAATATATATATATTTAAAGTGAGGTGCAAAAAAATTAGAAATTGAAAAAGGTTTCTTTCTTAAGTATTTGACCTTGATATAAGGATTCAGGAGCATTTTTTGTTTGTCATTACCTTAAAAAATGGCTCAGATATAGCAGTTTCAATTTCTATTGCGGGTGACACTTTGAAAAATCTGATTTTTTGCATGCGACAGCACTCGTATATATCAACCGATTCCGATGTGAGTGAGCATGTGCACAGCAATTACTAAGATCTCGATCAAGTTCACTGGTTAGCCTCATCCACCATGTTGTCTTAAAATGGCAGGCACTTTAAGAAATCGCCGAATTTGGCAGCCAAATATAAGTTACTTTAAAGAAAAGCAGCTTGGATAAAGCTGACTAATTTTGCAAAATTCTCATTCATTATATCGATAAAAATTAGTATTTAATCTCCTATATTCGGTTTCCACTAAATTGAGCTTCGGGTGTTTGAATGATATAAGTTGGCTTTTTTAAAATAAGGAATATGAAAGCTACCTCTTCCTCCCGGCACTGGCCGGAAGGACTTTTTTTTCCGGGATGAGATGTGTTTACATCACCCCTTGGGAGAGAATAAGGTAACAAAATTTAAGTAAAACTTTTATTTTTTACTGTATCACAGCTATAATATTGTTATATATTAGCAGTAAGGATTCAACACAATTTATTTTTGCATTCATAGCATTCCTGAGTGAGAAATAGGGTATTTAAATTTAAGTGAAGTTATTTTTTTATGTTTTGATTATAGATTTTTTACGTTCAGATTGGAAGTTTTTGTCCAAACTACAGCAACCTGCATTACTACAGTGGTGAAATATTTTGAATTATACATTGGTAAACTGCATCACACATTGTGATGCAATACCGCATACATCAAAGCCTGATAATGATGATATCCTCTATTAATTAGGTAGCTTTCATTACAAAAAGCTACCTATTGCAGCCGTTCGGAGGAAAGCGATTTCAAAAAATTTTGGTATATTTTCATCGATCATGACCCCCAGACCCCGAAACCACCCTCCGTTCAAAAGTTGATACAGGGTGTCCAGCGAATAAGACCCTGATTTCAAAATTAAATATCTCAAAAACAAAGATCAATAGAATTATGCGGTAATCGGTTTACTTATTAGCTAAGCTGTAAAAATGTTATGCAGAAGTTGCAAAATTTAGTTTCAAAAATCGTTAACAGATGGCGCTGTAATTCCAATATTTATAAACTGCTTCGAAGTCCAGAGCAATGGCGTCTCATTCCTAGATGGCTCCCTACGTAAAAACGAATATTGGGAAAGTCCATTTTTTCATTGGTGTGATGTGCAAAAGTGGAGACATCTGGTCACAGAATTATTGCATCAGCTTTACTTTTAGAAAATTTTAATTAATAGAATTTTCAATAAAAAGTTTAGAAATCATTATAAGAATTTTTTAAATATTTTATTAAATTCAATCTTTAATGCCATATAATTATTTAAATCAAAATGCATATATTTAGAAAAATAATTTTGTACTTTTTATTTATTTTTTATATTTTTAAATGACGGCATAATATTTTGGTATTATTGTTTATACCTGAATTATTATAAATAAAAAAGTAATTTTTCACTTTTAATTTATTTTTAAATCACGGCATAATACTTTGGTTTTAGCACAACGCATATATTTCTTTTCTTTGTAAACAAAAATTTAGAGACAGAAATTATGAATTAAATTATTTCTTTTTTAAAAGGAATTGATGATAAGTCATATCATCAACGTCAAAGCAAAAGTATTTTGGATGCTGCATTCCTTTCGAACTCATCGGATCCTATCGCTAGAAGCTACACCATATTTCTGTGCACAATGATAAAAAAAATTGAAAACGAGTTTTTAAAATTAAAATTATTTTTTAACTTAATTAAATTTTTAAAAATAGAAACTTTGTATTTTTTTATTCAAACTATTCTCTACAATTAAAAAAATGATTTATGAATCATTATTATAAATGCTTAATGATTTTTAAAAAAGGGGTTTCTTTTAACTTAATTAAATTTCAAAACCAGAAACTTTAGATTTTTTCATTCAAACTTTTTTCACAGTTTAAATAAATATTAAAAAGTAAAGATTTCCATTTTTTTCAAATCCTCCTCTACTTGGATTCGATTCCACGATCTACCAATTAGGAGAGAAAAGACATATCACAGAGATATTGGTAACCGGACCGAAGTAGCTTATAACAAAATTTGAAACAAATCTCAATTATGTCAACACATGGCTCCGCTTCTGCACATTACCCAAATAAAATATTTTTTAAGTTCTTATATAATGATTGCTAAACTTTTTATTGAAAATTCTATTAATGGAAATTCTCTAAAATTGAATCTGAGGTAATAATTCTGTGACGAGATGCCTCCATTTCTGCACATCACCCCAACGAAAAAGCGGTCTTTCCCAATTTTCGTTCTTCCATAGGAAGCCATCTAGGATTGAGACGCTAGGACTCTCGACTTCAAAACACAATTTATAGGCATTGCGATTACAGCGCCATCTGTTAGCGGTTTTTGCAACTAATTTTTGAAACTTCTGTACAACATTTTTACAGCTTAGCTAACAAACAAACCGTTTACCGCATAATTCTATTGATCTTTGTTTTGAGATATTTAATTTTGAAATCAGGGTCTTATTCGCTGGACAGCCTGTATATATATGTATATATATATATATATATATATATATGTATATATATAACCATTAATTAAACATCACCGACCATCATCAAAAACTGCAATATTGTGAATGATTGACAACACGCCATAAGCCAACAATATAGAAGAACTGCATGTGTAAAATAAAGTACCGTATACCTAATTAAATTAACATGGAAGAAAAAAAGAAGAATATGGATTCCGAAAAAATTTAAAAACGTATATATTGAATTACGTTTTCAAGAGTACAGAATTCAATAACATAATCAAATCGGTTGTTTTCTGTGGGAAAAAAGCTATAAGCTGAAAAAAAATTTTCCCCTGTACTCAAACAACCAATATAATCAAAATAATAGTTTCAAGATGAATACAGAACATTATCAAATGGCATGAAATGGGAAAAAAAAACTACAACCCATTAAATATCTAATTTATAGCAATAGAAATCCCACAATACATACCGTATTAATTCCCAGTAGATTTTCAAAATATATTCCCGCACATGGAATCCAAAAAGCATGATAAGATCAAGGTGAATAAAACAGTTAAGTTAACACAGATATTAAAAGCTATGGAGTCAGTTAATTCATGTTGAAATATTGTGATAAATATAATTAATATAATATAAATAAAAAATAATTACATTATTTATAATACCTAAAAACAATTTTAAATTGTATAATAACAATTTTACAACATTGCCAATATACAACGTTAATTTCCCCCTAGTGTAAAAAATTAAAATTATCACTTTAAAGAGGCTATTTAAAAATACAAAATTTATGGTGCTGCCATCTATTATTATTTTATTCAAATGTCACAATAAGTAGAACCTAATACATACAAATGAATTAAAATGTACCAACTGCATTCCTACACACATCCTAATATAAACAATACCATACTGTATTTCATTATTAAGAATTTTTTTTTAAATAAATTAAATGTTAATACAATATATTCTATTACCATACCATTAAATCTACACTGAGAAATTAAAAAACTTTTTTAACTTGATAATATATAGAATATAGGCTATATGCTATAAAATAAAATAAATTATATGTTATATGTGTGAATTATCCTTATATTAATCATAAAAAAGCTATAAAAAATTATTGTGCCAATCAAACATATAAACCGATAATTAATCATGGAATACAATGTTGAAAATAAAACACTATTAAATAGTATAGAGGAATAATAATAATAAAAACTTTTTACCCAATTTTACTACATACAGTATAACATTAGTTAATCAAATAAACCAATATGCATAATAATCACTAAAAAGTTGGTATACTATTATTAATTTATATGATATTGTCCTGAGTAGACTAAATTAAAAATAAGTTAATATTGAATTTGATTAAATAAGTTAAATTTAATATGAAATTAAGAAAGAAAAAAAAAAAAGAGGAAAAATCACCAATTACATATAAAACATCAAATCAACATCCATATAACATACGTATTAGAAATGTAGTTATAATACAAAAGCCCCATTTTTTATATATATATAAATTAACCATTGCGTATTATCCAGACAACACCACCCTCCTCCGTACTTAACATCTACCCACCCAACCATCCTATAGTAATTGTTTATTTTTATTTTACAATTTTTAATTTTTTATAAATATTTTTTATTTTATAATTTTTTTGTAATTTTGTTTACGCATGTGTTAATTTATATATATATATAGATAGATCATGTAAGTACTAATTGTATATTAATGAATATATGAATTTTTTTGGAAAACCATGATTTAATGCATCATAAATTAGTTTTTTAATATTATTGTTAATTAGATGAGAAGAACATAAACATTTTATTCTATATAAATGATTAAGTAGTATATTTCGATATACAGAATGATGAAGACAAGATTTAAAATTTGTAAATGTATTAACTTTGAATTTAAATTCTTTACGTTTATCATATAAATCAGTTATTGTTTTGTTGTCTTTTATTGTAATTTTAAGATCTAAAAAGTTAATAGTATTGTTAGATAAGAGGTTTTCCGTTAATTCCAAATTAGTGGGATAATCAACTGGAAATTGAGAAATTTTAGATTGATCAGTGGCAATTAAAATTATGTCATCAATATAACGATATAAATGGAGATTATTATTAGTAAAAGTACGTTCATAGTGATATAAGTATAAGTCTGATAATAAACTGGATGTACAATCACCTTGTGGTATACCGACGTGCTGTAAATATAATGTATTATCTTGCAATATATAATTATTATAGATAATAAAGTTTGTTAATGATTTAAAATAAGCTATATCAATATTAGATGGTAATTCCAGTTTTTTATAATACTTTTTAAATATATATGTATATATATATATATATATATATATATATATATATCTGACCCTTGTCACACTGTAACTCTCGTATTTATGAATCGATTTGGATGTAACTTCGTGTATACATAGTGCGTATTAATGCCTCGACCGAGTTCGTTGGCCAGCTTCATCCGCCATCTTGTTTCAAAATGGCGGCCATTTAAATTTTTTTTAATTTAAAATTTGAAATGTGGTACCAAAAAAATGAAAATTGAAAAGTATTTTTTTCTTATGTGTTTGACCTTGATACAAAGATTCCGGAACAGTTTTTGTTTCGTCTATATCTTAAAAAATGGCTGAGTTATAGCACTTTGAATTTCTAGCTTGGCTGACATTTTGAAACGACCTGATTTTTGTCACGCGATAACAGGCATATTTATGAACCGATTTGGATGTACCTTGGTGTATACATAATACGTACCAATGTCTCGACCGAGTTCGTTCGCCAGCTTCATCCGCCATCTTGTTTCAAAATGGCGGCCATTTAAAAAAAAATTTTAATTTAAAATGAGGTACCAAAAATTGGAAAATGAAAAAGATTTCTTTTTGTATGTGTTTGACCTTAATACAAAGATTCCAGAACAGTTTTTGTTTCGTCTATATCTAAAAAAATGGCTGAGTTATAGCATTTTGAATTTCTATTGTGGCTGACATTTTGAAACGACCTGATTTTTGTCATGCGATAACAGGCGTATTTATGAACCGATTTGGATGTAACTTGGTGTGTATATAGTACATAACAATGTCTCGACCGAGTTCGTTGGCCAGCTTCATTCGCCATCTTGTTTCAAAAGGGCTGCCATTAAAAATAAATATAAATTTAAAATTTAAAATAAGTTATCAAAAAATTGAAAAATGAAAAAGATTTTTTTTATGTGTTTGACGTTGATACAAAGATTCCATAGCAGTTTTTATTTCGTATATATCTTTAAAAATGGTTGAATTATAGCACTTTGAATTTCTAGCACAGCTGACATTTTGAAACGATCTGATATTTGTCACGTGATAACCCGCGTATTTCTCAACCTATTTCGATGTAAGAAGGCATGTGGATAGTATATCGTAATGTCTCGACCAAGTTCGCTGGCCAGCTTCATCAGCCATCTTATTTCAAAATGGAGGCCATTAAATTAAATAAAAAGTATATTTAAAGTAAGGTGCAAAAAAATTAGAAATTGAAAAAGGTTTCTTTCTTAAGTATTTGACCATGATATAAGGATTCCGTAGCATTTTTTGTTTTGTCTTTATCTTAGAAAATGGTTCAGATATAGCAGTTTCAATTTCTAATGTGAGTGACATTTTGAAAAATCTGATTTTTTGCCTGCGACCGCACTTCTATATATCCATCGATTCCGATGTGAGAGAGCATATGCACAGGAATTACTAAGGTCTCGACCACGTTCACTCGTTAGCCTCATCCACCATGTTGTCTTGAAATGGCAGGAACTTCAAGATATCGCTGAATTTGGCGACCAAATATAAGTTACTTTAAATAAAAGCAGATTGGATAAAGCTGACTATTTTCGCGAAATTCTCATTCATAATGATTTAGTACTGATAAAAATTAGTATTGAATCTCCTATAATTGGTTTCCACTAAATTGAGCTTCGTGTGTTTGAATAATATAAGCTTGATTTTTAAAAATAAGGAATATGAAAGCTACCTCTCCCTCCCGGCACTGGCCGGAAGGACTTTTTTTTAAATGAGTTCGTCTGAATGCAGTAGTTATTAAAAAAACTTGACATATTAAACAAAAACCTAATTTGAAGAACTAATTTTAAAAAACAAAATTTATTTCCTACATTGTTTAACCCCGAGAAGGGACAGATATTAAGATATTTCATTCAATTAGTTCTACATTTAATGTTAAATTTTTGTAACAAATTCGTTAAGCCAATTGAAGATTAAAAAATAAAAATAAAATTCATACAATATGATACTTAAAGCACCCTAAAAAATTAGATTCCGTTCAAAATAAAATCGAAATAAATCTTAGACATTTTTTTAAGTTTTGTATTTTGCATGCATCTTATTATTTTATGTACAATTGGCATAAACAAAATACAAAATCTGCACTACAAGAATTTTCAATTAAAAATGGAAGAAATCTAAGATTTATTTCGATTTCATTCGAATGGAATCTAATTTTTTATGGTGTTTTAAATATCATATTGTATGAATTTTATTTTTATTTTTTAATTTTTAACTGGTTTAATTAATTTGTACAAAAATTTAACATTAAATGTAGAACTAACTGGACGAAATATCTTAATATCTGTCCTTCTCGGGCTTAAACAATGTAGGAAAAAGGAAATACATTTTTTTTTAATTTGTTCTTCAAATTAGGTTTTTGTTTAATGAATAATCAATTAAACATTTCTTGTTAATAACTGTGAACGGGAAATAAATGTCAGTACATTTTTACTTTAATTTGTATGTTCAAGGGGCAATACATAACGATTCATATTTGAACACAACTATGGAATCAAAAATGAGTACATGTGTTTCTCAATTTTGAGTACATTTGGATCGGAGCTATTGTGAGTATGTGGCGTATTTAAAATTGAGTACTTTTTACTCAATTTTGAGCACCCATTTTTTTCAGTGTAGAGTCCGATTGCCATGAAAATGGGCATGTGTCGATGTGTCTATGGCATGTGTCGGTATTGTAAGTTAAGGGGTCTCAGGACTCTTAAAGTAAAAAAAAATTCAAAAATTTTATTTTTTTTAGATGTTAAACTCCTGCTTTTTACAAACATTTTTCTATAACTGTTTCCTTGAAATTCGCATTAGAACGGAAGTTATGGTTGTTAGAATCATACCGGCTCAATAGCTGAAGCGGTGTTTCCGAAACTTTGAAGTCATTTTTCTTCAAATGACGTTTTTGGGCATAACGCGCGCGATGTCTCAAAAACTTTTGAATATTTTTTCATGGAATTTTCAAAACAGATGTTTCATGTTAGTCTGTATAAACTGAACCTAAAATTTCCTTTTTGTTGTTCAAAAAAATATTTTTTTAGGTGATTATATTGTTGAAATTTTGCATTAGCTAAATACAACTTTGTATTTAAAATATAAAAATGCTTTAAATACAAACTTATTTAGGTTCAGGGTAATTATTATAATCTGAAGTATTAGTAAGCGCCAAAATTTTCATTCTACACTGTTAAAAATTTGCAGCATTCTGTCCAGTCGTTCGACCGTTTTTTGAAAAAACGCTTTCATAGCCGTAATTTAACTATATTCTGACCATAAAATGGCCAATAATATGGTTAGAATAGTGTTAAATTACGGTTGTGTAACCGTTTTCGATAAAAACGGTCAAATGACTGGACAGAATGCTGCAAATTTTTAACAGTGTAGTTGTAAAATTTATTTCGTAATCCAGCACGTAAGCTGTTTTGCCGATTCTCTGTTCGTCAAATGTCTGGCAGTTTGAAGCCCCCTGTAAATGCTAATTCTGCATCTTGCGATTTTTTAAATACATGAAATGAAAGAACATACTTATATCTATCATCTCAATTAAAATTGTGTATTAAAATCAAATACATTTTAAGTTATTAAATGCTGAAAATGGTCACTTTTTTACATGTTTTCCAATTTTAAGACTCCTGAGACCCCTTAAGTGTAGCCTTTACGGTTCATTTACAGGGACACTCAAAAGAATTCCGTTACATTAGGGTCTACGGGGGAATATCGTTTGCGGTGTAATTTAATGATATTACACTATTTTAAACATACTGAAATGGATATATATCACTAAAGTGTACGACAAGTTTCTTACTATAGAACGTGGTGTGCATAGAATTTATCGTTCATTGACAGGCACACACGAAAGAATTTGGCTACAGAAGGAAATGAACAATAATTGAACTATTGAAGCCACGAGCAATAATTGCTGGAAGTGCGTTTTCAGTTGTGGTATGCGTTTACAAATTTAGTTATTTTTTAAATATTACTTGGTGTGTATAAATTCTGTAGATCATATACAGGGCTTCACAAAAGTTTTCAGTAACATTATTAGCGGAAATTGCTGAAAGGAAAATTTCAACTGTGCTATACGTTTAACTGGACTAACTTCTATCATACTATGTAGTATACATACATATCTATAGATCATATACAGGGTTGCACGAAAAAAACGATATTTTCCCGACTATTCGCGCTAATAGCAGAAATTGGGTTTTCAAATGCATCATGCGTTTTCCAAATTGTTCATTTAGACATCATCTTTCACCTTAGCAAACTGAGAAGTTTTGCGATAGTATTCTGAATGTGTTGGAAAGTGTTTCATAATCTATGTCGTACACATGATTTTGCGTTCTTGTTTTAATAATAATACACAAAAATTATAACTTCCTATTAAACGTGTCACACTTATATTCATTAATAAATGACCGAATTTCATATTTCGAGCGTTCTTTTTCGGACACACACGCTTTCTTATGAAATCTTTAAGGAAATAACAAGAAGGCGAAAAATGTGTTTTGTGGATAATTATGCCTGAATATCTGGATAAATATTTCTCCAGAATGTTAAGAACCCGTAAAAAAGGGGGTGAAAGCATATAGAGTACATAATTTACATTTCCCTGTGATAATTTTTTGAAAGAATGTTAATGAACAGCAGGAGCTAATAGACCATGCGCTTCGTTTCAATAAATATTAATTAAGACTGGGAAAAATAATAAAGAGCAATACATTATTAAGTTCAGATGACAAAGAGCATTCAAGAACGGGGTAAGCAGTTTTTTGACGTAGTTATTTCCCCCAAAATAATTTTCGAAATCGAATTTACAAAATAAACACGAAGCGAAACTTGTTGTGTTTCTACTAATTGGAATTTTTTGCGATGTTTAACGGTATTTGTTTTTCGCCATTCATTTGTAAATTAAAATTCTAAAATACAAGAACAAAAAATCATATACCAGGGATAGATTGTGTAACGCTTTCCAATATTAACTTATTAAGAATTTTAAATTTTTCGTACGGCGAAACGAGATATCTAAATAAGCAATTTAAAAAACAAATACCTCAGTAAAAATTCATTTTCAGCAGTTGCTGCCCGTATTTTATAAGCGTGCAAATTTTTTTGTGCAGCTCTGTAATATATGATATATTAATTTGTACATACCACGTAAAACACAAAAGTTTAGATAAGTTTAAAAATGCGTACAACAGCAGAAAACGCACTTCCAGCAATTATCGATCTTAGTTAGTCCCAAGTTAGTCGCCAGATTGCCACTGGCTACGAAGTTTTTTTTATCTGACGACCAGTAATTTAATCTGACGGTTTCATTTTTGTTTGTTGTTTGTTTTGTTTTTGATTACACAAAAATTGACTTAAGAAATTAGCACAAACAGCATTTTTTCTCTCCCCCCAATATTAAGAAAAAACTTAGAAAATACACTTAAACAAAAAATACTTTTTACCTTTACTTTTAATTTGGCAAAAAGAAGTTCATCAAATGAAAATTTTAAAATAACAAAATCAGAACTGTTTGTGTGAATTCGATAATTTTCTTTTCACATAGAAATAAAATTTTGATAAGATTCATCAGAAAACTTAGTTTATATTTTCTCTCTAAATTATGTACTATTCTAAACTATTAAATAATAAAACTTTGTATAAATCACCATAAAACAAAAGAACACACGGGACGCGTTTCAGGATGGAAATTATATAAGGTATAAGGGCACAAATGAACAGTACGGGCAGAGAGAAAAGCTTACAAAGAATGCGACTGGTGGCGCTAGCTGAAAGGTAAACATCAATGACGAAGAAGCACATGCAGAAGAGGAAAGTGGTGCCAAAATGATAAAAAAAAATTAACGTAAAAGAAAAGAGTAAAAGAAATAAAAAGAAATAAAGCAAATTAAAATAAACTAGTTGGATGTGCCAATCCCAAAACTTTCTTCTATCTTATACATCTTAATATTTCAAAAACTAGTTACACATGTTAATACTTCAATATTATTAGTTCATTACTATACCAACTTTGATTTTCATCTTAAATTTCTGCTTCAGTCAATTAAATAAACTAAAAACGAGTTAATTTATATCATGATATTTGTTAAAATTTGTTGGGTTTAAAGGCGAGCGAACATTTTTTATGCGCATTATATCTGCGCACTGCCAGTCTTTTCTCCCGCCACACTCAGTCTGCGTGCAAACGATAGAAGAGTGTAGACGTAAAAATTATTCTGTGTGAAGTTATTATGAAAAAGTAATCTGTGTGAGAGATTTATCTTTAAATTAATTGTTATGTGTTTGTGCAGTGTTTTCGTTTAATAAACTGTTTGTTCTGTCAATATCCACGGACTTAGTGAAAATTAATATTAGTGAAAGAACAACAAAATGGTAGCAGTTCGCGGTTTTATATTCTAAATCGAAATTAGTTTTGTTAAAAGAAACCATGGACAAGTTAAACGTCCCCGAATTAAACGGAACTAATTATTTTATATGGAGTCTAAAAATTAAAGCTGCTTTAAGCCTTAAAAGGTTGGATACTTTCATATCCGAAGTAAAAGCAGAAGGGCTGAGTGAGAAGGATTCTGCCGAATGGGACCAAAAAAATAAGGATGCCGTCGCATATATAAAGCTGTCATTGTCTGATGAACAGGCGCTACAGTTTGCAGCAGAAGAAAATGCGAAATTATTATGGGAAAAAATAAGATCGACTTTTACCGGTCAAGCAGAAGATAGAAGAATAGATGCCGGCAACGAGTTAAAGAACTTAGAAATAAAGTCAAATGAATCTGCAAATGATTATATAGCCAGAGCTCGAGGCATCTCAACAAAATGTCAAACACTTGGATTGGCTATAACAGAGAGAGAACTTGTATTCTACACGGTACGTGGTCTGAAAGGAAAGTTCTCGAAAGTAAGAGATATTTTAAAAACTCAACGTGAGAAAAGTATGGATGAAGTACTAGAAATTCTATGGGAAGAAGAACTGACGAATACCGCTCGTTCTGAAGGGACCGCCGCTGAAGTATTCTACTCCAGGAAAAACAAAAGTCCGAGACTTTGTTACATTTGCAGACGTCCGAATCACATAGCCAAGGATTGTTTTTACAGGAATAATATTTCAAGAAATGACAGGTCCAATGGAAACCGACAAAGAAAAAAAACGCACCACGATGTAAATTATCCAGTTAAGGACAGAAACAATTCGGTACTTATTATTTCATCGGAACAATGTGAACTACGTGATAATATATGGTTATTAGACAGCGGGGCTAGCTCGCATATGTGTAAAGATAAAATATGGTTCAGGAATCCAATTCCTGAAGAAAAGGATATCTATCAAGCAGGTAAAAATTCCAAAATAATTTCGAAGAGTACAGGTACGGTATCATGTGATACGGTAAGTAAAAATGATTCTATACATTTAACAATAAACAATGTTAGTTTTGTACCAGATTTGAGATATAATTTATTATCTGTTACTGCTTTAATGGATAAGGGTTGTAGAATTATTTCTGAAAATAACTGTGTGCTAATTTTTGACAAATATAATAAATTTCTAACTAAAGCATTTAAAAATGATAATCGATTAGAGATTAAACTTCAACCTGCCTATAATTCTGAGTGTAATTTTACTGATAAGAGTGCTAGTAATTATGAACTGTGGCATGACAGATTGTGTCATTTAAATTCAAAATATATGTTAAAAATGAAAGAGTATATTGAACTTAAAGATGTAAATGTGTCTGATTTTAAGTGTGATACATGTGACATAAGTAAAATAACCAGGAAAAGTCATCCGAATATTGATATTGACCAAAGTTCTGATATTATGCAGTTGTTTCATTTGGATTTATGTGTCCCGATACAACCTGAATCACTTGGTGGGGCAAAATATTTTATGGTGCTAGTGGATGATTTTTCTGGAATGTATTTTACTTATTTCCTCAAAAGTAAAAATGAAGCATTTGATGTATTTTATAAATTTAAAGCTAAATATGAAAATCTTATGGGTAAAAGAATTAAAAAAGTGAGAAGTGACAATGGGCTCGAATTCGTAAATACGGAATTTGACAATTATCTTGCTAATGCAGGAATTTTTCACGAAAAAACTGTCCCATATAACAGCGAAAGCAATGGAAAGGCTGAAAGAACGAATTTGGGTGTTTAAATAGTAGTTCAGATGCTAGTTGGGGAAATGGAGAAAATGGAAGGTCTTTTTCGGGAGGAGTTGTATTGTTAGGAAAGTCGTTAGTATCTTGGAAATGTCGTAAACAAAAAAGTGTTAGTCTTTCTACATGTGAAGCAGAATTATTTTCCATTTCAGAAATGTGTAAGGATATAATATGGACTGTAAACTTATTGTCTGAGTTAAATTGTAACCAATTTATAAAAGATGCCATAATTTTGAGCACTGATAGTCAAGCAGCAATACAGTGGATTAAATGTACAAAACCCTCAAATAAATCTAGGCACATGAACTTAAGATTTCATTTTGTCAGGGATTTATTGTCAGAAGGTATTATTTCATTGGAATATGTTCAAAGTGAACATGTTATTTCTGATTTCCTTACTAAAGGTGTAAATGAAGATAAGTTGTTATATTCTATGGAAAGTATTTCACTATTATATGTGTAATTATTGTATGTAATTTGTGTGTAATTTTTTTATGTATATGTATATGTGTTTTTTGGAATTGTTTAAAGAGAAAAAAAAATGTATCTCTCGCAGGAGGTGTGTGTTGGGTTTAAAGGCGAGCGAACATTTTTTATGCGCATTATATCTGCGCACTGCCAGTCTTTTCTCCCGCCACACTCAGTCTGCGTGCAAACGATAGAAGAGTGTAGACGTAAAAATTATTCTGTGTGAAGTTATTATGAAAAAGTAATCTGTGTGAGAAATTTATCTTTAAATTAATTGTTTTGTGTTTGTGCAGTGTTTTCGTTTAATAAACTGTTTGTTCTGTCAATATCCACGGACTTAGTGAAAATTAATATTAGTGAAAGAACAACAAAATGGTAGCAGTTCGCGGTTTTATATTCTAAATCGAAATTAGTTTTGTTAAAAGAAACCATGGACAAGTTAAACGTCCCCGAATTAAACGGAACTAATTATTTTATATGGAGTCTAAAAATTAAAGCTGCTTTAAGCCTTAAAAGGTTGGATACTTTCATATCCGAAGTAAAAGCAGAAGGGCTGAGTGAGAAGGATTCTGCCGAATGGGACCAAAAAAATAAGGATGCCGTCGCATATATAAAGCTGTCATTGTCTGATGAACAGGCGCTACAGTTTGCAGCAGAAGAAAATGCGAAATTATTATGGGAAAAAATAAGATCGACTTTTACCGGTCAAGCAGAAGATAGAAGAATAGATGCCGGCAACGAGTTAAAGAACTTAGAAATAAAGTCAAATGAATCTGCAAATGATTATATAGCCAGAGCTCGAGGCATCTCAACAAAATGTCAAACACTTGGATTGGCTATAACAGAGAGAGAACTTGTATTCTACACGGTACGTGGTCTGAAAGGAAAGTTCTCGAAAGTAAGAGATATTTTAAAAACTCAACGTGAGAAAAGTATGGATGAAGTACTAGAAATTCTATGGGAAGAAGAACTGACGAATACCGCTCGTTCTGAAGGGACCGCCGCTGAAGTATTCTACTCCAGGAAAAACAAAAGTCCGAGACTTTGTTACATTTGCAGACGTCCGAATCACATAGCCAAGGATTGTTTTTACAGGAATAATATTTCAAGAAATGACAGGTCCAATGGAAACCGACAAAGAAAAAAAACGCACCACGATGTAAATTATCCAGTTAAGGACAGAAACAATTCGGTACTTATTATTTCATCGGAACAATGTGAACTACGTGATAATATATGGTTATTAGACAGCGGGGCTAGCTCGCATATGTGTAAAGATAAAATATGGTTCAGGAATCCAATTCCTGAAGAAAAGGATATCTATCAAGCAGGTAAAAATTCCAAAATAATTTCGAAGAGTACAGGTACGGTATCATGTGATACGGTAAGTAAAAATGATTCTATACATTTAACAATAAACAATGTTAGTTTTGTACCAGATTTGAGATATAATTTATTATCTGTTACTGCTTTAATGGATAAGGGTTGTAGAATTATTTCTGAAAATAACTGTGTGCTAATTTTTGACAAATATAATAAATTTCTAACTAAAGCATTTAAAAATGATAATCGATTAGAGATTAAACTTCAACCTGCCTATAATTCTGAGTGTAATTTTACTGATAAGAGTGCTAGTAATTATGAACTGTGGCATGACAGATTGTGTCATTTAAATTCAAAATATATGTTAAAAATGAAAGAGTATATTGAACTTAAAGATGTAAATGTGTCTGATTTTAAGTGTGATACATGTGACATAAGTAAAATAACCAGGAAAAGTCATCCGAATATTGATATTGACCAAAGTTCTGATATTATGCAGTTGTTTCATTTGGATTTATGTGGCCCGATACAACCTGAATCACTTGGTGGGGCAAAATATTTTATGGTGCTAGTGGATGATTTTTCTGGAATGTATTTTACTTATTTCCTCAAAAGTAAAAATGAAGCATTTGATGTATTTTATAAATTTAAAGCTAAATATGAAAATCTTATGGGTAAAAGAATTAAAAAAGTGAGAAGTGACAATGGGCTCGAATTCGTAAATACGGAATTTGACAATTATCTTGCTAATGCAGGAATTTTTCACGAAAAAACTGTCCCATATAACAGCGAAAGCAATGGAAAGGCTGAAAGAACGAATTTGGGTGTTTAAATAGTAGTTCAGATGCTAGTTGGGGAAATGGAGAAAATGGAAGGTCTTTTTCGGGAGGAGTTGTATTGTTAGGAAAGTCGTTAGTATCTTGGAAATGTCGTAAACAAAAAAGTGTTAGTCTTTCTACATGTGAAGCAGAATTATTTTCCATTTCAGAAATGTGTAAGGATATAATATGGACTGTAAACTTATTGTCTGAGTTAAATTGTAACCAATTTATAAAAGATGCCATAATTTTGAGCACTGATAGTCAAGCAGCAATACAGTGGATTAAATGTACAAAACCCTCAAATAAATCTAGGCACATGAACTTAAGATTTCATTTTGTCAGGGATTTATTGTCAGAAGGTATTATTTCATTGGAATATGTTCAAAGTGAACATGTTATTTCTGATTTCCTTACTAAAGGTGTAAATGAAGATAAGTTGTTATATTCTATGGAAAGTATTTCACTATTATATGTGTAATTATTGTATGTAATTTGTGTGTAATTTTTTTATGTATATGTATATGTGTTTTTTGGAATTGTTTAAAGAGAAAAAAAAATGTATCTCTCGCAGGAGGTGTGTGTTGGGTTTAAAGGCGAGCGAACATTTTTTATGCGCATTATATCTGCGCACTGCCAGTCTTTTCTCCCGCCACACTCAGTCTGCGTGCAAACGATAGAAGAGTGTAGACGTAAAAATTATTCTGTGTGAAGTTATTATGAAAAAGTAATCTGTGTGAGAAATTTATCTTTAAATTAATTGTTATGTGTTTGTGCAGTGTTTTCGTTTAATAAACTGTTTGTTCTGTCAATATCCACGGACTTAGTGAAAATTAATATTAGTGAAAGAACAACAAAATTAATAGTTTTTCCTTATTCTGTTGTTATCAGATGTTTGTGAATAGCTGGCTTAGCAGGAAGTGAGTCCCGCCTTTGCACGAGCCGCCGATGGTCAATAGAACTACGAAAAATCTAGAAAAGTATACAAAAATCGCCATCACAGAGCTCCATTACCGCGCGATATTTCCAAATTCAAGGAGGACCTGTTGGCCAAAGCCAAAAACATGCACAAAAAATTTGGTTCAATTTGTATGCATAATTTTATACAATTTTCGATTGTACAATAAAGAAAATGGTACAGACATCGTAATTATAGCGCACTCTTCCAACGGAATTTTTCCAAATTCAGGAAGGACCTTCATGCCATGAACAAAAAGAAACGCAAAATATTTGGCTCAATTCTCTGCATAACTTCATAAACTTTTCGATGGTATAATATTCAAAATGGCACAAAAATTGCTATTAAAGCGCCCCCTACCCGCAATTTTTTTCCAAATTAAGGAAGGACCTGCTTGTCATAGCCAAGAACTTAAAATAAAAAATTGGTTCAATTCTATGCATAACTTCATACACTTTTCGATGGTACAATATGGAAAATCGCTATTACAGCGCCCCCTAGTGGCAAATTTTTTCCAAATTCAGGGAGGTGCTGCTTGTTATAGCCATAAACTTAAAATAAAAATTTGGTTCAATTCCATGCATAACTTCATACACTTTTGGATGGTACAATATTCAAAATCGCTGTTACAGCGCCCCCTACCGGCGAATGTTTTCCAAATTGAGGGAGGATCTGCCTGCCAAAGCCAAAAACTTAAAATAAAAATTTGGTTCAATTCTATGCATAACTTCATACACTTTTGGATAGTACAATATTCAAAATGGCACAAAAATCGCTGTGACAGCGCCCCTACCGGCGATTTTTTTCCAAATTCAGGGAAGACCTACCTGCCATATCCAAAAACTTAAAATAAAAACTTGGTTCAATTCTATGCATAACTTCATACACTTTTTGATGGTACAGTATTCAAAATCGCTGTTACAGCGCCCTCTACCGGCGAATTTTTTCCAAATTCAGGGAGGACCTACCTGCCATATCCAAAAACTTAAAATAAAAACTTGGTTCAATTCTATGCATAACTTCATACACTTTTTGATGGTACAATATTCAAAATCGCACAAAAATCGCTGTGACAGCGCCCCTAACGGCGATTTTTTTCCAAATTCAGGGAAGACCTACCTGCCATATCCAAAAACTTAAAATAAAAACTTGGTTCAATTCTATGCATAACTTCATATACTTTTGGATGGTACAATATTCAAAATCGCACAAAAATCGCTGTTACAGCGCACCCTACCGGCGATTTTTTTCCAAATTCGGGGAGGACCTACCTGCTATAACCAAAAACTTAAAATAAAAATTTGGTTCAATTCTATGCATAACTTCATATACTTTTGGATGGTACAATATTCAAAATCGCACAAAAATCGCTATTACAGCGGCCCCTACCGGCGAATCTTTTCCAAATTCAGGGAGGACCTACCTGCCATATCCAAAAACTTAAAATAAAAATTTGGTTCAGTTCTATGCATAACTTCATATACTTTTGGGTGGTACAATATTCAAAATCGCACAAAAATCACTATTACAGCGCCCCCTACCGGCGATTTTTTTCCAAATTCAAGGAGGATCTGCTTGTCATAACCAAAAACTTAACATAAAAATTTGGTTCAATTCTATGCATAACTTCATACACTTTTTGATGGTACAATGCCGACAGACACACGGACACACGGACAGACAGACATTTTCTATAAACATGTTTTTGGGGATCTCTGACCCCTAAAACATGTAAATCCGTCGAAAACCGGAAGTCGAAAAAAATTTCGATTACAATACTTTCTTCTATTGAAGATAGAAGAAAGTAAAAATGTATAAATAAATAAATAAATAAAAGAAGCAAATTAAAAACTAAAACTAAAAGAGAAAACTCAAGAAAAATATAAGAAATAAAAGAACTTTATTTTCGTGTTTGCATTGGCCGTTGACGGGCTGCTAAAATTTCTAACTCGAAACGCGTTTAATCGAATGCGGGTTTTAACTCTCGCGGATCAGGATCGGGTTGATCATATTTTTCAAACTAATGTCCAAGATATTTTTTCAGATTAAAAATCTATAGACAATAAGACCTTCATATTGGACACTCTTAAAAAGTGGACACCTCTATTTAGCGAACACTTTTCCAATTCCTAACATTTATATATTTGCATGCTTATACCTCAGAATAGTGGGTACCTCCTACACTGTAAAAGAAAAAAAAAATTGTAATTCTACAGATGTAAAGTAACAGAAATCTGTATGCTCTGTATGCTTACTAAACTTTTATCTGTACACTGTACAAAAAAAAAAGGGGAAATCCACAAAACTAGTTTTTTAAAGCTACAGAAATCTATAGCTTTACAAAAGAATCTACTAAAATTACAGTAATCTTACTAAAATTTTATGTGTAACCCAGAAAGCGGTTGCATAAAATGTTCCAGGAATTCCAGTTTCCTAAAAAAATCTTAGTAACCTTACAGATTTTTTGATTTTCAGTGCAAAAGTGTATCTGTTACATGAATTTTTGCTGTTGCCGTTACATAAATAATTCTAGGAATCCAAGTTTCCTAGAAAAGTTTTAGTAACGTCACATTTTTTTTTTTTTTTTTTTTTTTTTTTACAGTGTAATCCACACACGCGTAACATGTGTATCTGTGCATAAGCTATCACAAATACGATGCATGTATTTTTGTGTGTATCATCAAAAATGAAATGTTGGTAATATTTTTCATATTCCGATACAAAAAAAATGGTTCTTAAAGAAAGAATAATCTATGATAACATTTCTTATGTACATTTTATCTCTCATGCAGTAAACTGAATATATACTCATTCATATTCAAATACGTATTTATTTTCATCTGAAACATAGTTCTGCGCAAACTTTTTGTGAAAATCCCAACAACCGGACTTTCAAAAAAGACTAAATATGACTCGCAAGAAATATTCTAGGATGAACCCGACCCGCAGAAAGAAAATTAGAGTCATCCTGACCCGAAAAAAGATAATTAAGGACAACCCGATTCGATAAAGTACTCTATTCAATTATCCCGCGGTGTCCGTCCATCTTTCGATATAAAACATAAAATTGGTATTAGAGATATAATTGTAGATTACTTTTTATAATTTTATTAAAGCCTGATTTACTTTCCTTTTATTTCGAGTTAGGGTCGGGTTGCGGTTTGACTTCAAGTGAAATTTTCGGGTTCGGGTCGGGTACACACGCGCAGGACTCTATCCCCTAGTTCTCGTAATGTTGGAAAGTATTTTATCATCTTTCCTTGATAAATGACCTTTCTTTCCTTTAAAAAAAGTAAATAAATGAACATTTTTTTCGTATATTGTTAAATTGCAGTCACTGTAAAAAAAAAAAAAAAAAAAAAAAAAAAAAAAAATCTGTAGTTCTACGGATCTAAAGTTACATGCTTACTAAACTTTCATCTGTAACTGTACAAAAAAATCTGTAAATCTGCAAAACTAATTTTTGTAAAGCTACAGAAATCTGTAGCTTTACAAATGAATCTGCTAAAATTACAGTAATCTTACTAAAATTTTATCTGTAACCCTGGTTGCAGTTACATGAAAAGTTCTAGGCATCCGTTTCCTAAAATATTCTTAGTAACCTTACATATTTTTTGATTTTCGGCGCAAAAGTGTATCTGTTACATGAATTTTTGTTGTTGCCGTTGCATGAAATGTTCTAGGAATCCCAGTTTCCTAGAAAAACTTTAGTAACTTTACGGATTTTTTTTTACAGTGTATAAATTGAAATAAAATACTCTATGCTTTATTTAATTGGAATTTTCATGGCCTTTAACACTATTTTCATATATTTTAGATATAAATTATACATTTATAAAAGAAAAGTAAAGTATTTTTTTAACTGAAAATATTTCCATAGCGTTTCATTTTCACGAATTGTTTGCTTTCTTATAGAATGCTGACATTTCCTGACAGTTCCAACAGATGAAAAAAAAAAAAAAAATTTCCTCCCATTTATTTAAGAGTCACCATACTTAGAAGTTAGAAAAATTCTACACATCATATTACTTATAACGTGTCGAATATTTTTAAATTCAGAACGCTTAAATAAATACGACTTATTGTAATAGATATGCCGCTGGAAGCACTATAACCTAATATTTACATTTCTAATGTGCGAAAAAGAAGAAAAAAATCCTAATATTCCCTGTTCATTGCATAGAAAGCGAAGGGTATATAAGAGAACGTAATGGAACTTACAGAGAAATCTTCAGCTCTTTCGATAAATTATTTCTTTGATACTAACTTTATTTCTACCTAAAAAGTTTTCTATATCTTTTATGTGTTTTTATGTTTACATTAATTCTGTGAAATATACTTTGGGCACATTTCAAGATTTTTTTTTTTTGCATTTGCATATATATGCATGTCGTTAAATAAGTAAATGAATAAATGAGATTAAATAAACAACAAGAAAGAAAAATCATGCGTTAAGCATAGATTATGAAACCCTTTCCAACACTTACACTTACTTAAATCTTTAACAAAATTTCCTTAATTAGGGAAATAAGGTAAATAAGATAACTAAGAAAACATTTTAGAAAACAGATGAAACATTTAAAAATCTGATTTTAGCAGTTACCTTCCATAGCCAAATATGTATTCCAACTCTTTTGAACACCCCTGTATTTGATATACATATACTATATAATGGGAAAATTTAGTTTAGCAAGGAAACGCATAACAGGTAGAAAATTCTCTTTCAGCAATTTATACTCATGGATGGAAACATACTTAAATACTTTTTTCAGCCCTGTAGTTCACCTAGTATCTTTATTACACGCCACTATTTGCCTAAAATTTAATTCAAACTAAAACACTCTTAAAACTACAGAAATCACATTCCCAGAAATTATCATCTATAGACGGCCGTGCATCCAATTCTTTTCGTGGCCCTGTATATCATTTTATCTATATTCTACAACCATTTCGTAGTAAACTAAATGCCTTTCAGCGTAAAAATATATAACGCATTTAAAAACCACTTTAAATCAATTTACGCTCATACTCAGTAATTTTTACGAATTCATTTGTGTAGCCCTGTATATCAACTATAGTATTTTTTCACATCATATAGTATGCATTAATATAGTGAAACTTAAAAGCGTATATCATAATTACAAATGCATTTCCTGCCATCACCGCTATTATACAGCACTTCGAATAGAACATACTGTCTGAAATCTTTTGCGTGGCCCTGTAAATGCTACGCACTTCGTATTGTACATGAAATCACTTATAGTAAGCCTCACCGACGTATAACAATTTCATTATATATGAAATAGTTTAACGTAATTAAAATAAGCCGCAAACAATTTCCCCCTATACCATTATGTAACGGAAAACTTTTGTGTGGCCCTGTAAATGAATAATAAATATTCTTTGCACCGCATATTCTACAGAATGCATATTTTAGTGCACTTCATAACTACGTATCAGTTTTATTATGTTAGAAAAAGTGTAACGTCATTAAAATTCATTTGGAACGATTTTTTCCCATTGGCCGCAATGTAACGGAAAACTTTTGACTGTCCCTGTAAAAAAAAACTAAACATGCTACAAACTTCATTTGAAACAGGTTTCCTGCTAGGGTAAAGGTAAATAACATTCAAACATTTCAGGACGATCTGAGCATGTTTACGAGAGTTAGAGCGCGGACAGACGGACAGACAAACCGAAATCATGAACACTTCTCAACATTGTTGGAAAGTGTTAAAAAACTGCCTTATTTGTCAGATTTTATGAATACAAGATAAAGTAAAAAAACTAAAACCCAACTACGACAAAAAACTACGCTGAAAAAGTATAAAAGTACCCCATGAATACAGGTAAAGTCACAAGCAAATGCTAGTAATATATAGATATATTCAAAATGTACAAGTAAAGCGCTTTTGAATGATACCAAACACGGCATATTTATCTTAACTTTATTTTTTGACGTATGACGCTTCCAGTATTTGGTAGTAGTGACGCACATATCCGTCGATGGCAGCAAATGGGTAATGGACCGATTAGTGGATGAGGTCGTTAGTGTAATGTGTAAATGTGTAATGTAGATTGAAGGTTTCATGTATTAAGATGACCTAGGAAGATTTCTTAATCTATCTAATTCTGCTAACGATTGACTGTCATGTGGATTTTTAAGCAACTTATTATGATCCAAGGCACTTATAAACAAACCCTCTATGGTTTTGACTCTACTGAGAGCGACATGGGCCTGTCCTTTAGCAAACAATGACTTTCCTAGATCGATAACTGCTTTATCCAGAGTACAACCTTGTAATTTATGTACAGTACAACCCCAAGAAAGAATCAGCGGGAGCATTTTACGCTGAATTTTCCCAGACCCCCTCAAGCCGTCAAATTCAGTGAGGCAAGGCTCGATTCTGACAAGTCCGTTAATATCGGCTTTTATGGATGCGTCGTCAAATTGTATGAGAACAGCGCTTTTATACTTTTTGTCCGCTAGAGGGCATAATAGTAAATTTGGTGACAAACTTTATAGCTCACAACCAACAGAATATCAAGATCAAGACCCTTCTAATGGCACTGCAGTGGTCTTATTCTGATTACTAAGTACCAAAGAAATTAAGAACGAAAAGATGTGAATTATATGCAATTAGCCCATAAATGCAAGTAAAGTCACAAGCAAATGCTAGTAATATATATATATTCGAAATGTACAAGTGAAGCGCTTTAAAATGATACCAAACACGGCATATCTAGCTTAACTTTATTTTTTTACTCTGTATATTTTGTCCGCTAGAAGGCGCCACATTGAATTTGGTGAAAATCTATATAGCCTATAACCAGCGGACAATTAAGACGCTTCTAATGATATGTCATTTGTCGAATTCTGATTAGTGGTTTAGAAGTTACGAGGGAACAGATGAACATACATACATACATACATACATACATACATACATACATACATACATAGCCTGTCAAAATCATAACCCTCCTTTGGCTTTGCCGTAGTCGGGTAAAAAGAGTGAGTAACAATTTTAAATAAATATCCCTAATGATCTTACGTAGAGTAAATTTGTCTCAATTTCTGTTTTATCAAAGAAATTTAACATACAGGTTGTCCCCCAAACAAAGTATACCATTGGTGATCAGTTAACGAACTGTTCGGTTTACGAACAGATCGGTTAACGAACAATTTCGCGAGAGATTTTTAGTGTTCGGATAAAGAACACGCTACAAAACAAAGCAAAGATGAAACAATGCTGTGTTTCAGATTTGCCGAGCTGTATTTAATTGCATCTGTTCTCGGCTTAAAGAACACTGTAACACTTGTATGCGTATGGCCTAATTAATTCACGGGGTACCTAAGGTTTGGACCCTACATTTTAAGGCCCCCAAATTAGACTGAACAGATTAGAAACTTTTTTTGTGTCCCTTTTTAAATAAATATTTTAAATTGCAGATTAATTATTTTAATTGAAATTTAGTTCACAAATTATTAACAGGCTCTTGGCTTTACTTCAGCTTTAGCGGGCCCTGTAATAGACAGGATCTTTTAGAGAACAAGAGAACTAAGGAGTTTATGAAAGGTCGAAATGTCGAACTGATATGATTTAATGCCGCAGTCAATGAATGTAGTCTTAAAAGTTTTTACAAAAGGCATGTCATTTTTTTTTAAATATGCCATGACATGGACAAAGCCTTGAAAATACGATCTGTTCATATTAAATAAGAACGTACCCTGTTATAAAGGGAAGTGTGATGTCTGGAGATGTCTGGATAACTTTTCTTTTAATTTCTGTTGGCGCCATTGTCACGTGATACGTGGGTGCGCGGAGAGGAAGGGGGGCACTGTTTTTCAGTGTGGAAGAGGTTTTTGAGAAATGTAGACGTAGGCCGTTCATGTGTGCTGGCGAGAGTTTTGATACATAAAACGAAAGTGTCAGGTGCTATGAGCACCGGAGTATTATAATTTTAGTAGTTGATGAAGTAAAGATTTATGTGTGTAAAATAAATACGGAAGTAGTGAGAGTGAATATTGAGTAAGTATTGTGCATTGATACCTGAAATTTGCAATCTGTATATAACTGTATGTGTGTTGTCATCCACGTCTTTATGTATTCTTATAAATAAACTTAATTTAGTGTTGTGAAAAAAACTAGCGATATATTATCAAGGAATACACATCTGACGATTAGCGAGAATCGAGCTTTCACACGCTCTATTTACGAGAACGACAGCTGTTATAAGAAGTAAGGTGCATGTTTATTTATTTTTAATTGAAGATAATATGATTGAAGATAATATTTGAGATTGATTTAAGCATATCAGAGGAAAGACGCTATTTATATAATTACATTTATTGCTTGATTTATTTATTTAAGATGAGAGTATCTGTTATATGTAGAATTTATTATAAAAGTGTTTAAAGGTGAAAAGAAAAATGTTTAGCATTAAAGGGCTGAGGAAAGAGGATTTAGTTGTAGTCGCAACTGAATTAGGCTTAAAGGTAGAGGCTGAGCACAGAATTATAGATTTTAAAACACTCGTTGAGGGAAGCGACCAATATGCTAAGGATACTGAATTTATAAAAGAATTTTTATATACTACGGTCACGGACAGAATAGAAAAATAAAAACCTGAAGCCGAGATGCTTAAAATTGAAAAAGAAAATGTGAAAACGGAACAGAACACTGCACTAGAGTTTGAGCGAACAAAATTAGAAGTCATAAAAGCCCAGTTAGAAATGGCAAAAATTCAATCTGATGATAAAAATTCTGACTTGAAGGCGGGGGGGGGGGGGGGGGGGGGTGACAAAGATCCCATACTAATTCTTTAGAATGTCTAATTAAAAGTGTTAGAACTCTGAGTATGCCAGTTCCTTCTAAACCGGAAGCGTGGAATTTATTTTTTAGTTCGCTCGAAAAAGCTTTCGAAATGAAAAATGTTGCGAAGGAGTTAAAAGTTGAAATTTTACTAAATTTAGTAGGTGAACATAGTAACAGGTAAGGCACATTTATTAGTTTATGTAAATGGGGTATTCTCACAATCTTTTGACTTTTGGGGGGAAAAATCTGGCGAAATTAAACTTGCTAAAATAACATTTTAATCTGATAGACGAATGCCTTAATGATTCAAAATAAAGAAAAAATGGTCAGCAGCGAAAAAAATTTTATTTAACTGAGGTTTAAGTTAAACTTGCAAGTTTACTTTTCCTTACCATTTTACCCCTAAAACTTTTTATTTTCTGCTAAATTTTTACTTATAATGAATTTGCTAGTACCCAAATCTAGTACCCACAGGACATTCAAATAAGAAATAATGACAATGTAGTATTTTTAATACAAAATTTTTGTATAACATTGTCTTAAAGGGGTGTTAAAGAAGGGACGGTAATGTAAAAAAGGGGATGGTATGGGAAAAAAAGGGACGGTAAGGATGGAAGGGTAAGGAAAATTACCACCTATTTTAGGCAGATCATGTTAAGACTGGTAGCCAAAATGTTCATTGATTTTTAGAAACAGTTATTTAAATTGGATTAAATTAAAAAAAAATTAATTTACCTCGAAAAGTGCAGGAATAAACCTTGGGAACGGTAAGACTACCAATAAAGCCACGATGCTTCAAACTGATATTTAAATGCTGATTTAAATTCTACAGTAAATTTCCTGCCAAAGAATTTTAAACATTCTTTCTCTAGCATACTTCTGCATGAGAAAAAACTTAAAAAAAATTCTGTGGCTGCATCTGAAGTGATTTTCTGTATAATTTTAGAAGAGGGATGGTAAAAAATCTAAAACCTAGGGACAGAGTTTAAAAAATAATAACAACCCTAAAAATGTGTGCAGGCTAATTTTTAGCTACTTATTTATATAAAACAATATTTCCAGTTTCAGAAAAAAATTACATCGAATTATTTTTATTGAAAAATTTTTATCCAGACAGCTCCAAACTTAAAAATCAGCATCAGGGACACGGGACGGTATAGGAGTTTTTGTTAGAAAATGCTCTTTTGTTTTCAAGAACATCCACCAGATGGCAGCATCAGACAATCATTTTTTATTTGATCTACTGTGACAGACACTCAGTTCAGTGAGTGTTGCTTCTTCCCTTATAGCAGTTGGCAGCAAAATGCTGCTTGATTAAAAGAAAAATCCAATAATATTCCAAAGGAATATAATATGATAAAAAAACTGCAACAAGCCATAGTTCAAAGTATTTCTTTGTGTTTGTAAATAGTCTTATACATCTGTTTTGTTTTTATTGTGAAGTGTGATCTGTACTGTGACCAGCATATATATTATTCTAGTGTATTCAATCTTCTAATAAATGTTTTTTGTTCATCCAAAGAAGAGTATATTTCCATTGAAACACATCAAAACATAAAGGTAAAACTTTTAACTTTTTTTATTGTTTACCTATTGAGGAATTTCGTATTCATGCCTTCCATATGGAATAACATTCTAACAGTCGATTATGAGACTGAACTTATCTCAATTTTAAATATAGTAATATAAAAGAAGAAAATATAATATAATTAAATTCAAAGAAATAATTATTTTCTGAATGTTGGTATTTTTCACAAGTGAATGAATGATATAAAAGAAAATTCAAAGAATTGTTCTTATTTTGAAACCAAAAGTGTATTGATAAGAAAAGAAATTATTTTGATTTTGATTTTGCCAGTTTCTTATTGAAATTTTATTATATAAGTTGCAAATGTAAATTTATGTTTTAAACAAAGAATTTAACATTTAAGAACAGTTTTTCTGAAATCAAAAGTAACTTCAAAAATTGTTCTCAAGAATTTTATTTTGTTCTTATTTCATCATTAGCATTATATTTGAGTTTATAATTGTTGTTTTGATGTATTAATAAGAGAAAAAGTTTTATTTTCTGTGAAATAAGCAAATATTATTCTATCATAATGTCTAGTATTAAAGAATCTCATTATGTTGATAAATTAACTGATGACAACTATTCAGTTTGGAAATTCAAAATAGAACAATTGTTAATCAAAGAAGGTCTGTATGATGTTGTATTTGAACCTAAAAAGGAAAATGATGATAATTGGGTAAAAAATGATAGAAATGCTAGGGCATTAATTTGTTTAAATATCTCAGATTCACAAATTGTTCATGTCAGACATGCTAAAAGTGCTAAAGAGACATATGATCAATTGAAATCTGTTCATGAAAGAGTAAATTTAACAAATAAACTTTATCTTCTTAGGAAGCTGTATTCCACTAAATATAATGAAAGCATTAAAATGCAGGATCATATTAATTCTGTCTTAGAATTAGCAGAAAAATTAAGAAGTATAGGTGAAGTAATACAAGATGATAATTTAATAGCTATTTTGCTCTGTTCCTTACCAAATTCTTATAGTACCTTTATAACTGCTATTGAAAGTAAATATGAAACAGATTTATCATTAAAATATGTTCAAAACAAATTAATTGATGAGTATCTTAGAAGAGTTGAAACTAAACAAATTTCAACAAAATTTGAATCTATTGCTTTGAAGGGTAATAGGGATAAACCAAAGCATTTGAATAAGCAAAAATTTTGTTCTCATTGCAAAAAGAATAATCACAACCGTGAAGATTGTTTTCACTTAAAGGGTAATAATACTAACAAAACAAAACCAAATTTCACCCAAGATAGATCACGTCAACAGTTTAAAAAACCAAACAATTTCTCTGCCTCTACTGCTAGTCAAAATGAAAATCTATCAGATTCTCAAAACTATCATGAATTAATGGAAGAATCAAATTCTTTGAATTTTGTTATGAAATCTCAACAAAATGGAAATAAAAACAAAAATTTGTCTTTTGTTATTGATTCAGGTGCGTCTGTTCATTTAGCTAATTCCTTGGAACTGTTCTCAGAATTAAAAAGTTCGAATAAAGATACAATTACAATTGCTAATGGAACTAAATTAACTGCAAAGGGAAAGGGTAAATGTACTTTTAATATTGAAACACTTAATGGTCAAACAAATAGAGTTACATTGGATCATGTGCTTTATGTTCCCGAGTTGGATAGTAATTTATTATCTGTCCAGTCTTGTACTGAGAAAGGTTTTGTTGTAACATTTAAAGATGATATATGTTTAATTAAAAAGGGCAACATCTTAGTTGCAGATGCAAAAGCTGATGAGGGGTTATACAGATTAAAAATAATACCTACAAATGAAAAGGTATATAGTGCTTCAGAAATATTACCCGTTTGTTCTAATGTTAACTGCATTCTAAAATGGCACCAAAGGCTGGGCCATAGAAATTTGGAATCCATCAAGAAAATTCAAAAGGATGATTTAGCTTTAGGTATTACTGTGAATAATTGTTCTCATAATACTGAATGTTCAAGTTGCATAAAAGCTAAGTTAACAGAAAAATCATTTCCAAAAGAAACGCAATACAGAAGTAAAAAACCACTTGATTTGATATACAGCGACGTATGCGGTCCTGCAGAAACAAAAAGTATGGGATCAAAAAGATATTTCGTTACATTTATTGATGATTACTCTCGTTATACACAAGTATATTTTATTTCTTCTAAAGATGAAGTATTTGATAAATTAAAAGAGTATGTTGCATCAACAACAAACAAATTTAGATTGAAGATTAAATCTTTGCGTAGTGACAATGGAACAGAATATTGCAACGAATCTGTCAAAGACTACCTTAAAAACTTAGGAATAAATCATGAAACAACGACGCCATATTCACCGTCCCAAAATGGAGTTGCAGAAAGAAAGAATCGCTCGCTTATTGAAATGAGTAAAGCCATGCTTATAAATGCTAAATTGCCAAAAACATTCTGGGCAGAAGCCATAGCTACAGCAGCCTACTTACAAAATAGATTACCCACAAAATCAACTGAAAAGACACCATATGAACTGTGGAATGGGCATAAGCCAAATTTGAGTCACCTTAAAGTATTTGGATGCAAAGCATATGTGTATGTTCATAAACAGAAGAGACAAAAATTTGACGAAAAGGCCACTGAAGGAGTCTTTGTTGGTTACGATTTAAGAAGCAAAGGATATCGAATTTATATAGGTGGTAGAAAAATAGTGATAAGCAGAACAGTGAAGTTTTTTGAAAATATGAACTGTGAAAATGTCTTTCAAGAAAATCCTGAAGAGCGAATCTCAGATTTAATGCATTTAAATTTTTCAGAAGAAAATCTTGAAAATGATAGTGATGCTATCCAAATAGAAAATACTGCAGAAGAAATAAATACGGATGAAAAATCAGTAGATAGCCCAACAACTGAAGAAAGTGAAGATAATTTCCAGAGAAGAATATCTAACAGAGAGACTAAAGGAATTCCACCAGAAAGATATTCTTACAAAACTGAAGACAGTTGTTCCAAAAATCAAGATCCTGAAACTTTTAAAGATGTTTTACAATTACCAGTAAAAGATCAACAGAAATGGTTTCAAGCTATGAAGGAAGAATTTAACTCTTTAAAGGAAAATGAAGTGTTTGAGCTTGTTACTTTACCCAAAGGCAAGCACGCCATTGGCTGTAAATGGGTTTACAAAGCAAAACATAATGAAAATGGAGAAACAATAAAATGCAAAGCACGATTAGTTGCCAAAGGTTTCGCTCAAAAATTAGGCACTGATTATGATGAAACCTTCTCTCCTGTCGTCAAACATACAACTATTAGAGCTTTTCTGACCTGGGCAGCTTATCATAAAGCCAGAGTATTTCAAGTAGATGTTAAAACAGCCTTTCTACATGGTAAACTAGATAATGAAGAATTATACATGCATCAACCAGAAGGCTTTCATGATGAAGAAAATAAAGACAAAGTCTATAAATTAAAAAAGGCTATATATGGTCTTAAACAAGCCGCCAAGTGCTGGAATGAAGAAATAGAGAATACTCTAAAGGCATATGGATTTAAACAAAGTGAAGCTGATCCATGTTTGTTCATAAAAGAAAAATCAAAGAAGACAATTTATCTCATACTGTATGTAGATGATATGCTGATGAGCTCAGAAGATGAAAATGAAGTTAATGAAGTAATAAATTACTTAAAGAAATCTTATCCCATAACATCACTAGGAGAAGCAAAATACTTCTTAGGTATAGAAATTTACAGAAAAGAAGATGGAAGTTATTTACTTTCACAAAGAAGTAAAATAACTCAATTAGTTAAGGATTTTCAGCTTGAAGAAGCCAAACCAACTTATACCCCAATGGAAACTAACTATTATAGTTTAGATAAAGAAGAAAATCTTTTATCATCAAATGATAATTATAGACAAGCTATAGGAAGTCTTTTATATATTTCCTCATGCACAAGACCTGATATTACCGCTCCTACACACATACTAAGTCGAAGATGCAATAATCCAAGAGAAAAGGACTGGAATGCTGTTAAGAGGGTAATAAGATACTTAAAAACAACGAAAGACCTTGATCTCCACATTTCTTCAAAAGAATATCCTAATATAGTTGCATACTCGGATGCAGACTGGGGACAAGATGCTACAGACAGAAAATCCACCTCAGGAAATGTAATCTTCTTAGGCAATAGCTGCATTTCTTGGTTCTCGCGAAAACAAACATGTGTGACGTTATCGTCAGCAGAAGCTGAATATGTGGCACTGTCACAAGGAACTCAAGAGGTGCTATGGATCTTAAAATTATGTAAAGATCTCAATTTACAACAACATTTTCCTATTAGAATTTTTGAGGATAACCAATCTACAATTAAATTGGTTGAAAGTGAAAAATTTAAATCCCGCACTAAGCACATTGATACAAAGTATCATTACATACGAGATTTAAAAACTAAAAATGTTATAGATGTCAAATATCTATCAACAAATGAAATGATAGCAGATATAATGACGAAGCCACTGCCAAAAGCCAAATTTGAACTTTGTAGAAACCTTATCCACCTGGTGTCAGATTCTATCACAAAACGGGAGAGATGTTAGAAAATGCTCTTTTGTTTTCAAGAACATCCACCAGATGGCAGCATCAGACAATCATTTTTTATTTGATCTACTGTGACAGACACTCAGTTCAGTGAGTGTTGCTTCTTCCCTTATAGCAGTTGGCAGCAAAATGCTGCTTGATTAAAAGAAAAATCCAATAATATTCCAAAGGAATATAATATGATAAAAAAACTGCAACAAGCCATAGTTCAAAGTATTTCTTTGTGTTTGTAAATAGTCTTATACATCTGTTTTGTTTTTATTGTGAAGTGTGATCTGTACTGTGACCAGCATATATATTATTCTAGTGTATTCAATCTTCTAATAAATGTTTTTTGTTCATCCAAAGAAGAGTATATTTCCATTGAAACACATCAAAACATAAAGGTAAAACTTTTAACTTTTTTTATTGTTTACCTATTGAGGAATTTCGTATTCATGCCTTCCATATGGAATAACATTCTAACAGTCTTCCAGATGTTTGGACCCCCAAGATCGTCCAAAACTTATTTATCTCGTTAATATTGTTGTGCAATCATGCAATGGGATGTTCCCAAGTATATGAAATAAAAAAAAAAAAGTGTATTAAAATAAAAATTATTATTCAGGTACATGAAAGTCAAAAGATTGTGAGAATGCCGCAAATACAAATGAAATGAAGAGTTATCCAAAGGTTAAGGCTTTAATTTTAAAAGAATTTCAACCTACCCCGGAAGCTTCTCTGGAAAATTTCCTTACAGCAAAAAGAATGAAAAATGAAAACCATTTACAATTTGCAAGCAGAATCCGAGCTAATTGGGATTTTTATTGTGAGCTTAGCAAAGTAAATGATTTTGATACGCTTGATGAATTAATTGTTACCGATAGATTATTGAGTTCATTAGATTCAGAAACGTGGAGTTATGTTAAATTAAAGCAAATGGATGACTGGTTAAAACCACGAGAAATCGCGTAATTTTGCGATAATTGGTTTACTTCAAAAGCTAGAATTTTTTCGGAATTATATGATAGACCTATAAAATCCTTTCGCAACTATGATGAACCCGGAAGTATGAATCATGGGAAATATATCCCACCTCATATCAGAAATAATGTTCTTTCTCGCAATAGAAAAACTAATAACATTTGTAGGCTGTGTAAACAAACAATTCATTTGCGTTTCTGTCCGAATAATAAAGAAAAAAATAAAATGGGGAATTTCCGCAATCAAACGAAAAAGGAATCGGGTATTGAGAAAAATAAACATGATGAAAAGTTAGTTGCTAAAGTGACAGCTTTATGTTCTGAGAATGAGGCAATAAATATGCAAGCTTTGCAATACCAGGATGTGTGGTTAGGGGAGGGGGGGGAGTGAATACACTAATTGATAATGCTGCCGAAATTCCAGTAATTAATTCAAACCAGATACCAGATTCCTTTAGAAATAATGAAAACTCAGAAATTCAGTTGATATCAGCTTTTAGAGAAAAAATAACCGCTAACCTTATAATAGTCCAGGGGAAATGTATAAAAAAAGGGGAGTTACCTTACAAAAAATCGGGCAGAAGATTTTTTTTCTGAATTGTTTATAATGATGCCAACATGGAAAAAACAAGTTTTCCAACAAAATTTCTTAAGGCTAAATTTTCTGCGGCCGAAAAACAACAAAATTTTGGGACTTTTTTCATTTTTTTTCTTTAAATATCTCAATAGCCGTTGCAGTAGCATAATTTTTGTCAATTACAATATTAAAGAAGACAAAATTCTCTACAACTTTCATATTTACAATTTTTTATACACCCAATAGCAAGCGTAGTACGCCATTTCAAAAGTAAGACAATTTTTTCAATTTTCTTAAAAACCGTGAAAAACGTAGTTCTCCCCCGATTATTTATATGTTTCCCACGGATTTAATCATGTATGTCAACTTCTATATATTGGTAGCAGTAAATTATGTGTTTGAGGGCCAAAACTAGCCTTTCGGGGGGGGGGGGGGAGCAAAATTCATGCATATTTTGCCCCACCCCTCGTTAATTATTTTAATAAACCTCTAATAGCCAGATTTTGAAAATTGTAAGTGTGTAATCATTAAATGCGTAATCAGATTTTTCAAATATGAATTCATTAAAACCTTGAAAACCGAACCGAAATATATTCCGCTTTAAACAGGTTTCCATCTTAGGAGGTATAACTGGTCATATTCTTTCTCTTAAAATATATATATATATACATATATATTTTTTAAGGACCGGATTCCGTATATGAAGATTTTATTTTCAAAAATTTTATGATAGTTGTAGTATTGAGGCGTTTAATGTCATAGTTATATGAATTATGAGACTAAATTAGTCATACAAAGACATCGTTAGATATCGACCTCGGTATCATATGAAAAAAAAAAAAAATATTAAAATTCAAGCAAGAATTCTGAAAAGAACACTTTTGTAGGTTTAACATGAACGTGCAAATGTTTTCGCGTGAGACTTCACTACTCACGCGAAGAAACTGGAATGCTAAGGTTAAACCTATGGAAGCGTTCCTTTTACAATTTCTCGTTTGCAATTTAATAGTTTTAAATGATTTTTTTTTTTTTTTTTTTTTTTTTTTTTTTAGTGCTTAGAAGTGTTTACGTTGAATTCCAACCGTATTAGTGTTTACTTTTTCTATTTTGATTACAGTTTTTATTATTTTTTATTTTTGGTCAGTTTTCCGGCTGCGAGACATTTTTATCCAAATTTCATATATATATATATATATATATATATCAGGGCCGAAATTAGAGGGAACATGTGCCCCGAGCGCCAGAGTGGAAGGCGAAGGGGCGCCAAATAAAGATTTTTTTGTCGTTTGATACCAAAAAATATATAGTATGAAATTTGGCTAAAATTGTCTCACAGCCGGAAAATCCAAAATGCATATTGAACCAAATGCATTAAAACTGGATAACAGTATCCTGTTTTAAATGAAAAAATTACATGTTAATCCAAAAGAACATTTGAAACAAATGCATTAAAATAGGATAACGGAATCCTGTCTTAAATGAAAAAAGTACAGAAAGAATACTAGCAATTGCAACTGCTGAGAGGGAAACCTGTATAAAGCGGAATATTTTGGGTTCCCTTTTAAAGGTTTTAATGAATTAATATTAGACAAAGCTGGTTACGCAGTTCAGCATTACGTATTTCATATTTTTTCATTTAGCTTATTAAGTCATATTGCGTACCTTACTTTATTATTGTGTAGGAAAAGTGGAGTTGAATGCGACAGTGGATCAATGCCAAAATAAAAATGTTTATATGGTCTGCAATCATAAGTAATTGGTATTTCATTTGATAATTACTGAGATCATTAAACAGACATAGTTTCAAACCAGTGCATAATACAGAAAATTAGAATATTCCACAAAGTGTATTTTTCAACAATCGAAGTAAGTTTTTCTGTTTAAGCTTAAAAGCAATTAATAGATAATCTTAAAATTTTATATATTTTTGCATGCTAAAGTGATATAATCTCTTGTTCTATTTATTGATAAAAGTAGGAAAAAACTGACAGTATTTATTAAAACTAATCTTTTAAATATTTTTATAGTGATCTCAAATATGTTATTGACAAAATTTTTAAATTTTACAGGAGATAAATATATAACATCAGTTAGTGAAATAACCTGTTGTCATTTTTATTGTAGCTATTTTATAAGGTAAAAGCATTTCTTACATAAAATATATTTATTTTCTGAGTGCCTCCCCTCCCCCATTTTATATGGAAGTATAATCCAATGTTTACTATCTTTAAAAAATAAAGCATTAAAATATATGTTATCAATAATTGGTAAATAAAATATACCATTGTATGTTAAGTGTGTAATATGTGGAATAAAGTATGTTTTTCGCAAATTTTCATATCTATCCCATTGTTTCCTGGAAAAATATGCATGCATTATAAAAATTATTACAATTACAAAATTATTAAAATTAAACAAAAATTCTTTCTTAATTGAAACTATAGTACCAATAAGTTATTAAATACTAAAGTATTCTTTTAAACAATGCTTTGAAATTAACATTATACACACTTAAAATTACTGTCGATACGAAAATTGTTTTATTCATCTACACACTATCCTATTTTTAAAATTATATAATTTTATTTAATATAAAATGTATGTTGTGATGAAAATAAAGACGTGGATGTGCAAATAATATTTAATTTACTGCTACCAATTTTTAGAAGTTGACATACGTGATTAAATCCGTGGGAAATATATCAATAACCGGGGGAGAACTACGTTTTCACGGTTTTTAAGAAAATTGAAAAAATTGTCTTATTTTTGAAACGGCGTATTGCGCTTGCTGTTGGGTGTATAAAAAGTTGTAAATATCAAAGTTGTAGAGAATTTTGTTCTCTTTAATATTGTAATTGACAAAAATCATGCTACGGCAACAGGTATCGAGATATTTTTTAAAAAATCAAAAAAAGTCCCAAAATTTTGTTGTTTTTTGGCCAAGGAAAATTTAGCCTTAAGAAATTTTGTTGAAAAACTTGGTTTTTCCATGTTGTCATCATTATAAACAAGTCAGAAAAAAAAATCTTCTACCCGATTTTTTGCAAGGTAAAATGTACATTTCCCCTGGACTATAACTTTACCCATAGCTTTAGATTCCGGGCAGTCAAATAGTGTAGTTAACAGTGTAGATGTTTTGTTCGCAGCAACAGATAAACTATATGGGTCATGTATTATCACGCCAACGATTTATGAGTTATTACGATCAGCTCAGAGTGGAGGGGAAGAAAATAGATTAGGTGATGTGTCTACGGATGAGATGCAGTCAGAAAGGGGGCGGAGAAATTAAATGTCAAAAAGCAGGGGGTAGTGAAATGGAACAACGAAGTATCAATGATGAGAATTTATGTTTATTAAGTCAAAATGAAACTGCAGAAAGAGAGTTAATGATTAGCTGTATTGAATGGAAAAATAACAGCGAAGATTTAAATGTGGGTCATCAATCGGGTGCGAGTATTTACAGGGCGCAACAAAAAAATTGCGAATCGTTACAGGGAGCTTTCAAAGATGCAGAAAAAGAGAAATACGGGTTTGTTATGGTAGATAATTTGCTTTATCATATGGAAAGAGTTTCGGGAGATCAAGTTATGCAATTAGTGGTACCAAAGGTGAGGAGGGGAAAATTAAAAAAATTGCGCACGAATCGATTTTCGCTAATCATCTCGGCATGAAAAAAATAAAAGAGAGAATTCGTTATTCATTTTTTTGGCCAGGTATGTCGCGGGATGTGGAAGAATATTGTGCATCATGTAAGGATTGCCAACTACGGAGCAGGGAGAGGGCCAGCGATCAGATACCCATTGTCCCAATTGAGAGACCGGAACTTCCGTTCGACGTTATAAATATTGACATAATTGGGAAAATTGAACCTCCTTCAACGCGTAGGCATCAATACGTACTTACTTTGGTAGCCCAACATTCGAGATGGCCAGAGGCAGTTCCGTTACGGACAATTACGGCTAAAGCTACGTGCGATGCGTTGTTAGAGATATTTATGCGAGCAGGAATACCCCGCGTAATAGCGAGTGATCAGGGCAGATATTTTGTATCAGGTTTAATTAACTATTTGAAAACTATTGCGCCGATTTCTTACTTCAAAAAAGGAATAGTTTTTGCTGGATCTTATTCCCTCCAAAAAGTATAATTTGCATTGATTAATTATTTTTTCGAGCTCGTAAAAGTTGAAAAGGGGCGAAAAAATGACCTTTTTTGTTCAAATGATCGTCATTTTGTCAAAATTCAACTTTTTTAATTAAATGTTGATATAAGCTCCAGAGAATTTGATGCCGTTTCGTAATTTGGGGACTCAATCTGTTTCAGATGCTTGTAACCGGAGAAAAACGGTCGCCCAATTGGGAGGTCACGGCGCGCAATTGAGGGCGCTCTCCATCGCACAAGGCGTATTATTCATTTCTTTTTACACACAAAAATTTAAATACAGTAAATCGTTACAACGAATCTGCTGGGATCACTGATCAAATTCGCTATACTGAAAATTTGTTAAAGTGAACATTTTTTCATGATGATATAAGATAATAGGATGCTTTTTAACAATCCAAATAATATTTGTTAAACTGAAAAATTCGTTACAGTAACATTCGTTGTAACCGAGATTCTACTGTACATAAGTGAAATGTCAATAAATATAATGCAAAAGGTCCCAAGGTGATATCTTTTTTCTTCCTAACCGAAAAAAAAAAATCGTAAAAATCATATTTTAGCCCTAAGTAGAACCTCCCCTTAAATTCTGTACACATTTTCTGGGACACCATGTATTTGAATTTTTATTTAAGATGCAGGAAAACATTATTCGGTCTATATGACGGCGAAATAATACGGTGAAAGAAGTAACACATAAAAGAAATAACTAGAAGCTATATAAAACGGAAACTTTCAAAATCTTCAACTGTCCTTTACTACTTTTTATTTAAATCCAGGAAAGCCTCAACTGTACTGTGTGATGAATCATTTCATCAGTTTTCTGCTCTGTAGCCCCGAGTGGAATTGAAATCTTTTCTCTTTTTTTTCTCCGCACGTTGGAAAAAGTCTTTTCCAAACTTTTTTTTTTTTTTTTTTTCGAATGCCGAGGAGTGTTATGTTAATATTTCAGAAACAATCAATAGTTTAAGAAAAATCACCGTAACATCTGAAACAGCTTGCTCTCTTTGATTTTAAAACATTGAGAGAAATTCGTTTTGAATTTTAAAAAAACGAAATAACGGGAGAATTCTTTTTTTTTTAAATAATGGAAAAAATCGATTGTTTCAATTTAATGTATGACTAGGACATCCAACCTGGGCTTCCCTTGTTACTTTTTACTTTCTTCTGTCTTTACAAGAAGAAAGTATTGGATTCATGAAATTTTTTGACTTTCGGTTTTACACGTTTTGGAAGGTCCTGAACACGATTTCCGAAAATGTATATCTGTATGTGACACAAATTTTGTGGGCGCTCTACCTCAAGAACTAATGCACGGATTTTCATAAAACTTTAGATTCAGTTATACCTTGATATAAATTAGTGCTGATTAGTTTTTGGTGCAAATCGTCCCACAGGTGGCGCTGCTATACTGCATTTTTCACGATTTTCGTAATACCTCTGTCTCAAGAACTAGCACACGGCTTTTCATTAAACTTCAGATTCAGTTTTACACGTTGACATAGATTGTTGCTGATTAGTTTTTGGTATAAATAGCCCAACAGATGGCGCTGCTATGCTGTGTTTTTCAGGATTTACTTAATTTTGGTGATAGTCATCTTTCAAGAACTTAATACACGGGATTTCATCAAACTTCATATTCTGTTAGACCACATCTTGTCATAGGTTGATGCTGATTTAGGTTTTCGTGTAAATCATATGACAGGTGGCGCTGCATTTTTCAAGATTTTCGCGATAGTTGTAGCTCAATAACTAATGCACGGAATTTAATCATTCTTCACATTCTGTTAAAATTTCACATAAATAGATCCTTATTAGATTTGGATGTATACTGGCCAACAGGATCTTTGGGTCTTTTTGGGGATCTTTTATGCTCTTTGGGTTAGGAATTTTGGTCGAAGAGATCTAAAAAGGGTGGGTGTCGAAATTCAATGATTTGCTTGAAAAATTCAATGATTATATCTCCTTTTTAAATGCACACAATTCAATGAACCTTTAGGATCCTCATGATGGGCAATTTTTGGTACAGTAAAGAACCGATTATACGTCTTTCAGGGGACCTTTCTAAAACGACGTATAAGTGAGAAGGAGTACAATCGAAATTGTAGTCGGCCTAAGGTATAAAGTCTTTGATTGTAGAAAAATAATGCTGCAATCGTACAAATTTAAATTTGCTATCATTTTTCGTTGTTTAAGATGTACTACATATTGAAAAAAACTTAAAACGTTGAAAAAAAATTATTAAATAATCATTTCTAAAATTCAAAAATGAAAGTGAGAGTTATCGAATGTTATATCAATTGCACACCTCTTGAATTACCTTTGTTATTCCATTATCGACAGTACAACCAGATTTAATGCATAGAGTTAAGTTCCTGGAAAGTTTTCTCACTAGTATTGTAAGAAACAAAAAAGATTCTAAGTGTGTCAATGTCAATGCAGTCCACTCTTTTCGTCCAACCCTCTACACAGGTTCTACGAACCTGAAATAACCCCTGTAGCAGTCACACATGTTCTTTCTCTTTCATCTTTCCCCAAATATTGCTAACAGAAGAGAGAAAAAAGAACGGTGCTGGGAAAAAAAAATCTGGGAAAATCGGTTACGGCATGAAAGAAACTACGTATAAGCGATGTTATTCGTCGTATAAGCGAAACATTACAAAATTAAAATACATAGGTATGAATCGGGACCGCACTGAAAAGACGTATAAATGCATACCTATAAATCCCTATACCATAAATCCATAGACGTATAAATGAGAAACGTATAAACTGTGCTTTACTATACTGTGATAGTGAATTTTGAATTATTAACTTCTATGAGATAGAAGAAAGTTTTGGGATTGGCACATCCGACTAGTTTTATTATAATAATAAATAATAAGACAATTACAATACTAATATAAGATAATTATTAAAAAGAAGCTACCGAACTACCCCTTGCTTCTTCTAGCTCATTATTAGTCTCGGTCGGCGGTTGGGGGAGGGCGGGTGGGTCAACCGACGCGGCGAGCGGCCCATCTTCGTCCACAGCCCTTTATTCTTCTACTCTAGTCCGACTCTTTTGCGGAAGCAAGATACGTAGGTCCCCAGCCACGTCCCGAGTGAAAGACTCCCTAGCGAAACCCAGGTTGAAAAGAAAAAAAATTCAAAAATTGAAACCGGACAAATTTAAAAGGGAAATTACACAAATTAAAGACACCGAAATGCGGGAAAAGTTTTGCTCGGGGCAATGAAGCTACCCGACGACCCCTTGCTTCTTCTAGCTTATTATTAGTCCGCTACGCTCGCCAACCCCCGTTCAGGCACAACAAAATCCAAAAAGCACGCTGATTTGATCGGCTTTAAAAATATTGAATTAAAAAAAAAAAAAAAAAAAAACAGTAGCGATCTCTCTATAAACGGGTTTAAATTCGTTTTCCTTGGGTTGGGGATTTTTAAGACCAAATCTGCTGCTGTTAAGAGATACAATCGGCTGTTTTCTTATTTAATTAAAAAAAAATTAGTTTAACATTTGAAAATAAGCTAATGTAAAATGAATTAAGTAACAGTGTCATTGTCTCCTATTATTTTTTAAAAGCGCTATAAGATAGTTCTTTTAAATAATTCATTTTAAATGTATTGTTTTAAATCTGACGCAATTTACACCAAAGTTTTATTTCTCTTATTAATATTCACGTGAAAATACTTTTGTTCTTAGAAGGAAATATTATTTGCGCTGTCTTCGAATTCATGATAATAATTGAAAAGATTATCTCAAAATATCAAATGACTCGCGCAAATATATTTTTTAATTTAAATTGTTTTTTCCATATTTTTTGGCCATTTTAAATATGACATAATTTCCTCCATTTACTCATTTCATTCCTCCATTTAACGCATAATAATGATTTTTTTTTTTTTTTTTTAGCATTTTGTTTCTCTTTTAAAATTCAACTGTAAATATGGTTCTTATGACGTAATTTTCCTGTTTTTAACATGTAATCATTTAATTCTAATTTTAAAGTTTTTTTTTCTGTTTATAATAGTCTCGTGTAAATAAATTTTTAATTTGAAGTAAACATTGTTGTTTGCGCTGTTTATACAGTTGGCAACAGTTTAAATTAATACCATTTTCTAAAATAAGTAAAAAATATCTCTCGAAATGCTGAAAATTTGAATTTAAAATAGAAATAAAACCTCAAAAAATAAGTCAAATAAAAAAAAATAAATGCAATCTGCACAAAGGGAACTTATGACGTATAAAATGATCTAAAAATGATTAAATTCTCATGTATAGTTTTTTCTCCAATAAAACTTTTTTAATGGAACGATTTTGCCCAACTTTAGCATTAAATATCTCTTAAAATAACTCTTCGATTTGAAAACTGTCTGCATCAGCGTGTTTATCAAACATTTCTCTATAATTCCACCGATTTTCATATTTTTGTATGCCACAGTTTTTTTTTAATATTAACGAAGAAAGGCCATGCTTAAGCATTCAAATTGGATGCCGATCTACCGGGAATATCTACGCAGATTCTCATTGGTCCATTTCCAAATCAAAACTTTTTTTTATATATAGAAGGATTTATTTGTTCTTTCGTTATTTAAAATAAAAATTATGTCAATGTGTATAATTTGGCGAGTGGTTTGACGATTTATATAATTTGGCGAAATTGGTCGACGAGATAACTAAGAAGTACCAAATTTAGCATATAAATATGGAAAATTAGACCATAAAATTCAGTTAATTTTAAATAATACAAAAATATTACTTACATTATGCAAAAGAATAATTTTTATTTCAAAGAATCAAATGGGAACAGTTCTATACCCGTGCGAATCAAGATTTAACTAATCCCAGAATTTCATCCAATGAACTGGATGAGGTGACTGTCTGCGCTGCCGGCTCCCGGTCTATAAAGAGATAAGGTTTTATACGTACAGCCCCTAAGTTGTAATTTTCAAACTGATCGAAAATGTTGAGGATTCGAACCAGGGATCTCGTATTTGAAGCAGCTTCAGTCAAGAAATCTCTGGATCGAATCCTGGCCCGGACATTTTCCACCCAATTGGAAAATTATAAATCATAAGACTGTTTTCTGCTCTTGATTCAATTCAGTTTAAACTGCACAACTGTTAGGGAATGTATAAAAGCAGACAAGCTTACATTTATGTTAAAATTTTCCAATAAAGGAAACATTTTAGATTTAAAATTTTGTTGTATAAAACATAAAAATTTTATAATACTTGATACTGCACCCCATATTTTGTTTTTCGATGAGTGTAAAAAGCAAATAATTTCTGTTTCAATTAGTTGATCTTCAATTTTAATGAAAAAGGAAACAAGTCGGAAGTTGTACGTCATACGTGGCAAATGAGGTGCGTTCGTACTATAACCAATTTTATAAATATTCATATCTTGGTACAATAGCTGTTGCTATGCAAAAATGCATGAATACAAAATTTATTGCCATTATATATATCAAATTTAGTAATACAGAAATTATAGGACTCCATCTTAAATAGGACGTCATCACCATAGCAACCTAGAACCATTACCTATCGTGGGATATCATTGAATTAATGACGCATGATAAGATTTAATCGAATGAAGAAAACTTTTATTAATATCTTTTTAAGTTTTGATTTGATTTTCATAAAATTTGAAATGTCTCGACAAAATGTTACAACAATTATATATATTAAATTTCAAACCATTCGGTTCGGAAGTTTTTGCGCTATTATATTGCGGACAGACAGACAGACGTACGAACTAGATGATGATTATAGGTGCTACTTATTTATATAATTACGAACGTACCTAAAAACGAGTGTCTGCCTGCATAGCATCTAGGGTATATCTATGTGTCTCTCTCTTCAACTAATATAGTTACGAACGCACATAAAAAAGGAAAGAGAAAGACATTTAGACATTGTTTTAATAAATTTTCGTATTAAGTTCAATGTGTTTTTATCTTTATTTTAAATTAAGCCTGAAAATATTTATAACTCAGCAATAAGTTGACTATTTTGAAAATTAGATGTAAATTTCCAACTGGGCGAAAAATGTCCGGACCAGGATTCGAGCCAGGGATCTCCTGGGTGAAGCCGCCAGTGCTCTGCCATCTGAGCTATCCCGGACGAATCTGGTGGAACTTTTTCGCCCAGCTAACCTTAATGATTATAGCATCAGGTCTGAAACCTGGTTCAGCTCAACAGAATAGATCACAGGTAATGGAACTCCAGAACTTTCTGTTCCTTTTTAGTACACTGAGAAAAATGACGCTTTCAAATCTGAGTAAATCGATGTTTTCATTTTATTTTGAAACTTTTTGTTTCAAATATGAAAACCCAATGCTTTCAATTTTGAAATACCAGCCATACTCAGTTTCAAACAAAATTACTTTTTATTCGTTAAATGGGGTAAATTTCACCAAGGTAGTTCAATTTATTAACATTAATCACTATTTCTTATGATTTCGAATGAAGCGCTCCTGTCAGTAATATTTTATTACATGAAACGTGGCGAACTACATTTTTATTGTGTCCGCGGAAGAACATTTAAAAACCGTCGTAAGGTGAGATCGCAGAAGCGGAAGCGTAGAGGTTTTTTTGGCAGACGGTAGTTGTCGGGAAGCTCGGCCCTCCAACAACCAATCACAGTGAACCATTGAAGGAGACTCTTCCCACAGATCGCCAACGCGCCAAGAGCAATTTCGAGCTTCCCGACGCGAGCGGAGCGAGCTCCCTCGACTCATGAATGCAAGCAGCTCCGTGTCGTTGGCGTCCCCGTTCTCGCAAACATCCACATTAATGGATTAGATTAATGTATAGTAAGAAATCATTAATATTTTTTATAAAATTTTAAAATTTAATATCAAAGTTACTAAAGACACATTCGTATACGAAGTTCTTAAGAAGTGACTATTAATCGCAATAAATGTGACGATACACGTGGTCTGACTTTAAGCGAGGTGGAATCGGACAAAAATCTACAATCTGTTATTAAAGAAGTAACAAATGCTCTTTAATTGAATGTGTATTGCTTTTGATATATGTTATAATTCGTATCATATACACTAGCAATATTTTTTTCGATTATGCTCAACGTGATGACGGCTGCACAACATGACATTCTAGGAAACGTGGTAGACGAATTGCTGAATTCCATTCAAGATCGTATAGTTTGATGTAATTGTTTTGCTTGTTAAAATTGTATTATATTTAATTAAGGTAAGTATTTCACCTTTTATCCGTAATTTTGGAAAATATTTATTAGTGTGAAATTTGTTTTGCATTTCCTTTTATGTTAAAACTTTCATTTGCATAATGTTGAGAGTAAGAATGCTTATTTTATTTTAAAAACAAATTTAGAAATTTTATCCAATAATGTATTCAATTATATAATTAAATATGTAAATTCTGAGCGTTGACCATATCCGTCTTTTTGGTTGAATAAATCCATTCGTAAAAAATGTTACAACACAACTAAAATTTAAGTAATGTCATGTAAAAAAATTAACTTGCGAAATATTGACTGAAAAAAACATCAAACTAAACGTAATCCTTATGCTGAGCTGAAAAAAATGTCAATGCTGAGCGATATTCCTCTCGCTTTTTTTAAAGACAGTTGCATGTGTGATATGTCAAAAAATAATGAAATAATCATGTTTTAATAAAACATTTTAATATAATATATTTATATGTTATAAAAATTCAAATCCAAAATGATTGTAAAAAGAAATCCATTGAATTTTCTTCCATGCATTATAAGTAAATTTTCCATTAAGTTCCAAAAAAATTCTGTGATTTTAGAAAAAAAAAAATTAGTCGATTGCATTATTTATTAATGAATTTCAAATGCACAGCATAAATGTATCATGTTGCTATTTTATGCTTTTCTTCATTTCCCATATTGACAGGTATGAAATTTTCACCTTTTTTAAGGGGATTAAATAAAATTTCAATGTACAAATTATGTTCTTTAAGTTTCTTTGTAATGTAACATAAAACAGTAATAATATTAACTTATAAATTTATTTTAAAATGCATAACAATAATGACTATTGTACATGTAGACCTTTTTTCCCAGTGTTTCTAATTTCACGAAATACAAAATCAAAGGGGCTGAAGAATATAATAAAGAATAAAATTAATAGCATGGGTCTGTCCAGCCTTTTTTTACAGGGTCCTGTTTTTGTGAAATTGTGAACAAATGAATTGTGTCTAGTCATAATTCTGTGAATTTGAAATGATCGTTACATTCAGGTTCTTGTTTATACATTTTTAAGAAGATATATGTAAGTAAAATATACATTTTTTCTTTATATATTTAAAAGTGGCAGGTCAGATTTTACTTTTAAATGATTAAATTTGTGGAATGTTCAGTTTAGAGGTTTTTAAAAAATTATAAAAGGCCTATTTTTAAGACAAATTTCTGAAGGGTCTTTTTTAATGGTGAAAAGTTTTATGAAGGGTCCTGTTTTGAGGTGAGAAATTTTGTGACATGTGAAGGGTCCTTTAAAGAACCAATTTTCTTCCTAAAGAGATCCCTGAATAGAATAGTCTAATATTTTTTTAAAAAGTAAAAAAAAAAAAACTGAAATGTACATATTCTTGTGGTCATACAGGATGCAAATTTTGTGTTTTCTAGCAACAATGCTGTTGGCTTCATTTTGATTAGCTTCGCTAATACAGTGAAGAAATTTTAACACATGTGTATTTAAAACTCTATCATATATAAATAGAAGTGAATAGTTGTTTATAAAAATAATGGCTTTGGTGTCCTTAATTTCACATGCATAGTTATTTTTCATATTGTGTGCCTAAAGCAATTATTTTTGTTGATATTTTCGCATGCTTATGTGCAAAGTTGCTGCATTTTAGCCAGCCTAAAAAAAAAGCCAATTTTTTTTTTTAATTTAATTAAAGCCTGCTTCTATATATATATATATATAGAAGGTAATTTACAGCCATTTAAAACAGGGTTGGCAAGTTTTTGACATGCGACTGATTTTAACCATAGTTTAAACCGTCGTGTCAAAAGCCTTTATGCAAAAAAGTGTTAAAAACCTAGATTTAATAAAATAATATCAAAGAATTATTTAGCAGAGTTAGACTTTAATCAATAAATTCTAAATAAAACTGCATAAATACATTGAAAGTGTGGGGGTATAAACTGCACAGATATATTCTTGAAACATATTTGCATAGAATATGGTAAACTGCAAATAGTTTGAGTTGCATGATTATTTTTATTATTTGAATAATGCATACTTTTAAAATGAGGAGTTAATAAATCCTTAATTATTTGTAATCATTAAAATTATGTAGGTTTAATCTAAATTTTGCAGAAATTAATCTATCAAAATTCGTATCTAATGAGCATATTTACCTTCCTTAAGATCGAACAAATTCAAAGATATTTCACTTCTAGTACAAAACCAGTTTTCTTGCACCCTATTATTTTTTTTAAGGAAAAGGTTTCTTAAGCAGCTACTTTACTAATGCGAAAACACCCACCCGCTAATGTTAATCCTATAGAGGGGAATTTTGTTTGAAATTTCATCCATTTAAATGATTTTTCTTAAAGTAAAAATGAAAAACCTGCTCAATAACGTTAATTCTATAGGAGTTTTTATTAATATTTAATTTGCATTTCAATATTTAAATGTTTTTTGCACTGGATAACTAATATCGATCTACAAAGACCGGTTTTTACTTTATTGATTTTGCTTGCAATTTTTTTTATTATTATTAGGATACTTTCACTTTTGAAACAGGTTTTGAATTAAGTTAAATAACTATTTTTTTCCTACTGGTATGGTAAACTATAGATAATATGCACGTTTGTCAACAAACTGGCTTGTTGCATGATAACTCAACTTAATGTAGGCGAAAATTCTAACTTCGCTTGAAATTATGCTAAAATGGTCGTAATTTTCATGTAGTTATAATATATTGTATTATATGTAGGAAATAATACTTAATAAATACTAACTCTGCAAGAATTGTTACTTTCTGGCTACTCCAATTGTTGAGAAGTATGTCTTTCTTTTGGGTGAGTTATGTCGCATTCACATTATCTATTCATTTGTCCTAATTTCAGGAGATATTCCGTAAATAAGATAATTTTATAAGTAAGATGTGATTGTCAGTCACTAACAAAAAATTAATTTTTGGATAAAAGGTTTAAAGTATCACATTTTAATCATTGTATCCCAACATTTAATTATTTTCTCTTTTATAAAATAAATGTTACTTTAATTTTTCTGTGTTCGTACTAAATGGAAAAATAATTAATGCTGCAGAGAAAGTATTTATTAAAAGTTATATATATATATGTTTAAAAATAAGGTATTCAACCATCCAAGTATGGAAAAAAAAAAAGCACACCAGAAATCCACATGACTTGGAGAGTTAGTCATAAACAAAGAAAAAAAATATAATTTCATATTTGATTACAATTTAATGTACACTAAAACTACATTGCACTATCAGTAAACAAAAGCAATGCTATATTAACAGCATTTTTTCTGTTTTGTTCTGAGTTTACTTACATATTTGTGTTTTTGAAGGTTTAAACCAGTTAAAACTAAAGCACTTGTTAAACCTATGCCACATCAAAAACCCAACCCTGGTTTAAAATGAACTCATAAAACTGCTCCTTCCAGCTGCTAATGAAATTTCCCAGTTTTGCCCTACCTGAAGTAATTATTAAGAACATTCATATTTGGTTAGTAATCAGTATTCTAATGACTTATAAAAATAATGTATCTGAAAAATATTTTCTGTTACTAAGTGATAAGTCCATATGAAGAGATTAAGTCATAGAATGGCCAATGTTGAAAGATCAATTAAGAATATTCAAGGGTATCTTAAAGTTAGGATACAGCCTTAATTGTAATCCCTCAACATTTGAACATTCTTCTTGAGATGGCATGGCAATACGAATACAGCCAAATAATTTGGCTTGTAAAGGCTATGGCGCACATGTGATTTACCCTGTGGTAGGAACCAGTGTTTGTTTATGCTTTTAAACAGCTTGCTGCTCAGCTTACCTACTGTTAAATTTTTTCCCCAAAAAAACATTGATCTGAGTATAAAATATTAATGTCTAATCATGTTTGTTTCTTAAAGTTATACATTCAGACATGCCAAGTCTCCTGATGTTGGCAGGAGACTCTTGATTTTTGCTTATTTTTACATACTCCTGATTTTTGACATATTTCTCCTGATTTTCTAACACATTTTTTCTCATTGTTATTTTATATCTAAATATGCTAGAAAAATCTTGGATGTTTATTTCTTCTCTCTGTTTGATTAGTGCTATTTGATATGACACAAATTCAGATAAAATATATAGGATGCCTCTTTAAAACTTTGACTTACTATGGGCAAAATTTCAGTTTTCCTTCTTAAATGCAAAAATCTGGTACCATTAATTTTATTTTCTATAATGAATAAATTGTAACGTTATGTTGCACACCGTAAATTAGTCTCCTTTTTTAATGGAATCACCATGCATAATTTTATTTTTGTTAATAATTTCTTTATTAAGAATTATCATTTGTAACTTTTCTAATTTTTCAGAGGGAAAATTTGTATGAGAAGACAAAATCCATTCCTTGTATTTATAATGATGAATTTTAAATTGTTTTAACACTTTTATCTCATTTGCTTAGTTAAAAGTACCTTGAGCCCCTTAATTAAAAGCATTTTTAATTTATTAAGTACATATAACTGCAATATTATTTCAAATAAATTAATTTTTTTTTAATGTTTATTGTTTAAAAAGAAAAAAAAAAAAAAACTCCTGATTTTTCCTCTGGAACTTGGCATGTCTGTACATTCCAAAATTAGTTTTTTTTCCCTTTATTTTATTTTCTGCTCAGATTTCTTGTTTTCATTTTAACATATATACAGTGAAACCTCCCTGTGTGACCACCTCCCATAGGCTCAATACTAATTTTACCTCCATTCAGAGACCATCCCAGTTGAACTCCCTCCATGAGCGACCCATTTCTTTGAAGAAAAATTAAGCAAATTCCATTTTTTCCAGGTCGCTTGAAGATTTTATCTTAAAAATAATTCCGGAGAGTGCATTTTTCATCAAATTTCTAAACTAAGTTTAGATTTTTTTTTTAATTCCGGTAACTTTTAAGTGTTTAAACCCCTTTGTGCCTTTTTAGGCAATGAATTTAACTCTGATGACAAATTAAAAATGACAGCCAATAAACTCCATTGCTTTATTCTGTCAGGAAACTCTCAAATTAATGAAATCGTCATTGTTTCCATCCAAAAAAAAATTTGCATTTATTTACTGAACTTTGAAAAGACTTGGAAATAAAAATTATAAAAGATAAAACAGTAAAATCATAGCAAACGTCACTGTATTCATTTTTTAAACTCTGCAGTAATTAACTTATATAATTAATTTTTGTTTTGATACTTAAATTTTTATATTTTTTCCTAATATGAAAAATAAATTTTAGTAACTTTAATTGGAACGGAAAGTGGTCGCTTTAGGGAGGTCTAACTGTATATTAAATGAAAATAGTTTGCAGGATTAATTGTATGGTATGCGAGTGTCAAAGCATTTGACATATTTTTAATAAACTCTGAAATTCTTTATCTGTGTTCCTAAAGTGTCAACTTTTTTTCAGTGACGATTGCTGCTCATGCCATTATCATCACCCACAACTCATATCATACCATTCACAATATTTTCTCAATTACACCTAATTTTGTTTATTGTTGTCTGTGGAAATGAAAAAAGAGAGAATTTATTGCTGGGTGTTGAATGTTGAAAAATTGATAATCCAATCAACATTCTATTTCAGCATTAATTCAAGAGGTATAATTTTTTATTATTATATTGTTGACACATGTGTCATTTCAGAACTTTCTTGGGAGGGGAGGGGGATTGATCTTGTGCACATCTGTTAAGCAATTGGAGTTTTTTATTCTCACAAATATTTTTTTTTATTATACTGAGTACTTATTCTTTATTTACATTCATTCTCACTTTGAGAATGTTGAAATAGCAAGGTTATAGTAAATATTATGGATAACTGTTAATTTCTCTAATTGGTTATTTGTTTAATGATAACACTAACATTTCTATAAAGATACTGATTATTTTTCACAAGTCTGACCAGCTGTTTTAGATTTTGTAAGATTAAGGAGTGCTGTACAGCGATCAATGTATTTTAGATGCATCGAGTTTCTGAGGTGGCCAGCTGCTTCCCCCAAATGGTATCCCTGACTGTTGATTAAATATAAGTTTTTGGTTTGTTTTATAAATTATATCTTGTATCTTTTTTTGAGAGTGGCTTCATTTGCAATAACATACTTTCCCAGGATTATGATTTATGTTCAGTTGTTTGATTTGTGTTCAGATTGTAAAAGAATGAATATTAACTGTGAGTTATTCCTACAAATTTTGTATATAATTATTTTTTATTTTATATTAAAGAATAATAAACAATTATTCTGATTTAAAATTTTAAGTTCGTTTAATATAGGAAATTTCATGTCATGAAATTAACCCTCCGTCGATCACTATAGGCCTGACAGGCACAGCACAATTATTTCTGTTCACCACTAGAGCAAAGAGCATGCAGGGTTACTTATTTTGATTGTAATAAGCGAGTTTTTCATTCAAATTTGAAATATTCTCTTTGTACATCCTAATGAAGGTCATTGATCACTTTAAGAGTGTTAGAATTGTGTCAATTAATTGCTAAAGACTATTTTCTAACAGGCGCCTCTCAGGGGCTGTGCATATATGTTATCACTTTTTTGGCAATTTTGAACCCCCTCCCCCCCTAATGATATCATACGTTATCATCCCTCGAACCCCCGTAATGATATCGTTATCAATGTCTAAAAATTCTTTTCATTTTTGAATTTTTTTTCTTTTGCTTGGAGTGATATACAAATATGGTTACATTTATTTTTCACATACTTCATTGATTCATATGTAGGGAACTCAATAAAGTATCACTTTATATATGAAAAAACTTTTTATCAAATAACACTTAAAATAAATAGTTACTATTTAAAAGTATTTTATAATAGCTTTTTGTTACATAATACATTCAACAGTAATAATGTTTTCTTGCACTTGACCCCGCAATGGGGGGGGGGGGGAGGGGAATACAGAGCTTCTTATCATCAAAACAGGTGGACAACATTCTTTCTCTTTTATTTATTAGTAAACACAGGTATCATTTAAAACATACTTCGCATATGCTTTCTCGAACAAAGAATTATATATGCGTACACATATGACAGAAGAAATAGGAAATTTGGAATTAAATAACTTTATAATCACTTAATGATTTTAATAATAACTTTGTACTTTCATAAAAATAGATAGCAGACTAAAAAAAGATAGCATTTTATTTTGATGTAAAGGCTAAGTTATAAATAAAAAGAGAAAATTTTGGTTGGATCAAAAATGATAACGATATCAAAAGACAAAACCCCCCTCCCACTAGAGATATCTAACGATATCATTTGCCAGACTCCCCCTCCCCCCTAAAATGATAACGTTATATATGCACAGCCCCTCATGCTTATTGCGCCCAAACTCGGGTATCCCAGAGTTGAAACCAGTGGATAGTTAAGGGAGTGTTACAAACTGTTTTGTAATTTTATATAATAATGGAAATTTTCTGTTGACAGTGTTAGAAAAAAAAGCATAAAAGTTGGCAACTATCATTATTATGACATTTATTGGTTCTAAATATTAAAAATTAAGATCCTCCTGTATGTTTTTTTAATAAAAATTTCATTTTACTTTTTAAAAATAACTTATAAGGGTTTTTAGCACAGTAAAAGTGAAGAAGTGGGACATTCCTGATGAATTTTTACAAAAAAAAACAGTTAATAGTAAAAAAAAATTCATTGTTTCACCTAATTCCATTCAAACAGTTCTGAAATTATGAATATTTAATTATTGTTCAGAGCATTTTATTTATTTAATGCCTTAACAGAATATCAATTGCTTTTATTTTTTAATGTATGTGTTTATATCTCAATCTATAAGTTATATTCGGAACTGACTATATGTACTCAAGTAGGGTTAGAAATTAGCGGTTGTTAGTCATCAAATGCAACTAAATTATTGGATTTCATGACCACATAATTATGCATAGTCGTTAAATTTGACGCTTAGCTTTCTTTCACTTTAATTTGTGTTTACATGCGCTATCATTCATACCTTAGCAAAAGTATTTTTCCCTGCCACCAAGAGCAGCTATTTTTAATAAGATACTGTATCAAGAATGTTTTAAAATTTTAGTGCTACCCTCTTTAAGTGATTTAAGTACATTAACACTAAGAGAAAATGGATCAGAGAATTTTTTACCCCCCCCCCCCCCCAAAGTGGAAGACAATTTGTAGTTTTGATTTCCTTTATATGTTTTTGTGTTTAAAGATAGTCTTAAACTGGGTATTCAGAAGGATGAATATAGTACTCTTTCAATTCTTTGCCTAATGCCAGTAGAAGCTTATTTTTTGGACCTTTAATATGTGTTATTTTTTTTAATTCTGTATTGCTTTTATGCTGATATGTTAAAAATAGATTTTCATGTGGGTTTCTGATTAAAAAAAATTCTTAGAGCAGTATATTTCTATTCCTGATTCTCATAAAAAATTGAAGTCTTGGCTGTGCACTACAGGCACATATGTTCAAAAATCTTGTACTCTCTGGATTTTGTTCTGCAGGCATTTATAAACTGGGTAGTTTCAAATTAACCTAGTGTTTGGCTATCTCACAGCCTTAGCAGTCAGCAGCATAGACACAGGATTTGTTCATCTAGCCAGTTAGATCTTCCAAAAACCTTTTTATTAATCCTCTGTAGTACTGGCAAATTCTGATACATAGTTTTCTTCTTACCTCCATAGAATAATATTAGTATACAGTAGACTCCCTAAAATCTGCATATCATCGCAGATGTAAACCATGAAATTTAAGTTCAGATGTAGTGACAAAATTGCAGAATTTTTTAGTTTTATATCATTTCATATGTATTTTAATGTGTAGTTCTGGATAATATGACTGAACTAGTGGTTTTTAATTAAGGAAGTATAAATTTTGGAAAAAAATCAAGCTGATATCACTGCTAATCACAATCTTTTTACCAGAATATATTTATGTATTAATCAGTTTTTTTTTTGTTATTAACCCTTTCGGGACGGGTGGTGCATATATGCATCATCAAAGGATGCATGCAGAATTTGTTTTTGGCACCATTAATAAATAAATGTATTATTTATCATTTTTAAGTATTTTCTGGTATTTTACAAGTAAAGGGAACTGTTTAAAAAAAAAGTGGTGCTATTCAAATAAAATTTGTTTAAGGGATGCCGTCTCGAAACGGTTAAGACTTTCTAAACCTGAAATAAAACTTCCTTTCTTTATGATTTTGATGTGAATATGATACCTTTATGAGGAAAGTTTCACTGAATAATTCAAGAAAAATGTATCTCGTTATATTTAGTTATACACTATTTACTTACTAGTAACTTTTAATAATTTAATGCTTTTTAAATTATCTTATTTTTTATCATTTTAGTTTATTACTTTATGTAATTATTTTAATATTTTGCTGCATTGCAAGCATTCATTATAGTTTTGATTGCATTGTTATATCAAAATAAATGTATCAAAGTATGCCAGTCAATACTATAACATGACATTTCCACTTGGCATGATGTAAACTGGGAGTATTAACACTTATCTGTATTCTGTCTCATATCAACAAAATTTTTATCAGGAAGTAGGAAAATGCAAGGGCTTTTGGGGCCTAAGCACTTCCCATTCAAATCAAAATACTTTTTTAAAATCATATCAACTTTTTCAAAAACTAAATTTATATCTTCTGTGTTTGATAATTTATCTATAGAAAGAAAACCCTAGTACATAAATAAAGTAATAAATATTGATTAAATTACTAAATATAAATCAGATCATAGGCTTAAATGACATCATCTCTTCAAGTATTATTTATTTTAAATTTTATTTAATGCTAAAAGCTTTTAACCGAGGAGGGGTTTTTTTTTTTTTCATGACAGTATTATTTTTAATTTGACACGCCTTATATTTTATTTATGCTAAAATCTAGACAGCTTCAATAACAAAAAAATGGAAAAGTTACCTCTTATTATAATTATGTATGTTTGCATAAAATTTGGGCACCCTTCAATAATTAGAGCTAAAGTTACAGCCATTTTAATGTGTCCAAGAGTTTCTATTTATATTACCATTTTTGGGGTGGGGGGGGGGTAGAGGGTTTTAACAAATAAATCCCCTTGCTTATGTTTTTTTTATTAAAAAAAATGCACACCTACATGAATTATAGTGAAGTTTTAGTCGTTTGAATGCGTTGTGTCTAGTGATGTGGAGAAAGATAAATACCAAGTGCATAAGTATTTATTTTTTGGTTATATACCCAGTTATTAACTGAATCCAGGAATAAATATCCAAAACTTGGGTATTTTCATATTTTGTTGTAAAATATCATAATCTGGAATGGAAATCATAGGATAGAATGTTTCAAATAGGATCGCAGCTTTGAGTTTAGTTAGAGAAAAATGCCTACATGTTGTTCGATTGTGTATGCAAACCTTTTCTATTTACTATGTTCTGATAATGCTAGTACATTTAGAATTATTATTTTTTAAACAAATGTAATTGTTGTACTGAGGACCATCGAGCAAAGTAACCATTTGTATGCAATATTCAGTTGAATTCAAAATGAAAAATGATTCCTTGAAATTACCAAGAAAACTAAATTGAGAAGTTATTTGCATTTTCTTTTAAACATTTAACACCCAAGTGATTTTAAAGTTTGTTTTTAGTGCATAAAAAAGGGGCTATAATTTTGTCTCATAATACCAAATAAATACACTTCTTTAAATACAAGAGAAGGAGAAAGTTTTCTTTCTAATTTCATAGTGGTAATGTACGATTCAGGTAGGATGTGCATCATGTTAATTGTAGCCCTTTATAAGGGGAAACAGGGATTTACTTGAGGAAAAAAAAATGGTAGTAGACCGGGAGGCAGCTACACAGACCATCACCTCATCGAGTTCACAGCTGAAATTCTAGAATTAGACAGAACTCGATTAGCATATTAAAATGCATCTGATCTGCCAAGTGGTGAAGATGCTTAGTGGTTGATCGGCAGGTTTATCATTGTGTTTTCCTGCACTGAAAGGTATGAAAACATGGAGGACTGGGAGCAGAAAAACACATTGGTAAACCTACCAGTCATCCAAGATATGACTTTGCAGACCAGTTGCATTTCAATATCCAAATGGAGTTTTAGGTAATCCTGGAATTTCAGCCATCAACTCTATTAGGTGATAGTTTGTGCAGCTGCCTTCCGGTCAATGGTGTTCATGTTCCAATAGTGGATGAAAAAGTAAGACTATACCAGCATCCAGTCATAATGAGAAATGTGTTGTGATACATTAACATGCACAAAAGAACCAATAACATGCATTAAACCCTTTAGAAAGCGATATTAAAAATACACTTTGATGACAATCTATTACCCAAGAGAACTGTCAAATTATGACAGTTAGTAAAGAAGCTTAGCAGCTAAAGCAAAATGTTTTGGATTTGTATTGGAAAAAAAAAATTCTATTTTTAAACCAGTTGTAGAACAAATTCAATTCTTTCAATCAAGTGAACATTGGATTGATTTAGTAGTATATGGAAAACTTAACACCATAACATATTGTCCATGTAACTATTTCAACTATCTTTATTATTGAAAAAAAAACTATAATTAATCCCTTCCATCTTGCAACAGATATTTTAAATCACATAGTGCAAGGAGCTACAGTTGATTCAAAGAAACTTTTTAATGTCCAAATTGTCAGAATGGGAAATAAGTAAATAGCTATTCGTATGGAAATTAAGATTTTTCAATTTATGTTTGTAAAAAAAAAAAAAAAAGAGGTTAAGATCATCTTCAAATTACTCGCTTGAATTTCAATATTTTTAAATGATTATTTTTGCATGTGATAGCTGAAGTTGGTCATCGTTAATAGAGCCTTTTTTAACTTTTTCAACTTTGGTTGCAGATCTTTTTAAAATAAAGGTACTTTCCCTTTGAAACCAGTTCCAGGAGCGAAAGTACATTTTAAAAAATCTGCAACCAAAATCGAAAAAGTAAAAAATGGCCCTATTAGAAGTCGACCTTATCTATCCTATGCAAAAAAAATATATTCAAATAAGAAATTTGAAAAGAACCGTACCATAGACTTAACATTAGTTTGTGAGTGTCTTCATATAACTTAAGAGTTCCCTTAAGCTGCCAATGTTTTACCAACTGAGCTATCCTGGACAAATCTAGCGAATACAATTCCCTCAGACAACCTTTTGATAATGACATCTGGTTTATTATCTGCAACAGAGAATCATTAGTAATCAGGGCTTAATTTCTAACAAAAAGGTACCGGAGCCCTAATATTCTGCGGTACCGGTACTAACGACTGTGCCGTCCCCCCCCCTAATTAAAAATAAAAAAAAACATTATTATTAAACATAAAAAAATTATTAAAAATTATCCTACTGTTACAAAAGAAAATCGAACTGAAAGCAAATTCATTGTTCAGTCTCTTGAGTGGCGTCGCCGACATAAATTTGCAAATTCGGTTTTTTGGAAGTGCTATTGCACTGGGCTCCGGAGCCCTGTACAGTCAACTGTGAAATCCGCAAACGTCCATTATCTGCACTACACGTTGGAATGTAAACAATAAAAATTGTCATTTAAGACTTAAACTCATAAAGTTGAATTGGTATATATTTTTTTCCAGTTATCAATTTTCCAATGAATAAATATTTAAATATAAATTCGATATAAATATAAATTTCCTTGAGTAACAAAGTTTTATCTCACAGCAAGAAGTAATAAGTGTTCATGCAGTACAGAAAAAAATTATTGACAACAAACCAAATCTGAAACTTCCGTTGTACTGTGTCAATTTTTAAAATAACGAATAATCAGTAATATTTGTATTGTATATAATTTTTTTTAAATTAACTTAGTTATTGAATATTTTAAATTAGTGTTGCATCATGTTTTTCTTTTCCATTGTAATTGTACAGTTGTTTCTATTTTATACTCAAGACTTTAAAAAATAAAATGTAAACAAAGGGATGGTCTATAATCCACAAAACCCTTGGTACCTAAGTTTGCGGATTTCACAGAGTTGACTGTATTTATGAGCTCCGGTGAATTTCAACCAATATTCAAATATTTACTAAAACAGAGAAGTACCGGAGCTGGGCTCCAGCGCAAATTAAGCCCTGTTAGTAACGGAAGTTTATGTAAGTAAACTTCATTAATTCAACGCAATTATTCTAATTTGTAAATAAACTGTAGAAGTTCAACTGACTGAAAAAGTGTCTAGACTGCGATTTGAACCATAGACCTTAGCAGCTGCCAATGCTCTACTGACTGAGCTACCCTGGACAAATCCAGGGGACGCAGTTTGCTTGGACAACTTTTTCATGATGATATCTGGCCTGTTATCTGAAACAGTTCAACAGAATAAATTGCAAATTATGTATGCCCAAGTAAACGTTGGATATATAATTTCACTTCATTAATGCAATACAATTACTCTAATTGGTGACAAAATCATGGGAGTTTTTCCAACTGAGGGAAAAAAAGTGTCCAGCTCAGAATTTGAACCCAAGACCTTGTATTAAGCTGACAACACTCTACCAACTCATCAATCCTGGACAAATCCAGTGAACACAATTTACTCAGACAACCTTGTCAGGTCTCTGACTTTAATGAGACAAATGCCTAATGAGAATTACTTTTAATTAATTTTACTTTCTTTATTATTCTATTTATTCTGTATATCATTATCTACGTACTTCAGTTATGGACAGTTTTTCATATTTATGTGATTAAGAGTACCACTGTATTCATATCTGTATTGTATGAAAAGCTGCATTGTATAAAAAGAAATACTAGAAGAGGTTTCTTTCTATATCGGAATGTGGATAACAATAGGGAGCTAGATAGTGACAAGCAAGGATGATGAACAAAAGACAACCTCCTGTAATGACCGGTCAGTGAAGAAGCGGGGTCTAAAGGGACATGTTGGTTAAGGGATGTAGTGGAGGGTATATGCTGTATACCTTAAGTGCTCCATATACCATCTGTTTCTCAAATAAAGCTATAGTATATACTCTAGCCATTAACGTTCATGACTCTAATCTATTCCCTCTGGTTTATTTATGACACTGCGTGGGTTGCCCTTGATTTTACAGGTGGAAACCCTGAAGTCAACAGAAGTACCAGTAAGGGAATTCGGTTTTCGTAAAGATGAAAATAAGCAGTCGCCACTCGGCGACTAAACGTGAATAACTGGCGATTAAAATATGGAAAGTACCGGCCAAATGCAGGATTTTTCAAAGGGATTTCGTCACAGATTCGCGGAAAAAACCCTGCGAATTTTGTCAAAAGATCACGAAAAAAACGCACGTTCCGTCAAAGAATGACGAAAAAACGTAAATTTCGTCGAAGGATCGCGAAAAATCCCAAATATCGTCAATAAGTCGCGAAAAAAAGCTAATTTCGTCAAAGAATCATGAAAAAAAATCGCTAAGAAACCCAAATTTCGTCAGATCGCGGAAAAAACGCAGATATCGTCAATAGATCGTGAAAAAAACGCAAATTTCGTCGAAGAATCACGAAAACCCCCAAATATTGTCAATAGATCGCGAAAAAAAGCGAATTTCGTCAAAGAATCGTGAAAAAAACGAGACTTTTGTCAAAAGATCGCGAAAAAAACGCACATTTCGTCAAAGGATCGCAGAAAAACCCGAATTTCGTCAAAAGATAGCTAAGAAACCCAAATTTCGTCAAATGATCGCGAAAAAAACGCAGATATCGTGAATGGATCGCAGAAAAAACACAAATATCGTCAATAAATCGCGAAAAAAAAGGCGAATTTCGTCAAAGAATCCCGAAGAAAAAACGAGAATTTTGTCAAAAGCGCGCAAAAAAACCCCGCGCATTTCGTCAAAGCATCGCAGAAAAACCTGAATTTCGTCAAAGGATGGCTAAAAAACCCAAATATCGTCAAAGAATCGCGAAAAAAACGCAAATATCGTCAAAGAATCGCGAAAAAACGCAAATATCGTCAATGGATCGCGGAAAAAACGCAAAATATCGTCAATGGATCGCAGAAAAAACGCAAATACTTTCAATGGATAGCAGAAAAACGCAAATTTCGTCAATAGATCGCAGAAAAAACGTGAATATGGTGAAATAAACGCTAATTTTGTCAAAGAATCGCGTAAAAAAAGAGAATTTCGTCAAAGAATCGCATAAAAAAGAGAATTTCGTCAAAGAATAGTGAAAACGAATGCAAATTTCATCAAAGAATCACGAAAAAAGTGCGAATTTTGTCAAAAGATCGCGAAAAAACGCACATTTTACAAAGGATCGCTTCAGAAACACAAACATCGCCTATAGATCGCGGAAAAACGCGAATTTCGTTAAAGTATCATGAAAAAAACACATAATTAGTACCAGGAGGGACCCCCCCCCCCCCCCTTTTACATTTCAGAAAATTTGCTGTAAATTTCAGATTTGTTTTTTTTAATTTTGAAAAATACCTAAGCATAGTGGTACGTATGTAGTTAGCTATATAAGCGTGTTGCATATAACTTTGCTGTTAACTTAATTTAAAATAGATTGGAAATTAGTATCTCAAGTTTATTCAAAACAATATGAATTAAAATATTTTTAGTTATTACATAAATTACTTATTTACTCTAAACTCATATATTTTCAAATAAATATTCAGTGACATAAATGTACTTTACTGACTACTAAAGAAATTATTCTCAGTAGCTGGCTACTAAAAAAAATCAGCCTACCGGCCAGTGGCCACTAAGCAAAATTCCTTATTTTCATCTTTGGGTTAGAGGTGAAACACATGGTTTGGAGAAATTAACTACTTGTGCTGTGGGCATAGACACATAGAGTATTTTTCTAGTGAAAAGTATGAGAGTTCTGGATAGACCTGTGCAGTTATCGGACTGAATAAGCCTAGTTGAGTACAGTCAATAGAGATGAGAAGAGTATATACTTTTAATGATATGACCTAGTATGTAGATAATATCTTAATGTGTAATTTAACATTTGGCAAGATTTACTATATCCATGTCTATAAATGAAATTAGTGTTTTGTTGTAAATGTAAATAAATTTTTCATTCAGTATTATTTGAAGTATCTTAGTTACTAATTCCCAACCTTCTTGCATCTTTACGTGTGGTGGACTAAAATTTAAATAATAATTATCGTATCGACAACAAATGACTACAAACCTTTTGAATAAATGGAAGTCCAAGTATGCATTGAATAAGTAATTATATATACATCATTAATTCAACACAATTATTCAAGTTTGTAAATAAATCATAGGAGTAGTAATTTTCCTACTGAGGGGGAAAAGTGTCCTGACTGGGATTTGAACACCGGACTTGTCTTAAACCGACAACGCTCTACCAACTCAGCTATAATGGACAAATCCAGTGAACACAATTCACTCTGATAACCTTTAAAGACATCTGGTCTGTTATCTGAAACAGTTCAACAGAATAAATCAAAAGTAATGGAACTCGAAGTAAATGTTGTTGGTGTTTTTTATGACGGCACGAGGGATATTGGTGCCGAGGGGGATTGCCCTCCGTGTGGGGGGGGGGGGTCTTTCTGAGAGTACCTAGCTCGTATTTGCGCATGAAAATCCAAGGTTCGAAGAAAACCACGAAAAACTCCGAACGATTAGGCTTACGGTCGTGATTGAGTTCGAACCTAGCATCTCGCGTCTGCCAGCTAAGTAAATGTTAAATGTGTAATAACACTTCGTTAACTCTCATTCTACTATATATTTATGCCATATTTACATAAAAGCGAGTTCTAAACTTTCGAAAAGCGAAGTAATTTTATTTAAAAGAGTAATTCATAAAATATTTGAAAGCTTAATTTTTTAGTCGCATTTAAAAGGTTGTCCACAAGTGAGTTTAAAAAAGAAATCAGAGTTTAAGAGTTACCTCTTCCTTTTGTCATACCACCACTTTGTATGCATGCGTTTTTGTCCAAAATCACCTCAACCAAATCAATTTTATTTCCTGTATGTGGCATTTTATATAGAGACACCTAGCAGTAGGCTGCCGCAATAAGAAAATAGTGAGATACGAGGTATTAGTCCAAGAGCCGACAGCACAAAAACCTATGTTATCAAGCACAAGAAAAAAACCCTTCATTTTATTGAAGAGTAGAAGTAGGGGAATCTGATCCATGCCAGCCGGATGTGAAGTGGTGCATAAGATAAAAATTAATACCACTAGTGGTTGACTCGTAGGTTTATCATTGTGTTTGTCCTACAAACAAAGATATGAAAACATGGAGGACTGGGAGCAGGAAAACACAATGATAAACCTACGAGTCAGCCACTGGTGGTATTAATTTGTGGCTTATGCACCACTTCACTTCCGACAGACATGGATCATTAGATTTCCCTACTTTTACTCTCCCATAAAATAAAGGTTTTTTTCTTGTGCTTGATAACGTAGGTTTTGTGCTGCCGGCTCTTGGACTGTATAGTCAGAGACTTTTAAGATACAAAGACCGGCAAACTGTCAGTTTAACTGAGGATTATTTTTATCACAGCTGTTGTACGGCAGTATATATGTTTTATATTTTAATTTACCAAAGAAAATGCTTTTATCAGCATATTTGTTTATTGCGGGTCATTAAGTATTAGCCAGTGGCGTGGCGTCCGGTCATCGCTGGATGCGGCGATGACCAAGCAATATTTTAAAACTCTTAATAAGCTTTTAAAACTCTACGATCCAGTTTTAGCAGAATATTTGGAGTTCATGTATAAGTGAAGGTAAGATTTAAAGTTTCTTTTGTGAACATTCAACCATTGAATTTTAGAGTTAATAATTTTTCACCACAAATTTAAATAATTGCGATGACCACCGAAAATTTTCACGCCACGCCACTGGTATTAGTCTACCCTATTTCATTTAGGCTTTAAAAAAAAAATACTTTTATTATTATTTAACTTTATTTCTGGAAATTCAATATTTATAACGCATATTTAGCTATAAAAAATAGCTTCATGTAAAAAAATATGGCATAAACTTGATATATATTCATAAAAATTAATTTTTAAAGCTCATTCCAGGCATAGTACTTAATGGTAAATAACTCACAGCTGACGTACAAACCTCGAATTTCAGATGTTTCAATTTACAAATCAGATGGCTGTCATGATTTCGCATGCTTTTGAATGGAAATTGCCGGTCTATGTATCTTCAAAGTCTTTGGGTATAGTATTTGATTCCTTAGTCGATTGTGGACAAAAACAAATCGCCAAGCTAACGCTTGTGAAGTTTCAATCGTATAATCGAACTCATGCAGGCGAGTATTGCCAAGTTCTGAAATAAAATACGCCTACCAATACTACTAAAGATTGCCTCTGGACCATACCATATAGAGCTGAATCGTCCCATAATTGTCATTTCCTATACAAGGCATAATGAACTTTACCCACGAATGGCAACAGCCACACCTCTGCGACTATAGGTACCCACCGAAAAAGACCGTTAAACGAAGGAGAAGCAGTGTTAAAATGTTCTTCATATCTATGGACTTCACCCGAGGCTAACGAGAAAGACAGGCTACCGCGGTGGGTCCGATTCTTCTTTTTTTACAGACCGCTGGAGTCATGTGATGCTCGAATGCACCAATGAAGGTGTGCGAAAATAGCATCACGTGACTCCAGCGGTCCCTAAAATAAGAAGAATCAGACCCATCGCGGTAGCCTGTCTTTTTCGTTAGCCTCGACTTTACCCATGTGATGTCAGCCGCGGGTAAGAAGAAGAAAAACACCAATAGGTGGGAAGAACATTTTAAAACTGCTCCCCCTTCGTCCAATAAACAGTTCTTTTCGGAGGGTATCTACCGGGTCTTTTTCGCAAGCGTTTTCAACGCAGAGGCGTGGCTGTTGCCTTTCGCGGGTAAAGTCCATAGGCATGAAGAATATTTTAACACTGCTCTCCCTTCGTCCAATAAACAGTCTTTTATCTACCCGTGGCTGACGTCACATGGGTAAAGTCCGAGGCTAACGAGAAAGACAGGCTACCGCGGTGGGTCCGATTCTTCTTTTTTTACAGACCACTGGAGTCACGTGATGCTCTTTTCGCACACCTTCATTGGTGCATTCGAGCATCACGTGACTCCAGCGGTCTGTAAAAAAAGAAGAATCGGACGCACCGCGGTAGCCTCTCTTTCTCGTTAGCCTCGGGTAAAGTCCAGGCTAACGTGGTGCATCCCAGGTGTCTTTTTTTACAGACCGCTACAGTGACGTGATGCTCTTTTCACACACCTTCATTGGTGCATTCGAGCAACACGTGACTCCAGCGGTCTGTAAAAAAAGATACGTGGAATGCACCGCGGTAGCCTGTCTTTCTCATTAGTCTCAGGTAAAGTCCGTAGGCGTGAAAAACCTTTTAACACTGCTCCCCCTTCGTCCAATAAATAGACTTTTTCGGAGGTTTTTCCCCCGCAGAGGCGTGGCTATTGCCCTTTGTGGGTAAAGTCCATTTGTTTGGACAAACGCGCATGTCTAAGCAAAATCTTAACATCATATGTCGCCACTCATATAGAAGCACGTTACTTAGCAAGAGTGGTTAGGTATAAGGAAAGGGCAGCTGACGTCACTGTTGGTCGAATTACTGTTGGTCAGCAAGGAAAACCTGTTCATTCATTATTACGCCTACTATACACATGACCTCCGGGAATTTGATTGGTATTTAACAGATCTATGATATGATTGGCCTACGTCGCCATTCCTGCAATCATCGCTATGATAAAAATGTAGTGGTAGATTGGTTGACGGAAGTGTTTGTAAACGTGCCCTTTCCTTATAAGCCACGGAGTAAAGAGAAAGGATAGTGTTGAGGTGTGGTGTCTGGGGGTGACGCCGGAAATGCAGCTCTAAAATTCATATTCATTACATCCAGCCCAACACACAATAACTTGCTTTGACGCGTCTGTCAATTCAAACCTACATTTCTTTGCTTTTGCTTTTACCATTAGGAATTGTTATTCCTTATTCGCGTGTTGACCATAGATATGATTAAAATTTGGGTTTAAAATGACTAATATATCATTTCACAAGTAAGAATTATTTGATTATTTTATCATGTATTTTAGCATCAGTATCAGAAGCGTAAGTTCGAAAGGAACAAAATTCTTTTGTTGGACGTTTGTTATTGCCCAAAAATCGCTGTTACCATTCTTCTTTTTTGTTTAAAGGATTAAACATAAACAGCTCACTTTTATTTAGAGAAATGCACAGGTGACGTCAAAGAATTCGGCCCTTATTCCACGTGCTTGTTTTATTTGGGCCAAATGAGGGCCTTTGAATTTGAGCGATAACCGGCATCATATTGCAAACCGTTTTTACGTCATACTGCATCTATATTATTTCTCTTTACTGTATGGGTATTGTACGAGGTACTATACCTACGTGCTATGAGGTGGATATAAGAGAAAGTACTATTTTTGTGACAACATTGGCTGTCATCTGCATTAATTTACGGTGTTGCTGGTAGAGTGTTTTTTATCAGAGTGCGCCCAATGGAGCTAACAAAAGTGACTACTTACTTCACGTCACGGTTAGTTTCAACCAAAGACATATATCTTGTTGGTTTCAATGTAACAGCTTCAAGCACTTGATCGCAACAGGGTCGCCTTAACCATCGGGTAAACCAGGGTTCCGACTTTATATATAATTCAAAAGAACGTTTCCTCCGCATAAAATAATATTTTTTTTGTTCTAGATTTGTTTTTAAATCTTTCTTCGCAAGAAAAAAATCACTATTAACTTTATTTCTTACAGACGAAATTGACATAATTGTCAGGGCTGTATAGATTTGATGATCCTGGGAATGTGAATTAAAACAATATTTTTTGTATTATCTATATTACGTATGATACACATAATTAAAAAAATTATTAGTCTACTATCTTAGTATACATTGAGTAATACTAACTGCTTTGCCAAAGCCCCACGCGATGTTGCGCCGGACCTGGAATGCAATCTTTCAGTTTGTATCTACCTAATCAAAATCATCAATTTGTCAGCCTGTATCAACATCGACGAAATCTGATTTGCAAACAAAATGCCTATCGATTTGTTTTGAATGAACTTTCACTTTTGAGATAAGCTCTTAAAACTAGACTCTACAAGGTTTCAAACTTACATCAGCAGTCGACAAGCATCAGCAATGTTTCCAAACTATACGTGACTTATTTTAACGAATACTATCTAAGCATGATGATGACAAGCAATTCTGACAAGATGCTATGGAATAATCAAGCATCTTCAATACAATCAGCTGTGATTGAAGAACTTCAGGCGCACGGACACGAAATTTCTGAGGGGCACAAAATTTTTCATAATTTCATCTAAATTTCTATTAAAAGTCATATTGTGAAAAAATAGGATATTTGAGATATTAATACGATGAAATGGCAAAAATATATCTGAATGGTTAAAAGCACATTTCAATAAATAATAGAAAAAATAATTTATTGGAACTATTTTTCAATTTTCCGGAATACTTAATTTTTTTTACTTTACACTTTTCGGAAAAGTGTGTAATATCTAATATGTAAAAAAAAAACTAGTATCAGTAAATCAACCAATCTAAGGGGCACGAAATTTGAAAGTACCCTGAGCTCAGAAACTTGCTAGTCGGGCCCTGAGAACAACGGCCATTTTAGAACAAAAATCGTGCCCATATGCACGGTTTGATAATTGGATGGTTATAGGATCGTCAAATTTCTGCCCAAATTCCTGTCGATGAATAAAATTTTAATTGGCACCGTATTTGTAGATTTAGGCTCTGTTCGTATGACGGCGATTAGATCGCCTCTGGTCGCGCCATTGGTCCTTGACTCGCTTCTTGCCAGTCAAGGACCTGTGGCGCTACTCATAGCTATGCAGTATTCCTCGCTGTACCCCAAAACCTTTGAAAACCTGTTCATTCCTACAACAACGCGTTGGACGAAAAGGCGTGCATGATTCGGGTACGATCTTCGGATATCCCAAGCAACCCGTAAGTTTCTAATTACACTGGACAATTTGAAGAGACAATAATTACCGCAAAACGACGAACAAGGCTGGCTCCTCCTGTGACAGTTTTCCAAATATTTCATTGGTTCCTATCTACGTTGCTCCGTTACACCACAAAAGAAACACTATGCAACATACGTACAGGATACATGCTCATACTGTGCTTAGACGTTAGGCGCGCTACACACCAGGGAAACATGCGGCAGAAAAGAGTGAGGCATGCGACAATTGCACCCTGTTAACAAAGAAAAAACCGGTTTGAACAGCAGAATTTGCCTCATGTCTCATGATTATTGTCGCAATGACGAACCTTCATTCCAAACTTCGCGATACTCATCTGGGCAAGTTCGATATTCGATAATACGATCATAACTAAGATAGTTAGGAAACATCAGCTTGACGTTAGTGGAATTCGCTTTAGTCAAGAATCGATGGGAACTAATCGAATTTTCTATTCCACATGCCGGCAATCTCATCTCGAGGAGCCCTAGTCTCACTCGAATAATCAAATTTGCCCAGGTGAGTATAGCCAAGTTCTGGAATGTAGGTTTGGGTTTGACATAGTTTGGACAAACGCGTCTGGTGGCTGAGAGGTTCTACTGTCAAAGCTGACGAGAAGGAGAGGTGCTGGGTCGAATCCAATCGCGCCCGTTGACCTAAACGTTTGGAGTATTTCGTAGTTTTCTTCAAATCTTTGGAAACCTTGCGTAAATACGGGTTAGGTTCCTTTTAGAAAGACCTGAGAGCTCCGGAGAACACAGCGCATCTAAGGCTTATATTTCTCATGTAAATATTCGGCCGTCATAAACAGCAACAAAACACAGATGCATCTGTCTAAACGTGATCTGATTATCCTACGTCGCCATTCTCGTACAGAGGCACTCTAGGCTGAATTTCAGATGGTTTCTTGAGAGATTGAGAATCAATTTGCGATTCGTTTTTGGGATGTATGTAAAAACTTCATCCTGGCTCATTCAACTCTTTAGTTTTATTAAAAGTATCCTGATATTGAAAGTCTATAGAGATGAGGACTTGCCCTTCAACAGTGGATTGAAAGAAGATATTACTAAGCGAGCACGAAAACGTGCGAAGAGTTTCTTTTAGAGTGCATAGACACATCCTCGTTGATGTATTGTGAAAAGAAAAATTGGCAACATATTTTTCTGTAAACAAACGTTTGGGCGTCAGGGAGAATCGCGGCACATTGCATGAGACAGGATACAAATTTTGAAATTCGAATTTATTTCTCTTCTGTTAACAGTTAACAGGAAAGAAACAGAACTAGCTGTTTCCGGATTCACGCTTTGTGCCTCATGTCTGTACCGGTGTACCCGCCGGGTCTATGCCCCCTAGATATTTGAGAAAGCCTTGACAAACGTCACACAAAGCAGGCAAAACAAAGAAAAAAGATCATTCATTAGCTGGTGGATATCCACGAGGTAACGAATGATCTTTCTTGTTTGTTTTGCCTGCTTTGTGTGACGTTTTTATGACGCGTGTCAAGGCTTTCTCAAATATCTAGGGGACGTTGATATGGCGCACCATAAATAGACGGCTTGCACATGACGTCACATGTTCAGAAGCGAGGCTAACGAAATAGACAGGCTACCGCGGTGGGTCCGATCTGTCTTTTTTTACAGACCGCTGGAGTCACGTGACGCTCGAATGCACCAATGAAGGTGTGCGAAAAGAGCATCACGTCACTCTAGCGGTCTGTAAAAAAAGACAGATCGGACCTACCGCGGTAGCCTGTCTTTCTCGTTAGCCTCGTTCAGAAGAAACTGGCATCGCTTCATATGGCGCCCAAATATAAGGCGAATGTGGTGTTCTCCATTTGACTTATTAGCACTATAATAATAAAAATAAGAAAAATCTAAATTAAACAGAAAGGCAACACGTGCTTTTAACGGTAAACGGAGAGTTCTGACGTTCCGTGTGGGCTCCAGATGCAACACCAGATTAGAACATTAGTCATTGCTAATAGCAACGTGACGTCAATGCAAGCTGTCTATAGTAATAGGGAGCCTAGATATGTGAGAGGTGACATATGATGCTCAGACGGTGCCTAGACAGATACATTTGCTCAAATTATGGCAAATCTTGGCATTTCCTATTCCAAAATTTGGCGATATTCGCTTGAACGAGTTCGATTATGCCAATAGGAGCTTAGATATAAGAGGCAACGGATACGGTGTAAAATATTTGATTGGTTGAAACGATTCTGGACAGGAGCAAATCGCCAAACATCTTGGCGGGTCTGCCGTCGCCAAGCTAATGTTTGTTAGCTTGTCATACCGTGACCAACGACATACAAGGCCAGTTCCTGTCTTTTAAAACGTCACATAGAGTGGGTCATCTTTACACGATGATTGGTACAGGTACACCCGTCGTTTTGTGCCAATAGCTGTGTAAAGATGATCCATTCCGTGTGACGTTTATAGACCTGACAGGCCATATAGTGTAAACGCAGCATTAAAGTCATGAACTGGCCTTGTATGTCGTTAGTCGCGGTCATACATAATTGAACTCGTCCAAGCGAGTATAGCCAAATTCTGGAAAATAAAAAGCCTATGTTTACCATAATTTCGACAAACGCGTGCGTATCTCTAAGTACAAACTGAGCATCATATGTCACCTTTCTCATATCTAGGCGATTTGCTTTTCTTCAAAATCGTCTCATCCAATCAAGTTTTATACAGTCCGCCATTCTGATGTCGAGGTAGGCTATAAACACGACCAGTTGTGGTTGGTAAACATGATCATGTTGAGAACAAGTATGTAGCGTTCCTCCGTATGAGAGTGGTGACATATGGGAAATGAAGATTGATTGAAACGATTTTGCTCTAAAATGAATCGTCAAACATCTTTGTGACCCTGCCATTTTCGCTAAAGCTAATATTTGTTGACTTGTCTCATTCGTCTTATAGACCAGTCACCACCCCCTAAATACAAGGCTTGAGTGCTGACACAACAATGGCGGATGCCGAAGGCGGATTTTTTTAACATATGTAGGGTCCCTTAAATTTAGACACTAGTATTTTATAAAAGATTTCTTTGACTTGTTTAATCTCAGAAAAATAAAGTGAAAAAACTTTTGAAAATTGTTGGTGCCAAAATTCAAGGGACCGTGCAAAACATCCTGAAAAACATCCACCTTCAGCAGTCTCCATTTTTGTGTAAACGCTCAGGCTTAGGCGGTGGACAAGTTTCAATAGACGCTTTCAGTGTGACGTCAGTCATGACGTTTTGCTTGGAAACTGACTCCAAACAAACGGTTGCTATACGTCATTTGTTTTTAAATATAAATCGTGGAAAATGTTACCAGTACATATCAAGTATTAAAACACTTAGACGTGAGATATAGACATAAGATATAGCTGCAACACACAAACAAAATAGAAAATACAACATAGCAACCGTTTGTTTGGAGTCAGTTTCCAACCAAAACGTCATGACTGAAGTCACGACTGAAATCGTCTATTCCCGTCATATCCTAGGAAATAACTTAGCAAGGTGGTATGCATTTTGTTAATCCACTAATTTCTGTTGATTTTTACTAGTTTTATAATAATTGTTGGTTGGGGTCACGTGGCTGAAATTGATCAATCGAATTCATTCAGGCGAGAATTGCCAGCTCTGAAATTGGGATTTGCCATAGCTTGGACAAAACCTCCAGTCTGGCCATGCGCGTATGTCCTACTCTCTTATAAAGACACCCTATCTTATAATGGAGGTTATTCCAAATATGGGTTCGAGGCTGAAAAGAGTCACGTGATACCGGTAATGGAGGATATTCCAAATATGGGTTCGAGGCTGGAAAAAGTCACGTGATACCGGTAATTTACCCAAGGAACTTCTAACTGATAAGAAGGGAAGATACTACTGCTTTGCCTCATGAACTGTTTCATTGGCTAGCGGGGATTTACATTACACGTCTACGGAGCCTTCCCTTCTTTACGCTAGAAGTTTTTACCTTGACCGCGTGATCAAAACGGAGGGAGATGGAATATCCTCCATTACCAGGGGCACATATACCCTTTAATTTTCAAAGGTCTATATTTACTGATCGAATGGACTTTACCCACAAATGGCAACAGCCACGCCTCTGCGGGAATATACCCTAAAAAAAAAGACTGTTTATTGGGCGAAGGGGAAGCAATGTTAAAATGTTCTTCATGCCTATGGACTTTACCCACGAATGGCAACAGCCACACCTCTGCGGGCAGGTGCCCTTCGAAAAAGATTGCTTATTGGACGAAGAGGAAGCAGTGTTAAAATATTCTTCATGCCTTGTATTATACATATCTTCATGCCATATTCTTGTGTTTTTCTTCTATCTACCCACGGCTGACGTCCCATGGGTAAACTTCATTGGCGTTTTCCTTCTGCTTACCTGCAGCTGATGTCACATGCGTAAAGTGGAGCCCATTTCGCCACTCTCTAATACATAAAGGCAGATTGCAAGTACACTGCGTTATCAAACGTTTGTGATATTGGAAATTACAGTTTTTATAAAATGCGATATAGAGCAGTTCACATCATGTGACTTTTACCGGAGAACAATGAAAAAAGCTGTAGGACAGACAAACAGAGAAAGCATTGATAAAGGTAGCGATAGCTGTCCTACAGCAGCAGCAAAAACCTGTTCGTGACGTCACCCTGCACAGCTCTATTGAAAATTACAGTTTACGCATTGGACTTTACCCACGAATGGCAACAGCCACGCCTATGCGGGTAGATACCCTCCGAAAAGAACTGTTTATTGGACGAAGGGAAAGCAGTGTTAAAATGTTCTTCACCCCTATTGGTGTTTTTCTTCTGTTTACCCGCGGCTGACGTCACATGGGTAAAGTCCTTTACAAACGCGTGTGTATCTCTAAGCACAAACTGTGCATCATATCTAGGCTCCGCAACAGATTAAATACTTTACATATTATTTATGAGATATTTAATCTGTGGGCTCCGTAGTCAGACATGCTGGACGACAGTGGATATCACTCCAAGGTGCTTGGCGATTTGCGAATCATCAGAATCGTCTCATCAAATCAAATCTTATACACTCATCCATTTTCATGTCTAGGTACGCTATAAACACGACCAGTTGTGGTTGGTAAACATGATCATGTTGAGCGCGTTCAGAGACCGAAACACGGGTAACTCGGAAAATTGGGGAATGACGTCATACTGGTTTCTCGGTGTAAGGTTGGGTAAAAACGGCTCTGAATGCTTTCGGGTAAAGTTGCGGGATTTTTTTATTTACATTTACAAACATGGCGGCAGCTGCACTTTCGACAGTGCAAATAGATTCAATTATCACTTTTTTTTTAGATGGGAAACTGTTCCAAAAGTTAATTTTTATGGGGAATACTATCGCAACAAATATGTATCACACACTGTTAAAAATATCCTGAAAAATTACCTCTGTTTTTAAAGGCTATCTATTTTCTGACCAATGAGAGCGCTTTATAGGCGTTTATGTAGCTTTCTCATTGGTCAGAAAATAGATAGCCTTTAAAAACAGAGGTAATCTTTCACGATATTTTTAACAGTGCAGGTTTTGCTAGCCATTTTAGGCTTCCAAGCGTGAACTGATTTGTCATATGCAAAATTTACATTTATCTTCTAACTTATCTAAAAGTTAAACTTAGACCAGATATGTTTTTATTATTATTTTTGTAATATGAAAAAACAGTAACAATGTGCGATAAAACTGATCAAAACAGTGCTATTCCGATTAACAGTCACAGTTAAGCTATAAAATGGTAAACAAATCAGATTTCCCAACCACGTGATCACTTTACCCAACAAAATTTTTCAGGTAATGTGGGTTCCCCGAAATCTGGGTAATCTCCGGCTCTGAACGGTACGGGGAACTCGGAAAAAGTCACGTGATGTCGGTCTCTGAACGCTTCGGGTTACCCGTGGTAAACCTGGTGAACCCAGGGTGCGGTCCGTGAACGCGCTCGTTGAGAACAAGTACGGGTTCCTCTGTATGAGAGTGGCGACATAGGGGAAATAAAGATTGGTTGAAAGGATTTTGATCAAAAATTAATCGTTAAACATCTTTTTGACTCTGGCATTTTCGCTGAAGCTAATATTTGTTAACTTGTCTCATTCGTCTAATAGACCAGTCACAAATTACAGTTTCGAGGCTAACGAGAAAGACAGGCTACCGCGGTGGGTCCGATTCTTCTTTTTTTTATAGACCCGCTGGAGTCACGTGATGCTCTTTTCGCAAACTTTCATTGGTGCATTCGAGCATCACATGACTCCAGCGGTCTGTAAAAAAAGAAGAATCGGACCCACCGCGGTAGCCTGTCTTTTTCGTTAGCCTCGTTACAGTTTCAAATGACGTCACAAATCGGTCAAATATCCGTTGAAGGGCAATGGAGGATATTCCAAATATGGGTTCGAGGCTGAAAAAAGTCACGTGATACCGGTAATTTACCCAAGGAACTTCTAACTGATAAGAAAGGAAGATACTACTGCTTTGCCTCATGAACTGTTTCATTGGCAAACGGGGATTTAATTACACGTCTACGGAGCCTTCCCTTCTTTACGCTAGAGGTTTTTACCTTGACCACGGGATCAAAACGGAGATGGAATATCCTCCATTGATTGGTAGCGGAGAGGATTGTGCGTGCGATTGGAGGTCACCCGGGCAGTTGTGATTGGCTGACAAAAAGATCATCAGCTTATTACAACTTGCGTATTGCAAATGTTTGTATCACAGAAAACAATCGTAAATTAAGGCTGGGATTACGGTGCCTCACTTAAGATCAACTTAGAGACTTACGATATAAACAAAACGTAAACGGCATTACAGTGCCTCGCGATCTTACGACAGCTTCGAAGCAGCCGTAAGTTAAGACGCAAGTGGATGCGCGCGCAACCGCAACAAATGTAACTGCGGCCTCTGATTGGCTGACTGCAAGAGGACTTACGCCGAAGCACGAGGACTTACGCTGAGGCACCGTAATACGAAGTTACGACTGATCGCAGGAACGCCTATCCTACGATCGAGCGTAAGATACGGTAGAGCGAGGCACCGTAATCCCAGCCTAAAATACACTGTTAAAAATAGTCTGAAAAATTACCTCTGTTTTTTAAGGTTATCTATTTTCTGATCAATGAGAACGCTACATAACCACCTATGTAGCGTTCTCATTGGTCAGATGGTTTATATTAAAAGAGTTCATACATAATATGATGACTACTCTGATATTAAAACCTTCCGTAATGCAAGGTGCAGTGAAAAAGGTTGCCTTTAAATTCGTTCAGCGATTGATATGAGAACATTGCGGACATACATGTATAACTAAGGATGGACAAAAACAAATCGCCAAGCATCTTGAGAATCCTTTATCGCCAATTTAGTACTCGTTAATGTGTATCACTAGCTCAAATAGGTATTTTGAAGCTCTGGAAGATGCAAGTTTGCTATGACAGACGTTTGACTATGAATTCGATTCTGAACGCTGTCGTTGTTCATTTCAATGGCAACATTTTTCTCTATTATTGTTTCCGACACTAATAATATTGAAATCGTTCAGACAGCGCTCAGAATACGCTCCTGGCGCTGCGCGCGATCTGATTATTAAAAGATTCAAGAGACGAGTGGACATATCAATTTTCCACGGTGGATAGCTCTGCAGACGAAAAACGCGTTCTTTCCGCACCATCCACGGAACTTTGATCGATAGTCGTCCTCTGCACAAGACGCGGCTAAATATGGCAGACGTAGACGGGAGTAGGAAAGGTATCAAGTGACCTCATTTATGAATGCTCCATCTACTGGATCTTACTTAGGCGACATACGATAAATATCCGATAGGTTAAAAGGGTTTTGAACAAAAGCTTGTCATTATCTCCATTCTATTTATTTATTGAACATATACGTCTGACTTTTGTGCTTGACATCAAATGCCGCTTATAAGTCATCGTCAATATACAAGGACAAGATGGCACAAGGGAATTTACAAGATTAGAGAATTACATCCGGGAGCTCCACTAGGAGTGTGCAACGGAGCCAGCGGGAGTTGAACCTACCTACGCTCTCAGGTGATTAGCGACGCGGTGCTTTAATCCCTTAACCACGGTGGGCCCTCTTCATTCTATTTGTTGATGAGTATCGTCAAGTTCAAGAATGTGGGTTGGTAGTTAGGACAGAAAATAACTTCTACTTCGTGTAGGGTAATCAGATTTTATTTCATTGCAACTCGGGACTCGGGTAGATTTTAATCGTTTCAAGTTTGGGTTGACCCATTTTTTCAAATAAAAAATTATTCTAAGTATCTTTCAGATGAAAACTATATGATGTGATATGAATATTAATAAGTAGACTAGCTGGCTTCGCCCAACAGCGGGCTCCTAATTACATCGGAACCTCTAATTTATACGAACCTTGAATAAAACGAATGTCGAATTAATATGAAAATTTAACAATATACGAGCCTCGTGTTCGAATTTCCGCGCCATACGGCATCGTATAGTGGACGTGCTGCGCACGCGCCGGCGAAATTATATGAATTTTATCCAAAAAACGAACCTCCGACATGTGTCCCTGCTGCTCCAGCCACCGTATAGGACTGCTGCAAAACCCATTAGTACCTCCTTCCACTGCTAGAGGACGCAATATGTTTCATATGAATCTCTGATACGCGTCCCTGTACCGTACGGGCGATTCAAGCAATCGAATACGACCTCTGGTGGAGAAAAGATAATAACTTATCGCTTTTGGAAAATCCCGTGCCAACACATTACGTTACATGTATTTTTAATTTGTTCAAGATTACTTTTTTGCACAATTTCAGCTTTCATGTGACATTAGCGTTGTGTGTTATATGAGAAGTTAAACATTATCGAATTATTTGAAAACTTAAAACTTTCAAATGCGTTTACAATGAATAATGATTTCAATGGCACTTTAGCATTAGTTAAAGGGACAATTCTCCTATACCGACAGCTGCGATTAGCGCACACTATAAGCCTTTTTAAGTTCCAATAGCAGGTGTGCTGCAAAATTTTCTAATTCCACCTTCTACCGCAAGGGGGCGCACTGTTCTAAACAAACCACCTTCCGAACGAAACTCAAACTTGTGTCCACGCTGTCTCCTGCATCGTTTAGCAGGCGTGCTGCTAAATTCTTTAGTTCCACTTTCTACTGCTAGAGGGCGCAATATGTTTTATATGAACATCCAATACAGGTCCCGGTACCTGTGGCACAATACAGCACGAGTGCTGCACATGCTTTGCAATATCTGTTAGTTTCACTTTCTACCGCCAGAGAACGCACTCTGTTCTAAACTAAATCGTCTATATCCAAACGAAACTAGGTTATTCAACCTATCCATCGATACTTGTATATTAGTCGAGGAGGCGAGGACTCGAATAAGAATTTAAGAAATTTTCTGAAATTATTATTCAGAAATAATGGTAATCATTACACATAAATTAAGACTGTGAAAGGTTATAAACGAAATACTAATGTAATTTGGAATTAGTTTCGATGATATATGAGTAATAGAAGTTTAGTTATTAAGATATGGCTCAGTTAAGCAGAAATCCACATAGGTAGGAGGCGGGGGAGGGGAGATGGAAGTGCTCTTCAACAAATATCTAATTAAGACTACTTAAGTACTTTGTCAAAAATTGGGACTGGCAGATGAGCCAGGAATATAATTTAAAGATTTTACTGAAATTACTATTCTAAAATAGTGGTAACTACTACTAATAAATTAACTTTAAGACAGCATGAGATGATAATTAAGATATTAATGGATATTGGAATTAGTCTCGAAGAGGTATGAATAACAGAAGTTGAGTTATTAAGATAGGGCTCGGTTAAGCAAAAATCAACAAAGGGGAGAGAGGAGATGAAAGTGCTCTGTGACAAATGATTAATTAAGTCTACTGCACTAGTCTATCGAAAATCGAGGATGACAGATTTGGTAGGAATATAATTTAATGATTTTGATGAAATTACAATTTGAATGAATTTTAATAAGTAAGCTAATTGGTTTCGCCTGCTAACGGATCACTCCTTTAAAACGAATCTTTAATTTATACGTAAATCTCCAACCGGGTTCCCACAGCCTGCAGCAACGTAAAGACCCCTTGCATTGACGTCACGTTGCTATTAGCAACGACTGATACTATAGCTTCTGGAGCATACACGTGGAGCACAGAACTCCCCGTTTGCCGTTAAAAGCACGTGTTATCTTTCTCTTTGATTTAGATCTTCCTTATTTTAATTATTATAGTGCAAATAAGTCTAAAAAATCAAATGGAGAGCACCAAATTCACCTTATATTTGGGTGCCATAGGAAGCGATTTCAGACATGTGACGTCATGTGCAACCCGTCTATAGCATTCACCGGGGTCCTTGAACTCATATTAAATTTGAAACCGAACAAACCTCGAACCAGATGCCCGCTGCCTACGGCACAGTAATCTTCGATTCCACTGCTCAGGGATTTCCAACAATATCTCAGGAGGGGTGCCGGCAAAAGTTTGGGGAAGGGGCACGCACGGGAAGTGCAGAGTATGAATAAGTGGTCACGTGGCTTTCTAACACTATATTGCATGATGAGTGTTGGCAAAATTTAGAAAAGTGACTCTCCAGCCCACAAAGTAGGGGAGGTGCATATTATGAATGAGTGGTCACAGGCCTTTCTAATGATATATCACATGAGGGTTGTCGACAAAATTTAGAAAAGTTCTTCCCCAGGGGGAAAAGTGAGGGGAGGGACACCGGAGGTGCATAACATGAATAAGTGGCCACAGGACTGTCCAACGATGTCTCACATGAGGGGCGTCGGCAAAAGTTAGAAAAGTGCCCCATAGTGGGGGCCCTACCATCATTACTCCCGAAATACCCCCTTTTTGAAATTCTTACATATCATAAATAACATTTATGGGAAAGCTCTGTAAAATAATCCAATCTAAAATGATGAAAACGCTGAGATTTCAAAAAATTTAGAAAAGTGCCCCCGGGGGGGGGGGGCAGAAAGGTTCATAATATGAGGAGTGATCGGAGGGCTTTCTGATCATATATCACGATAGGTTCGGAAAAAGTTTGAAAATCCCCCCACTCCATGGGTCCACTCTCGTGCACCCTGAATACCACTCGGAATTCACACAACCACCCGTCTTTGAAATTTTTACATTTAATAATTATTTAACTGAGGGATCTGTCAAAAAACCGCATCTGAAACTATATTTATTGTATAAAAAACTATGTTTTAAAAATTTCTTTGCATGCCCCCCCCCCCCCCCTCCTCCGAAATCCAACTCCTCTGACTTATTTAAAATTTGTAGGTGTTTTTTTATAAAATATCTGAAATTTTAAAATCGATCGGTTAGTTAGTAATTTTCCTGATTTTTATAAATTGGCGATTGGACTTCGAAAAGTGAAACCAAAATTTGCATTCTTTTTGTGCGCTAGTTTCCCGTTTTTAGCTCACAGGCTATCAAAGCCCGAGAGCTAATGGGCGGGATAAAGGGGGAAAAGAGGGGTTAGTCCACCCCCTTAATTCAAATAAATGGGTTTTTCATGAAGAATCATTCGATTTGCTCCGAATTTGGTATACCGGTTTATTATGTTAAGGAAGTTCCCTGATTAGTTTTGGGTGTTCATTGGTTAAGGATAAAAAGGGAAAAGGATGGTTAGTCCACCCCTTTTAATTCAGATAAATGGGTTTTTCATGCAGAATCATTCGATTTGCTCCGAATTTGGCATACCGGTTTATTATGTTAAGGAGCTTCCCTGATTCGTTTAGGGGATACATTGGTTAAGGATAAAGGGGGAAAAGGGGGGTTAGTCCACCCCCTTAATTCAGATAAATGGGTTTTTCATGCAGAATCATTCGATTTGCTCCGAATTTGGTATACCGGTTTATTATGTTAAGGAACTTCCCTGATTAGTTTTGGGGGTTCATTGGTTAAGGATAAAGGGGGAAAAGGGGGGTTAGTCCACCCCCTTAATTCAGATAAATGAGTTTTTCATGAAGAATCATTCGATTTGCTCCGAATTTGGTATACCGGTTTATTATGTTAAGAAACTTCCCTGATTAGTTTTGAGAGTTCATTGGTTAAGGATAAAGGGGGAAAACGGGGTTAGTCCACCCCCCTTAATTCAGATAAATGGGTTTTTCATGCAGAATCATTCGATTTGCTCCGAATTTGGTATACCGGTTTATTATGTTAAGGAACTTCCCTGATTAGTTTTGGGAGTTCATTGGTTAAGGATAAAGGGGGAAAACGGGGTTAGTCCACCCCCCTTAATTCAGATAAATGGGTTTTTCATGCAGAATCATTCGATTAGCTCCGAATTTGGTATACCGGTTTATTATGTTAAGGAACTTCCCTGATTAGTTTTGGGGGTTCATTGGTTAAGGATAAAGGGGGAAAAGGGGGGTTAGTCCACCCCCTTAATTCAGATAAATGAGTTTTTCATGAAGAATCATTCGATTTGCTCCGAATTTGGTATACCGGTTTATTATGTTAAGGAACTTCCCTGATTAGTTTTGGGAGTTCATTGGTTAAGGATAAAGGGGGAAAACGGGGTTAGTCCACCCCCCTTAATTCAGATAAATGGGTTTTTCATGCAGAATCATTCGATTTGCTCCGAATTTGGTATACCGGTTTATTATGTTAAGGAACTTCCCTGATTAGTTTTGGGGTTCATTGGTTAAGGATAAAGGGGGAAAAGGGGGGTTAGTCCACCCCTTTAATTCAGATAAATGAGTTTTTCATGAATAATCATTCGATTTGCTCCGAATTTGGTATACCGGTTTATTATTTTAAGAAACTTCCCTGATTAGTTTTGAGAGTTCATTGGTTAAGGATAAAGGGGGAAAACGGGGTTAGTCCACCCCCCTTAATTCAGATAAATGGGGTTTACATGCAGAATCATTCGATTTGCTCCGAATTTGGTATACCGGTTTATTATGTTAAGGAACTTCCCTGATTAGTTTTGGGGGTTCACTGGTTAAGGATAAAGGGGGGAAAGGGGGGTTAGTCCACCCCCTTAATTCAGATAAATGGGTTTTTCATGCAGAATCATTCGATTTGCTCCGAATTTGGTATACCGGTTTATTAAGTTAAGGAACTTCCCTGATTAGTTTTGGGGGTTCACTGGTTAAGGATAAAGGGGGAAAAGGGAGGTTAGCCTGCCCCTCTTAATTTAGATAAATGCGTTTTTCTTGCAGAATGATTCGATTTGCTCCGAAGTTGGTATACCGGTTTATTATGTTAAGAAACTTCCCTGATTAGTTTTGAGAGTTCATTGGTTAAGGATAAAGGGGGAAAACGGGGTTAGTCCACCCCCCTTAATTCAGATAAATGGGTTTTTCATGCAGAATCATTCGATTTGCTCCGAATTTGGTATACCGGTTTATTATGTTAAGGAACTTCCCTGATTAGTTTTGGGAGTTCATTGGTTAAGGATAAAGGGGGAAAACGGGGTTAGTCCACCCCCCTTAATTCAGATAAATGGGTTTTTCATGCAGAATCATTCGATTTGCTCCGAATTTGGTATACCGGTTTATTATGTTAAGGAACTTCCCTGATTAGTTTTGGGGGTTCATTGGTTAAGGATAAAGGGGGAAAAGGGGGGTTAGTCCACCCCCTTAATTCAGATAAATGAGTTTTTCATGAAGAATCATTCGATTTGCTCCGAATTTGGTATACCGGTTTATTATGTTAAGAAACTTCCCTGATTAGTTTTTAGAGTTCATTGGTTAAGAATAAAGGGGCAAAACGGGGTTAGTCCACCCCCCTTAATTCAGATAAATGGGTTTTTCATGCAGAATCATTCGATTTGCTTCGAATTTGGTATACCGGTTTATTATGTTAAGGAACTTCCCTGATTAGTTTTGGGGGTTCACTGGTTAAGGATAAAGGGGGGAAAGGGGGGTTAGTCCACCCCCTTAATTCAGATAAATGGGTTTTTCATGCAGAATCATTCGATTTGCTCCGAATTTGGTATACCGGTTTATTATGTTAAGGAACTTCCCTGATTAGTTTTGGGTGTTCATTGGTTAAGGATAAAAAGGGAAAAGGATGGTTAGTCCACCCCTTTTAATTCAGATAAATGGGTTTTTCATGCAGAATCATTCGATTTGCTCCGAATTTGGCATACCGGTTTATTATGTTAAGGAGCTTCCCTGATTCGTTTAGGGGATACATTGGTTAAGGATAAAGGGGGAAAAGGGGGGTTAGTCCACCCCCTTAATTCAGATAAATGGGTTTTTCATGCAGAATCATTCGATTTGCTCCGAATTTGGTATACCGGTTTATTATGTTAAGGAACTTCCCTGATTAGTTTTGGGGGTTCATTGGTTAAGGATAAAGGGGGAAAAGGGGGGTTAGTCCACCCCCTTAATTCAGATAAATGAGTTTTTCATGAAGAATCATTCGATTTGCTCCGAATTTGGTATACCGGTTTATTATGTTAAGAAACTTCCCTGATTAGTTTTGAGAGTTCATTGGTTAAGGATAAAGGGGGAAAACGGGGTTAGTCCACCCCCCTTAATTCAGATAAATGGGTTTTTCATGCAGAATCATTCGATTTGATCCGAATTTGGTATACCGGTTTATTATGTTAAGGAACTTCCCTGATTAGTTTTGGGGGTTCATTGGTTAAGGATAAAGGGGGAAAAGGGGGGTTAGTCCACCCCCTTAATTCAGATAAATGAGTTTTTCATGAAGAATCATTCGATTTGCTCCGAATTTGGTATACCGGTTTATTATGTTAAGGAACTTCCCTGATTAGTTTTGGGAGTTCATTGGTTAAGGATAAAGGGGGAAAACGGGGTTAGTCCACCCCCCTTAATTCAGATAAATGGGTTTTTCATGCAGAATCATTCGATTTGCTCCGAATTTGGTATACCGGTTTATTATGTTAAGGAACTTCCCTGATTAGTTTTGGGGTTCATTGGTTAAGGATAAAGGGGGAAAAGGGGGGTTAGTCCACCCCTTTAATTCAGATAAATGGGTTTTTCATGCAGAATCATTCGATTTGCTCCGAATTTGGTATACCGGTTTATTATGTTAAGGAACTTCCCTGATTAGTTTTGGGGGTTCACTGGTTAAGGATAAAGGGGGAAAAGGGAGGTTAGCCTGCCCCTCTTAATTTAGATAAATGCGTTTTTCTTGCAGAATGATTCGATTTGCTCCGAAGTTGGTATACCGGTTTATTATGTTAAGAAACTTCCCTGATTAGTTTTGAGAGTTCATTGGTTAAGGATAAAGGGGGAAAACGGGGTTAGTCCACCCCCCTTAATTCAGATAAATGGGTTTTTCATGCAGAATCATTCGATTTGCTCCGAATTTGGTATACCGGTTTATTATGTTAAGGAACTTCCCTGATTAGTTTTGGGAGTTCATTGGTTAAGGATAAAGGGGGAAAACGGGGTTAGTCCACCCCCCTTAATTCAGATAAATGGGTTTTTCATGCAGAATCATTCGATTTGCTCCGAATTTGGTATACCGGTTTATTATGTTAAGGAACTTCCCTGATTAGTTTTGGGAGTTCATTGGTTAAGGATAAAGGGGGAAAACGGGGTTAGTCCACCCCCCTTAATTCAGATAAATGGGTTTTTCATGCAGAATCATTCGATTAGCTCCGAATTTGGTATACCGGTTTATTATGTTAAGGAACTTCCCTGATTAGTTTTGGGGGTTCATTGGTTAAGGATAAAGGGGGAAAAGGGGGGTTAGTCCACCCCCTTAATTCAGATAAATGAGTTTTTCATGAAGAATCATTCGATTTGCTCCGAAGTTGGTATACCGGTTTATTATGTTAAGAAACTTCCCTGATTAGTTTTGAGAGTTCATTGGTTAAGGATAAAGGGGGAAAACGGGGTTAGTCCACCCCCCTTAATTCAGATAAATGGGTTTTTCATGCAGAATCATTCGATTTGCTCCGAATTTGGTATACCGGTTTATTATGTTAAGGAACTTCCCTGATTAGTTTTGGGAGTTCATTGGTTAAGGATAAAGGGGGAAAACGGGGTTAGTCCACCCCCCTTAATTCAGATAAATGGGTTTTTCATGCAGAATCATTCGATTTGCTCCGAATTTGGTATACCGGTTTATTATGTTAAGGAACTTCCCTGATTAGTTTTGGGGGTTCATTGGTTAAGGATAAAGGGGGAAAAGGGGGGTTAGTCCACCCCCTTAATTCAGATAAATGAGTTTTTCATGAAGAATCATTCGATTTGCTCCGAATTTGGTATACCGGTTTATTATGTTAAGAAACTTCCCTGATTAGTTTTTAGAGTTCATTGGTTAAGAATAAAGGGGCAAAACGGGGTTAGTCCACCCCCCTTAATTCAGATAAATGGGTTTTTCATGCAGAATCATTCGATTTGCTTCGAATTTGGTATACCGGTTTATTATGTTAAGGAACTTCCCTGATTAGTTTTGGGGTTCATTGGTTAAGGATAAAGGGGGAAAAGGGGGGTTAGTCCACCCCTTTAATTCAGATAAATGAGTTTTTCATGAATAATCATTCGATTTGCTCCGAATTTGGTATACCGGTTTATTATTTTAAGAAACTTCCCTGATTAGTTTTGAGAGTTCATTGGTTAAGGATAAAGGGGGAAAACGGGGTTAGTCCACCCCCCTTAATTCAGATAAATGGGTTTTTCATGCAGAATCATTCGATTTGCTCCGAATTTGGTATACCGGTTTATTATGTTAAGGAACTTCCCTGATTAGTTTTGGGGGTTCACTGGTTAAGGATAAAGGGGGGAAAGGGGGGTTAGTCCACCCCCTTAATTCAGATAAATGGGTTTTTCATGCAGAATCATTCGATTTGCTCCGAATTTGGTATACCGGTTTATTATGTTAAGGAACTTCCCTGATTAGTTTTGGGGGTTCACTGGCTAAGGATAAAGGGGGAAAAGGGAGGTTAGCCTGCCCCTCTTAATTTAGATAAATGCGTTTTTCTTGCAGAATGATTCGATTTGCTCCGAAGTTGGTATACCGGTTTATTATGTTAAGAAACTTCCCTGATTAGTTTTGAGAGTTCATTGGTTAAGGATAAAGGGGGAAAACGGGGTTAGTCCACCCCCCTTAATTCAGATAAATGGGTTTTTCATGCAGAATCATTCGATTTGCTCCGAATTTGGTATACCGGTTTATTATGTTAAGGAACTTCCCTGATTAGTTTTGGGAGTTCATTGGTTAAGGATAAAGGGGGAAAACGGGGTTAGTCCACCCCCCTTAATTCAGATAAATGGGTTTTTCATGCAGAATCATTCGATTTGCTCCGAATTTGGTATACCGGTTTATTATGTTAAGGAACTTCCCTGATTAGTTTTGGGGGTTCATTGGTTAAGGATAAAGGGGGAAAAGGGGGGTTAGTCCACCCCCTTAATTCAGATAAATGAGTTTTTCATGAAGAATCATTCGATTTGCTCCGAATTTGGTATACCGGTTTATTATGTTAAGGAACTTCCCTGATTAGTTTTGGGGGTTCACTGGTTAAGGATAAAGGGGGGAAAAGGGAGGTTAGCCTGCCCCTCTTAATTTAGATAAATGCGTTTTTCTTGCAGAATGATTCGATTTGCTCCGAAGTTGGTATACCGGTTTATTGTGTTAAGGAACTTCCCTGATTAGTTTTGGGATTCATTGGTTAAGGATAAAGGGGGAAGGGAGGCTAGTCCACCCCCCTTAATTTATATAAACGGGTTTTTCATGCAGAATTATTCGCTTTGCTCAAAATTTGGTATACCGGTTTATTATGTTAAGGAGCTTCCCTGATTCGTTTTGGGGATTCATTTGTTAAGGATAAAGGGGGGCTAGTCCACCCCCTTAATTTAGGTAAATGGTTTTTTTGCAGAATTATTCGATTTGCTCCAAATTTGGTATACCGGTTTATTATGATAAAGAGCTTCCCTGATTAGATTTGGAGGTTCACTGGTTAAGTATAAAGGGGGAAACGGGGGCTAATTCCCCTTCACTTATTTTTTTGAAGGGCATTATTCTTTAAAATAAGAGTATAATATACAATTAGTGTGAATAGCCTGTGAGCTCAATGCCATCAGTTTAGCTGGGAACTTTTCTTTTTTATTGTTTTTGGATTGTTTCCCAATGTTTTCTAATGAGATGGTAAGTTATTAATTTCTATGGTATTTCCCACAGGATTACCTTGAGACATGAAAGTCCGGGTTCCCCCGATATTTCCTTTTTATACACTGCTCTCGCATCTCTGTGTGAAAAGAGTAGTTTCGGCCGACCCCACCCCCACAGGCACCTACCAACATTAATAGTATAGAAATTTGTTCATTTTGCTACTTAAGAGATAAAATTGATATTCAAGATATTATTGTAGACTACTTTTATCAATTATATTAGCATATGGTTTAATTTTGTTTAATTTCAGTTTCAGTTTGAAGAGTGTGATGATCAGGTCGGGTTGTCTTAAAGTAGAATTTTCGGGTTCAGGTCCATTAAAACACAAACTGCTGGACACACTAAATATAAGCATGTGCTATGTTTTTATTCATAAAGTCAATCAATCTACTGGCAGCAACGTAGATAAAACTGACTTGCAAAAAAAAAAAAAAAAAAAAAAAACTGTTTTCAAAACACTCTTGGTAAAATATGCCAACTGGCATGCAATAAATAAATAAAAATATCGGAAATATTTAGCTATACTAATAAAGCATTAAGTTTCCCTGTGTGCGATGGCTAGGAAAATCTATTGCAAGTAGAGGTTTGAAAATGTGCATGACATAGTCCAAGACTTGTGCGAATGCACACACCTGAGACTCAAATATTTAAATAATTAGCTGAGATATTAATGACAAATAACAAGTAAAAATTAAATTAAAAAGAATATAAAAACCCAACTGCGTAAAAAGCAAACTAATTAATTATTTCTCATCAAACTGAAACTATTTTTTATATTACTTACCTATTTTTTTTATTTACTTGTATTGATGACTTTTAAGTTGTGTTTAATTGTTAGTTAACACTGTTTTGATGAGGCCTATAGATGTCTCTGAAGGTTAGAGTTGCAGTAAAGCTAGAGATCCTACCTACACAACTTCCAGGTCGTGTAATATTCAAACGGAGCTTCTGATTGTAAAATAGTCAATGAAACATCGTCTTAATTTTGAAAGACCTATCCAATGATATGCCACTCAATATGGTACGTAAAAAAAATTTTCATCTCAACCGCCATTTCGTATTTTACGGCCACCTTTTTGAATTTATAAAAACAAAACCTAGCGTATAACCATCGGACGGTTAAGACGAATCGACAGAGATCTCATTCATTAAAATCCATCCAGCCGTTGGGATGTTTCGAGGGTATAAAGAAATCCACATACCCAGATACGCGTGAAACACATAACCCTTCCTCGCAGTCGGGTAAAAATGAACAATCATCAAAAAGATGAAATTTTTCTCAAAATGGCATGTAACATCCACACTGGAATATCACTAGCAGAGAAGATCCAAAGCCTCATCAGCTAAACAGTTTAAAATATTGAATATAAAATATCCACCAAAGTATAATGCTTTTAACTTTCTAACGGAAAAATTTGTTAAAAAAATATGAATGTTAACTCTGAGAAAAAATTTCTTTTAAAAACTTGTTTTTCCCCATCTTTCCAAGCTCGGATCGGCTAGAATTTTCAGAATGCAAGAAAATAAAAAAATACCCACTTAATCTTGGTTTAAGGAAAAGTTTTCTAAGGTTCAAGAAAAGAGTTTTCTATGAAGTTTCAAGGTTTGGTTATGTAATGCTCTGCAATGCTGAAAAATCTGCATCGGCCTTGGAAATCAAAGTATGAAAATAAGAAAAATTCCAAACTACATAGTTATATGTTAGATTTTCATTTGAACAGTGCAATCCGTTTAAAATATACAAACATTAACCCTTTTCAACCAAATTCCTTTCTGAAAGTTCCTTCGGGTGAATTAAAATTTTTTTAGCACACTTTGAAATTCTGCATCCACTATTTTTTTTTATCAAAATATGGAAAAGCAAATAACTCTTACTTAAGGATAGTATATTTTACTTTAAAAAGACATATTAGGTTTTTTGAAATATTAATATTAACCCTTCCAGAGAAATTAGCCTCTGAGAATTACTTGCAACTTCATCTACTATTACATTATTGGAAATCCTGTATCCGATTAGGAAATCAAAATACGGTAAAACAAAACATATCTACTTTAACCCTTTAAGACCACAAGATTTTTGGTAGAAATGAAAAGTTTTGGTGGTTTCCCCTAATTAATAGGATCATATTTGATTAAAATATACATCAATGTCAGGTTATGTCAAGGGAGTATCCACGCAATTTTGTGGGTGCAGGCTCGACTTTAAATCGAACAAAAAAGAGGAAAATGTTTTTTCTTTTTCTTTAGGATCACCTACACTATTGTGTAGGTCAGGTCTTAAAGGGTATAAGCATAAAATAGCTTGTTTTAAAAAATAATACAGTGAAATCTCATTACAACAAATCTCTGGGGATTAAATTTACTATACTGAAAAATCCGTTAAATTGAATATTTTTATAATGAAATAGATTTTTTTTTTCAGCAATTCAAATATTTGTTAAACTGAAAAATTCGTATAAGTGACATTCACTGTAATGTATTTCTACTGTATTAGTTAACATTCTTTTTTCAAGGCTAAAAGAAACTAAATCTCGATATTTTAACACAATTTCTTTACACAGTCATCTGATACATCCATTATATAACATATGAAAACCAAATTTAGAGAATTAGAAGCATTTAAAAAAATAAAATCTGGTTAATATTTGCTTACATCATGAATATTACACCAGTGGCTTTTGCAACTAAATATCAATATTTTTGCATATATATATATATATATATATATACAGGTCTTGCAAATATAGTTATAACTCATAAAAATTTCAGAGTTTCGACAATAAAAAACTATTTAAAAAAATAAATAATGGATTCAATGACGGTCAATGTGAAATAAAAAGCCTCCTAATTTATTTATTTTTTTTTTTTTTGGGGGGGGGGGGGAACCAGGAGAGATTTAGTTTTTTTTTAATGTCTTAAAGATATCACTATTTTATTCGCTATTGTGCAGGCGATCATTTCTGCACGTGCATTTATTTTTATTTTTTGCTGTAGCATTTAAAAAAGGGCCAGACATTAAGTGACAGTTTTCTTTCTCTACCTCACCGTTTTATTTCTTTACTTTGCCTTATTAAAAATACAATATTTTAAACAGGTGATTCAATGAGTTTTTAAAAACCTATTTACTTTATTTAAGGAGAGGCAAATAAGAACATAACAATCAAGGTAGTGGGTCTCCCAACATTATGTTTGTTTGGAAAGATTTTCATGTTCAATTCATACAACACTGACTTTAGGTATATTTAAGGTTAGTATTACATCCAGTCTTTCGTTTAAAAATATAAATAGACCAGAATGCAAAAATCCTTACTTACCCAATAGTATGCTGCCGGCAGCAGGGATTCCCCTACTTCAATACATTTGGATAGATACGGTACATACTCTGGTACATTTGGATAGATTTTCATTTAAATATATAAAATCCTTCTACACCTCGAAACAAGCTTTTTTTCAATTTTCTTTAATTGAATTTTTTAATGCAATTTTCACAGTTTTTTCATATTGATTGTTCAAAATTAATAAAAAGAATTCAGTTTCAATAATTTAGTGCAATATAGTGAGGTCTGTGTGATGCGGGTAGAAAGCAGTCGCTGAAATATAGGGGGCCAAATTTATACTATTAACCTCGATTTTCCTACCTATTTTACTGTAAAATATACAGCGTGTATCTGAAATGCTTCGAAAAACTTAGGGCGATGATATTACTCATCAAGATGAACAAAAAATGCAATGGAACATCGGGTCTCAACTGATGTTTAAAGGGTGATAATCACAAAACTAATAAAAATATTGAAATCTCGCATGCTGCTTTTCTGCAGAACTGGCTAGTAGCACGAAGCTGGTTTTCCTTTCACTTTGTGCATATCCAGTCAGAAAGAGATAACAAAAACTTGGAAGAAATCCAAACAAATCTTTGAGCAGGAATCCACATATGCAAATTTGAGTGTGTCCGCCAGTCGTTCCTCCGTAGATGTACCTACTCTGTGTAATAAAGTCAGCAGTCAACACTTTGAACAATTATTGTAAAATATTTGTTTTCTCTGGGCATCACGAGCTGTGTTGTGCCTTTTCTGTGCAATAAATAATTTTCTGGAGTGTTTCTTTCTTGTCCAGTTTGTCCATTTCCAGACGCTTTTTCTCGATTTTCGCCCTTTAAACATCATTTGCGACACCATGTTCCATTGCATTTTTTGTTCGTCTTCATAAGTACTATCATCCCTCCAAGTTTCTTGAAGCATTTCAGATACACCCTATATATATATATAACCATTAATTAAACATTACTGACCACCAATATATATATATATATATATATATATATATATATATATACATATATATTTATCAGGAATTTTTTACCCATGAAAGTACATACATTTATCGTTTCAAAGTTATTGAACTGTACTTTAATTCACACACCAAAACAAATTTCTGACTAAGAACTTCTTTTTTAAAACTTGTTTTAGGTCTTTATCCCTTTTGTTACCTTCTCTTTCCTGAGTCTGTAATTTTATTTTTGTACTAAAGATAAAAACATAACTTTTAAAATAGTATGAGGTTTCTATCTTGGAATCCAAAAGGGTTGCATTTACACTGTTGTACTGCACTGTTAGACACATTTTTTTTCTACACTCAGTTCCCAAATCCTCTTTGTCAAAATATAAGTGCTCTTACATTATTTAGTTGTTCTGAATTTCTTAACTAAAATTAAACTTTTAAAGTTCTAAAATAAATGTGAAATATGTATTCAGTACAACTTATTTCTATTTCTGCCTTTTTTCAATTTTGTAACACCTGTCATAAAGAGAAGGTGGTGGCGGCAGTGCAAATTGAAACCTTGGCTCAGAAGCAATTTTTCCTTCACAGGGTGCTGAATATAGCAAATTTTTTCTCTGTAATTTTTTAACTTTTCAAAAAAAGTTTATAAAATTTTTGGCATGTAATAGATATTTTTTTTTTATATTCACAAAAAATCTTGTTTCAATCTTTTAGCCTAATATAGTGAAGTTTGCTCTCAGCAATTTTTTGGCATTTGTTTCCTGAACGAGAACTCCCTGTTAAAGTTTGCTATTGCTGCGGTTAAATTGGAGATGGAAGAATGTAAATTGATTCCTATAGGAACGTGAACGATTGCATCAAAATAAAATATCGCAATAAGTAAGGGTACATTTCATTTGAGAATAGAGCAGATGTCGCCCAGATGTGTATACATTTTATAAGGGAATGCATTGTCTTTGATTTCTTTTTAAATTTGTGAAAAATCAGGATATTAACATATTTCAATTTTTTAAAAATATTTTCCAAATGATTCCCCCCATTCAGCAATGTAAAATTTAACTTTGGGTGGCAAAACATGACTGTAATTTTTTGTGCAATTTTGCTATAGAAACATATGTAAATGTTCCCCTTGAAATGAGAACAGAGAAAATTTACGCATGAAGCATAGATTATGAAACACTTTCATTGTTTAGTAAGGTAAAGAAAATACCCAAATAAACAAATTAGGAAACACACAGTAGATTATTTGAAAACTAGATTTCAGCAAGCACCATCCATAGCAAAAAAGGTATTCAAATTCTTTTGTACAGCCCTGTATATGATCTATAGATTTCTATATATAATACATAGGAAGGGAAAATTTAGTTTAGTTAAGAAATACATAACCCTGTTAAAAATTCACTTTTGCCAATGAGCGGAAATGTACTTAAATTCATTTCTAAAGTCCTATATATTATCTTACAGATGTTTATACCACAAGACAAACTAAAATTAATTTTAGGCAAAAAATGCTTAAAACTACTAGCATCACACTTCCAGAAATTACTATCTACAGACAGCAATGTATCCTGTTCTTTAGGTAGCCTTGTATATAAATTTATTTATACTCTTCAAATATAGTTCAGCTTGAAAATGAAAAACTCAGTAAAAAACACTTTTAAACAATTTACACCCATGCTATTTATTGCTTACGAATTCTTTTATGTAGCCTTGTATATGATTTATAAAATTTATGCACACAACATAATATACAAAAACTTAGTTAAAATTATCAATGCATACTATTAGGGATTGACCGAATACCGAATAGTCGATTCGGTATTCGGTGATTCGGCATGTAAACCGAATATTCGGCTGAATACTTTGAAGTATTCGGCCGAATAATTGCAGATAAGTATTTTCTTAGAAGTAGAAGAATTCTCTTTTACTTAGAAGTAGAATAGGCTAAATGATGAGTTTCAATATTATGTGCATGAGTTCAAAGTTCAGCTGCACTACCAAAAACAAGTCAAAGGCCATTTTTAATTACAAAAAATCTTTTTTTTTCTTTCCTAAAATAGTCTATATAGGGGTGAAATCAGAACAACTGTCTACGATATAGGAAAAAAAGTAAGGAAAATAGACATCTTTCCATTACCATTTAATTTTAATTATTTCTACATTAGTTTTTTCAATTTAAATTTATTTAATGTGTATTCTCTTTAATATACACCTCAAATAAGTATATCACAGTTCATCTCTGTATATCTAAGGTTTATATTAAAGAAAATACATGCATCAAATAAGTATACTCCTATGCCTATCCTATAGCTTTTATAACCATTAAAATTAAAATCGCTCAAATTTATCTTCATCACCATAGTGATAAATATTAATCAAAATATAAATATGTATCAATAATTTCTCAGAAAATAGTTAAATGTACAAATTGATATGATACCTTTTGTATTTGAGAACATTCCAATTCAATATGTATATAATTAGACAATCAGTAAATCAGCTTAATGACAACATTGTTTCTTTTTATTTGAATGAACTTTTGTTTTTCTGAGAATCCTTATCCTTAATAATAGCCTATATAGTTTAATACTTTCATTGGGTTAATTTGGATATTGACTAGTGATAAAATAATAAAAAATAAGTGATGGGGTAATGAATTTGTGAGTTGAAAGAAGTCTTTAAATTTTTTTGTGTAATTAGATTTAAGAATAAAAATGTAACTGAATTAAATTATTAAGAATTTAATTTTAATTAAAGTTTATTAAAAAGCTAATATATGCAAAAATGTGTATTAAAAATTTTTAAGTATTCGGTTGCCGAATACCGAATATTCGGCGTACACTTTGACCGAAGCTTCGGTATTCGGTATTCGGCAGAATTGCTGATTCGGTCAATCCCTACATACTATAACTAAAAATGCTTTTACATCAATAATCGATAATATACAGTACTCTGCCCACAATATCTGCTGTGCTTTCCTGTAAATTAATATTAAATACTATGCACATCATATTCTACAGCAAACATCTTGTAGTGAACCTCAGTAATATGCATCAAATTCATTATGTTTGAAATACATAAAATAATTAAAATACACTGCAAAAAGCTTTCTTTGTAGGCCATTATGTAATCGAATTCTTTAGTGCAACACTTTAAATTAATGATAAATGCTTTGCACTTCATATTTTACAGAAAACATGTTTTAACACACCTTAGAAATGAATATTAGTTTAATTACGTTTGTAATAAAGTAACATGATTAAAATATATTGCAAAATATTTTTCTTTATAGATCATAATGTAATGGAATTCTTTTGAAAGTCCATGTAAATGAACTATAAATGTACACACTTCATTTGAAATATGCCATAGTAATTATCATTAACATATACGAATTACATGGCACTCCGCATATATGAAAATTAACGCACAGGAAGATGGCAGAGAAAATTGAAGTTATAAATATTTTTCAACTGTTTTCAGACTGCCCCCCCCCCCCCCCCCTCATGCTTAGTGAAGTTTCATAAAAGTAACTTTTTAGCTCACTTGGGGAGAAAAAATGAGTAAACCTTCATTTAGATGAAAAGTATTTTGATCTTTAAACTTCCAATGCACATACACAAAAAAAAGAAGAAAAGAAAAACACTAATGACGAACATATAAAAATGGTGGCTTTGTATTTTCATATTTCGCTACCAATGCTCTTGAAGGAAATATGAATTAAATAAAAGAAAGTTTTCTGCCTTCCGTGTATGAAACTTGATATATTCATTAGTATACAGCACTACCACATGCGTTTTGTGATGCATACACATTTTTCAAAGTAAGGAAGAGTGGGGAGGAATGGGACACTTTTGACAAAAATAAGAACATTAACTTAGTTTGACACAAAAACAAAAATTTCAATTTATAGAATAGAAAATGAATATATTTCTAATGTTTTTGAACAATATGGAAACATAATTTGCAGAAACAATTTCACAACTAAAGAAATTGTAAGATTCAAATGTGTGTCATACCTCCTCACTAACAGGGAGATATGGGACAGCTATAAAACAGGGTATGATAAGCACAAGTAGTCTAGTGTTGGCTATATATACAGTCTAACAAAGATTGTAAGTTGATAATGTCTGTGCCACAATATCAAATTCTAGTATCTTCATTGAGGATTCCAGAATTCAGGATTGTCAGTCACAGATGACGTTGAAAAAATCATCAGTTAAATTTATTTACATTTTGAAGTAAATGAATATAATATCAATGTTATAATTAACACGTTGAATGCCAAGTCAATTTTGTCTGTCTTTCCGTTTGGGCCATGAAATAAGATTCCCACTACCAGGAGTGGGAAAATGCATCATTTTACTTGCCACTGGCGAGTGAATTTTTTGACAGGGTAAGTGACTTTTTAGGTAGTCTTTGAAAATTGCAAACTATAGAGGTATGTCAAAAAGTTTTTTTATTTAGTAGTTAGCTATATTTTTCAACTTTCCTAATTACTGCAATGTAAACATGGTATGAAGTTCTACTTTGCATTAAACTTTCATCTCTTGTTTATATTTCTTAATTTTATAGGAAAAAATTTATGAAAATAATAGTAACCAACTATTTTTGAGTTGCGTAATTTTGTCATAAAAATTTTAAACTGTACGTTGCATTTTACTGGCTGGTGAAATAAATCCTTGGCTGATAAAATTTTCTAGAAATTCCCCACCCCTGCCCACTACACAATCAATAAGTATAAGTCACTGATGACTGACACAGCCCAAACGGAAAGTTCAGTGTCAGTCATCAGTGACTGACATGGCACTCAACGTGTTAATATATTACCCTCTAAAAATATATACATTTTAGCAATTAACATTCATCTTATTAAAAAGAAGGAATTGGACTTGTCCCATATCTCCCTTTGCTGGAATGTCCCACTCCTCCCCACTACCTTCTTGTATAAACAAAAATGCTGCTTTTAGCTTTTAGGCTTAGTTTAAATTATGGATAATATACAGTTTAATGTTCCATAAATAGGGAAACTATTACATCTTTACATAAACAAGTCATTAATATATAGAAAGCATAAAAAGTATATGAAGCAAATTTACTTTTGATTTTCATTCTTTAAATAATCTTTTTCTGTATACAAATGCAAGCTTATGCAGATCAGCAACTTTTTTCAAATGAAGATTGGGCTACCATTGCTTCATCTAGTGTGTGATTGATGATATGTTTAGAATGATACATAAAGAAAAAGTCTACTGTCCCATTTCACTCCACTCTCCTCCCCTACTATCTTTTCCATAATAATTAGTAGCTTGTGTTAAGTGTAGGAATTAGAATTAAATGGATATAACTAATTTTTTTTTTCACCTTATTAGAATACACATACATAGGTTTAAATTTATGCAATTATATAATGATAAGATATAATCATTTTAGATACTCATGAAGGTATATATTTGAATTTCGTACAGTCACATACTTATATGATTGAACAAAACTGCTGATTGTAGATTCGGTGAAAAGATTTTGAAGTAATAAAATGAATATTCTTAAACTGGTGGTGGGCAATTCCATTGTAACAGACTAACAGTCATAGAGGGAAAAATGCCTGTACCTTATTTAAATAATAATAATTCTGTAATTCAAAGATAGCTACAAGTAGCATTTGACAATTAATTAAGATAAATTAATATAGTTATTATGAATAAATTACTTAATGTAAATAATAATTATTAAAAAAATGGTATATTGTAACAGATAAACAGAAATTATCGTGCTTTTTGGATAGCTCAATGTTTATCTGTTTCTGTATTATAAAACAACATACAATTTATTATAACAAAAATGTATTTTCATTCAGAGGGAGTTCATAAATGAACATCTTTCACAAAATTTGAGTGTTGCCACAATATATGTATGAAAAATATGTCATCTTACCTGTAACAGACCAACATTGAACATCTAACAGACAAACAAATAAATACATTAAAAGAAGCTAGGCTGATTATGAAGGATTTTATTGATTTTGACTATTCAAAATTTTATAAAATGCATTGTAAATAGAAAAATATATATAGGTTTAATGCTATCAGAAAAAAATATATATATTACCTATTTGATGTAAAAAATGAAATACTGAAAATGGTAACATTGGTTCGGAATTGCCCTGGTACTGTTGATCATATAAATTTCTAAAAGTGATGATATATTTTTTAATCATTCATTAAATAAACAGTTTTTAAGTGAATTATTTGTATTTTCAGTAGATCCTGATTTTTATTAGCATTAACAACATATAGATAGCAATTTTCTATTTCATAAAGATCTGATTACTCTGATAAAGTTTTAAAATGTAAACAAATCAGACTTGAAATGCACGAAATAAACAAAGCTTTTAGTCTTAAATTGTATGGATTTTTCAATGCACTGTGTGTATATATATATATAAACAAAGTTTATCAACACGAAACTTTTAATTAAAAAAATGAGAAAGCAAACATCTACAACACTTGCTTCTTAAGATCACAATGGACATGATATAAAAAAAGGAAATAAATATTGTGTACTGCTATATTATTTACATGAATTATAGGAGATGATTATCTTATTTCGGCTTTGTTTTTATTTATTGTTACTTTAAATTATAATCTTTTAAAACAGAACATTTTATTTTTAGTTGGAATTTTCAATCAAATATTATATCCCATCTTGCAACTTATGAAAGTTTCACGAGCTTTATTAATTACCAGTATGCTCTTTTAAAGCAAAATGTGACTTCATTATTATTTTACAGTCTTTTCCTAATAATAGATATAAGAAATATTTAATCCTCTTTAGAGATATATTGTAACAAACTGATCCACTGTTGTTACATCACATGAATAAAATTGAATTGAAAATAATTATGTGAAAAAATTGCATAGAATGCAGGTTGAATACACTTTGCATTGGCTGTAATACGTCTCAAAGCATGCATGGAAGAAAATGATGATAAATTAACTTTAAAAAATCCTTAAAACATATAAACACAATGCTCCTCGTAATAAATGAACGAAGGAATATTTTTTATTTACTTATTCATATAATGCAACCCTGTGCTGCAAAACATCAGACATGGCTACTAGGATTCATTTATCTCACGTTGGCGAAGCTTTGGCTTCGATTTGCCGTTCTTTTACTCTGATTGGTTGTTCGAGAGCCCGAGCTTCCCGACATCTACTTTCTAGTGTTTTTTTTTGTTGTTGTTGCTGCTCTACTCAAGGTTGCAAATGGACGATCACGTTAACGAAAGACTTCGGCAGTGGAATTTGGAAGAATTCGTCGACAATTTTGAAAGTAAGTTCATTCATTTTGTTGTTGTCGAAATATTTTCCCATATTTTTATTGTTTTCACAATTTCTGTAAGTTGTCTTAAGATTAGGGTTAGCTATACACGATGTTTCACATTCGGCATTTTGATGATTGTAACATTAATGTTTTTGTCTTCATTTGTTCTTTCTGTTATTTTGACTACTAATTTTGATATATAATGCTTTATTTTTCATATAAAAATGATAATAGCAATCGTTAGACTATGAAACCCACGTAATCAACTTAATGTTTACTTGGCGCTTAAATTTTCAATTCGTTTATGAAATCCAATTTTTATTTAGATTCCTCGCCCCCTTCCCTCTTAAAGTTAGTTGCAACATTTGTTAAAAGCAGTAAATGAAACAAACAAGATTTTCCCTTTATGATTTGAAATTCAGTATTCTGTTTTTATATTGATAGCATATTATGAAGTTTAAAATAATGTGCATTACGATTTTTATATAAATACGTTTAATAGAATGAAAATAAGAGAATTTTTTTCTCATATTTAGTTATTCTCCGAAAATAACCGTACCCATAGAGTTTAATCTCACAAATATTCTGTATTCTTTTGTATTTATCTCAGCCAAATAATGAATTATTCTGGTTCTTAATCTTCCTTATTAATGAATTAAAATAAATATTAATGTTATAAATAGAGATGCACCGAATATTCGGTATCTATTCGGTATTCGGCCATGTTACCGAATATTCGGTTTGGCCGATTATCAAGCTATTCGGTATGCCGAATATCGAAGTATTCGGCTAAAAAAACTTTTTAAACATTTTATTAAAAACCGTATACAACTTCTAAGTTTAAGAGTCAACTTAAAAAGATATTCAGAATAATTAGAAACAGAATCATATTTAAATAAAAGAGAATGATTTTACATTATTTATTTGCTGTTTGTTAAGTATTATTTAAGAAAATTAACCAATCACAAGGATTTTCATAGGAATTAATTATGTACAGATGCAAGTTTCTGAATATTTTCCCGTAAATAATCTGTTTCTTTCTAAGATTTTCAGAACAACGTTTACAATCTCTGAAAAGGATTTCCCACTCCAGACACTGATGTAGAATGCATTAAAAAACTTCCTTGCTTAATCAAAGGGAGTAGAACAGTTATTCTTGTTAAGTTGCCACCATATAAAATTTGAATACATTGTATTATTTATTTACTTTTACTTTAGTCTCTTCCTGACCAACAAATAATATATGATCCTGCACAATATTTTCACAATTTCTCTTTGATTTTAAAATGTTTCTTTTAGAATTTAAGAAAATTTTATTCATCTGTTTTAATTCTCAGAAGAAGCCGTGAAATTTAAAATTTTACTAATTAAAAAAGGTTTATAACTATCCTCTCCTTGAATAACTCAAAACAGATTTTTTTCAGCATAAAGTTTACGGTACTTTTCGGTTAGCTGGGCGCCAGTGTTATATATATATATATATATATACATACATACATACATGTATATATACATTATATATCTATGCATATGTTTTATATATACACACACATAGTATATATGTATATAAATATGTATGTATACATATTTATGTATACATAATACTGCCGGCCAGCTAACCGAAAAGTACCAAGTTTACTTGAAAAAAGCTCTTTATTAAAATAAAAGTTTCTGTTTTAAATATTATCTAAAATTGTTTTAAAATTTAACATTTTAATGGCTATAAACTTTGAAATATAAAAGTATTCGATGAGCCAAATATTCGGTATTCACTTCACCTGTAGGCCGAATATTCGGTGCATCCCTAGGCACCAAAAAAAAAAAAAATTGCTGATAAAAAGCTTCGAAATTGATTTGATTCTGTACTGTTGCACATGTTTTCATACGTACTGGAAATTATTAAGTGTATAAATGTATGCATGTTGTTTCTGTAAGATATTTTAATACCATATAACATTTGACTTTAGCATTTGTCATGTATTTAATTTCTTCCTGATTGAATAATATGTAGGGTAGATGTGCCAGTAGTAGACACGCTTTAATGTTTTTGGTTTATAAAAAAAAAATAATAACCAATAAACTTTTAGCATTATTTTGTTTTTTCAAAACTCCCTCTTGCATGTTTTATAATCTGGATTATTATTGACACCCTTAATCAAATCAATCATTAAACGGAAAATAATGTTTCAAAGTTTATGCAGTTTTTCAGTGAAAATCTTAATGAAGATTCTATGAGCTGGCTTCATTTAATAAATTTATATATTCTTCAATTTTTTTGAAATATTTGAATATTTTTAATGGAGTAGTAATAGAAAATAGATAAGCTAAAACCTTTTAAAATCTCCAAATGCACAAACACAGCGGTAGAAATGATTAAAAAAAGTCACTGGTCCCAAGGGCCAGTAAACATCAGAGTTTACTGGTCCGCAGACATCATCACTGGCTCTCTACATAAAATTATATTAAGTACCTTTAACACTTTGAGTGACCCCCCCCCCCTCTCCTCCTCCGAGAATATAAACCAAACTTCCTTTCAGTTACCCAAAATTTTCGGCATAATAAAATGTAAAATTATAATTTGCTAAAATTTAAATAAGTAGTACATTAACAAAAACTGAAATTATTAATTATGTATTTTATTTCCGTTTATTTATTTTAACTGACTAAGTTTTTATGCTTATTGTAATGTTTGGTTGCGGTTTTTGTCAGGGATGGGAAAATTTAAGTTTACCTGTCAGAGAGGGAAAAAAGTTACTTGCTTCATCGGAATGTTAAAAGACATATTGAATAGATTTTTTTTTTTAACCGAAATTTTTCTAATTTACCAATGTTTTTGAAGACAAAATAATATTTTGTATTTATCGCTAATGCTGCTTGGGGACAAGCATTAACAAATGTTATTAAATACAAGAATATTGTTTTGAATTTTTGCTTTATGGGCATGCAGTGCTCATACATGCAGTATTTTTTACTTACTGCCACATGCATGCACAATTTTTTTTTTATTTTTTTACTATTTGCTTTTTACAAATTCCCTTTCCCCTCTCTTTTTTTTAGAAATAACGTTTGGAAAATGTTGGTATTTTGTTTCGAAAACATCATTGTTTTTTATTGGACTTAGATCAATTTTAATATTTATATGAATCTCAGAATCATTATCATTACAAAATTTTATACTATTTGCTTTTTACAAATTTCTCTTCCCCCTCCCCCATCTCTCTCGCTCTCTCTTTTTTCATAAAATAACATTTGGAGAACTTTGGTATTTTGTTTGTAAAAGCATGTTAAAAGATAGATTGAATAGATCTTTATTTTTTTATTTTATTTTATTTTATTTTTTTTTTTAACCAAAATTTTTCTAACTTACCGATGCTTTTGAAGACAAAATAATATTTTGTATTTATCGCTAATGCTGCTTGGGGACAAGTATTATAACAAATGTTATTAAATACAAGAATATTGTTTTGAATTTTTAATATTATCTGTTAACCTTATATTAATTTTTATAATGAAATTGAATGAGTTTTTGTATATCCCTTGCATATTCTCCCTTGATCGTCTGTCATCTTTTTTGTTATGACCGACATTTTTTTTAGCGATTTTGCAACCCTGACTATTTTCAGCGGTAGAATTGATTAAAAAAAATCACTGATCCCAAGGACCAGTAAACATCAGAGTTTACTGGTCTGCAGACATCGTTACTGGACTGCTACATAAAATTATATAAGTACCTTAACCCTTTGAGTGACACCCCCCACCCCTCTCCTCCGCCGAGAATATAAACCAAACTTCCTTTCAGTTACCCAAAATTTTCGGCATAATAAAATGTAAAATTATAATTTGCTAAAAATTAAATAAATAGTACATAAACAAAAACTGAAATTATTATGTTTTTTATTTCCGTCTATTTATTTTAACTGACTAAGTTTTTATGCAAATTTTATGCTTATTGTAATGTTTGGTTGCAGTTTTCTCAGGGATGGGAAAATTTACGTTTACCTGTCAAAGAGGGGGAAAAGTTACTGATAGTTACTGGTCCTTCGGACCACTAAATTTTTTAAATTAGTGGTCCGATTGAATTTTTAGTGATCTCGGACCAGCGGACCACCAAGGATTTCGAACGCTGAAACACATACAGTACCATGACACAAAAAACTACATACGGCCGTTCCAAGGATTCTTGGATCTCCTTCTTCAGTGCGAGGGGCGCGGGGGTGAATCACAAAAATAGCCAGGGTCTATAACCGAGGGATTCTTTGACCCCATTTTAATCTTTTAATATTTTTTTTTTATCACACTGAGAAAGGGGATTCAAGAATACTCTTTGAAACGGCCGTATGTGGTTTTTTGTGTCATGGTATTGTACGTATTTGTGCATTTGAACATTGTAAAAGGTTTTAGCTTATGCATTAAAACTCGCACAAGATGGTTGATTTATAGTAATAGATAACTTATAGTAATAGAAAACTTTAAATTTTATGAATATACTAATGGCCATTTACAAAATTTCATTTATTTTTTAGGTTTATTATCATTTATTTTTTAGGTCCATTACTGGAACACTTAATTAGTCAATTTCCAGTAATGGACACCCCATGTAGACATTGCTAAAAAATGCAATTTCAGTAATGTTCATACAGTATCTGTTATCTTATTAACTTAAACATATAAACGGATCATTGTATATACCCTGTATTATAAGATGCAAACATTACACGACACTTTATTGTACAGTAAGTAAATTAGTAGGGATAGGGATGCACCGAATATTCGGTATTCGGACATCTCACCGAATATTGGCGCACCGAATACTGAAAAAAACCTTGCACAACTTCTAATTTTAACTGTCGACTTATAATGATATCCAGAACAATTAAATAAATAGAATTATATTTAAATAAAAAAAATAATAATTTTACATTATTTGCTATTTGTAAAATTAAAGTTAAGAAAATTAGTAAATTAATGTTTAAAAAAAAAAGATTTTCTTGACCACATTATCTCCATTAAAAGTTTGTTGAAAGATTTTAGGATCGCAAATTTCAGAGACTAATCTAGGATGCCATTTAAAATTTTCCTTGCTGAGTTGCCATCATTTGTATAGATTGTATTATTTATTTTTACTTTAGTCGCTTCCGGACAAATAAAGAGTATATATGACCCTGTGAAGTTTTTCTTCCAATTTTTTTCACAATTTCTCTTTGATTTTAAAATGTTTGTTTCAGAATTTAAGAAAATATTCATTTGCTTTAATTCACAGATGAAGTCATGAAATTTAAAATTTTATTAATTAAAAAAGTTTATAACTATCCTATTCTTAAGTAACTCAAAGTAGATTTTTTTTCAGTATAAAGTTTACTTATAAAAAGCTCCTGTTTATCCAAATGTTATTTTCTGTATTAAGTATTATGTATTTTTTTAAATTAATATTTTAATTCCTTTGAAATAAAAAATTATTTGTCCAGCCGAATATTCGGTAATTCGGTTCGCCTGTAGGCCGAATATTCGACATTCGGCCAAAATCACTATTCGGTGCATCCCTATAAATTAGCAAAATAAAATAAATAAATAAAAATAAAAACATACAATCACGGGTGATTCTGTTCTAAATTTTTCGAAAATTTAAATCTTCGGTTATGAAAGTTTTAAAATATCGGCCATCCGTCTGAAAATTCAGACATAAAAAAATCATAAATTTTGACAAATGGGCACCAAAAAAATCCATTTAATCAATACATCATGGGGAAAGTGCGAATTTTGTCAAAGCATCGCAGTGAAAAATGAAAATTCCGTCAAAGGATCACAGGGGAAAACGTGAATTTCGTCAAAGGATCGCGTGGAAAAAACGTGCTTTTCATCAAGAGATCGCTGAAAAAGAACTCAAATTTTGTAAAAGGATCACACAAAAATGCTAATATCATCAAAGGATTGCAAAAAAAACACTAATTTTGTCAAAGGACTGTATAAAATACCTGAATTTCATCAGAGGATGATGGATAAAAGCCTGAAGTTCATCAAATGATGATGGAAAAAAGCTTGAATTTCATCAATGGATGATGGAAGAAAGCCTGAATTTCATCAAAGCGTGACAAAAAAAAGCCTGAATTTAGTCAAAGGATTGCAAAAAAAAATCGAATTTAAGCAAAAGATTGTGGGAGAAAATGCGAATTTTATCAAAAAATCGCATGTAAAATGCAAATTTTGTCAAAGAATTGCATATAACATGCGATTTTCGTCAATGGATCGCATAATTAGCCCCAGAGTAGGATCCCCCGCCCTCTATTGTAACCATTGAGATAATTTGCTGTGAATTTCAAAAGATTTATTTTTACTCAGAATCACCCCTGCATACAAGTTACAGTTTACCTAGATCTCTCAAGGTTAACATCAGTTTTGCACAAGTTAGCAATTCATAAAAGTAGGATGCTTTTAAAGTTCCTAACATTTTGAAAATGCTTTGAAATTCAGGAGATTTGGTTTATCCTTACATGTAGTGTGACAATCATAATGAAAAGCTTAAAATTTTTGCTTTATCTTTTTATTGTCATAGCTATTAATATAATTGTATTTAATATTATAATTGCATCTCTTATTGTATATTAATTTTCTTATAGATTGATTCTGAATTCAAATTAATTTTTGATGAAAGGAAAGGCGACAGCTTTTGTTCAGAATTTGGAATAGTTTCAAATTCCATTATCTTACAAGGTAGGCATTGCGGAAGGTCCGCAGCTGAGGAATTTGCAAATTGGCTTGAATTAGATATGAGTACAGCTGAACCCTGCAATGAAAGTATGCAGTAAATATTTATGTGCATGTATAGTAAATTTCTAAATGTATATTCTATAGTAAATTCATTACTTTTACTAAAATAAATTTAACTGTTCTATTAACATTTTTGACAGGGTGTTTTTGTGAAATTTTGCGATTTTTTGTCCCCTAATACTTGTGAAAATAAAAGTAGCATAATAAAAAAATGATCCTTTTTTGGGGGGGTGGGGGAAGGGGGTGCATTTTCTACCTACGGACTCATTTACATTTCTATATATGAATCTTCCACAAAAAGTATGAATGTCTCGTTCAACATACACAGTTAAAAATTTAAATACATGTGAAAGGACTGTTTTAATAGAATAGAAAATAAAGCAAATTTTATGATGTTGTCCTTGTGTAAAAAATACAATTCTGTGAATGGTTCTTTTTGTGAAATATAATTCTGTGAAGGATTCATTTTAGGAAATGGAATTCTGTGAAGGGTCCTAAAATCAGGGGTGGCAAAAAACTGTTTTGTAAAAAACCCAGATTAATATATAATTTGCTATTGCATACAACTACATATCTGTTGATAAAATAAACATTGTTGGATATTGTATCTATAACAAATATAACTTCACTTGAAAATATTAAAAGTAAATAGTAGTCAATTAAGTAGAAAATTGAAATAAATTTCTAATTTAAACATTATCTATTAGTAACGCTATGTTGTATATTCAAAGAGTAAACTGTTCTACATAGTGAAACATTGATACCTTGAAAATCGCATGAAGAATCTTTTGATTAATAATATAATAATCCATAAATATTTGATGCCTTTTCATGAAAATATAATGTTCTGTAGTTATTATTATTTGTTTTAAATATACAAATACTTCTGGTTATTTTGTTTTCTGATGATACTCCAAGTGTCCAAGTTAAAAATTTTTACCGTTAGATTCAGCAAGTAACAAAAAAGATTGGTTGGCATTATTGAAATACTGTAACTAGCACTCAATTTTTGCAATCTGTATTATTCAACTTCATATCTTAAGTTAGTTTTTAAAATTCTTTAAGAATAATCTCCCCCAATCAAGAAAATGTTCTTTCACAACTTGACAAAATCTTAAAGATCATTGTATTTTGTTATTAACAGCTCTTAATAATCTGCATTTTTTAAATGAAAATATTTTATGCTAAATATTGAAAATTATTTATCTATTTTATCTTTTCTAATTTTGTATGTTTTAAGATACTAGGGGGCTCTGCCCCCTATGAGCTACGCCCGGCAACCCCCCCTTCCCAAATTTTGGTAAAATGCCCCTCAAAAAAGGTTTTTATTAAAAAAAATTGTTTTAGGGAAAAAGTATCTAGAAATTCAGAAAGTAGACAAAATTTGCAACAAATTAGATATATGACATTATGACTTACGATGAAGGGGAAGGGGGGATCTGCCTCGGAACATACGCGCGGTGTTGCGTGGACTAAGTTGCGCAATTCCACTTAACCACTCACACGTTTACATTTGCCCTCCCATCTCCCCTCCGAACTTTCTCTAAAAGGTTTACTTAAAAATAAGTTTTTTGGGTTGTTGAATCCGAATTTTTAACTTCCACCCAAAATTCCCCCCCCCCCCAAAAATAGTTGTTTTTAACTTAAATTTCTTATTGTTTTAGGTGAAAAGCATAACGAAATTCAGAAACTAGACAAAACTTGCAACAAAAAGGATATATGACATTATGACGTAGGATGAACGGGGAGAAGGAGTGCTGCCTCTGAACATGCACAGCGGCGCTACATGCACTAAGTTATTACGTCCAGGCAATAGGGATTTTACCTGGCAAAATTAATACTAGTTATGGATTTCGACTCAACTTATGGTTTTTGGGTCGCTGAATCCGAATTTGTAACTTTCCACCAAAATTTCACCCGGCAACCCCCCAAAAAATGTTTTTTTTTGAAAAAATTTGGTTTTTGAGAAAAGCGCGCGGGGAATGTTCCGAGGCAGCCCCCTCTCTCCCTGTTTATCCTACGTCATAATGTCATATATCCTATTTGTTGCAAATTTTGTCTAGTTTCTGAATTTCGTAATGCTTTTCCACTAACAAAATAAGAAATTAAAGTTAAAAACAACTATTTTGGGGGGTTTTCGGTGGGGGATTTTGGGGGTAAGTTAAAAATTCGGATTCAGCGACCCAACAAACTTAAAGTAAACCTTATAGAGAAAGTTTGTAGGGGACATGGGAGGGCGAATGTAAACGTGTGAGTGGTTAAGTGGAATTGTGCAACTTAGTCCACGCAGCACCGCGGCGCATGTTCCGAGGCAGATCCCCCCTTCCCCTTCATCCTAAGTCATAATGTCATATATCTAATTTGTTGCAAATTTTGTCTACTTTCTGAATTTCTAGATACTTTTTCCCTAAAACAATAAAAAAATTGATTTTTTAATAAACTTTTTTGGGGGGCTTTTTACCAAAATTTGGGGGTGTTGCCGGGGGAAATTTTGGTGGGTAGTTACAAATTCGGATTCAGCGACCCAAAAAACATAAGTAAGCCTATTTCCAGAACTACCATTAATTTTGCTAGGTAAAATTCCCTATTGCCTGGACTATTATCTATTTTATCTTTTCTAATTTTGTATGTTTTAAGATAAACTTTTAGAGTACCAGACAAGACATGTTCATCAGCACATGCTATTTTTCCTTTTACATGCATGGAAACATGATCTAGACTCGTTATGTCTCATGTTGTCTGCTGAAATGAAGTGTTAAAAGTAGAAATTACTTCTATTAATAATTAAAAGCACTTAAATTACAAAAAAGAAAAAATGTTATATTAAATTTGTTCTAAAAATACCAAATGATTTTTTTGACCCAAAAAAAAAAAAAAAAAAAAAAAACGGTTTCAACCGTGCCAACCCCTCCTAAAATGAACCATTTTTTTTCTTATTGACCCATATCTTATTCTAATGAAACAAAGTTTTGCTCTGTGCGCTATGACTAGAAAAAAATTACGAACTGTACATAAAGGCTGAAAATTTGAGTGAGGGTAGTCCAAGGCTCATGGGTGCAAGTCTTCCGTCGGCTGTCACCAGGACATGATATATTTGTCTTTTAAAAATTCCCTAGAGCAGTATCAAGATGAATTTTTTTTAATATTACGTATTTGCACACATTCTTAAATTTTATATACTTTAGCCTTTCAACTTCAGCTGGGGGAAAGGGGGAATCAAAAATATTTTCAGTCCTGGCACATTTTGTAACTTGGAACCATGCCAAGACCTTTTCTGATGCACCAGAGAATTTTCAATTTTTTGTTAATTAGTCAAGATATTAATTAAAAATGATAATGAACTCTCATCAAAACCTCATCTCTTATTCTGCGTCAACCAGTAATGCATGCCTAGTATCAGATTGTGCATTAGGATGAAAGGAAGATCCAAACATGCATTTTACTTTGTGTTTTTTCACAGTTTTGTACGGATGGAACTGATGTGAAAAAAAAAAACACACAGTTCTTTATCAACTAGATATCAGTATTTTTGTTTTTGAATTTTTGTTATGGGATCTATAACTCTCATATTTATATTATAACTACAGAATATCTTAAACAATTCAGACAAGAACTAGTGAAATAAACCAAGTGAAAAAATGTCTTCTTAAAAGTAGTTTTATCACTAAAAATAAATATTTTTTCAAGAATTTTTTCATTTAAAAATATAAATTCAGACAAAATAGAGTCAAATATATAAAATCATAATTTTGAGGTTTATTTAATGTTATCATATGCCTGGGCAATGGCGGTTCAGCTAGTAGGTGTTATTTTTAAGATTATGATTTCAGAGAAATCTAAAGTTTGGTATTTACAAAGTTTTTTCCTCTTTCAGAAATTTTTTGTGCATTAATTTTACTCCCAATGTTACTTTACCAAGGAGTATTTAGAAAATCTGGTTCCAAAAATTCTAAGCACATAATAATAAAACCCACTGGGACCCAGTCTCTTGATCATTTCATCCAATTTCTGTCTGTATGTATCCTTCTATTGTATAATTTACACAATCACATAGCCAGAGAGATGGCTGAAGCACCCCCGAAAGTTTAAAAAATCTTTCTCTAATTATGATAGAGATAATGATGATAGATCTCTATTGATAATAAAATATCCGCTGGTAACTAATTTTTAATTCTGTCTTGCACCACTTTCTCAAACCAAAATATTTTCACATATACACTACCTGACATTGAAAATGCAACACCAGGAAAGAGTGGCCAGAAAATGATGAAACTCGACAAACAGAGAGAGACAGCAACGGACAGTAGTTGAATTGAACAATATTTCGAAAATATAGCCATAATACAAAGCGAGAATAGCATCAGCTCAGTAGGATGTAGGACCACCGTGGATAACGATACACGAAGCAACACGTCTAGGTACAGAGTCAATGAGAGTACTACAATGGTTCTGGTCGATATGGGAACATTCAGGGTGTCGTGAACACACTGCAAAGTGGAGGTAGAGGTGGCTTGCGGGTTCACTACTGCTTTTCGGGGGAAGCGTCTATCCACATGTGCTGACGTCACTCTGGCTGCACTAGCACCCTTCAAACTTTCCACATTTCCTCGTTCCAACCACCTTCGCCACAGCGGTGCACTGTGGATGCATACAGATGTGTCTCAGCTGCGAATATGACATATGGACCAACCTGTCCGTCTCAGTCCAATCACCACGCCCTTCGTAAAATCGTCTGTCTGCTGTAAATGTCTCCGTTGACAGTGGCCTGGCATTCTCTGCTATTACACGCGTCCTGGGAGACAAGAACAAAATTTCTACGATGATTTCCCTAGCAGAAGTAAAGCTACGAATACTGCCCATTTTGCAGGTTCCTTCCGTTATATCTTATTCAACATGCACTGGAGAGCTGCGCATTTCATATCGTTTAGATAACTCTATGACATGCATCTATCCTGAAATTTGAATAAATATCTGTCCTCTCCTACTTCTTGGTGTTGCATGTTCAATGTCACATAGTGTACTTTGACAATGTGTGCAAGTGAAATGTACTAAAAAGTTTTATCTTTTAAAATAGTGATACGAATAGAATATAAAAATAGTCACCAGTACGTTTTCTGTCTTTTTGATCATAAAATAAAATTTCACTTAAAAAAAAAAAAATAGAATTTTTGACATGGGTATCAAGTATACTATAAGGAGGAATACACCTTAGTTTAAGCCTTGTTTATTTTTTTATTCACACTTTAAAGTGTGCAAATTATTGCTATCATATCAGAAAAAATTCCAAGATTGAGCCCCCTCCGAAGGAAAATCCTGGTTATGGGTCTGCCAATAACTCTTGTGATTGTTGATTTACATTAAAATATTAGTTGTATTATTATAAATATCAAGTATTGTATTTTTGTGAGGTTTATATGATAACAACAGTAGGATAATTATCACGTTTTTGTTTTTAAAACTATTCAATTAAAAAAATATTTTGTAATGAATTCTAAAATTACTACATAAATGTTACCCCACAAAAATGTAACACTTCTCATTATTTATTTATTTTTGAATTTAGTTTGTAAGTGCTGATAATTCTGTATTTACATCCAAATCTTGTGAAAGATATATGCTATTGGATTATTGCAGCAAGATTGCTATTGAAAATTAAGTGTGTAGTATTTATGCATGGGATACAGTACTTACAGGAGCTCACAAAAAGAGTTCATTACACGACACAAAGTTCTTACAATCTGTATATATTTCTGAAGTGCCCTAAATCATGCTGCTTTTGTAAATTGTTCACAGGGTGACAACAATCAAGAAATTATTGCACTTATTTTTAAAATGTTTTTCTTTTGTTTATAGGTAGTGCCAAGGCATCGAAAAGTTTATGAAAGAAGACAGACTATTGGGTGGAGACTGTAAACAACCGCTTGTATTAGCTATTGGGAAGTTAAACCCTGTACAAACATTAATTTTTGAAAACCATTGTATAAAAACAAGTAGTATGTTAAAAGCAGTTGATTTATGCTTTAAGATAACATATTTTAAACTTGGAATTTTCTCCTTACTGTAGTAATGTATGGAATTTTCTAAATGTCTGTTTTTATAAATGTGATGCACAAAATGAAATGGCATCTTGTATCAGAGAACTGAAAGAACGGATTTTTTTAAGTGTGTAAATATCATATTTTTACTTTGCATTGTATCAGTATGAAACTTTTCATCCTAGTTATCCTTTTTTTATTATTATAGATATTAACTGAATGTCATAATATTTTAATCTAATGTAAATTTTATTTCATTTGAGATAGTCATTTGTTTGGGGCTGGTGTAGGAAAGCCTTTCATCTCCTTACTGTAGTAATGTATGAAACTTTCTCAATGCCTGTTTTATACTAAATGTGATGCACAAAAAACAAAATGAAGTGACATCCTATATCAGTGAACTAAAAAGGACTATTAATATAATATTTTAATCTTAATGTAAATTGTCATTTGAGAAATAAATATTCTCATAGGGAGTTGGGAGAGGGACTTTAATATTTCTGCACTTGTTTTTAGACTGAATTAAAAGAACATTTAAATTCTGTTTTTTTCTTATATTTTATCAGCTACAATTTGTATTTAAAAATTTGCAGCCATGTTTTGTTCACTTTGCAAAAAAAAAATTTCAAAATCCACATGATCTTTGCCGTCACATTCGAAATTATCATAAGACATGTATACTTAAGCCGTATGTGTGTTATGATGAAAGCTGTAGACAAGCATTTATGAAGTTGTTTAACTATGAGAGACATCTGAAAAGATTTCATGCTAGTGACGTAGAAATAGACATTTCAGAAAGTCGTAATTTTTCAAATCAGCCGATAAATAGTAAAGATGGTGATTTGTCTTCTGATGATTTACCCTCAAATTGATATTTCCAAATCAATTTTTTGGGTGATTCAAAAATATGTAAACATGAACAATTTCAAAAGGATATTTTGCAATATTGCAGTGAAACATGTAGCAAAAGCAGTGTACTACTGTTCTAGTATTATCTCATCTATCAATAGTACTTCATCTTTTCTGTACAATACTGTAAATTATTTAAAATCAGAAACAGTAAATTTTTTAACTGAAAATGGAATGAAATGTGAAAAAAACACAAAATCACTGATGGCAACATTTGATTTTGCTGCTTCTTCATTGTCTACATTTTATTCAAAACATAAAATAGTCAATGCCATTAAAGCAAGTGGTCGCTATGTTGAGCCAAAGGAGATTGCTTTAGGTACACGATATGAACAAAAGTTTATAGATGGCTACCTCACCAAATTCTTAAAAATGACACATGCCAATACATAAGTATAGTAGACACAATGAAAAAAATTATTTCTATTGATGGATTTTTGCATATTTTCAAAACATACAAACAAAACAAAAGTTTTAGAAATGCAACCCTTTGTAGTATCCAAGATGGATTTTATTATTATTCCAATGCAATTTTAAGCTCTGTGGATACAATAGTAATCGAGTTGTATATAGATGATGTGGAGCTTACAAAATCCATTGGGGTCACATACCGGTGTACATAAATTGGGATTCGTATATTTTAAAATTAAAGATTTGCCTGTGCACCTTCAATCTTTATTAGATTCAATATTTATAACTAACATACACTATTCTCTTGATGTCGAAAAATATGGTTATCGGACAATACTAGATAGACTTGTTCATGATTTGAAAAAGCTTTCAGATGAAGGTATAGAATTTCAGGGAAATATATACAAAGTTGTAATTTGGCAAGTGGTAGGTGATAATTTAGGGTTGAATAAACTGCTGGGGTTTGTTGAGAGCTTTACTGCTATTTTTTGTTGTAGATTTTGTCTAGCAAAAAAATATATTTTGTATAAAAAGATAAAGGAAGATATTAGTTTACTACGTAATAAAACTGAGCATGACATGCATGTTAATAAAGTGTCTTCTGGTGACATAACAGTATCAGAATGTGGTGTTAAAACTCCTTGCTGCCTAAATGATTTAAGTTATTGGCATGTGACAAATAATTTGATTGTAGATGTAATGCACGATCTTTTTGAAGGTTGGTGTGCTAGTGAAACCTTCTTAACCCTCCGTCTACCAGACGGGTCCATTGGACCCGACAGGTACATACAAAATATTCATTCAAACCAGAAATTTCTTTAAAATAAACTAAGTATATAGAACAGACAAAAATAAGGTAAATAAATAAGTTAAATAGTTTTAAATAAAAATTCTGGTGTAGAACGTTTTATTAAAACTTGAATAAAATTCCCGGTAGATCTAGGGTTAATAGTACATCAGTTTGTTTTTAAAGCCAAAATTTTCACTTAGTCTTTTAAATGATAGGATAATAAATTTTAATTATGGTAAATATGAATCAAGTTCTAAACCAGTGTCAATAAACAGAGAAAAACTTTTAAATCTTGATGGTTCTAATGGGCAAAGTGCATCTCAAATGTGGACCTTGATTCGAAACATACCCTTATTAATTGGTGACAAAATTTCTGAAGATAACGAATTTTGGCAGTTATTTAATCTTATGTTGAAATTAATTGATACTATTATGGCTCCAGACATTACCTGAAACTTTTGAATTAGCAGAAAATATAGCAGATCATCACAAACTTTTTTTAGAGCTTTTTCCAGATAAACATTTATCACCAAAAATGCATTTTGCAGTACACTATCCTAGGATCATAAGGCAGCTAGGGCCTCCAGTTATGTATTGAAGCATGCGATATGTAAGCAAACATTATCCTTCAAAAAGATGTGCATCAGCTAGCAAAAATTTTGTAAATGTTGCTAAAACAGTAGCCATACGCCATCAGTTATAAATTGCACATACTTTACATGAGAAATATTTTAAATGCAATGCAATATCAAATGTGTTGGAAACAACATATGGAAAAATGCATAGTTAAAAGGAACATAATTTGAAACTTGAAGTAAACGGTTTGAGTGACAATTCGGAAGTAATGCAGTGTAATGGTTTTCGTTATAATGGCACAACATATTAAAAAAATATGGTTGTGTTTGTTTCTTGCATTGATGAGTTACCTATTTTTGGTAAAATAAAAAAAAAAATGTTTGTCCTTAATAATAATGCATTTTTAATTTGTGATTTGCTTGAGTTTTTAGGTTTTGACAGCCATTTTCACTGATATGTTGTAAGTTCTACTGGTGCTGTTAATCTAATAAACATAAAAGATTTATTTAACTATGTTCCATTGCATATAAGAAACTCATATGATTTAAATGACAAATCAGTGTATGTTACACTGCGGTATAATCCGAGCTGTACAAATGAAAAATTTGAAATAATTTAAAAGATTGCTTGTTTTTTAAATAAATTTATATTTAGTTTTCTTTTGTTTTGTTCTTTTTGTTAAAATTATGAATATCAGGAAACTATTGTTGTAAATCTTCAGTATTTAATTGAAATAGTTTTATGGATCAGTGGTGAGGTAAAATTTAGTACTAATTGTTTTCTTTATATTTGTAGTATAGTCAGTTTTATGTTTCTAGTTGGCCAAAAATTTGTTAATTTGTATGGGGTTGTATCATATGTTTTGTGGTAAGGGATTTTTTATATTGTACAATACAAAGCAGCAGTAAAACACCTATTTTAATAGCTGATTGGCTTTCATTATTTTTCATAATTTGAAATAATAACCATAGAATGTATTGTCCAAAGTTGTTAAATTTGGCAAAAAAATCTAACTTAAACTGTTGTGTAATTAAAATATAACATTTAAAAGGAAAATTTTGAAAAGACTTTTGCATTTTATGTAAATATTATTATGGTTGCATCCAGCTGTTTTTTCTATGGGCAGCAAACTCTAATCTTGTCCATTTTATTTATCTATTTGCCATACTTCATATACTTTTCTCAATGTCTCTGCTTTCACAGTCTTTTCTCAACTCTCTTGCATCAATGCACTTTTTTAGGTAAAGGAATCAACAAAGAAAGTTTTACATTGTTGAAAGGTTCAACAATAGCAATAACATTATAATAAAATTCCAGCATCTTTTCGTTTCAATGACCATCTTGGTCTATTTGAAAATTTTCTGGTTTAGACATAAATTTTGACACCATTTCAAATCCCAAAAGCGTTTTGACACCATTTCAAATCCCAAAAGCGTTTTTTCTGGTTTGGAAATAGAAACATGTGATGTTTTACCATAGCTAATAATGTATCTGATATTATACCTGTCCAGATAATGCTGAATGTGTCTGCTCTTTTACTGCAAATACATCTGAACCACTTCCTTCACTTAGGTGTTCTGCTTATCTCTCTACGTATAACTTTATAAAAAAGATTTATATTAAGGAGATTAGGTTAAGAAGTTAGCAGACATTTATCTAAAACTAATTGAAGGGGATCCAGCTATATATTAGGTAAATACAAAGTTTTGGCAGCTTTGTAACAGTTTCGTATTCAAAAGTAGGATTGTATGCCAATGTGCATGTATATTTGTCTGAATTTTTACCTGCATCTGTGTTTTAATAGGTTATTATTGAACAAAAGATCCATATAAAAAAGGACTAGCTGGCTTCGCTGGCTAGTGGGCCCCAGAACCTCTAGCGAAAAACTAACCTCAAACCAAACAAAACTGTCTCGTCTCCCTGCTGCGGTAAGCCCCTCATTACATAAAAAAATTTCCTAAAATCTGACCTGGGGCCGAATGAATCTCTGACTCGTTTCCCTTTTGCGATGGAACCATATTTAATCATAAATTGTTTATGATAATTAACGGTTTTAATTTCCACACGAGTTTATGCATATATAATCATATTACATTGCCTGTAAGCCAGATTTTTATGTTGATGGATCTCCCTCCCAACTCCAAAGTCAAGTTTAATGTTTTTTTAATTAAGATTCTTTAATTTACTTTCAAAATTTTGAATGTTATCTTGCAACTTTTATCTCCTGAAACAATTTAGTAGCTTTTTGCTAGAATCCACATTAGTCAGAGATAATGGTAGCATATGAGACTAATACAAAACTACTCTGCAATAAATTGTTTACTTTTTATGTTTATCATTTTATTTAAACTTGAATTGTTATTCAGCCTCAAACTTTCAATCACTATTCCCACTCTTCTTGAGGGCTGATATATCTCTCACCGGGATGAATGTATCTTCTTTCCCTCATTTCTGGCTTATGTGCTTCTCTCTCTAGTGGACATACAGTACCGCCTTCCGTTACACTGTAATTTTGGAAATACAGTAAATGAAACCGAACATTACAGATTGGACGGAAGGTGGTACTGCATGCTTACCGGACAGAGAAGCCCACAAACGAGAAAGGGGGGAAAGCAGACATACGCCACGCCTGCAAGGAATATAACAGCCCCCAAGAAGACAGGGAATAGCCATCGAAAGCACCTGACTGAATAAGAACAAAAGTAAAAAATCAAATAATAATAGATTTGAATTTGACCTGTAATGAATAAATGTCATAACAAATAATTTGGTTTCAATACTTTCTGCTATATTTTGAGTTTTGTAGTATTTAAAGCACTTGGCAATTTTGTACTAACTGTTTTACATATATATATAGAGAGAGATTAAGTTTCTATTTTTGTACTGATGCTTTGTGTTTTATCGATTGTAAAAATACTTGTTAGATTTAAAATAAACAATTTTGATATTACTTTAGTTTTATTTTTATGTTTATTAATTATAATGGGCATAATGAGTTTCTAGTAACTTTAAGGTATAGCAGAAGAACGTGTAGTAATCTTTTTGAAAAAAGAAAGGCTCTTTTCATGTATAAAAGTTAGAGCCTCGTGTAATTTTAAGTTTACAATTGAGTGATTTTTAAGCAAATATCATAAACTGCTCAATTAGAAAATTTATAAAAAATATGTATAGTCAGTAGCAGAAGCTTTGCTTAAAAATTATTTAAGACTGTTCCCAAATCCAAAGGGCCAACTTTCTGACATAAGTTTTAATTCATTTTTGTTCGCAAACGCATGAAACTAGCAGGTGTTGTTATTCAGAAACTATGTGATCAAACTGTTTTTTTCCGTTTTCTTGTAAACGCAATAGATCTTTCAGAAAATACTGTCAAAGTTGGCATTTAGAACTGAACTTCCGAACGAAAGAAGAAAATCCAGTCAGTAAATGGAGAAAAATGCCATATCACGTGATCAAAATCTCTTATAACTCAATAGGTAACTGGTTGATCAAAAAATGGAAAACACAGTTCGATTCCAAATCGCTTCCATGGTGAGGCTTTCCAATTTTATATCTTTCCGTTAAAAATGAATTTGTAAATGTGTCAAAACGTTTTGTGCTCGTTGAGCAGAGCAGTTGAGAATAGCCTTAACTTCCCATTGCTTTTAGCTGTGACTATTTATTAAAAAAACACAGAAGCAATAAACAAGAATTGGCTTTGGCACATACCATAAAAATGTTTGAAATCAAACATATTACAAAAGAAAGCAATGATTTCATAGTACAGTAGACTCATTCAAATTCGCACATAATCGCAGATGTACACAATAAAACTTTTTCAGATGGAGGGTCAAAATGACAAAAAATTTTAGTTTTATATCATTCCGTATGTATTTTAATATGTAATTCTCGATATGACTGAACTCATGGTTTTTCATGAAGGAAGCATAAATTTATTTCTGAAAAAAAAAATCAAGATTTTGCTTATATCAATGGTAATCACAATCTTTTTAGCAAATATGTTTATGTAATAATCGAGCTTTTCTGTTATTAAGTCTGGCTAAACCTGAAGCAAAACTTCCTTTTTTCATGATTTTGATATAAATTAATTGTGTACCTTTAAGAGGAAAGTTTCTTTGAATAATTCAAGGAAAATGTACCTCATCTTGATTATGGATATTTAATTGTATATCATTTACTTGACCTTTACTTTTAATAATTTAATCATTTTAAAAATTATCTTGATTTTTATTATTTTAGTTTATTACTTTGCTTAATTATTTTACTATATTGCAAGCATTCATTATAATTTTGATTGCATTATTACATTCAAATTACATTTTAAAAAATGTAAACAAATCAATGACCAGAAATCCACACAACCTCTGGTGCCAAGCTGTGCGGATTTGAGAGAGTCTACTGTATTTGGTTTCTTTTTTTTTTCAGTTTAGTAATTGAGAAGTGTCAATTCAAAAGGATTGATGATTGTATTTGAGGAAATATTCACTTTGAATTTTTCTGACAAGTTATAATAATGGGTGCTGGTCCATTTTCAGTCAATATATGTAAAATGCAGAAGTGCATTTTCAAATTAATCTCTAGGGTGAAAGTGATATTAAAGACAATTATGATATAATTTAATGAGGACATTTCTTCTGAAATATAAAATTTTGAACATGTTACATGAAATCATTAGCGGATTTGGATAAATCCTACATTATATGAAAGACTGTCAAAATGAATAGACTGCAAGGACAGTGATGTGAATGGACTCTTTGAATGTCCCAGGGACCCAACCATTTTTTAAATGTGGGTGTAATTTCAAATAAAAACTAAATATTTATTTATATAAATATAATAAACATTTCTAAAATTAAGATTCAGAGGGACTTCTTTGAAACTTAAATGATTTGAATTTACAACTGGTTTTTAAATTATTTTTCAAAAGCATTTTTGTTATGCAAATCAGTCATTCACATCATATGTATACAAAAAAAAAAAAAAAAAAATTCAACATTAGATTTTAGAAATCTGCAAAATAAATATATTTCAATAAAAATTTTCAGAGCATATTTTTTTTTTTTTTTTTTTTGGAGAAAAAAGATGAGATTGCTCTTATGAAAACTTTTAAAATTAACACATCCCGTCAGATGCGTTTTTGTGTTCTGTTTGTGCTCCATCATCAACTTATAAGTGTTTGATTTAGTGTAGTGTATTTCTGACATCTGCACTGATGAAGTAAACCACAAATGAAAGAAACCATAGTACTAAAGATACGATACATAATTGATAAAACTCATTACTAAATTATTCTTGCTGGACCAATAAAACTGTATCACACATCACATTTTTTTCAACTTTCACATATAAACTGATGGACGACCAATGTGTATGCTGAGGTATAGAGAAATTGCTAATTTTCTAAACAACTTGCTATAGAAAAACTGGCGCTTTTATTAAAACAAGCATGCATTTGAAGCTTTATGTACAGTTGGTCAAAAAAAAAAAATTCTAATTTGAATAAAAAGTATCATAGAGAAATGAAACTGGTATCAATCAACATGGATTGTCTATTTCAATTTAACCTATTAAAACTTTCCTTAGGGTTTCATCTACATGATAAGGTGAACACAAATTTTTAATTTTTTCAATGTAAACCTCCAAATTTGACAATGTAGTTAGAAAGAACACACTCAACTACCCGAACTACTATTTTAAGAGACGTTTCTACAATTGAAGATTTATTAGAGGTAGGAATTATAAGTAACACGAATTTTATAAACACTTTTTTTAAGAGAAAAATCTTTCACTCTGAGAACTCATTAGTCCTATGTCTACTAACTCTTGGACTAATTGTGAAATGTCTTAAAAATTTGTAATTGGGCTAAATTGAGTTGTTTTCTTTCCGATTGTTATCAAATTGGGGGGGTTATATTAAAAATATAAAGTTACTGTTCATTTTAATATGTAGATGACCCCTTGATTAAAAATTTTAAAGTCTTAAAATTGAAGTAGACAGCAATTTTATTTCACTTCTATAATTTGTATTAGAGTTAATACGGTTTATTTATTTATTTTTTTTTTTGACCGACTGATACATTTTTTATAAAATAGTTTCATTATATTTACAGGCTTCAAATATATGCTCATTTTATTAAGTGAACCAGTTTTCTCTTAGGAGGCGTGCAGGATTGGTAATTATTTTATATCTCGCCAATGCACCTTAAACCTAAAAATACATGTAAATTTTGAGTATTTTCATGCTCAAAAATGAGCACATAGAGGTCAGTTCATACTCATTTTTGAAACATAGACATGCTCAAAAATGAGCACATAGAGGTCAGTTCGTACTCATTTTTGAAACATGGGCGTGCTCAAAAATGAGCACATACAGATCAGTTCATACTCATTTTTGAAACCTGGACGTACTCAAAAATGAGCACATGGAGGTCAGTTCATACTCATTTTTGAAACATAGACATGCTCAAAAATGAGCACATACAGATCAGTTCATACTCATTTTTGAAACATGGACGTACTCAAAAATGAGCACATGGACGTCAGTTCATACTCATTTTTGAAACATGGACGTACTCAAAAATGAGCACATGGAGGTCAGTTCATACTCATTTTTGAAACATGGACGTACTCAAAAATGAGCACATACAGATCAGTTCATACTCATTTTTGAAACATGGACATACTCAAAAATGAGCACATACAGATCAGTTCATACTCATTTTTGAAACATGGACATACTCAAAAATGAGCACATAGAGGTCAGTTCATACTCATTTTTGAAACATGGACATACTCAAAAATGAGCACATAGAGGTCAGTTCATACTCATTTTTGAAACATGGACATACTCAAAAATGAGCACATAGTGGTCAGTTCATACTCATTTTTGAAACATTGGCATACTCAAAAATGAGCACATGATGTTTCATTATTAAGTGTGTGCATGTTTTCAGAAATAAGTATATACATGTTTCAAACTTGAGTAATTTTGTTTCGGAGCCATTTTGACGATGCGGCATACTCAGATTTGAGTATTTTTTACTCATTTTTGAAAACGTCGTTTTTAGAGTGTATCATTCGTTTTTGAAAACCAGGCCTTTTTGTTTGCTAAATTGTGTGCGATCAATTTACAGCTTAACTACTGCCAAAACTATAAAAAATAAATTGAAATTGCTTCAAAAGTTTCCGTAGAAAAGGTATTTCAATATCTGCTCTCTTTTAAAAGGTCAAATTTTATTTTACATTCTGATCAATAAAAAAACTTTCCATTATTTCGGAAACCAAATATTTAATTTTTGAGTAAACATGTGATGATTGTTGTTTCATAACAATCACCATCTTCTGATGGAAATGCCTCCAGCATACAACTTTTTCCTCTTTTTACGAATGAATAAATACTATTAAATTTCGATTTGTAATTTCGTACGTTTTCAAAATTAAAAAAACAATACTATCAAAACCTTCACTTTCTTGTCCCAAAACTCAATTATTTTTTTATTTACTAGGGGGCTCTGCCCCCTACGAGCACTCCAAAATCCAAAAAGCAGGCTAATTTGATCGGCTTTAAAAATATTGAATTAAAAAAAAAAAAAAAAAAAAAAAAAAACAGTAGCGATCTCTCTGTAAACGGGTTTCCATTCGTTTTCCTTCGATTGGGGATTTTTAAGACCAAATCTGCTGCTGTTAAGAGATACAATCGGCTGTTTTCTTATTTAATTTAAAAAAATTAGTTAAACATTTGAAAATAAGCTAATGTAAAATGAATTAAGTAACAGTGTCATTGTCTCCAGGTATTTTTTAAAAGCGCTATAAGATAGTTCTTTTAAATAATTCATTTTAAATGTATCGTTTTAAATCTAACGTAATTTACAGCAAAGTTTTATTTCTCTTATTAATATTCACGTGAAAATACTTTTGTTAGAAGGAAATATTATTTGCGCTGTTTTCGAATTCACGATAATAGTTGAAAAGATTATCTCATAATATCAAATAAATGTCTCGCGAAAATATATTTTTTATTAATTTAAATTGTTTTGCCATATTTTTTGGACATTTTAAATATGACGTAATTTCCTCCATTTACAAGTTTTAACGCATAATAATGATTTTTTTTTTTTTTTAACATTTTGTTTCTCTTTTAAAATTCAAGTGTAAATATGGTTCTTATGACGTAATTTTCCTGCTTTTAACATGTAATCATTTAATTCTAATTTTAATTTTTTTTCTGTTTATAATAGTCACGTGTAAATATTTTTTTAATTTGAAGTAAACATTATTGTTTGCGCTGTTTATACAGTTGGCAACAGTTTAAATTAATAACATTTTCTAAAATATGTAAAAAATATCTCTCGAAATGCTGAAAATTTCAATTTAAAATAGAAATAAAACCTCAAAAAATGAGTCAAATAATAAAAAAAAAAATGCAATCTGCACAAAGGGAACTTATAACGTATAAAATTATCTAAAAATTATTAAATTCTCATGTATAGTTTTTTCTCCAATAAAACTTTTTTAATGGAACGATTTTGCCCAACTTTAGCATTAAATATCGCTTAAAATAACTCTTCGATTTGAAAACTGTCTGCATCAGCGTGTTTATCAAACCTTTCTCTATAATTCCACCGATTTTCATATTTTTGTATGCAACAGTTTTTTTTAATATTAACGAAGAAAGGCCATACTTAATCATTCAAATTGGATGCCGATCTACCGGGAATATATACGCAGATTTTCATTGGTCCATTTCCAAATCAAAACTTTTTTTTATATATAGAAGGATTTTTACAAGGTCTCATTTGGTTTAATTTTGATTATTTTATTCTTAACGTAAAATGGGTTTTGTGGATTTATCTACTTAACCCCTTGAGGGGCGGTGGGATATATTTTATCCCACCTACGATTAATGAAGATTTGCACTAGAAAAATTTTATGAAATTTTTCTTTTCTAACTTTGGTGGAAAAAAGTTGTAAAATTGCTCTTCCTTATTTTGAAATAATTTTTTTCTAAATTTCCGGTGGGAATTCAGCATTACACAAACGCAATTGCTTGCCCCTCAAGGGGTTAAACAATAATAAGGCAGCATAATGACATATTTAATACCATATTTGCTTATAATAACAAAAACTTAAATTTATGTGTGTGTGTGTGTGTGTCTGTGTGCCGTTTTCTAAAGAGACCGCTGCGTGCAGATCTGCAAGATTTGGCAAGAAGGTATATTTGAAGTTATGCACCTCGAAGCTAGTCTTTGGATTTTTTATTAGATTTTTTCATACAATTTTTGGCATTTTTATGAATTTTGCAGAGATTTTTCCACATTAGTAAAAGAAATTCTGTTCCAATATTTTAGCTCAATATAGTAAATTTTGTCCTCGTTTTAATAAAATTTATTCAGAATTCGTACAGCATGTTTTTAATTTTTCACAATGTCTATGCAAATTTTAACGATTTTAGAATTTGTATGCGACTTTTAGTGTTTTTCCACGACAACACATTCGAGAAATTTATTGTAATATATATAACGTACATCAAACATTTACATATATCTATTGAAACAAGCATTTATATGCCACACAATTTTTATGCTATTAAAACATGTAAACTTTTAAAATTGTTTCTGTTATTAAATCTAATGTGACAAAAGAAAGTTTGAAAAATGAAATAACATTTAAAAACTAAAAACTAAATAAAAATGCTAGATGTAGCATTCAATAATATATGTTATTTAATGATCATTTAAAGAATAATAAATAATAATTTTAACAAGTTTTAAAATAATTTCATTTCTCAAAAGGGGAAAAAGAGCACAGTGAATGTTTTTTTTTTTTTTTTTTTAATATTTCCTTTTGACATGAAGGTTTTCTTTTAGTATATATTTATGCTTGTTGCGTTAAATACACATGGTATTTTATTTTTCTTTTAGTAGATACATATAATTAGAATGTAAATCAGCATATTTAAATTGAAAATACTATCATGTAACTTAAAACTCAATCTAGTAAATCTGGCGCTTAGTGCTACGAATTTTGTTTTTCTAGCGATCGCTAGAGATGTATATGGAAGTGGTAACTGATGGTGCTTATGAAGTGTCTACCCAATTTAACATCTTGTAGCGCGGCACCGCACGAATCTTTTTTGCTGTGGTTAAGGCTGCTAGTCACTCAGCTTTTGAATTCCCCTCGGTAATGTGAAGTCTATGGGCGTTTGATGAGTTCGTATATTTAAAATATCTCTTCAGGAAATTAATATTTTTAACTTATTTTTTCTGTGTACTCTTCTTAAAGAATGTCTCTTTTTTCTTAGTTCTCAAAATATTTCTAAAATTAGGCTTAATTTTATGTGAAGTGTTAAAATTTTACTACCAGGTCGTCAGATTTTAAAACACAAAATATTAAATTAAGCATAGATTTTAGAAATATTTTGACAACTAAGAAAAAAGTGACATCGTTTAAGAAGAGAACACTAAAAAAAAGAAGTTAAAATTATTAATTCGCTGGGGAGATATTTTAAATATAAGAATGCATCAAAAGCCCATAGACGTAACATTACCGAGGAAAATTCGGAAGTTGGAGTGACTGGCAGCCTTAAGTCTAAAACTGTTTATACATCACTCAACTTTTCTTACAACTTCTTTTCTTACCTTTAATGCTTTCCAAGTTTTGCTTTATCACAAAAACAATACTTCAAAAAAAAAAAAAAAAAAAACACTATCTAATTTTATACAAATGGATTCTCATTTCTCACCCTTATCATTTTATAGCGTTTCTCTTACTTTATTAAGGTATGTATTAGCTTCAACAAGCTCTCAATCTGAAATTGCAAAAAATAACATAAATCATAGAAAAATACCTTGTGAAAAAACTTAAAACCTTAAAAACACTCTAAAAACCTTCAAAAATGTCCTAAAAGAAAAAAAAAAAAGTACCGCCTAAAGTGTCAGTGTTAGCAGTTTCTGGATTTTGCACATAACCAAACTTAAACTTGAATTTAACACAGATTTTGAAATATATATATATATATATAACCATTAATTAAACATAACCTACCACCGTCAATTATTATGAATTAAAGCTGTAAGTATTAAAAAATAATAATAATAATAATATTATTATTATTATAAGAATTATTATGGAAGAAAAAAGAAAAAAGTGGACACCGACAAAATTTGAAAAGCTTATACATTGAATTACGTTATCAAGGGCACAGAATTCAATGATATAAGCAAAATGGTTGTTTTCTGTGGGAAAAATAAGCTAAAGCTAAAAATTATTTTCCCCTGTGCCCGAACAACCACTAAAATCAAGTGAATTGATTAAAAATGAAAGCAGAATAGAAACAAATAATATGAAATGGAAGAATCAATAAAACGTATTTAAATATTTATAGGATATAAAATATAAATAATAAACACCATACCGATTAATATTTCAGTATTTTACAAAAATCCATGCGCACATGTCTACCAGTATATCAAAAAGATTAAGGTGAATAAAACAGTTAAGAAATCACAGTAAATGATACCAAAGGATGCAGTTAATACATTTTGAAATAAAATTTGAAATAACTTGTAAAACACATTTAATCTAATATAAAATAAATAGATATTAATTACAATATTTAAAATGCACTATTAAATTAATAATAACAATTTAACAATATCGTCAAAATTTAGCAAAAAATACCCCCTGGTGTATAAATTATAACTGAAATGGAGCTAGAAAAATTAAAAATAAGAGCTATCTTAAAGAGACAAATATGGTGCTGCCATCTATTATTACTTATATTAAACATCTATCGCAAGATAAATATTTGTAAGCATTTGAATGTAAATAACTGTTAAAACAGCAAAACCAAACATATCCTTATATATAGAGAATTATAAACCTAATATAAACCACACAATGTATTTAAAAACTATTGTTAATAAAATTTAAAAGCATACAATATATTCTATTAGCTGACTTATTTAAACTAAACTAAGAATTTAAATAATTCTAGAACATTGATAATATATAGCATATAGCTATATTCTATAAAACAAAATAAATTCAGTAATAATTAATATAAATAATTATTAAAAATAATATAAAAATTATTTTTTAATGAATTATATATAAGATATTTATAAAATGAACAGGAAATAAAAAACATGTGGAAGTATATAGAAGGTTAAATGATACTTAAATGCCCCTTACTTAAAAAGCACAAATATAGAATGTGGATTATTTTCAGACATCCATAAAAATCCATAAAGTATGAATGTGGGACATTCAAAAACATTAAACCGATAATAAATATTAAAAAGAATAGAGGAATAATAATAAAAATAATTACCCAATTTTAATGCATACAGTATAACTATATTTATATTAAACATACTTATATGTATATTATTCACTATAAGAATGGCATACTATTAGTAATTAATATGATATTGTCCTTAGTAAATTAAAATTTAATAACAAATAATTGTAAATTAGATTAATCAATAATTAAGCTAATTATAATATTAATGAAATTCTCCAATTACATATAAAATATCAAATCAACATCCATATAAAATACGTAACAAAAATATAGTAATAATACAAAAGCCCCCATTTTTTTTTTTTTTTTTAAATAATTAACCATTGCGTATTATCCAGACAACACCACCCTCCTCCCTACTCTAACATCTACCCACCCAACCAACCTATAATATTTTTTTTATATTATTTTACAATTTTTAATTTTTTATAGATATTTTTTTTTATTTTATAATTTTTTTGTAATTTTGTTTACGCATGTGTTAATTTGTTTTTATAGATCATGTAAGAAAAGTACTAATTGTATATTAATGAATATATGAATTTTTTTGGAAAACCATGATTTAATGCATCATAAATTAGTTTTTTCATATTATTGTTAATTAGAGGAAAAGAACATAAACATTTTATTCTATATATATGATTAAGTATTATATTACGAAATACAGAATGATGTAGACAAGATATAAAATTTGTAAATGTATTAACTGTGAATTTAAATTCTTTACGTTTGTCATATAAATCTGTGATTGTTTTATTGTCTTTTATTGTAATTTTAAGATCTAAGAAGTTAATTGTATTGTTAGATAATAGGTTTTCCGTTAATTCCAAATTAGTGGGATAATCAACTGGAAATCGAGTAATTGCAGATTGATCAGTATCAATTAAAATGATGTCATCAATATAACGATATAAATGTAGATTATTATTATTAAAATTACGTTCATAATGAGATAATTATAAATCTGAGAGTAAACTGGAAGTACAACCGCCTTGTGGTATACCGACATGCTGTAAATATAAGGTATTATCTTGCAATATATAATTATTATAGATAATGAAGTTAGTTATATATATTCATTTTTTTTTTTTCTTGGGCCTATATTATAGGTCAAAATTAACATTTTTACCCACTGGCAACTGGCCAGTACACTGATTTTTTTCACTGGCCAGTAACAAAGTTATGTATGCTCCATACAAAATTGTGTTTTTTCTAACTATCAACATTGTAATTTACTAATATATATTACTTACCATTCGATATGATTACACTCAACTGAAAAATTTTATTTTTACTATTAATTGCAATGAAATAAATTCACAGGAAATTTTCAGAAAGGTTACAGTAGAGGAGGACTCCCCCCCCCCCCCCTCGGCACTAACTAATATGCATTTTTCTGCGACCATTTCACCAATTTCGCATTTTTTTTCGCGATCTTTTGACAAAATTCACGTTTTTTCGTGACCTTTTGCAAAATCTGCGTTTTTTCGCGATCTTTTCTCGAAATTTGTGTTTTTTCCGCGATCTTTTGACGAAATTTGCGTTTTTTCCGCAATTTTATCACGAAAGATGCGTTTTCTCCGTGATCTTTTCACGAAATTTGCGTTTTCTCTGCGATCTTTTCACGAAATTTACGTTTTTTTCGGCGATCTTTTCTCGAAATTTGTGTTTCTTCCACGATCTTTTGGCGAAATTTGCGTTTTTTCCGCTATTTTGTCACGAAATTTACGTTTTCTCTGCGGTCTTTTCACGAAATTTGCGTTTTTTCCGCGATCTTTTCACGAATTTTGCAGTTTTCCACGATACTTTGAAGAATTTGGGATTCTTTTTCGCGATTCTTTGACGAAATTTGCGTTTTTCCGCAATCTTTTCACGAAATTTGCGTTTTTTCCGCGATGTTTTGACCTAATTCGCGTTTTTTTACGTAGTCCTTGTGCGAAATTCACGTTTTTTCGCGATTCTTTGACGGAATTGGCGATTTTCTTCTGCGAACGATTGACGAAATTGATTTTTTTCGGCGACCATATATCGAAATTAGCGATATTTTTATGTCCGAATTTTCAGTCTGATGACCTTTTTTTTTTTTTTTTTTCGGAACAGAATGCCTTAAATTTTCGGAAAATTCGAGACAGAATCACCCCTGCTACTTTCTTTTCTTACGTTCGGGAGAATCGCCGATTTATTTTTAGCCGTAAATTCTGAACGAATTTCATCCCTTTCCTCCCTGGCATCGATCTTTCAACAATCGCGTTTGGCGAGTGGTGCCCATTGAGTTTAACGAGTGAGGACAATAAAGTTAATCGCCACGTTTTAAATGTTACTCGACGCCTGGCGAGTGGCGAGTGCTAATTTTGTGCTATAGCCTATATTTTGCGGAGGGAAATATACGTTTTTTGCGAATTTTTTGTATTTTTGTACAAAATAAAATTTTATAGCAAAAGATCAAATGCAGTTAGTGAAATTCAAACTAAGCGATTATCAATAACTAGCTGGTCACCTGGTGTTCGGTAGCCCCGGGATAGTAATCATAAATATACATAAAATCAGTGTTGAATTCAGACAGTTTTCTCCATGAAAGCTTTCTGCAGCTATGGGGGAGAATAGGGAATTACACCTTTAGACATTAATAAATATAAAATCCCAACTCACCACTTTAAATGCAACAAAAGAATTAAAAGAAACAACTCTCAACCACGAGGTCACCTGTGCTTACTTTCTATAATAATTAATTTGTTTTAATCAATTCCCAAAAGTTTGCTTCAGATAGCAGTATAAAGTAACAGATTAGGTGGAATTAGGCATCAAATAAACATTGGTTGATAAAAAACAAACTTCTCATTTTTGAGAAAATATAGAAAAAATTGCTGTACAAATTCCAAATAAACTTATCGAAAAGACAACAAAATTTATTGTATTGGGCAAAGAAAATTTAATCGGGATTGCCTTTATAAGCAGATCAAAATTACAGGGCTCCCAACAAATTTTAGTCCTCAAAAAGGGGGAAAGGGGACCATTTTTATTTAAAAAGGGGACTTTGGGGGACCATTTTTATTTAAAAAGGGGACTTCGGGGAACCATTTTTATTTAAAAAGGGGACTTTGGGGGGCCATTTTTTTTTTTTTTTACTGTTCATGGTGAACATACTTTTATTGTTAGAAAGGAAGTATTATTTATTATTTGCGCTGTCGTAGAATTGACAACAATAGTTAAAAAGATCACCACAAAATACAAAATAAATCTCGTGTATATATATTTTTAAATTTTAACTTCTTGGCAATATTATTTGGGCATTTAAAATGTGATATAATTTCTCCTATTTATTGCTTTTAATTAACACATATTAATGTTAATTTAAAAAAAAATTCTTTTTTAATATTCACATGTAAATACAATTTTTGTGATGAAATTTTAAATATTTTCCTGCTTTTAAAACGTGATTATTGAATTCTTATTTTAAAGTTTTATTTCTCTTTTTAATAGTCACATGTAAATACATTTTTAGTTAAAAGGAAATAGTATTTTTTGTGCTGTTTTTACAATTGGCAACAATTTAAAATAATGACCTTTTCTAAATGTGAATAAAAATATCTATTGAAATAATGAAAATTTAAATAAAAAATTTTTTAAAAAAAACTAAAAAAAAAAAAAAAATAGTCAAAACAAAAATAAAATAAATGCAGTCTGCACACCACAAGCTTGTAATGTATATCCTTAGAAAAAAGGATTAAATTCCTATGCATAGTTTTTGCTCAGATATAAAACTTTTTAAACTGAATAATTCTGACCAACTTTAACACTAAAACCAACTTTAACATTGAATATCTCTTAAAATAATTCTTTGATTTAAAAGCTGTCTGCATCAGCAAGTTTATCAATCATTTCTGTATAGTACTACCAATGTTCATATTTTTTTATGCAACAGTTTTCTTAATATCAGCGAAGAAAAAACTCTGGTAACAAAAAATTTCATTAACTGCAGCGCCGGTAAGTTTTTTTTTTTTTTTTTTTTTTTTTTTTAAGAACATAGAAATATATACTGAAGAGAGCATAAGAAAAAAAGAGCAAGAATACATTGTAATTAAGAGCTCCTTTAATAGATTGGATGCTTCTCCATCAAAACTACATCTGTAATAATAAAGGTGAAAGTTTGTCAGTGTGATAGCGATTGTTGCACGTAGAGCTACAAGATTTGGCAGGAAGGTACCTGTTTGTCTAAATTAGTTTTTGGATTTTTTTTACTACATTTTTTTTTATATAAGATTTTTATTTTTTAGCCTAATGTAATAATCTTTTTTCCCTCTTTTCAATAAAGTTTATTCGAAATTTGTACAACATTTTTTAAATCTTTCATAAATTTTTAATGCGAACTTCAGCCTTTTTTTTTTTATTATTTGATTCTGTGGCAATTTTTTGACATTCATAAAAGGAATTCAGTTTCACACTTTGTAAAATGCCCTAATGTAATAAATTTTGTCGTTTCGTTAGATTTCAATTTTTTACGAATTTTAGCTCCTTTCTTTTGTATGTATATATGCACATTCTGCAGTGATTTTTTCACATTAGTAAAAGGAATTTAGTTCCAATGTTTTAGCCCAATATAGTAACATGTTGTTCTCCTTATAAATCAGGTTTCAGAATCTGTGCAGCAATTTTTGAATTTTTATGCGATTTTTTTAATTCTTAAAAGGAATCTAGTTTCAATATTTTAGCCACGTTTAATAAATTTTGTCATCTTTTGAATAAAATTTGTTCGGAATTGGTACAGCATTTTTTGAATTTTTTATGCAGGTTGAAGTTTTTTTTTTTTTTTTTTTTGGTGCATTTTGTGCATTTTGTGATAATTTTTTGACATTTGGTTTAAAAAACTGGTCATGTGAGTAACAGGTCTGGCTAAGACAAGCCTATCCTTGATAAATAGAAAGTGGGTAATAAAAAAGAAGTCTCCCCTACTACTTTTTGTTTTGTGGAGGATAAATAGAAGAATTCAGACAATTTCGCATTTACTTGTTTTCAAGAACATAAAAAAGGATTTTGTTTTTTATGAGGTAATAAGCAGGACCAGCACAATATTGCACAGGGCCCTGGCAAAGGAGGTAATGGGGCCTAACGTATACTGCAATACTGATCTAATAAAATTTACTTTTAAATTGTATATATCATAGAATAATATATGAGGTCATGAGTTTCAAAACTCACCTTAAACAGAAAATCAAATCAGGGGAAATCGCGAAAAACCTCTAACTGCATCTATTGGTTTTCATTGTAGATCAAGATTTTACAAGGGATGAAATACAAGATAAATCTACTTTTTTTGCAGACTTGTGTTTTTTCAATGCAAGTTTTTAAATAGAATAAATTTATAGAGAAAACTCGATATTTTAAACTTGTGATAGGTGAGTTTTGAAACTCATGTCCTCATATAATATAGATAATAAATGTACCAAAATACCACTAATTTCATATGTGATATGCATAATTATTTTTAATTTCAAAAAATCTTCTATACTTTACAATACATTAAATATTTATTTTTTACGTTCACAGTTACTTTCAGCAAATCTATAAATTCCCCGAAAATTATATCAACTTTGCCTGTAAGAAATAAAGTTAATACTCCCTTTTTTTATCATGAAGAAAAATTTAAAAACAAATGTAGATAAAAAATATACTGAGGAAACATTATTTTGAATTCTGTACGCTTGGTGTCCTGGGCAGTTGCTCCATTTGCCCGATGGTTGCACCGGACCTGGGTAATAGTATACATGCAAATTTTAGCTTTCTCTTTGATGAAAAGAATATCCTTAAGCCAAAGAAACATGCTATAATAATTTGGATGTTTGAAAAATAAATAATGAGAATGGAAGAAATATTTTAACTCTTGATTCAACAGGAAGTTTTCTGTAAGGGCAAAAAGTAAGTATGTAAGTAAGCATCTGTAAGGGCATCTTGTTTGAAAGAAATTTCATTCCAATAATTAAAAATATGCAAAAAGGCATTTTACTCTACCCATTTCCTTTTAAACGATTCACAGTTGTGAGCTTTAAATTCATTTTTCTTAGTTTGAATCTTCTATCTCCTCCTGATTCAATGCTTCTCCCATTCGAAATGTTCTATTTTTTTGGACAGCATATCAAGGTCAGTCTTTGAAGACGGGTCAAGCAGTAGCTTAATACAGTAACTTTTATGTTCTATGATTTTTTTAATTTTTAGGATTTTAACAAGATTTCTTAAAATTTGTCCATATTCCATGGTGATTTTTTAACATTCGTGAAAGAATTCCAGTTACAATGCTTTAGCCCACTGTAAAAAATTTTGTTCTCTATGATTTTTAAGCTTTTAGCGATTTTTAGTTTTTTTTTTTTTTTTTTTTTTTTTTTTGCGATGACTTTTTCAGTTACTGAAAGGGGACTAGGGGGACCAAAATGCATAAAAGGGAACTAAAGGGGACCTTTTTTCAAAAAGGGGACTTTGGGGGGAAAAGGGGGACCATTTGGGAGCCCTGAAATTACTGGTGAATTTGAAAGATTGAAGAAATAATTGTTATGCTAAACATAAAATAACAAGAAAATCTAATAAAAAGGATCCAAAATCTGAGCCTCGTGTGCATTTGGAATAGTTTTCTTCTACAAGGAACCAAATTTGCAGACCTCTATGTGCAATATATTTCCCTATCTATTATCAATACACTAGCTGCTAAGATTGCTCATGCTTGATGCCAACTTTGACTCTAAATCTGATTATGGAAGATTAGCCCCAAAATTGAAGTATTTCAGTAAAATAAGTTGCATTACATATTTTCAGTTACTTTTAGATTGCCTGATACCTGAATGCAAAGTATTCGGAAAATTGAGTGGAGTCACTCAAGGTTTTATTATTATTATTATTATTATTTCTTTCAAAAGTATAGTATGTGAAAAATATTTCAATCCTTTTCTCCTACCTACAAATTCCTATTAAATCCTGTACTCCTGAATTTTTTGAAATATTAAATTTACACTGCATTTTAATTTTTTTACATCTTTGAAATAGATATAGAATGTTATCTATTCTAATAAATAAAATCATAAATCCTAATGATGGCATAAATTTATGCTGATATAAATTAAAACAATCACAAACGTTATTATAATTAACCCTTTGTTGCATACTGTCCACTACAGTGGACAAAATTGCCAATTCTTTCTTATCCAACCTATTTCCTTCACAGTTCCTATTTAAAGCTTATGCTACTTTTTGTCATTCATGCTTGTAAGGAAAAAATCGAGATGGCAAAACAAGTCAGTTAACTTACTTCTTGAGATAGAATTAATGTGGATGTCCCATCAAAATGCCTGTAAGTTTTTCAACATGAACTAAAATGTTTCTAAACCTATGATAATATTATTTAAATGATACTTTGTTCATTAATTATTGTTTTTAGATGTCTTGGCCTAATAGAAAATTGTAAAACAAGTATAAAAATACTTTTTTGTAAATATATATATATATGAATAATCATATATTGTTGGGAATGTCACATTCACCTTGAAAATGTATCGAAATAAAATAAAAACTTGCTTAAAAGGTGCATTTTTATACAACAGATGTCACAATATAAAAGATGTTAACACATATTACACTTTTTAAAAACTTAAAAAGAGTTTACAAATATAATACACGCGCCGAGCGCTTTCGATCAAAACCTTGATCATCTTCTGGGCCGCTTTGAGTACAACTGATACGTCTCTAACGCACTTTCATCCTCGGTCGGACAACTGGGCAAGTCAACTTTACAGTGGAGGGGAGACAGCAAAACAGTTCCGAAAAATGGAGGGGAGACAGCAAAACAGTTCCGAAAAATGGAGGGGGCAGGGGGGGGGGTGAAGTGAGACGAACAAAAAGTTGAGCGTTACAAACCAAAACAACATCTATTTCAAAAGATTTAACCATATATTTGGAATGTTATATGACATATTATCATTAATAGCTTTATTATTCAATATTAAGATTTCAATGGACTCTTTTATCAACAACAAATGATAATGGGATGAAGGAATAATTATTCTTGCTTCATTAAAACGGATATTTAAATTATGCTGTAAGTTAAGTCTTGCTAATGCTGTGGAGGCTCTATTAAACTTAATGTCACTCATGTGCTCTTTTAATCTATCTTTGAATTTTCTTCCTGTCATTCCGACATAAACTTTTTCTTCTTGTTCTTCCGTTAACAATGGAATAATGTAAATGCCTGCGGTCTCTTCATTAGGAACAGGGTCAATCTTGCTATGGATAAAGTCTTTGAGTTTATTTGTTGTTTTAGCTACTAAATTGATATTGAACTTTTTTACTGCATATCTTAATTTCTCATATAAACCAGGAATATAGGAAAAATTACAAAATTTAAGTTTATTAACTGGATTGTTCTTCTTTACTTTATATTTCATTTCGTAGACCAGTTTATTGATAAAATGAAGGGGGAAACCATTTTCTTTGGCGATGCATTTAATTTTATTTATTTCACTATCAAGAAAATTGTCAGTGCATACTTCAAAAGCTCGCTTAACATAAAAATTGTAGGCTGCTATCTTGTATCCAAAAGGGTAAACGCTGTTATACGGTATGGTATGGTTTGACGTGTTGATTTTTCTATAAACATTTCTATCTAGTTTTCCTTCATTTCTCGTTAACTCAACATCCAAATACGGTAAGGTCTTTTTATTTTCTATTTCCAAAGTGAATTTTATGTTTTCGTCTATTGTATTAATTTCCTGTAGAAATTCATTTAATTCAACAATACTATAATTCCATATGATAAACACGTCATCGACATATCTAAACCAAACCTCCGGCTTTAACCTACTTGTATTTAAAATACGATGCTCTAACGGTCTTAATTTAATCTCTGCTAGTAATCCCGATATAGGTGACCCCATTGGGGCGCCTTTTATTTGCTTATAGAATACCTGGTTAAATACAAATACGTTATTTTCTAAGATCAAATTGAATGCAGATTTTAAAGTTGTTTTTATATCCTTGTTAAAATCATTACTTCATTAACAGAATCAAATATATTAAATTAAAAGAAAATAGTATAATCGCAAGTCTGGATATCATATCTTTGTACCCCTCAATTAATCTAAATGAGGTGAAGAATTTTGTTATAGACTCCATAGATGCCAATAGCACTTTTAACAAGGATATAAAAACAACTTTAAAATCTGCATTCAATTTGATCTTAGAAAATAACGTATTTGTATTTAACCAGGTATTCTATAAGCAAATAAAAGGCGCCCCAATGGGGTCACCTATATCGGGATTACTAGCAGAGATTAAACTAAGACCATTAGAGCATCGTATTTTAAATACATGTAGGTTAAAGCCGGAGGTTTGGTTTAGATATGTCGATGACGTGTTTATCATATGGAATTATAGTATTGTTGAATTAAATAAATTTCTACAGGAAATTAATACAATAGACGAAAACATAAAATTCACTTTGGAAATAGAAAATAAAAAGACCTTACCGTATTTGGATGTTGAGTTAATGAGAAATGAAGGAAAACTAGATAGAAATATTTATAGAAAAATCAACAGGTCAAACCATACCACACCGTATAACAGCGTTTACCCTTTTGGATACAAGATAGCAGCCTACAATTTTTATGTTAAGCGAGCTTTTGAAGTATGCACTGACAATTTTCTTGATAGTGAAATAAATAAAATTAAATGCATCGCCAAAGAAAATGGTTTCCCCCTTCATTTTATCAATAAACTGGTCTACGAAATGAAATATAAAGTAAAGAAGAACAATCCAGTTAATAAACTTAAATTTTGTAATTTTTCCTATATTCCTGGTTTATATGAGAAATTAAGATATGCAGTAAAAAAGTTCAATATCAATTTAGTAGCTAAAACAACAAATAAACTCAAAGACGTTATCCATAGCAAGATTGACCCTGTTCCTAATGAAGAAACCGCAGGCATTTACATTATCCTATTGTTAACGGAAGAACAAGAAGAAAAAGTTTATGTTGGAATGACAGGAAGAAAATTCAAAGATAGATTAAAAGAGCACATGAGTGACATTAAGTTTAATAGAGCCTCCACAGTGTTAGCAAGACTTAACTTACAGCATAATTTAAATATCCGTTTTAATGAAGCAAGAATAATTATTCCTTCATCCCATTATCATTTGTCGTTGATAAAAGAGTCCATTGAAATCTTAATATTGAATAATAAAGCTATTAATGATATGTCATATAACATTCCAAATATATGGTTAAATCTTTTGAAATAGATGTTGTTTTGGTTTGTAACGCTCAACTTTTTGTCCATCTCACTTCACCCCTCCCCCTCCCCCCTCCATTTTTCAGAACTGTTTTGCTGTCTCCCCTCCATTTTTCGGAACTGTTTTGCTGTCTCCCCTCCACTGTAAAGTTGACTTGCCCAGTTGTCCGACCGAGGATGAAAGTGCGTTAGAGACGTATCAGTTGTACTCAAAGCGGCCCAGAAGATGATCAAGGTTTTGATCGAAAGCGCTCGGCGCGTGTATTATATTTGTAAACTCTTTTTAAGTTTTTAAAAAGTGTAATATGTGTTAACATCTTTTATATTGTGACATCTGTTGTATAAAAATGCACCTTTTAAGCAAATTTTTATTTTATTTCAATACTTTTTTGTTTATTTTATGGAAGGTTTTACATAATGTCCACTATAGTGGACGTCATGCACAGCATCAACATTATGACATTTTATTTTGTCAACTAAAGTGGCGTCATGAGTGTGAACAGTGAAAATTTTAAAATATAATTTTGACGTGTTTATGTCATTTCAATATTATTCAGGCATATTTTATGTAATTTTTCATCTCTTTCACATTTTTTAAAGTTATAATTGCCTGACTTCATTTATTTATGCAATTTATTAGTTTTAAAAAAATTGCATATGTGTTCTGTTTGAAATAGATCTGTATGAAAATATTGAAAAACAATAAAATAACAATAAGCAATTTTAAAATTAATATCTATGGAACAGTTTTAAAAAATATTTTTAAAATTTTTAAGTGAAAACTTATTTTAATTAAAGAAATTTGTTTGTATACAGAAGCTTGTTTCCAAATTGCGATTTACAATTTGGAAAATTTAAACTGGCTCTAGCAAATGAACTCATTCAGTCACTGACGCGACAATCTGGTGACATTTGATTCCAGACTCTGAAAATGTGATGTGCTGGAAGACAAACAACTAAGACATTTGACAGTAAGAGCAAATTCTGTAGGCAAGGACACTAGATATGACAAGGTGGAACACTTCCCCTCAAACATCCTAAAGTGCACAGCGATGCAACATGGGAACTATGTAAAAAGAAGTCAACATATTCATGTGTAAAATGTAAAATTTACCTTTACATCGATGCAAAAACTTATTGATTTTACAAATTTCAACATCAATGAATGTTTTCTAAATTTTAACCACAATTATTTTAAAAATATTATAATATTCTAGAAGAAAACTATCTTAAATCTTATTTTCCTAACAGCACTACATTTCAATTCTGTGTTCATAGTGTCCACTATAGTGGACAAGCTGTAACTCAAATAATAAAAAATTATTACACATAAAATAATTTTTTTCTCATTCAGCATGATCCTTTTAGTAGGAAAATACTAAATTTAACATTGGGGATTGGCCAGTATTAGAGTATGCAACAAAGGGTTAAGTTGTCTTCCTCCAGTTTTATTTAAAGTTTTTAAAAATAAAGTTACATTTACACAAAATACTACTAATTCATTAGGGTGATGAAGTTTCTTACATATATGTAAACTAATTAATGTTTCCTTTTATCAAAATTAATCATCATTTTATCAGATTAGAATATTTAATTTTATAGCATTAAATTCTTTAGGATTTTTTTGTCTAATTTTTCCTCTTTTCTTTAAGTTAAAATTAATTTTTTACCACCAGCCTTACATCATTACATGTTCATTATCTCAGACATTTAATCTTTGCATTTTCAGTTAAAATTATTCTCGGGTCCTGCTTGTGCCATAAATTAAAAAAATATATGATTTTCCTCTTTCTATGTTACTAAGGTTAGCTGCAAAAATAAATCTCATATGGCAGTTATTGCCAGTTATCTTGACAGACTATATTTTGACTAATTCATTTTCAGAAATGTGTTACTGCTCACAAAGAGTATTTGCTTACATTTCATATCCTCACAATGGCGAGTATAGAGGTTTAATGGTTATACATTCCTTCTCTTTAGGCCAGGTGCATAAAATGAATACACTATTTATTATATCTAACCATCACAGATGATCCTTGCTTCGTCTAAATTCCACTTGACCAAACTTATATGCTTGGCATATTTTCATGTTTGAAACTCTCTCAGCGATAAAACTTGCTCCTGTTCAGTTGTGACCATCTCTGTTGCTATGTAAAATTTCAAACAATAGTGTATTTATGCTACAACATCATAAAAGAACTAAGTATGCTTTCTAGATATATAAATTACTATTTGCTTTTAAGTAATTCATGAACCTGGATACTTCTACTATCCAATGAAAACACTTTTTACAATATTTTTTACTCTAAGGCTTCACCAAGACAAATTGTTTAATTTATTTGCTACCATTTAATGATTATTTACATATGCCTTAAGTATGTTTTAAATTGCAAAATATATTTTGAGAATTGTTTAAGACTTTAAAAATATATATCTTAATGACAAAAATTTTAATTAATTGCATATTGCTCATTATAACTGGAAAAGAACTATTGATTGAAATACAAACTAATAACGAAATTAATATTCGATGAGAATAACAATAAGATAGTCTGCAGAATACTTTAACTTAGAAAATTGTTCCCCACCTGAAAAAAATGAGAAGTTCTGTACTAAAAGAATCAATTTTTCAAGTAATAAATAAAATTAGCCTTAGAATAAAAAACTCAGTAGAAAGTCAACCGCATTATTTACAAGTAAGAAATATCAATAATTTAGTTTTTTTTGTTGTTGTTTTCTGCTATATTAGATTTAAAAACAGGTCTGGTTCTGTCGCCCGGTGATGTGGTCATGAAGCGGAGGAAGCTGTCACGCTGAGGGTCTGGGTTTGAGTCCCTGGGTAAGACATGGATGTAATTGTAATTGTGTTTTCAAAAAGTAATATATGTATGTAATGGAGAGAAATAAAATTGTTATGTCTAAATGTGTTACAATTTCTGTGTATAAATAAGGATCATTCGAGGTGACAGCCATTGTTGCTATAGGCCTCAAAGCATGGATTTCAAATCAAATCAAGGTCTGGTTCTGTCCCTCTACACTTAAATAATAGATACATATTATTAGGTGTTATATATTGAGTGATATATACACATGCTTTATAATTACATAATGGATTTATATAGTCTTTCAAATTCAAAAAATTAAATTTAATGGAATTTAAAAGCAGAAACTTGTTTCAAATTGATTTTTTTCTTTTATGTAATGTGCCAAAAATGTAACTTTTTTGGGGGTGGGGGAGGGGAGAAGTTAGATCACTGTAAAATAAAAATTTTCACAAGAATAAAAGCACTCTCATAAATCAAAAGACATTTTTGATAAATTGCAAAACTAATTTTATCTATCAAACTATTTATTTACACAAACTATCATCATAATTTTCCAATTTTATCAACATTATTCATCAAACCTTTATGATCATTCTTGTAAAACATAAAAAGTCCTTGAACTTCAGCCATGCTAACAGGCCTGTTCAGATTTTGAACTGATTTGGCAAATTCTTCAGCTTCAGTAGAATGTATTTCAGGATAAAATCTCCGAAACATCTGCTTCAGTTGAAAGGGTGTAGCATGGCCTATATATTCTTTAACATCAACTCGACCAGGTCGAATCAAAGCTGGATCTAATCTGTGTATTGCATAAAGTAGAAATAACATGAATAAATATATCAATACAAATAGTTAATGCCATAGAAAACAGACTTAATTAGAATTTCATAAATGATGTAATCAAATTAAATTGACAAAATACTTTTACAAAAATTGTTTTTCTTATAGAGATGGAAAAGCAGGAACTTTATTTGAATATTTTATACTTTTCTTATAAAAAGATGTTTTGGTGTTGTTATTGGGCAATCCAAATACAGGGTGATTCAAAATGAATGGAACAAAAAGGCAAGCAGCATTAAATTGCTGTGATGGATTTAATTAAAAAATAAAAATTTAGCATGAAAGAACAACTATGCAAGTTTCATCCAGTCAACAGCAAAAAGTTTACTCTTATCAAAATCATCACTAGAAGTGCTGTTATTCAAAATAATGACATCCCCACTTGAGAAAGCTTACTGTGTGTTAGAAAACACAGAAACTTCATTGGTTGTTATTCTGAGACATTTCCAGACCAAATTTTTGAAGAAGCACCTCATCATCAGAATATCATAAGGTGGATGAAGCAGTTTGAGGAGACGGGCTGTTTATGCAAAGGAAAAAGCAGGAGACAACCACCTGTTAAAAACGAAGTGATGGAAAAGATTGATGAAACGTTTGAATAAAGTCCCATGATTTTTTCCTTTGGAGGTATGCAAAGGACAAAGTGTTCATGCCCCCACTTCCTCAAGCTTTACACCAATTAAAACAGCAGATAAGTGGCATATTGATTCAATAACACCAGATATGCTAGCAAAAGTGTGGCAGGAATTGGATTACTGCAAAGACATTTACCGTATCTCAGAGGGCCCATATCGAACATCATTAGAAAATTGTAAAGTTATAGTTTCACATTAAATTTGTATTTCAAAAACATACCCATTACAGCAGTCACAGTTATGTATTCTTTTTGTACCATTCATTGTGAATCACCCTGTATATATATATACATATATATATTTATATTAAATGCAAAACACCTTTAGAATTTTCAGTTAAAAATGGTTTTTTCCTATGTTAGGTACACCAAGCAGTATGTTCTGCAATGCCAGATATCCAGGTTGTATACCCAGGTATATAAAACCCACAGAAGTATTATTTTTAAAGTAGTTTGCAAAGTAATTTAATGAAATTACAGCCTTAATAAAGTATTGACCATCCCCTTATTTTAAATATATCTTTAAAAGTAATTATCTTATACAAATATTAAATACCATACAATAACGAACTTCTTTTTTAAAAAGTTTACAGTCTGTAAAAAAATATATATATACTAAAGAAACAACTCAACTTTTGATTAATTCTTTTTAAAACTATTCATTTTTAAAAACAAGTTTTAAAAGAATTATAATAAACAACTTTGTTTTTTTAGAAATTTTGTTATTGTGCTATAAAAGTTAATAGTTAATTACGAAAATTAGAATAATTCATGCACAAAATGCTAAAATGTAAAGATCTTAGTATTGAAAGTAATAAAGAAAAGAAAAATTATATTAAAAAAATTAACTAAAAAAAATTTTTTTTTTAATTATATATAACTTTTTTTAATGTTAATTTTCGCATACAATTTTCTCCATTAAGTTTTTTTTTTAGATTTAATTTCTTTATTGAATTTTTTAACATTAAAAAAATTTGATATTTTTTGTTTTGTTTTTTTGCTGACCAAAATCTTCATGTTTGGGTATTTGAGAGTTACAATTAGTCTAATTTTTACAATTGTATATTAACTTGCATAACACAACAATGAAACTTCTGGAAAAAAAAGTAGTTTAATATTTTAAAAATTAAAACTCTTTTTTTTTAAACAAAGCAATTAATTAAAAGGGTTAGTAACATGTTGAGCTGTTCCTTTGCAGTATGTTTTACACACTATAATACTTGAAACAAGAAATTTATAATTATATGCAGTTACACATTTGTATCAGACTTTTATTTTTAGATATATATATAAATATATAAGATATATTATATATACAGTCACCTCTCACTTATACGTGTTTGAAGGAATTGATTTAAAATCGTGCATAATTGAGAGGATGTTGTATGTAGTAATTCTTTATACACATTATCGGAAAAAGCATTTTTAAATATAAGAATTATGATTAATAACATTTTATAAAATAAAAGAAGTATAATATTTGTATAATGTACTTAAAATCCTTTCCCTTTCCCTACAATATTTAGTTTAAAAAATATAATAAACTTAAAATTTCATTTTACATAGAAGCAAATATGCCAATTAGTCCTCTTTTAAGAAGTCATCGATGCTAGTTTGTTTTTGCTTAAGCCGCCTTTGTACAATGACCTTTTTAATGCATTAAAGTGCGAATTTGTACTTGATGCTACATCAGCATAATGAAGGTAACATCTCAAAGCGTCCAGAGCTCTTAAAGCAGTAGCATAACAGGGATTTGTTTAAGAAAATTTTAGGTCCTTTAAAGGACCCTTCACAAAATAATTTATCTTAAAACAGGACCCTTCACAAAATTTTTTATCCCCAAACAGGACCCTTCACAAAACATTTTATCCCAAAACAGGACCCTTCACAAAATTATTTGTCTCTTAAATAGACCTTTCACAGAATTTTTTCACTTTCAAATTGGACTTTTCATAAATTTAGTCATTTAAAAATAAAATCTGGCCTGTAAGCCATTTAACTCGCCAAAAAGCATATTACTCAGCTTTTTATATATGTGATAGAACATGAAGGCATTAATAATTTAAAATTCACAAAATTATGACTAGAATTTTCACAAAAATAAAAAAAACTTCACAATTTCACAAAAACAGGACCCTGTGAGAAAAGTCTGGACAGACCCCTGCATAAGATAAGACAGTTACAATATCAGTTTCATCATTATCACCATTTTCTCCTTCTATTTCAGCTGCCCACCAAACACAGTTTCAATATCTCTTATTGCTGTTATTATGAACATTCACGAAATCTTGAAAAGAAATAGAATCTCGGCTTATGCTGTTCCATTCTTCTTCGTCTATTTTAAAATCATTGCTGTTGTTTTTATTTTCCTGTAATGGCATCATTTGAATGAACAAAATTCGCTTTCCTAAAGCAGTTAGAAGTTGGTGTGGCTATTACGTGCGTCACTCCAAAAGGAAACGAACATATGCATAGCAAACAGATTCCAAATTTTCTTGAATTCCTGTTTCTGCTCTAGGATATGTACATTTTTCGCACCAAATCTTTTCTATATTGCGCTTTAACTGACCTTGTTATAAATATATCTAGTGGCTGGAGTCTAGTACAATTTACAGGGGGAAATATAAGTCGTGTATCTGTCAGCAACGGTAGGTATGAAGGATGGGCGGGACACTGATCCACAAATAGTAGAACTTTTTTTTTTTTTTGTAGCCATCTTCATATCAAATTATTTCAAAAAATCTAACAATAGTCTGTTATTTCCGCGTATAACTGAGAGAGACAAGTCAAAGTGGCACTTATAAGTGAGAAATCTACAGTATTATTTTCCTATTCGTCGTGACGGGACCTTACAAAAATTGCGTATAACTGAGAGACGCGTATAAATGAGAGGCGCATAAGTGAGAGGTGACTGTATATAAATATTAAGATATATATATATAAATGGAATGTGTAATACTTTTCATGATAATATAGAAACGTGGAATAATTCAAGATAAAATTAGAGATTAAGAAATCGGTTTACCTTTCTAAATAATTTGTAGTCATGAATAAAATCCTAGCTTCTGCTGAAACAACCCCATCGAGCATATTTAAGAGACCACTAAATGTAACTCTGTTTAATCCATCATAAGCTACTTTAGCTATAAATGATAAAAACATACTTTGTAAAACAATATTTAGCTATTAACATTAAATGCTATAAGAACAAAAATTAATTAGATGAACTTTTATATAAACTTTATTAAAAAATGAGAATGATCTAATAAAAAAACTTTATAAATTGGTACTACTTGATTATCCCGTCAACCAATTTCGCCAAATTATACAAACCGACAAACTATTTGCCAAATTATGCAAATAGAAGAATGTTGCCATTCTAAAATTTTAAGTTACAAAAATTAGTGAGTTTTAATAAAAAAACATAAGGATAAAGTTACTTTAATGATGAAGTTCACTTAAAACATAGCGACACACCAAATATAAAATTTTATTTATTCAGATTATTTAGCAGAAAAGAATACTAAAAATAGTTTATGTGTTTATTAAGAATTATTAAATTAAACCATATACAAATAGATATTTTTAAGACATTGCATTTCTGAATAAAATGTAAGTATTTTAAATGTAATAATGGAATTAAAAGGGACATAATAAATATCAATGATAACAAAAGATTGTAAGGAACTTAATGCTCTTTATTTAGTCAAACAACATAGACAGATATAAGTATAAAATTTAGATAAACATTAGATATAAGTTTGATGGATAAATATTTGTGACGTCAGTTGAAACTATTCTGTTATATTTATCTCTTTTAGTATCACGGGGTAATCTTTTATTGAAATAATTTTTATTTTAAATAACGAAAGAACAAATAAATTAGTAAAATATTAATAAAAATACAAATAAAACGTTAAATTAAAAATGACTTGATGACGTAACTTCGTAAAAAACACGTGTAACATGTTGTTATGTGAAGTGAAGTGAATGTGACATATATGATCATCCATTATTGGCATTTAATCTTATAGTTTGGCAATAGTTTTTTCATCGAAGGGATAATCAAGTAGTACCTATTCATTTTACCAGCAACATAACCTTTCTTTAAACCCACCCTCAAAAGAAAAAAAAAGAAAAGTTCATAAACAGAGTTTATGCAAAACAAATATAGTAGAAGACTATTAAATCCACATTGATTGAGACTAAAGATGTGAAATAGAGACTTCTTACAATTAGAGGTCATACCTTCTTCTTTTTTTTACACAATATACAATACCTTTTATATGTGGGTTGTCCCATAAATCCATTCATATTTTAAAAATTCATAAAAAGTTAACAAATTGTTATAATGGTCTGCACCATAAGATTTGCCAAAGTGTCGGGTTTTTTTAAACAAAAGCAAAAAATAGGTAAAGGTTCCTTTGAGCTATTTCCTTTCATAAAAATTCCTACCTTTTGGCAAGTCTTATGGTTAAAACCACACTATAATATAAGAATTTGTTAATTTTTTTTACAAATTTTTGGAATCCGAACAGATTTATCAGGCACACTGTGTATTTAAAACAAACTTAGATTATCAATGAATAAATTTAAAGTTTCAAATGTTGATTAGTTTTGAACAGCATTTGATAAACCACAGTATGCATACCAGTTCTGCCATACAAACTTACTGGCGGCAGTACCTAAAGGAAATATAGCAAATTATTGTAGAAAATTGGCATTATTTTCATTTTTATCCAAGACATTTCTCAAGAAGTGGCTCCTTGTTGTACTGTGGATTTGGCAACTGACATATCTGCCAAATGTATTTTTCATTCTGAATGAATTAAAACGAGAACTTCAAGGACTCCTTCATAGCACACCATTCTCTATCATTAAAGAAAAAAAAAAATGTCTTCCCTTATGAAAAATTTCAAAAATAAAGCAACACCACCACATTTGGCAGTTAAATGAAAATGAAACAGTAAAAGTACATTTTTAATTGATGAGTAACAAAGCAGGTTTCAAGAAACATTTTATATAAAATCTAACATCAGAATTTTGGGTCACAAATTTCTTTTCCATCAAAGACATACATTTCTGTCCACAATGACACATAAGAGAAGAAAAAATTAACTTATTCTACTATTCTGTTGAGAAGTTCTTGAAAACATTTTCAAGAAAATGAAAAGTGTTTTGGTTAATAAGATAAATGAATATACTCAGATTTGTACAAAAAATGTACAATTTCTTCTTGTAAAATTTTTCTTTGTAAAAATAACTTATGTAATTACATTTTCTTCCCATCTTTATATAAAAACTGAATTCAGGAATAAATTAAACATCAAATCAGATTTTCGGCTAAAATTAACTGACATTGAACAACTAAAACGAGAGATAAAACTGCTCTTAGTTAGGGAGGTCCACTCATCACATAATTACACAAGTCAAATTAGTTTATGTCAGTACATGGAAAAAAAAAAAGAAGCCATCCATTAATTGTCACATTTCAAGGGGCAGGTGGAAATCTACAAAATGTGACATAGTGCGACAGGTGGAGAGGATGGGCTAACATGTTGTGACACTGCATTTAAAATATGACTTTTAATTTAAGTAGCATTATTTACAATCAGAAAAATAAAGTTTATAAAAATGTGTTTTCTCAGGTAACATTAGGTATTTATACTTTCCCTTATCCCTTGAATTACAACAATTTTAACTAAAAGCAAGTAAGGTCTTGGCAATCTTACAGTATTTATATCAATTGTTAAGAGACCATATACAATTTTTTAACTTAAAATTAGCTCTAAATTAATAGTTGCATAATATGTGATGTCACAACAGACGGGGATAGAGGGGGGTTGGAATTGCTTCAGTGTGACAACTTACTTACAAAGAGAGGAGTAAAAAACCCCAAAAATTCGTTTTATGTAATTAATGAAGGATGATCCCAAAGTCATAAATAATGTAACTGTCAATCCAAAAATTTCCTCATGATATTGTATATATTATCTATATAATAAAAGCGCAAATCATTTAACTGTCATCATAGTTCCGGGATGACCACTCCACTTTTTATATGCCAAGCAGCCATTTCAGTACTTTTATATTAACAGGGTGCAGGTGATAAATTGCCAAAAATTGTTCTATCACCATCATTTCATTTAAAATATGAACTTATCACTCATTTCATTTAAAACACATATATCGAACTAATTTAAAATATACTTCTTTCATCTCTAATAATAGAAGCTTAAATCATGTGACTGTTATAACCAAATATGGGCTGACAGCTTCGCTTTCCATGTGATAAGAAGTCATTTTTAATCAAAATTATTTTTTCCAATGAAACTGCACAAAAGTTAAATTTTTCGAAAGATCGTTCAAAAATAAGGTACTACTTAGTTATCCCGTCAACCAAAAATCAATCGCCAAACTATAAGATTAAATGCCAATAATGGTTGAACATAAATATCATATTCATTTAACTTTAAGCAAGTTACACATGTTTACGTCATCAAATGATTTTTATTTCGACGCTTTATTTGTATTTTTGTTAATGTTATACTAAGTTATTTGTTCTTTTGTTATTTAAAATAAAAATTATGTCAATTTGTATAAATTGGCGAGTGGTTTGGTGATTTGTATAATTTGGCGAAATTGGTCGAAGGGATAACTAAGTAGCACCAAAAATAATTCATGTTTAAGCAATAAATTGCATTCAAATATGGATACATTCTGAGATAACTTTAGTTGAAATTAGGCTGACAACGCAATATCTCATTCCATCAAAGTAAACAAACAATAGCGATTTATTCATTTTGGCAATTAAAAATATTAAACCATGAAGGTAATCATTCGTAAAGCGAGTTCTCCAGAGAGGAATTTAAAATAATTAACCTGACTGTGATTTTTATAGCTGTCAAATCATGATGCAGAATGCAGCTTTGTTCGTGACATCATTCGCCTATGAATCAATGAAATAAATTTTAGATTTAAAATTGAACTCGCTATTCATTGAATGCGAATCATTTATTATTATTATTAATTAATCGTATCAAAACAACTTATTTGCTGTATTTCGAAAGTATGCTATTTGTTTACACTATAACTTACATTTTCCTTGATTCTGAGATGGATATTTCCATTTAGTACTTATTTGATGATGAAAGAACTGCATCAAAATTGTAAGATGGAATTATACATAAATATTTTCTTTGAGATACAGACTATGAACATGTCTCAGTAAACTTTTACATTTTAAATGATAAATTCACAATAATTTTATTGACCCTGACGCTGGATCCCTTTAGTGTTACGGAATATTATGAACACTCTTCTGGAAGATTACTTAATATGTTAAAATCTCCGCATTAGTGAACGTATTACAACTGATATGCATACGGACATGAAACAAAATGCTTAAGTGAGTTAAGCGGTTTTTGACAAGAAAGATGAAATACGTAACATCAAAAAATATATGAAATGCTGCCATAATCTTAAAGAGCTTTTCATTCCTCGGTCAGAATCTTCCATTTTGGTGAAAGATTAAGTAAATAAATTAAATTAAAAATAAAAGTAACATCTTGCAATTTTTAGCATACATTTAAGGGCGACGAAACTGGTCACCAGAGGCGGCTGGTTAATGTATAATCATGAAGTTACTCCTTATTTGAATATTAACACAAGTCTTATTTTAGTTACGTAATGCAATTTTAAATTTGTGTTACCTTGTGGTACAGTGAAAATATGAAATTTCATTAGGTGGTACACCATAATAGAAATCTGCACGGGTCGGCCCGCGGGCCGAGCCTGGTCTCCACTCTTTTTGGGCCGGTCCGGGCATACTTTTTTCTAAAAGTTCAGGCCAGGTCTAGCTTATTTTTTCTGTACAGAGCCGAGACTGATTTCATTCCCAGTCTTTGCAGCCTAAAATTTTCAGTCCTAGTTTCGACCCAGCCAGTATGAAAATCATTGTCTCAGTGTGGCCTGGTCCATTCAAACGCCAGTAAAATTAGGCCTGGCCCAAAAATTAAAAAAAAAAAATGCATACATTTTTAAATTGCCATTATTCTACACTTAAACATTAAATTTTATTCTTTTTAAAGAATAGTAGATTTCTACACTCTTGAAAAATCCAATGTAATTCACAAAAAAAGTCCCATATATTTTCAAAAGAGAACTCTAGATAGGAAAAGCAATGTATAAGCATAACAGATCAAAATATTTCTAAGTCTCAAGGTTCTGCAGGAAATGATAAAAAGAATCAATCCATCTAAACCAACCTTAAAGGTTGACTGAAAAGGAGAATAGCAAGAAAAAAAGAGGAGTTACGGAATCCCTTTTAAGTAGCAAGTTTGCCGATATTTTCCCAGGACAATTTAAAAATGAAACTAGATATGAAATTTTCTCACGCTAGCAGCGAGGGTCTCTCTTGGCCTATGAGATTGAAGCTTGTTAGTGATGTCATTCAACCTAGAAACTGAGTGGGTCCTGAGTGTGATAGATAGCCTTGGTGGAAAAAAAGGAAAGAACAGGGAGATGTGTTTGGGATCCCAAGGAGGGAGTAGCTCTCAAAAAGTTTGGGGCTGAGATTTCGGACAGGTCCGAAGCAGTCTGCCGATTCGGGCAGGGTAAGATTTCTCCAGTGGAAACCGCGAGATATGAGTAGTTGACAACGGATTGGTATACACAAGAAAACAGAAGTAGCTGTTTCTTACGAGACTTTCGTGACAGGATTTTGGATTTATATCGAGAAAGAATCCAGTTAAATCTGAATGCTTATCCTATACTCTGAACATTAAGCCTTTAATGAACATTGTCGCCAGCTGTAAAGTACCCAAAAATATGAAATAGTTGTAAATTCAAGTATTAGTCAAGAAATATTAATTTATCTTATGCATTTAAATAAATTGTTTGATTTAATTATTACTTGGGCCTCCGCTTGACTGAAGTTCCACGCTACCACTTCCACCTGTTAGTCAAAGGTTTTACAACTTGGTGGCAGAAGGTGGTATGCACAGCAAGGACTCTGAACATTAAAAGACTAGCTTAAGAGAAAGAGCTCCAGACACAAGACCGTGTGTAGAAAAAAAGCGACATCAGTATCGTGCCGGACAGTTCCTCTAAGAAAGAGCTCCAGATGCAAGACCGTGTGCATAGGAAAACGACACCAGTATAGTGCCGGACAGTTCCCCTAAGAAAGTGCTCCAGATGCAAGACCGTGTGTAGAAAAAAGCGACACCAGTATCGTGCCGGACAGTTCCTCTAAGAAAGAGCTCCAGATGCTAGACCGTGTGCATAGGAAAACGACACCAGTATAGTGCCGGACAGTTCCCCTAAGAAAGTGCTCCAGACGCAAGACTGTGCGTAGAGAAAAGTGACACCAGTATCGTGCTGGACAATTCACCAAAAAGGTGCTCTAGACGACATCCAGATGCAAGACTGTGTGCAGTGAAAGGACAGTGCAGTGCAGTGCCGTGCAGTACAGTTCCCGAGAGAAAATGCCCCAGCAAAACAAAAGGTAAGCTCATTATTTTGAGTGGCTCTTAATTTATTAATTAATTGAAATGTTGATAAGAAATTAATATTTTAAAGGAAAACTTTTGTTTTGTCACCCACCACCCCCCACCACCACAATGGTGCTACAATCCATGTAGGATTTTGACCTCCCTCAATATACTTCTCCAGACCTTCCGATCTCTGGCCTTTACTTTATAATTTATAATTTGGTTTTCTGCAAGATCTTTTTCTATCTCTTTTATCCAACTCTTCCTGGGTCTACCAATACTTCTTTTCCCAATTAAATTACCACTATAAATCTTCTTTGTGCTTCGCTCATCCCTCATTCTGATTAGATGGCCTAACCATTGCATTCTTCTTATTTTTATAGTATTTATTATATCTTTTTCATTATATAACTGTTCTAACTCCATATTTGTCCTTATACGCCATGTATTGTCTTCTTTAATAGGTCCAAAAATTTGCCTTAAGATCTTCCTTTCCCAAGTGATAAGTAGCTTTTCATCTTTTTGTGTAGTGGTCCAGGTCTCACTTCCATAAAGCTTTTGTTTTGAGGTAAATGAAAATTTTAAAATTGAAAAATTGGTTAGTTAAAATAAGAAAATTATTAACTTATTAATTAATTATAGTACAAGGGAGCTGATACCCTTTGTCATTGGTTTTAAATAAATGAAATTTTTTTTTTTTAAATTAAGAATACAGAAAACTAGAATCAAACTAGATTCTTAAAGCGAAAAAAAAAAAAAAAATTAGATGTCATATAAGAAAAGTGCCATTGTGAGGAAAGTTTGCTTGAAAAATATTTTAGAATCAATTTGGATTATTTAATGATTGATTTTCCTAAATATATACTTGTATTCAAAATAGAAAAAGCATATGAAAAGGTTGCAAGGAGTGTTCAATTCTGAGTAAAATAGGGAAAATTGTTTACCTTGTTACTGTTTGTTTACCTGTGTGTTAGCCTTTGGAAATATTTTTTATTATGTTCTATACTTTGTGGGTGTAGGAAATGTAAAAAGTGGAAAAATTATACTTCTTTTTCGAAACTAACTCTAAAACGTAGAATGTCTGAAATTTATTATAGTATTGCTAATTTATTTATGTATATTGTGAATACGTTTGAAAACCATTTTATAACAGTAGATAAGGTTAGAATATTCTCGGTGAAGTGTCAAATTCACATCTTCTGAGGTAGTTGAAAAAAAAATAAATAAATAAATAAAGAGGGAAATCGTTAGGTTATCTTTGTAGTATCGGTAGGAATATAAAATCGATAGATAATGGCAAAAATAACGGCCTTGAAATATTGCTGAAGGCTGATCTGCAAAATTTAGCAGAGGCATTAGGAGTTCAGATAAAAGAAAGTGACATAATCGCGACGATTATCCAAAAGATAGAGGCCGCGGACGATTATGATGCCGACTTCGCATTAACGCAAGTGGGATATATAGTGAAAGATAGGGAAGATCTACTTCTTTTAGAAAGAGAGAAAAAAGAAAAAGAAGAGAAAGAAAAAGAGAGAAATTTTAAATTAGAGCAATTAAAAGTAACGCAAAATTCAGGGAGGCATAACTCGACTTCCGGAAACGGATCGGAAAGACCTAAATTAACGCTAAAGACTATAATGCATCGTTTTGATACAGAACGTTCAGATATAACTCTATTTTTAAACTTGTTTGAACGACAGGCATTAAGGTCTGGGATAGAAAATGAGGATCTGGTCACACATTTATTAGCTTTGTTGCCCGTACAAATAGCTGAATTGATCTTGTGCAAACCGACAGACCGGGTTGACAACTTTCAACATGTAAAGTCAATCCTGTTAGCTCGCTTTAGATTGAGTGGCGAGGCTTATAGACAAAAATTAGATAAACATTTACGAAACCCGAACAGTCCGTGGAAAGACCTCATTTTTAAACTAAATAGCTTTCTAGAAGGATGGTTAAACGATCTTGATATTATGAATTTTACGGAGTTAAAAGATTTGCTAATCACAGAACAAATTAAGAGGCGTGCCCCAGCGCATTTAAGGGAACATTTTATAGATTCGTGGGCCAAATAAAAAGATCCAGGAACACTAGCTAAGGATCCGGACGAATACGAAACTATAAAAGGGGCGTCAAAAAAATCTTGGAACAAAAAACTAAAATCTGAAGAAAATTCGCGACGATGAGAAAATGGAAAATGAAGACGAAACGAGAGGGGGGCATTACGAAACCAAAACTAACTGGAGAGAACGAAATATAGAGAAAGAAAGGGAAAAAATCTTTGAGGGAAAAAGGGCTATTAGGTGTTTCATTTGCTCAAGCCCAAACCATTTGAAGGTCAATTGTCCCGAAAACAAAAGAAATGCAGAGCAAATTACCAGCGTTCATCATATTAGCGGAAGTACAAATTTCGAAGAAAGTTTTAAGCCTTATCTAAGCCGCGCGCTAATCAACGGAAGGGAATGCACAACATTAAGATATAGTGGAAGTCAATATGATGTTATTTCGAGGAAATTTATTAAACCCAATCAATTAGACGGTGGCACCATTCGAGTTAGACAGCCGTTAATGAACAATACTCGTCGCTTACCGACCGCCGAAGTTGTTTTAAAAATTGAAGGACTCGGGAGCTTAAAAACAAAAGCTATCGTGACGGACAGAAAGATGAATTTATCCTACTATATTTTGGGTAACAAAACTCAAAAATTAATTGATGATATTAAAAGGAAAAAAATGCAGATTTCAGATGCAGTGGTCATCCATAACAAAGCGAAAACGAAACACGAAAACGGGAATCCATCCCGAAGGGATGAGAAGAAGATGAGAGAGGACAACTCAAAATTGACGAGTGTGAACTTGGGAGAAAGAAAGGAAATGGGAGGTACCCGGTCAAAAACGAGATATGAGAATTGGGAGGGAAGGAAGGATAATACCGTATCACCCACGAAAAAGGAAAATCAGGTTTTAGGATCGAATAAAAGAAAAAAGAAAGATGTCAAAGGGGATCATGAGACGGGTGGCCCCATACGGGAAGTCAAACTGAAACAGGGGTTAGAAAAATCGCATCATGAGCGTGAGGATTTAACACAGGCAAATAGGGTGTGTCAAAGTATAGATAGATTGGATAATCAAAGGGATACATCGGTGAAAATAACACTGAGAAGGAACAAAAGAGAATTTTGGCATAGAAATAATGAGAACAAAAAGTATCTCCGATCAGAAATCTAGTAAAGGATTTGGACGGAAATAAAGAGCGCGAAAGTTTTACGAGACGGATTAGTCGGAGGACGGGCGACTCTAAAATGTCCACGGCTTATTGTGTGGCGAGCGCCACAGGTAGACACGAAAATTTGCAATATTATCGTGTAAATAGACAAAAACCACAAGGAAAAAACGCAGAGAAAATAAATATGTTGACAAACGAAGATTCACGTCCGAAACACTATCCTAAATATAGAAATAGGCTTTCACATGACAGGCTCTAGCAGTTAGAAATTTAACGCCGGATCAAGTGAGTCGAATTCAATTTAACTAAGTGTACATAAGTGAGTCGAATTCGATTTAACTAAGTGTACATATTAAATTTCATCTTATTTTGTGTAAATGTCATAGTGTAAAACTTTAAATGTGTTTTGTCTTTTAAAAGTGAAATTCCATAATCAAATGTACTCAGCATTAGTAAGTTAAAAGTAAATTGTATGAAAAGTTTTTTTGTGAAAGAGGTGAGTGAGATATATAAAGGAGGGCCACTCTAACCTTTTCTTTGCAGATATTACGTCTTGCAGCCGAAATATCATTTAAAGGCGGGGGTATTGTGAAGAATCCAATGTAATTCACAAAAAAAGTCCCATATATTTTCAAAAGAGAACTCTAGATAGGAAAAGCAATGTATAAGCAAGCATAACAGATCAAAATATTTCTAAGTCTCAAGGTTCTGCAGGAAATGATAAAAAGAATCAATCCATCTAAACCAATCTTAAAGGTTGACTGAAAAGGAGAATAGCAAGAAAAAAAGAGGAGTTACGGAATCCCTTTTAAGTAGCAAGTTTGCCGATATTTTCCCAGGACAATTTAAAAATGAAACTAGATGCGAAATTTTCTCCCGCTAGCAGCGAGGGTCTCTCTTGGCCTATGAGATTGAAGCTTGTTAGTGATGTCATTCAACCTAGAAACTGAGTGGGTCCTGAGTGTGATAGATAGCCTTGGTGGAAATCTTTATATTTCACCTGTACAGCATTAGAAATGACTTAATTTTAGCAATTCACATCGGCTTTTTAGATCGTCCTATCATAAGAGGAGGAAGCTTTTCTTTACCACTTTGATTTGCTGCCAAAAGCACAATTACACGAAGTTTACTTGGTTTGCCACGTCAGATATCTTCACCTTTAAATGCAGACGTTTTGTTGGGAAAACTATGGTACAATAATACAGTTTCATCTGCGCTAAACACATCATCTACTTTATAATCTTTTAAAAGAGAAGGAAGTTCTGAGAGTCACTCTTCACAGGTAGCTGAATCACCCGGTGCACTTTCACTGCAAAGTTTCCAAAAAACGATGTTGTCCCTTTTTTCGGTTTCAAAAGCCTTCTATTCTTAGGCTTTAAGTTCCTTGTATCAACAATGGGATAAAAGAATGTGAAATCAGTATCCAGATCAAATAGTTCTACAACTGACAATAGCCGAAAGTAAAAAGTCAAACTAATTTCTGTGGAAAATATTTCGACATATCAAGGGTTTTGGAAAATATATTTCGAGATAAGTACGGAAAATACATAACAATTTTGATGGAAATGCAGGGGAAATTTCTTTTTTCGAGATATCAAGGGTTTCGAGATAAGGAGGTTCGAGATATCGAAATCCGACTGTACATTAATGAAAATAATTTACTATGAAAAATCTAAAAATATGAACATTTCAATTTTTTATGCAAGAAACTATATCAATTATTTTATTAATGCATTTTTGCATGTATTTTTATTTTATAATTTTTGGTTCAGTTTCAAGCAAAATTACTTTCAAGTTCATGCAGAATTTTCAAGTTAGCTTAGCAAAATCACATGGCAACATTAGAAACACTCATCTTAAGTTTTCTCTATAAAATTTCATTTTTAAATGCCAAACCATTTTTTGTAACCAGTATTTTTGTAAAAGGGCCTTATTTATTAAATGATGAAGGCAACCCAAAAAGGGCTTAATTTTTCTTGGATTAATATCTGAAACTATAATAAAAAGACAGATAATCATAATAGTAAACCAATGAATTGTTAAGTCTATACATACTTGCAGGTGATTCTTCTCTATTTACAAATGCTGCATCTATGTCTTCAAGAAGTATAATACTTTGCTGTGGAGCTACACTCATAAGATGCTGCAAACGATCATCTGAGAGTCCTCTTTCACTTAAATTTAGGATACATATGCTGTATTCAAGCTCACCAGCTAAGGCTGTTCTATAGAAATATGAAAAAAAGGCTAAATATATTTAATAATAGCTACCTTACAAAATAATACTACACACAAATAATTTAGTCAAGTTTTAAAACTAAAGCTATCATCATATTTATAGGTGCACCAATGACACAGTTTTTTATAAAAAAAATTTTAAATGCCAATCACTTTTAAATATACCATCACATTAACTGCATACTATTAATCTATAATTTTCCTTGTTTTTAACAATCAAAGCACAGAAAAAATTATATATATTTTTGACATAATTATTTTTTATTTAAGCACATAATATATAATGATAATTTAGTTTATTTTGTTGTATATTTGTTTACTTTTGTATTAGCTCAAAGACTATCTGTGAGCTGTGATACCTAATTCTGCTTAATAAAATGAAAATATATAAATTATAAAAATAAAACATGTACTTTCACATTAACAATAAATAAATATGTAATGATATTCAGAAAAATGTATATTATTTTATAATTCTTCGCTGGGGTTTGAATTTTTTTTTATTTGACATTAAATTGTGAAATACCTAAGCGTTAAAAGTTGCAGCTTGAATATCATGTTTTTGAAGTAGGCCCAAAGAAGTAAAAAAAATAGAGAATTATCAATATTTGTAAATACTGTAAATCAAATTTGCACTAGTCAGATATTTAACTATTGTGCTTTAAATTTCTAATAACGCTTCTAAAACTTCATTTGTGACACTTATTGATTTTAAGATGTTACACAAATGCATTACTTCTTTAGAAATAGTGTGTAAAGTAACATTTTCTGAGACTTTTTAATGCAAAATACTTCTTTTTAAATGACTAGGGGGCTCTGCCCCCTACGAGCTATGCTCGTCAACCCCCATTCAGACACCACAGACTCTAAAAGTACGCTAATTTGATCGACTTTAAAAAGATTTCGGAAGATTGAATTATAATTTTAAAAACAGTGGCGATCTCTCTATAAACGGATTTCTATTCATTTCTCTTTGACTGGGGAATTTTAAGGCAAAATCCACCGTGGTACTACTTGATTAACCGATCGACCAATTTCCAAATTATATAAATCGCCAAAGCACTCGCCAAATTATACAAATTGACATCATTTTTATTTTAAATAACGAAAGAACAAATAAATTAGTGCAACATTAATAAAAATACAAATAAAACGTCAAAATAAAAATAACTTGATGACGTAGACACGTGTAACTTGCTTAAAGTCAAGTTAATGTGACATTTACGATCAACCATTATTAGCATTTAATCTTATAGTTTGGCGAATGATAGATTTTTGGTCGACGGGATAACTAAGTAGTACCAAAAATACATATGTCAATCGCTGTTTTTGTCTTTGATTAAGTAAAATAAGTTAAACATTTCAAAATAAGCTAATATAAAAGGAATTAAGTAAACAGAATCTTTGTCTCCCGGTATTTTTTAACGAAGCGAAAAGAAAGTTCTTTTAAATAAGACATTTTAAATTAATCGTTTTTAATCTGGCGTAATTTTGACCAAACTATTCTTTCTATTTTTAATATTCACGTGAAAATACTTGTGTTAGAAATGAAATATTATTTGCGCTTTCCTAACAAAAATAGTTGAAAAGTATCCTCTCAAAATATCAAATAAATGTCTAGCGCAATTTTTTAATTTAAACCGTTTTGCAATATTATTTTGTGTTCATTTTATGTAATAACTGTAATGTGACGTAAATATGACGTAATTTCTCCTATTTAAGACTTCTAACGCATGTTAACAAATTTATTATTTTACAAATGCCTTTCTCTCTTAAAATTCACGTGTAATTATAGTTTTTATGACGTAATTTTTAATAAGTTCCTGCTTTTTGTACATAATTATTTAATTCTAATTCCAAATGTTTTTTTCTGTTTATAATAGTCACGTGTAAATAAATTTTTAATTTATTTACACATATAAATATTTTTTATTTTTTTATTTTTATTTTTTTTTTAAGCAAACATTATTGTTTCTGCTGTTTATACAGTTGGCAACAGTTTAAATTAATATCACTTTCTAAAATCTGTAAAAAATATCTCTAGAAATGCTGAAAATTTCAATTTAAAATAGAAATAAAACCTCAAAAAATTAGTCAAATTAAATAAAGAAATACAGTCTGCACACCGGGAACTTCAAACGTATAAAATGATCTAAAAATGATTAAATTCCCATGAATAGTTTTTGCTCCTATAAAACTTTTTTAGTGGAACGATTTTGTCCAACTTTAGCATTAAATATCTCTTAAAATAATTCTTCGATTTGAAAACTGTCTGCATCAGCGTATTTATCAAACATTTCTGTATAATACTACTGATTTTCATTTTTTTGGTATGCATTATTTTTCTTAATATTAACAAAGAAAGACCTCCGGTCACAAAAAATTCAAAACCGGCGGCGGCGGTGACAGCAGTAGTAACTTTTTTTTAGAATAGAGAGAAACTAATTTTACAATACACAAGTGAATTGATCATAAATTTTTATACTATCATATTACAGTCAAAATGACATTAAAAAATCAAATTCTAGTAGTGATTTGAGCCGATAATAACATTAAACAAGGCATTTACAAGTAAATTTGCTACTTTATGGATATTTAGATAGCAGTTGTCTCGCTCTTTGCTATTCTGGCGGGAAGTTGGAACTTTCTTAACATAATATGCAATTACATAGTTTCATAAATTTAATTTTATTTTGGAAATTCATATTCCGAAAATCATTCAGCTAAAAGAATATTTTAGAGATAAATAAGTTATTAGACAAGCTTTTGAAAATATACCAAACAAAATAAATCTTGATTATTTCAGAGACTGAATGGAGAGGAGAGAAAGTTAATGAGTACAGCTAATTCACTGTTATATTTTTAGGTGCGTTCATAATTACAGTAGAAGATCTTTATAACGCAAACATAAAAACGCAAGGTTGTGCATTATATAGAATTTTGCGTTATATGGATCACATCATTAAATTCACCTTGTAAACATGGTCAAATATGTCTGCAACATATCAAAACACATTAGAATATCTTTATACTGCATTCCTTGTTACCAAGAGTTATCCAAATTATAATTTTTTGCATAGTAGTCAGACATTATTAAATTTACTTTATAAACATGATCCAAATATAACTGACACAACAATCCCTTATATTAGAGATTTTCAAAAATGTTTATTGTAATAGCATTTTTTTTTCAGTAAAAAGGTCTTAAATTAGAAGATAAAGTTGAACTAATGTATCAAATTTAATCCTCTAGAGAGTAGCAATATTTTACAATGTGAAAATACAGGTGCTTTTTAACTGCTAAAATCATTGTTTACATCTGAGAAGTTGTGCGTTGTATGGAGAATTGCGTTATAAAGATCTTCTACTGTATATAAATACATGGCATCTATAGTCATTGTCTGGTTCTGGTCCTCCATCTGTCCGCAGATAACAGTGCAAGAACTACCCAACCAAATGGTTTGAAATTTAATATATGCTATAATAGTTGCAGGATTTCAAATTTTATGAAAATCTAATCAAAACTTAAAAAGATATTAATAAAAGTTTTCTCCATTCTATTAAATCCCATCATACGTAATTAATTCAATGATATCCCATGATAGGTAATGATTCTATGCTGTCATGGTAATTACGTCCTATTTAAGATGGAGTCTTATTACTTCTGTATTACTGAATTTAATATATATAATTGTAATAAATTTTGTATTCATGCATTTTTGCATAAGAGTGTAACAGCTATAGCACCAAGATCTGAATATTTATAAAACTAGTTATAGTACATTTGCCACATTTGACGTACAATTTCTAACTTGTTAAAATACAGTAAAACTTGTGTGTAATGGAATTTTGTCTTAAGTCTTAACAAAAATTTTTCAAGGAGCCAGGCAAAAAGAATGCAGTACAATTGTAACAGGTGATTAACTTGATAAGAAAAAATTTCTAAATTGGAATTTTCTTCTATACTGTGAAATCCCATCCAGGAACAACTCACAAAGACAGGGGCACAGGGCAAAAATGTTCATCATAGCTCCATATATAGCAATGTGTGAAGATAGAGCAGAAACAGAGTAATCTACTCCCAAGCACATGCACTTTGGTTACAGCGGTGCATATCAGGCACTAATTATCATACATATTATTTCTGATATCAACATCCCTTTTCTATGCACATACATAGGAAAGCAAAACACACAACGATGAATGAGGTATCATAAAAAAAAAAAAAAAAAATTAAAGCCTTTTGACATAGTGCACATATTTTTCATTAAAACACATAGTTTCATTTTTTTTAAATACAGTTAATTAAAAATTAATGAAAACACTTATCAGTATTAAACTAAAAGATTGCAGTATTAACACCTTGCATGAGCCTACTGGTAATTAATAACTTGAAGAAAAAAAAAGTAACACTTTGACTATTAATAACACATAGAACATTAAAAGAAAATATATATATGATAGAAGGCGATAATGCTTTTATTTATTATAAGATGCAATTGGATTATCAGCTTATCATAAAATATAATTTTCTTTATTGCATTTTCAAAGACATAAAGTTGAAAGGCAATTTTAAGGCACCAGAGTGACATTTTGAGACAAATGAGAAATTACTAACCAGAAATCAGAGAAGTAAGTAACTGAGAATTACATGACAAGACTGCAAATCATGGTATTTGACGACAGCCAAATTTGGAAGGAGCAATTACTTATAAAAGGACAGCTGAACGCTATTAGCTAGAATATTGTTTTTTGTGCATTTGACAAAAAGAGAGCAAAAAGCGAAAGCATGAGCACATTATGTGAAATTCCTTCGTGAGACATATGAATCATAACCCTAGCATGAATGTCAATTATCCAAAAACATACAGTCAATATAACCACAGATAACTGCTATATGTGATGACTTTTGAACTTCACGTACAAGGAAAGTCTCCTTACGTGCATACACAGAAAAATCTGAAAAAATTACAGAATGTTCTTCTCATGTTGGTATATATGTTTATAAAAAAAATTTCGGCAGAACCACGATATAGCGTCCATAAAAAAATAATAAAAATTTTGTTTATTTCGCGATTTATCACCAGTTGGCAACAAAACAAAATTTTAAAAAATACGCTAAATTCTCTTTAAGGAAAAATGTTTTCATGCTGAATTTATTTAAGTAAGTTTAACTTAAATAAACATACTTTTACAACTAATGATTTGTCATATGCATTTATATGTATCTATAATGAAATTTAACGATTGTTTTATAAGGTTTAGAACAAAATTTAATGGACTAAAATAGCTTCAAACTCAAAATAAAGTTCAGATTCAGAACACTGTCAATTTCACTTTGAAATTGTTTGTGTCAGAGACAACAAAAAAATAGTATTGTTGCCATGGAAACAACAACTGATTTGATATCAAAATGTATAAGGAGACCTTTCTTAATCAGATAAATAACTTTTAAAATGCACTTAAAACTTATCCAACCAGAAAAACCATGTAAAATTAAATAACTTCATCAACTAGTATACAACATATAAAGTTATAGGAAGAATAATAAACTGTTTCATTGTTTTAGTTTAAATTCATTATATACTGCCATTTAAACACTCATTTAACCAGCAATTTCAAAATGCATTAAAATTGTTTGCATTTGGTGAGGGGAAATGTTGTTCACCAAATGGCAAGTCGTGTTCATCTTTTCATGCTAAATATTCAAAAGTATTTTATTTTTTTACAGTCTTTGTACTGGAATTCTGACGCTAAATTTGACTGATCCTTTTGGCATTTTTTTTTCAAAATATTCTGAGTATGCACCTTAAGAAAACCTTCCTTGTTACTTATTAGGTAATATGGACAGAGGAATATGATTATCTTTTATTTTTATATTTATGGCATTTACTTCACCTGGCAATCGAGAATGGAATGGCTAAAATGTTTGTTGATGAAAAAATTGGAAAAGAAAAATTTAGAAAGCTACTTTAATAGTATCTAATTAAATTAAGCATTATAAGTTATGAATAATTTTGACAAAAAGATTCAAAATCCATAAACATTGTAATACTACATGAAAAAAACTTCATGATACTTATTTTCTAATTTAATCTCTTAGATAAAATCACTTCAAATCAAAAGTCAACAACAAATTTTTCAATTTAGTTTAACAAAGTCATTCAAAACGAATAATATCTATAAAAAATCAAGATCAGAGCTCAACAAATGTGACTGCCAGGTCGCCAAAGGCAACCAAAAACATTTATACGAAATTTGAATATTTCCAACTGAGCGAAAAATGCCCAGGCCGGGAATCGAACCCAGATCCTTGGCTTACAAGGCCAATGCTTATTGGGTAAACCAATAAGGTTTTCTGAGCGAAATATGCTGGCTGGTTGTCGGCCCAGTTAGCTTAAATGGAAAAGCATTGGCCTTGTAAGCCAAGGATCTGGGTTCGATTCCCGGCCTGGGCATTTTTCGCTCAGTTGGAAATATTCAAATTTCGTATGATAACTTTACCAATCAGTTTGATTGTGTTAAAATAATAGTTCAAAAACATTTAATTGGTATCAATGCTTTCAGAATGTCCTGCTGCTTCAACTTTTTCTTTTATATTAATATTTTGATGTAAAAAGTGGCAGAATAAATGAGTACTGGAATTTTTTTCTCTCTTTCTAGATATACATACAAATCCATGCTACACAAAGGCATGGTAGTAAATAAGAAGCAAAAATTAGGAAATTCAGATTTTGAAGAACAGTGTCAAAAAAAAAAAAGTGTTTTATACATTTCTTATTGAAGGTAAAGTCAAAGTGTCCTACATCTGACACTTTAAAGATACTGATGAGTGTTTTAATTTTTAATAATTTTCTTTAAAAAAAAATATTTTAGTAAATAACAAGTGATTTTTTAAGATATTACATTCTTTATTCATTCAAACTTTGTAACAATTTTTTTTTTCAAAATTATATAATTTTGATAAGTTTCATTGATATAATTAGTTTATCTTATCTTTCTAAATTAATATAACTAAGTTGAAGAGTTAAGGTATTTCAAGACATACAATCAGTGTAATCTTGATTATTCTTTCTCAATGAATGCATAAAACACTGAGAATGCATATGAATGCATAAAGAAAAATCATGTGTTAAGCACAGTTTATGAAACACTTTCCAACACTTCCTGAAATCTTTAACAAAACTTCGTTATTTAGGGAAATAAGGTAAATAAGATAAACAGATAAAACCTTTAAAACTCTTATTTCAGCAGTTACCTTCCATAGCCAAATATGTATTCCAATTCTTTTGAACAGCCCTGTATTTGATCTGTAGTTTGATACACCGGGTGTCCTGAAAAGGACTGACTGATTTTAAAATTCAATAACTTGCAAACGGTAACAGATATTTAAAAAATTCTTGCAGGAGAGTTATGCATAAGATCAAAAGTTTTTTTTACAGTGATTTTTTATTTTAGTTCAAATTACAAACAAAAGATGGCGCTGTAAGCAATAGGAACTAAATACAGGCTCGATTTTTTGGCCTTTCTCTTTTTCCATGTGGAAAAAGGAAGTTAAAATGTATTGAGTGGGTCCCAAAGTACCAAAAATTGAGCCTGAATTTAGCGTCTATTGATCGCAGCGCCATCTATTGTCTGTAATTTAAACTAAAATCGAAAATCACTGTAAAAAAACTTTTGACCTTATGCATAACCCTCCTGCAAGAATTTTTTTTAATATCTGACACTGTTTGCAAGTTATTGAAATTTAAATTCAGTCAGTCCTTTTTAGGACACCCGATATATACTATATAATGGGAAAATTTAGTTTATCAAGGAAACGCATAACAGGTTGAAATTTCTCTTTCAGCATAATACTTTTGTTCAGCCCTGTAGTTTACATTATCTTTATTACACACCACTATTTAGATAAAACTTAATTCAAACTAAAACACTCTTAAAACTACTGAAATCATATTTCCAGAAATTATCATCCATAGACGGTCGTGTGTGTATCCAATTCTTTGTGTGGCCCTGTGACAGTAATTAATGATCGTTTAAGTGGTTTAGTACAAATTGCAAAAGTTCTTTTAATAAATACTATTGATCGTTAAAGAAATAATAAAAACTGGAGACTTCTTACTTTACAGGAGACAGTGAAGAGACAAACTGATGAAACAAACAATATTCTTTATTTCGGCCGTTAGTTGAATAGAAGGTTATGAAAATTCTTGCTTCTGGTCACCATTTTAAATAAAAGGACTGAATCTTTTAAGAAGAGAAAAATAACGGCCAACATGGAATAAATCCATGGGATTCCTTTTAATGAGAGCAGCATAACTTTAAAGGATTAAACTTTGAAAAAGAACATTTCCACATAACTAAAATATGACCCATAGTACGGCAAACTTATTCGGCCAAAAAGCAGCACGACATTCGAACGGCCGGTGGGCCGGCGCTCCGCTAAAAACTACGTTAAAAGACTACATCTTTTTCACACAACATCAAACCAAATTCTAAATTAAAGAGTTTTAGTGTTTAAATGATGAATACGGGGTTGACAAAGTAATTAAAAGGAAGACTTTAAATTGATTAGCTAAATTAACATTTACGGGAAATTAATGAGAATCAAATTACAAGCTACAGAATTAAAAATGTTTTCACTGATTGGAAAGCGAAACTGAAATTTCTTCCTGTCAGCGAACAGCATCAAAAGAGGGCGGCGCAACATTTCAATGACGTCATCATAAAGCAAGTTGACTTCCTCGATACGAGAGCTCCAAGAGATGTGCTCCTAAAATAGCAGAGTGCGCATGCGCAAGCTACCGATCCGCTCCCAAAGCAGCTATGAATATCGGCGGCGAAAAATGAACTTGTCTTACGGTAAGAGAATAAAACGTCAACATTGCGGCATAAAGATTGAGTTCAAATAGACATCAATGCAAAAAATAGTGAAAGGAAATAAAAATAAACCAAATTTAAATACTGTGAGAAGTATTCTCACAGACCCTGTATATCATTTTATCTATATTCTACAAACATTTCTTAGTAAACAAAATGCTGTTCAGCGTAAAAATGCATAACACATTTAAAAACCACTTTTAAGCAATTTATGCTCATACTCAGTAATTTTTACGAATTCTTTTGTATAACCCTGCATATCAACTATACATTTATACACACCATATAGTATGCATAAATATAGTGAAACTTAAAAGCATATATCATGATTACAAATGCATTTCCTGCCACCACCGCAATTATACAGTACTTCGGATAGAACATACTATCCGAAATATTTTGCATGGCCATGTAAATGCTATGCACTTCATATTATACATGAAATAACTTATATTAAGCCTCACCGACATATAACAATTTCATTATATAGGAAATAGTTTCATATAATTCAAGTAAGCCGAAACAATTTCCCACTATACCCACTATGTAACGGAAAACTTTTGTGTGGCCCTGTAAATGAATAATAAGTATTCTTTGCACCACATATTCTACAGAATGCATATTTTAGTGCACTTTGTAAATGCATATCAATTTTATTATGTCTGAAAGGTTATAATGTCACTAAAATTCATTTGGAACGACTTTTTCCCACTGGCCATAATGTAACAGAAAACTTTTGACTGTCTTTGTAAATAAACTAAACATGCTACAAACTTCATTTGAAATAGGGTTTGGGCTAGGGTAAACATAAATAACATCCAAAAATTTCAGGGCAATCCAAGTATATTTACGAGAGTTAGAGCGCTGCCAGATGGCTAGACAAACCAAAGTCATAAATACTTTTCAACTTTGTTGGAAAGTATTAAAAATGGATGGAAACTGGCAATGGCATGTATGAGAGGGGAGGGATAAACATACTTTTACTGGCTAGTACAACTTTTACCAGATTTTTTTTTCGATTTGTAGAGCTCTGATTAAGATTATGATTATTTTTTAAAAATATATGAAAAACAGAATACAGAACAAAAAATAAAAAATCAGAAAATAAAAAATCAGAAAATGAAAAACTAATGCAGCTGAAGTTCTATTTAATAAATTTCATGATTTCTCCTAAAAAGTTTGCAATATAGAAAGAAATTTCATTTAATGGAAAGTTAATACGATATCTTTTTAAATTACAAATATATATATGCATCATTCTTATATCTTATTATATTCACTATTTTAACTACTACATTTTAAGATATTTTTTTTTATTTCTATATATTAATTTTATCTTTTCATTCAAATAATTGATAAAATTGTTAAACAAGGTTTATCTCTAAACTTGAATTAGTTTTTGTTGGTGAAATATGTATTAATTTTAGCTTCTAATCCGTAAAATGTTTCACAATTTTGAAGTTCTTGAAACATACTTTCATGAACATCTTGTAAAAACCATATTGACATCGCATATCGCCACTGTTTTTTAAATTATAATTCAATCTTCAGAAATCTTTTTAAAGCCGATCAGATCAAATTAGTGTACTTTTAGAGTCTGCGGTGTCTGAACGGGGGTTGAACCCCCTTGGGCCCCCCTAGTTGTTCCTAAAACTTCAATTATGTCTGTTTAAGATGGATTTTTCATGAGCTTTTTCCTCATCTTTTTCATCATTTAATGTTTCTTCGGTGTTGATTTTTATCATAATCTGATGGGTATTAACATATGACAATACTGGAATCAATTTGATAAATATTTGGCCTTCTTCGGCTTGCCGTTTGTTTTTTAACTCTTTCCACTTTAATTCGGTCAAACACAGATCTTATTTTCTAAAGCAAATCCATAAATACCCATAAGTAGAAAGTGCTAATTATGATGAATTACAAAGAAAATGAAATAGTTTTTTGAAAATCACCTCCTTGGTCAGTTGAAAATGACTAAAATTTTGAAAGGTACTTGCCTACTTTCTTGTTGGCCATTTTCTATTTTTTTCTTAAACCTCTCATTAAATAATATAATATGATGGTGAAACAATAGCAATAACACAAAAGCATGACATCAAGATCGATTTCAAATGCAGCACTAGCATGCAATGTATGCATTTCATTTTTATCTATTTTGTGGATAAGCCATTTCAGTTTTTCTAATAAAGGATATGAACTAACAGATTTCTCTAGCTACTCAAAAAGTTTACTTTCATAGTGGGTGATAGAATAATTCAAAAATTTACTATCCTATTTTGGAGAGAAAAAAACTATAAAGACATGGGAATCATATTAAAGATATTATTCATATTTAAATGAGCTTATGTGGTGGCAAACTCATAAAAAAGACTACTATTGTATTACTATTTTGAATGACATTAGAGCTTTACGGCTGCCAGAATGACTGCTGCAAAATTTGATAAATCCTTTTGGCTCATAATTTCACAGTTCTATCTAATTTTTATGTATATTTTGTATCTCATATCTGTTATTTATGATTATTGTATGTGTTATATCTGTTTACATTTTCTGACTAATCAAAGAGCAATCTGTTCCTTCCAAGCTTCCATTAATATTGGGGTTTATTACATCCTTTAAAAAAATTTAGCTATAACAGTAGTATCATACAAAACCATATACAAGGAATTTGGGTGTGAACAACTTTATTCTGTGACTTTTAGGACAAAAGTCATCCTAGTATTTTTGAATTTTTCAGCTGGATAACGTCCTGACAAGCTTCTATAGATGGGATACATGGACAATACATTTGGTATTGGTTATTCACCGAAAATCATGAACATGTAATGAATGTGATAGCTAATACATTTTTTTTCAAAAATAGACAAGTACTTTTTGAAATTTTAATAATGAAAAAATTCATTAAAAATCACTTCGTTTTCAGTATTTAGAATTTTTTAATCGACATTCGATAGAAAAAAAATGTATTAAAAAATTTCATAAAATAGAAGTTTGTTAAATAGAAGTTCAAATGTATATAACAAATTAAACTTAACTTTTAAATCATTTCAGAGTTTAAAAGAAACTGGTTTAAAATCCATCATAATTTTAACTTCTAGAACAAAATAATAATGATAGCAACAACAATTTATAATGAAATATTCTTCTAATAATGCATACATGAAGCTACTTTTCCCACAGCCTGGTGGACCGTATAACAAGTATCCTCGTCGGTATGGAATTCCTATAAAATAAAAATAAGTTGCTTAACAAAAGAGAAAAAATTACACATTTTTATTCAAAAAATTCAAAAGTAAGCTATATGCAACAGGAGTGGAAGATCAGAAATCTATTTTATAGCACTGGTTATTTATCCAACTAATAGTAGGATAAATTACAATTCTGTAAGAGAATTCAACAGTTTTGTAGCAGAACAAACTTATGTTGCACCATTGAAGTTGAATAGCGTTTTCTCTTTTTTTTTCTTCCTAAAAACAAACAATATTTAAAAAAATGTTAACAAAGTTGACATTTTGTACTGAATTTTGCAAGGCTACGTTACAGTCCAGGAAAGGTCTTCATGACACAACCATCGCTTGTAACTCAAGATATAACACATTTATCAAAAAATGAACAAATGTCATTAGATTCCAAATCCTTTCAGTAATCAAGCCTTGCTGATTTTGTGCTTTTACATATAAAAATGATTTCATGAATGTGTCAGAGAGTTTTGCAATTGTGTCATGTGAGGAAAAATCTTTTTTATTTTATTTTAACAGCCTTAATGGCAAAAACTTTTTTCAATAACTATTATTTTTCACAGAGGGAACAGCAGTTGTATATTTGAGTAATCATCCTTTTTGGATTAAGATGGCATGTAATAAATTTTATATAAACTGAAATTTAGACAGTCACAGTGAAACTATAGCAGAATCCATTATCCAGTTAGTGATAAATTTCATCAGCTTTAATGATGCTACATACCTTAGCTACAAACATTGGTTGCGAATTCTTCAAGTCTATAAAAAATTCATATTAAAGTTTTTATTATTATTATTATTATTACTCCAATTTTCATTACTCAAGTTTTTCATATTACAAAATTTCCATTTTACTAGTAGATTGGAGCAGAATTCAGAAATTTTGCTATTTTTGTACCAGGACGTAACAGGAAATCAAAATTGGTGCAGATTTTCCACCCCTCAGAGTAGCTAAGATTAACAAATATTTTTTATTAAAAAAATATATTTTGACCATGACCACTGGTGTTCAATAAAATCTATACATGGGGGGGGGGGGGGAAATCTTAATGTTTTCAGTGGACAATCCCTTTGCAATTTTACTTCATTCCCTTTCCATTTTCTAATAGTGTAGGATTGCATCTTACCCAAGGTGCCACAGCGCTAGCTTACAAAGCACTGCCAGGAGTGATTGGAGATCACAACTCCGCCCTAAAGATACTCTAGCGACCAGCGGCAACGCATGCGCACTGGAGCTAACCTTCGGTATGACAGACGCTCTGCGAGCAGAAACTGAAGTGAGTTGAGGAAGAAAAGAACATTTGAGTGTTTTGGCGGTGAACTAGAGAGTGTGCTACAGAATGTAGTAAAAAGACATATATAAAATGACGTAGTATGTTTCAACGATGATAAAGTTGAATTTAAGATGCATTAATATTTATGTAAATAGTATCTTCATGTATATATCGTGTAAATAAGTATTCTACAATATAATTCTTTTTTTAAGAGAAAGTGTATCTAATTGCTGGTATCAAAGTAGCATTATTGTGTCAGCTAAGAGATTATTCCACAATAGTGAGATTATTTTCCATCCTACGGAGTGGAATGTAAAATAAATCTCTCAAAATAAAATTTTTACAACATCATCATGACATAATTAGAAGAAAAGAATGATACATTTTAAATAAAACATTTGATTCAAAATCTTAACTGACTGCTCATGAATTAGTTTGCTCTTTAAAAATTCTGATTCAACAAAAACTTTTTAAATACATATTTAAACTGAGGAACCTTGCATAAACAAGACTGTCCTTTAATATTTAGTTACAATGCTTGTCAACAAAAGAAAATAATATGCTGTTCTGCTGCCAATAACTAATGGGGAAGAATATTCTTATTAAATTAAAACTTTTGAACTGAGTTATATCACTAACTCTATCCTAAAAAAAAAATAATAATAATAACTAGTCCTGCTGCTGCCATAACTGAATTTATTGTGAACTTTTCACTTTCTTGGCTAATCTTGTAAAAACTACTCCATATAAAAACATGAATTCTCATATTTTTATATGCTATAATTTTTGCAAGATAAGTCAAAAAAGTGTTAAGCCGTGAACTTAGTTTTATAGAGAAATTTATGATAGATGAAGCATACCATTTTTAAATCAAAGAATTGTTTTAAGTGCTATTCAATGTTGAAATTGGTCAGGTTTAGTTCAGTTAAATGGGCTTTACAGGATCAAAAACCGTGCATAGCAATTTAATCATCTTCTGCTGACATATACTTGACTAGATTGTAGTATGTACTGTTCAATCATTTTTTAAATTTGTCTAAATTTTTTCTCCAATTTTTTATTCAAAATTTAATTTTCTGAATACAGATTTCACAGTTTGAAATAGCTGTTCTTATCTACTGTTTCCAGATTTTTAAAACTCCAAATAATAATAAATCCAATCATTTTTCAATGGAAAAATATATTTCCACATTAATATTGAATTAGAAAGAAAACTTTCAAATTATTAAATTAGTATGTAAAAAAAGCATTTAATGGGGAAAATTACATCACATTTAATATGACTTTCTTATAGTGTCTAAAAGAAAACTTTCTTTTAAACATTATAAAAGTCTAAGAGGCAGCAATATTTTTTACTTAACCATTTTCAACATGATGATTATCATATGTATACTTAATTAATCTTTCTTAAGCTGTTGCGACAGCGATGGAAGTGGGAACCAAAAAATCCCTAATCAAAGAGAAATGAATGGTAACTAAACTATTATTTTAACACAATCAGCACCGTGCGGAAGGGGGCGGTCGCCCCGGGCGCGGAAATTTAGGGGCGCCAAATTTGTACTACCAATTTTCGTTTTTTTTATTGTCGTCGATCATTTTCATTGGAATTTTTTGTCACTCTTCGATATTCTATTTTTTTTTTTTTTTTTTTTTTTTTTGTAAAACCAAATGTATGTATTTACATAGCGGGAATTTTTTTCCCAATGGAAGTATGTACATTTTGCATTTCCAAGTTATTGCATCGTTCACATTTACTTTGCATTGAGCTCTTTAGATCTGATGATTTTATAATATGCTTTTGTGATATTTTATTGCAGTGTTTCTTAAACTTTTGCACTCTGCGGCCCCTTTTACATCGTATACGAAAGTTTCTGTGCTAACCTATTCTGATTCCACTATGGGATCATTCTTATAGTCATTCGGTCATTACTTTGCTGTTAAAAAACGGTCCAGCACAGGATGAAAATGCTGATTACATGAAATCTGCCATTGCAGAAGGACGACAATTTTCCAAACTAACGTTCAAGAAAATTATACCTAGTGGAGAAATTATTAACCGTGATTGCGGCTTATTTGATAACTTAATTAAGGGAATCATTATATTTTGTTTTCTCTGTTTATTATTCACCAATTATCATGATCGCCCTCCAAAGTTAGCCAATCCAGATTGTGGGTTTTTCATGTAGAAGAAATTAAATCCTAAAATTCTTGAGCATAAAATTGCTGTAGAACACAGGAATGCATGCATTCGATAAAAGAAACTTGAGAGACATTTAAAATTAAATCATGTAATCGACAGCAAATTTGAAAAGAGCAAAAGTGAAAATTATTGAAAGTGAAAAAGATAATTGACGAAATATATTCAGGATGAAATTATGAACCTTCTTGTCAATGAAGTAAGAAAAGCAATTGTAGAAGAAATTAATAGAGCAAGGTATTTTTCAATTTCGTTCGATCGCACTCCATATACCGAGTGTCCTAAAATGGACTGACTGTTTTTAAACTTCATTAGTAACAGCTATTTAAAAAAAAAAAATGCGGGAAGGTAATGTAAAATGTCAGTATTTTTCTTTTACCTCGATTCCTGGCTTTAGTTCCAAATAGCAACTATAGATAGCGCTGCAAGCAAGAATGCCCACCTCGGGAACTCGGCTTACGCTTTAGAGTGATAGTGCCATCCCGAGGGGCAGACCACTAGCTGCTCACGTTACAAATGACTTTTTCAATTCTTATACTGCAGTTTTACAATGTCACATTACAACATAAATATCGATGATTTGTTGAAGAATTAAACAGGTTTATAGTCAATTCAGGTTACAGCAGTATACTTTATTAAACCATATTCGTGAAAATCAATGAAGTTTATACTGAATTGACAATTATGCCAGCAATGTATAACCACACAAGCACTATAAAAACAACACCTAGCGCCATAGGTGCTCAATCAAGGCCAAAACTGAAATCGCCCAACACTGATGCGAAAAGAAGAGGTTAAATGTATGGAGTGGGTCTCATTCTCCAATACAATCTTATTTTTAGTGGTCTATTCTGTATATTTAACCTTCTTCCTTCGCATGATGCCAAGGGGATTTCAGTTTAGACCTCCTTTGAGCGCTTATTGCTTGCCACCTCCCACACAGCACACTTGGTTACAGCAATGTCTCGGAGACATCGCAACGTCCCTTTATTGTCACGTCTCAGTGCGATGTAACTAGAGCGTCTCCGAGATGACAAGAAAGACTGTCGCTGAGATCATCCCTTGCGACATAATGGAGACACAAGCTGCCGTTTTCGCCCATGCGCAAATACCTCCAACTTACTGGCGCATGCGTGAACTTAATGGCGTCAAAGATAATTTGTAGAGAAGGATGTGCGCGTGCCATGTGATTGCTCCGTGTTTAGATTTGATATTGTGTATTGTTTTTACTATTTCTAAAGTGGTGCTTGGATCATTTTAGATAACATCCTGCCGCTCAGAGAACCCCCCTCTCAAAGCTCCAAAGGGGTGCTTCTTCAGTTTGGAAATTTTTAATTAACTATCTGGAAGAAATATAGTGTTTTGTTGTTTGTTTGTGTTTGTGTGTGTAGATAATAAAATTATAAGAGCCTCCTGACATTTATATTTTTACAATAAAGCTTATGAATATATTATTTATCTGTGTCATAAATACTGATTTTTTATTTTTTTTTATGAAGGGCAATTATAAGAATACACTTAGAATAAAAACTAATACATCATTTCGTCTCATACTATTATATAAATAGTATTGCTCATAAAACATGTATTGTAATTTTTTTTCTGTTATTTGATTGAATTGATATAATAGAAATATTTATCCAAAAATAGTTATTAAAGTTTATCATTTACTGCTTTAAAAGTATATATTTGATTTTTTTTTTTTTTTTTTTTTTGACTAAAGGATATATTTAAATTTTTAGAGGGGGGGGGGGGTATATATAGCTTAATAAGTTCTCTAAAAAATACTAAAGAAATTATAATGTGTACATTTCGATTGCAAAAATAAGCTTGCAAATATTGTTTTCTATAAAAATTAGCATTTTATGGAGATCTACTTTTAAATGATTAACAATTGATCTTCATCAAGTATAAAATGCTTGCATTCATAAATATGAGTTTTTTAATTAAGTTTGAATCAATACAATTCATAGAGTGAAAGATGAAATATATATGATGTAAAACAAGCAACTCAAGAGCAATTGATTGAAAAAAAAAGTTGTTTTATAGTTTGTTTAAAATGGATGAGAAAAAAATGTAAACAAGCTTAGAATAAACACTAATACATCTCTTCGTCTCATACTATTATATAAATAGTATTGTATGAGTTTTCTTTTTGCTGTTATTTGGTTGAATTGATATAACAGAAATATTTATTAAACAATAGTTATTAAAGTTTATCATTTGCTGCTTTAAAAGTATATATTTGATTTTTTTTTTTTTTTTTTTTTTTTTTTTAAGCTAAAGGATATATTTAAATTTTTATTTGTTTATTTTTTGAAAATCTACCCCTATACAGATTAAAGAAAACACATAATGCAAAAAAGCTGACTGAAATTACTACATAATTTGAGAGTACATCATATTGAAACTTATTTAGTTTAGTATTGTTGTTTACGTGTGGATGGGATAATAGAATTATAAGTGTCTCCAGACATTTATATTTTTGCAATAAAGTTTACATTTTTCCCCCTGTATCTGGGCCAAAAATATTGAATTTTTTTCTTTTTATGAAGAGTAATTATCAAATTTCTTATTAAATGTAATTAAATACGAGGGTTGGGGGGAGGGGGGGGGGTGGCTTTTACAGAACTCTATTTTTTGAATCGGTAAACTGCTATTTGCTAAGATAATAAAATTGTATTAGTCATTGATATTTTTGCATAATAAGTAGTACTTATGAAAATATTGTGATTATATACATATGTCAGGCTTTATTTATCATTTAAAAAGTCTGTGTATAAAATAAGCAGGAATATTTTAATTTCAACCTGCTGGTATAATAAGGTTTGTTTTTGTTTATATTCAAAAGCTTATGTTTAATTTATGAAAAATAAATTACAAAAAAATATATATATTAAAAGTTACAAAATATTTAGCATCTGCATGAGGAATAATAAATGAATAATTATTTGCTAGAAACATATTTTTTTTTCTAACATATAAATTTCTTTAATTCTAACACAGCGTTTCTTTAATTCGTTGATTTATAATTACTGAAGATAATTGTTAAACTTTGCAAATTCGAAGTAGATAAAAAAAAAATCCATTGTAATTAACATCAGGTTATTTGTAAATAATTGCAATAAAAATAGTTATTACAAATAATTAAATTATTATTATATCTATATTAGAGTATGTAAAACTTGTGTATATATGCAAAAAGATTTATCAATATCATGTTTATGACTGAGCTAAACAAATTTTGAAACTTATTTAGCTGAATTATTTTAATCTGTAGATATGTGGAGTTTTATCATTAATCAAGTATTTATTTATTTTTAACATAATATCATAGTACAACAAACTGCAAAATTTAACCCTTTTCACAACAAAGACTCTGTTGGAAAAAAAAAAAAAAAGGAGGGGCAATATATTGCTTAATAAGTTTCCTTAATAATACTTAAGAAATTAATGTGTAAATTTGGATTATAAAAATAAGCTTGCAAATATTGTAACGTATAAAAATTAGTATTTTATGACGATCTACTTTTAATGATGTTTAATAATGTATCTCCATCAGATATAAAATGCTTGCATTCATAAATATTATTCTTTTAAATAATTAAGTTTGAATCAATGCAATTCATAGATTGAAATAGTGAAATATGTATGATGAAATATGTACAAGCAGCTCGGAAGCATTTGATAGAAAAAAAAATTCTGTTTAAAATTGATGAGCAGAATTGTAAACAAACATAGAATAAACACAAAACACCTCTTCATTTGATGCTATTATTTAATAGTATTGCTCATCATAAATCATGTATTATATAAGTTTTTTTTCTTTTTTTCTGTTTGGTTGAATTGATATAATAGAAATATTTATTCAACAATAGTTATTAAAGTTTATCATTTGCTGCTTTAAAAAAAATTTCAATTTTTTTACATAAAGATTATATTTAAATAAAATCATAAGACGAAATGCAATATTTCACCTTGATTCAGTCACAAAATATACAATATGAACTTTAAAATGCTCACTGTTTTACTTAAAAGGCAGCAAAAAAAAAATAATAATAATAATAATAATATAGATGTTACAATTTAACAAATTACAAATGTACAGATTTTACAAATTTAAAATAAATTATACATTTTTTAACTTGTAACATCCATATTATTATTATTTTTGTTAGCCATTTAAGTAAAACAGTGATCTTTGTAAAGTTTATATTGTATATTTTGGTATATATTTAAATTTTTACCTGTTTATATTTTGTAAATCTGCACCTATAGAGAATAAGGAAAACTCATACTACAAAAAAAATCTCGATGAAATTCTGCATAATCTGAGAGACATCATACTGAAACTTATTTCTGTGTGGAGGAGATAACAGAATTATAAGTGTCTCCAAACATTTATTACAAGGTAATTTATATTTTTTGTAAACAAACATAGAATAAACACCAATTCGTTTCATACTACTGTATGAATATATATCACATTATTAATATAATATATTATACAATAGTATAGCTCATCATAGAGGTTTCTTAAGAAAGTTATCACAATCATAATACAATAAAATAATTGAATTTCTGTGCAAGAATAAGTGGATTTCGTTGCAAGATTTTATTAAATACAAGAAAATTTAAAAATCAGCTAAAAAATATTTAACATTTACTTGGGCTAGCTTCAGTTAAGTGCAGCCCTAAAGGAAAAAAAAACAACAACAACTGTAGAGCAAAATACAGCAACAAAAGGGTGATTTGGGGGGGGGGGGGGTGAGTCTGCATGTCAGTAGACCAATTTTCACCACTATTTCTGTTTAGTGATCTCCTCCTTGTTTAATGAAAGAAATTCTGTTATTAAATAAGGTATGTTAGGAGAAAGAAAGGCAGTATCACATCCAGATTGCTATTCAGGAATAGTGGCAGTAATTAGCATGTGAGTTTGCCAATATTGTGTATCATCATTGTCTGAAAGTAAGGGAGGAGTAGACTCAAACTGTTTGTATTAGAAAAGATTCAGGAAACATTTAGTAGCATATTACTTATACAGTATTTTTTTAAAAACTGATCAGGGTTTGTTGATATATATCTCGATGTATTTTGATATATATTTATTTTTAAAATATCAAGATTTTTGGTATTTTCGTAAACTTGATGTTTATTTTCAAAATATCAAGATATTTGATGTTTTGTATATTTGATATTTATTTTCAAAATATCACTGAGCAAGATAATTTTGACATTTTCAATTAAAAGAAGTGTAAATGAAATTTTCAATTGTTATTAACTGTATCATTCTGCAGATAAAAAACTTTGTTTCTGGCTCTGGCAGTGACTTTTTTATCCAAAGGAAACAAATATTTTCCCCAAGTTTTATGTTTGAAGCTTTTATTTTTAAATGTAGAACTAATAACTAGGCGAGATAATTAATTCAAAACAGCCATTGAAAGATATACTGTCTAATTTAGATAATCCATTATATAGCTTCATTAGAAAATAATCTTTTCCTATATTGGTTCAGTTTAGTATAAACTATAGATAATACATGTTAGGAAATAAAAAATAAGACAAGCTTACATTTATATTAAAATTCTTTAATTTAAAAACTATTTTGTTTTCAAAATTTCTGATTTCTTGATATTTGACACTGAATACTATAATATATATATATATATATATATATTAATAACTGCATAAATAAAATTATATCTGTTTTCAGTTAGGTAATCTTCAATTTTGTTCTAAGTAGAAAAAAGAAAGAAGGAAAAGAAAAGCAATGCATTTTTAGAATATTGTTTAAGTAAATTTTCATGTTAAGTGCAATATGTTTTAGTTTCTAATTTATATTATGCTTGAAAATATTTATTGTCAGCTAACTATTAAATAATTTGTCATTTAACTATTAAATAATTTATCAGCAAACTAGTTAATTATTTTGAAAATATCGGATATTTTTGATATTTTCGAAAATACCATGATATTTACGAACCCTGGAACTGATCATATCAATTATAAATTTTACTTTTTGAACACTATTCTAATAATTTAAGTACTACTCAGAATACTGATGATAAAAGCCCATGAAAACTGATTTTCAGAATAGACAAAGATTTAGGATGGTAGAGTCTTGCAATTAAATACGATAGTAAAGCCACTTAGACTGTGGATTATATTTAGAAAGAATATGGTACTGCATTAAGTACTTTTTCAGCAAATATTCAGCCTTAGATCACATTTTTCTGGATGCCTCAGATTTTACAGAAATCGCACAAACTTCCAATACCATAAAAAAATATTGTATTTCTGTAAATGCAAGAAAATTTAGGAATCGGAGGGGAAAAAAATTGACATTTACTTGAGCTAGCTTGAGTTAAATGAGGTCCTGAATGGTTAAAGCCAAGTATATTTTTTTACGTAAAGTACAGCAACTAAAGTGTCATAGGGCAAGGGTTGTGAGTCTGGATGCCAGTAGGTCGATTGTTACCACTATTTCTGTACAATAATCTTTGTCATAAATTTTGTTTTTAAAAAGATTAAGATTGTTATTCGGAAGCAGTGGTGACAATTGGTGTTTGAGTTTGCCAATATCGTGTGTCACCACATTTAGAAGGCCTCTAATTCAACTGAATTGTTATCCTGGGCTCACACATATGGATGATCTGCCTGAATACCATAACCCATACTCTTTGTCTGATACTTTTATATAATTATACGTAATAAATTTCTTCATGAATTATTTAGTAGCGATGTATTCTACTAATACAATATTTTTTTTAAAGTGACTATCTATTAAGAACTTTAGTATTCAAACACAATTCCAATAATTTGAATACCTGGAATATAAAGTGGTACAAGTCCATAAAAACTGATTTTTAGAAATTTAGAGTAGGATAAAATATTTGCGATAAAGTAGAGGGAAAATACAGTACTCCATTAAGAAGCTACTCCGTCCGGCGAAAACACCCGTTCGCTAATGTTAATCCAATGAAAGAAATTTTGTAAGATATCTCGCCTGAATTTCAGTATTTTTAAATCGCTCTTTTTTTTTTTTGCATTGGAAAGCTGAGATCGATCTCTACATCTGCCTTTTCTTACTTTTTTGATTTTATTTTCAGGTATTTTTAATTGGGACACTTTCACTTTCGAAACCGGTTTCGAAAGGACAAGCATACTCATAAATGAAAATTTTGAACAAAATCGAAAAAGTAAAAAACGGCCTTTGTACAAACTGACCTCAACTATCCAATGCAAACAAAAAAAAAAAAAAAAAAAAAAAAAAATCATTTAAAAATATTGAAATGCAAATAAGATATCTTTAAAAATTTCTTCCATAGGATTAGAATTCGCAAGTGGGTCTTTTCGCGCGACTGAAGTAGCCCCACAAGCATTTTTTTAAGAGTTCTATCACGTGTATTATGCACACTAAAAAATCATGTATACTAAATTTGCATTTCTATTTTATTAGAGGATACAAGAAGATTTAAGTTTCGAAAAGAAAATTTTTGATGTACTACATAAATGTCACTAGTACTATATTTCTATTATTTTCTAATTCAAAATATCCTGAATGAAAAGTAATAGAAATATGAAATTGAGTTATTCTGTGATGCATTTGAAGGGCACACTGGGGCAGCCACAGATTAGGCCCCCACTTGTAAGTGGGGACGTGAACGATAATTTGTTTTAATTAAAGCAAAATAATAGTAACAAAAATGTCATAGGGTGAACCTGCATGTCAGCAGGCCAATTATCACCAGTGTTTCCGAATAGTAATATTTGCCTTATTTAATGACAGAAATTTATCAAATTAGGTGAATATTGCTATTCAGATGTAGTGGAGACAATTATAATCTAGGTTTTCTTACTATAGTCCACTCATTACAGAACAGTACTAGCAGAGAAAGATCGCATAGTTGTCACAATGTGATATCTCATAGATGTGTTGTGCGATGCACTGAAGACGTTGCAACGCAGCGTCACATAGATGTCACAATGAGCTATCTCGTAGATGCTACAGTGCGACGTCGCATAGATGTTGCAGTGCGATGTACTATAGACGTTACAACGCGACGTCGCTGGTCACGGACATTTTGCGGTTGCCAGAACATCTGTGAGACGATCAGTGCGACATCGCAATGTCGCAGTGCGACGCACCTGCGACGTTTCAGAGATGTAAGTGTGTTGTGTGGGCTATCTCTGCTATTTGGAACTGAAACCGAGAACCGCAGTAAAAATACTTCTAATATCTTACATAACTCTCCTGCAAGAATTTCTTTTAATAATTGTCACCATTTGCAAGTTATTGAATTTTAAACACAGTCCAGTTTAGGAATCCAGTACACCTCACAAAGGACAAATGACGCAAATTATACGATACCGAAAATAGGAAATTTTCATTCGAGGAAAGGTTTCTTGACTACATCATGTCAAAAAAAAAAAAAAAAAAAAAAAAGGAGCGTAAGAAATTTAAGATAAGCTAATGTCCGACAATCACAGCTGCACGAGAGGTTATGTTCTCAAAGATGGTAGACGGGAGGTGCTGAGTTCGACCCAATCGCGCACGTCAGCCTAATCGTTTGAAATTGTCCGTAGTTTTCTTCGAACCTTGCCTAAATACGGGTTAGGTTCCCTTAGAAAGACCTTACAGAGAACACTCCCATCCCATTCCGTTCTACTCAGTGTTGATTTCAGGGGGTGGCCTGGGGGTAACATTCCCCCCTGGAGCAATGAGATGTCCCCCCGGAAGATTTGAGATTTTGTGTTTTCAATGGTCAAAAAGCACAATTTACCCCCCGGAACCACAGAAATCCCTCTCGGAGAAAAGTGTCTGAATTCAACACTGAGCCTACTATATCCAACTTGAAGATAATTGGTCGTCATAAACAATACCAATATCAACCCTTCAGAGCTCAATGTTGTGATATGATGCAAATATAGCTTCCCAATATAATGTTGTGAAAGCTCGAATCGTCGAAGTAAATAAATTCGTCTATTTTTTTACCATGCTCTACACATTCTCTAAACTTTGAGTTCGTGCTGCTGGTGTATGTCCAAAAATGTCCGGAGCTGCATAAAATGTGTTTTTTTTTCCTTCTCTTCTACTGAAAGGTGGGATATACTTATGTCCCACTTATCAGTTTATTTAAAGAAACATTGCGATACTCTATGGTCATGAAAAAAAAAAGCTATATCTGCAGTTTACGAACAATCGCAACAGATTTTAAAAGCTCTGGGAGACCTTATAGAAATGAAGTAAAATGAGTAAACTTACTCAGGAGCAAATAAAGAAATTCCCCTTTATTTACGGCTTAGTAGTTTGACACAGCATTTTAAATGAAATAGAAAAGTTAATATTATTCTCACGAAAAAAAAAAAAAAAAAAAAACTGTCAATGTTTTGATTCCCAGCAAACTGATTGAAACACTAAAAAACACATTTTATGTGTTTTTGAACAAGATTTTGAACAAGAAAGCTAAGATTTAGTTATGTCCGTAAATGTAGAGTCCTTGTTTGAGCAAAACAGAAAACATAAAATTCGCAGAACAATTTGACTATGAAGCTCCTGATGAAAGTGGACATTTATATGAAAGTGAAGTATTTCGTGTTACGCAGAGACACTTTACCGTGCAACTGAACTGGAGGTTTAAGAAACTGAGAAATATATAACAAGAATTTGAGTTTCTGGTGGTGCGAATCTAAAATCAGTTATCAAAAATCTGTTAATATTACCTGGACCTGGCCCTTTATTGCTGACTTGAATGGACTTGAATTGTAAAGCGAGGTTTTAAATGCGAAAACCTTATTTCTACCATTAGATAAGAACTTTTATAAAATGGATCATTTAGAAATCCTTTAGTTGCTCCATAATTTTAACTTACGGAAAACAAGGAATTACAAAAACATGGAGGCAGCGTACATAATTTATAAGTATTTCAGTTACAATAAAATAGCAAAAAACTACTTAAGATCTACTATGAGTCATTAAGCAACCTGAATTTACTTTCTATAAAATTCAGTGTGTCGCAATCTTTACACATAAAATAATAAACGATTTTGCTACCCTAAATGCAAGAAAAACTAGTCGGATGTACCAATCCCAAAACTTTCTTCCATCTCATACATGTTAATACTTGAAAATTCGCTATCACACTGCCAAAATTAAACGGCAATCTATGCCCATCATGAGGATTCTAAAGATATGAAATTCCATGCATTGGTTCTTAAGATATGGCCATCTCTGAAATTGTGTAAATCCAGCAAAATTCAGCCTAGCAGGGCCATCTATTGGGTGTTTTACACCAAAACCCATGTTACTCCAAAACCACCAAGCAACCACTTATGTCAAAGTCTAACTGAAAGTTTGAGGAAAATCCGTGCATTAGTTTTTGAGATAGAGTTATTGCGAAAATCATGAAAATTCCTGCATAGCAGCGCCACCTCTTGGACGATTAACCTCAAAACCTAATCAGCAACAACTTGTGTTAAGATCTAACTAAATCTGAAGTTAGATGAAAATTCGTGCATTAGTTTTTGAGATAGAGCTATTGCGGGAATAGTGCAAAATGCAGCACAGCAGGCCACCTGTTGAGCGATTTACACCAACACGCAATAAGCATCAAGTCATATCAAGGACTATCTGTATCTGAAGTTTCATGAAAATCCGTGCATTAGGTCTTGAGATAGAGCTATTGCGGAAATCGTAAAACAATGCAGCAGAGCAGCGCCACCTGTTGAGCGATTTACACCAAAACGTAATCAGCACCAAGGCATATCAAGGACTAACTGAATCTGAAACTTCATGATAATCCGTGCATTAGCTCTTGAGATAGAGCCATTGCGGAAATCGTAAAAAATGCAGCATAGCAGCGCCACCTGTTGAGCGATTTTCACCAAAAACTAATCAGCATCAATTTGTATCAGGTACTAACTGGATATAAATTTTTATTAAAATCCGTACATTAGTTCTTGAGATAGAGCGCCCACAAAATTTGTGTCACACACACAGACAGACAGACATTTTGTAAAAGCATGTTTTTCGGAATCTCTGACCCCTAATATCCGTCGAAAACCGGAATTCGAAAATTTTCATGAATCCAATACTTTCTTCTTGTAAAGATAGAAGACAGTAATAAAATGGAAGTAAATGTACTTGTACTTGCCTGATATTATATTTTATTTTATATTAATTAAAACACTGTTTCAGTTATCTTCCTTAATTAATGTACTGAAAATATAATTTATTTTTATCTTTTACATTATGTTCTGCAGGTTTTTTGTTTGTTTTGCTTTTTTAGTACTTATTGGTTGAAGGGACCACTTGTTTCTAATCTGGTTGTTAGCGATTTTTACCCATTTTCTGCAGCTTAAAGACTAAAAACAACTAAAAATGGCTAGAAAAATATACGTGAGAAGGGTTAAGAAAAATCTGTCGCAAAGCATCACGATATCATTAACAAATAAGTGCAATTTTCTTTTCAGTTATTTAGTTTTTTGGAATTTCTGAATTAAAATTAAATCTTTTAAAGTTCTAAAATAAATGCAAAATATTTATTCAATATAATTTATTTCTGTTTCTGCCCTTTATCAATTTTGAAGGAGGCAGGGGGGGGGGGGCGCCAAATTGACACGCTGCCCCGGGCGCAGTTTTCTCTTCGCACGGCCCTGAACACAATCAAACTTATTGGTAAAGTTATCATACGAATTGAATATTTCCAACTGAGTGAAAAAATGCCCAGGCTGCCATCGTTTACATGGAGTTCCTTTACCTGCGGTTTATTCCATTGAGCTGTCTACATGGCATACCAAATGTTATTACCAATAAGGTTATCTGAGCAAAAATGCTCACTGATTGTCGGCCCAGTTAGCTTAAACAGTAGAGCACTGGCCCTGTAAGCCAAGGACCTGGGTTCGATTCCTGGCCTGGACATTTTTTCGCTCAGTTGGAAATATTCAATCCATATGAATGGTAACTGATTATGGAAGATTGCCACTGGTTATAATAATAACACTTAATCTTCTGTAATTGGAGAATCTTTTTATAAGCAGAGCAAATTAGCAGGTTTAAGAGCCTGTGGGGGCAGGACGGTAGTTGTAAAGAGAAGCTCATAAAGAGAAGGGCCCTGTATTTAAGTAAACAAAACTTACCTCTCTCTGTATACCACTGCGGTGTACTGATAAATTCCCGAACATCTGCAAGTATACGGTCAGCCATTCCTTCATCTAAAATAACAGACGAAATGGGTCTACGCTTCCTGGGATGACCAAACTGTCGCCATTCAGAACCCATAGCTGTATACATTATAGTTTTGCCTTCTTCTTTCTTCAAGGCTAGCTTCCTAGCTATAATCAATGTGTTCTGTTTGTAAATAAATAACAAAATATGCAAAAATCTGTCATGTTAAATATAATATTAATGATTTCAAAGCCTTTAAAAAGACGAATGCAAATACCTTCTTCTAGCATCTTAAAATACAAAGTTTTGTCTCTTCCAAGTGCAGTCAATGTAACCGTTTCCCAGGGAACTCCCATATGTAAATCTAAGGTGTGCTGTTCCCGATTCCTTTCAATTCTAATCCAGGTCTTGTTGTAACTATAAAGAAAAAAATTTATGTATAATAAACATGATTGAATTTAAACAATACAACATATCTTTAATAACATAATTAATTTTTGAGAATTTGAAACTGAAATTTATCCAGGATTTGTGCTAGAGCAGAAGTCACCAACCAGTGGTCCATGGACCACTAGTGGTCTGCGTGGATATGGATAGTTTGGTGGTCCACAGAAAAATTTAATATTATTTACATCTTTTTTATATTTAATTAATAACACAACAAAAATAATATTCTCAAAAATTCTTGTATTATGAAATCTTATATGTTTAGTTTGGAAAATTTAAATTGCAGCAGTAATTGGTAGTTATGTTAATAGAAGTTATTCGTTATTATTTCCAATAGAAATCATTTTTAATTTTTGGCTCTCCATAAAGGAAATACCCACTGTTGAGGGGAAAAGCATTGAAAAGTTTGATTTAGCTTTTAACAACATATTTGTGCGAAGAAACATTTTATCTGTTACCGCATATAAATTTCAGTTACTTGGTCTTAGTTTTAAATTCTTCTTTCCATCTTGCAGTAATGCAATTGGAACCAAAATTCCATGAACTGTTTTCTAACAAGAAAGAACAAATATCATTCTAACAATATATCATTCTTAAATAAGTGTAAAAGGTTTTGTAATAACTAAACTGACTTTAAAAATTTTGTCACAATTAAACAACTTTTAATTTTTTTTTTGTTTTGATGAAAGCTGTGTTTATGATTTTCTTATAATTAAATAACCATTAGCAAGTTTATAAAACTTGCATTTCATATTAATAAAATATAAATTCTCTTATCGTTATTTTACAAATATATTTATGTTTTTAAAAATTCATATTAGTGGTCCCCAAGATATAAAATTATAAGTTTAGTGGTCCACGAGGTCAAAAAGGTTAGTGACCACTGTGCTAGAGCATAGGATCATGTGATTCATGAAATATACAGTTGAACTCGTTTAATACGACCATGGCTAAAATGAGCAATTTGCATGTTAAGAATAGCTCATCAGTTAAACAACAAGGTGGCCATAATTAAACTGACAGTACTCACAAGCAGGGGTGCAGAAAATGTTTCTACTCCGAGCATTTCCCCCAATCCACATGAAAATTTCCCCAAAATTTTACAGTATGTTATAGGATAGGTAAATGCTGTATTACCGTAGATATAGAAAATTTATTTTTTCAATATTTCTCAACTTATGCACGAGTATATATGTCAGGGCTGATTCTGAGTGAAAAAAATTTTCTGAAATTCACAGCAAATTTTCTGAAAGGTTACAACAGAAAAGGGGGGGGGGAGGTACTATGTTTTTTTTCGCGGCCCTTTGACGAAATTTGCGGTTATTTCGCGATCTTTTGACGAATTTTGAGCTTATTTTGCGTTCGTTTTGACGAAATTCGAGGGTTATTTCGTCCTCTTTTGACGAAATTCGCGATTGTTTTCCCATTTTTTGATAAAACTCGCGGTTGTTTGACGAAATTTGCTGTTCTTTCGTGATCTTTTGACAAAATCTGCAGTTTTTTGCGATCTTTTAACGAAATTCGCGGTTATTTCACCCCTTTTGACGAAATACGTGGTTGTTTCACTATCTTTTGACAAAATTTGCGGTTTGTTCGCAATCTTTTGACGAAATTTGCGTTTATTTCGCTATCTTTTGACGAAATTTGCGAGTTTTTTCCGTTTCTTTGACGAAATTCTCCGTTATTTCGCCGTATTTTGACGAAAATCGCAGTTATTTCGTTCTTTTTGACAAAATTCGCAATTGTTTTGCGATTTTTCCACGAAATTTGAGGTTGTTTAGCAATCTTTTATCAAAATTTGCGGTTCTTTAGCGATCTTTGACAAAATTTGCGGTTTTTCGCGATCTTTTGACGAAATTTACGGTTATTTTGCGATCTTGTGACAAAATTTGCGTTTTTCCGTAATTCTTGGACAACATTCGAGGTATTTTTGTATTTATGTACGAAATTCCGCCGTTAAATTTGACTGATCCCTTATTACATACATGAGTAGTTTCACTAGCATTTTTTTTCAACATATTCTGAGTATGCCCTGTATGGAGACCTTCCTTGTCAGAGTATTCTGTAGCGCGCTCTAATTGAGAGAATGACGCCAAATTTTGTAAGAAGATTAAGCAACACAGGGGACAAAGGATTCTGCAGAAAAAAATTAGTTCCAAAAATCACCACTAGGGGAATATGTGGTGCTGTGTAACAGAAAAGAGAGTTTTAAAACATTCTGAATCAATACTGAAATAAAATTACCTTTTATTTAGCACATTGAACTATTTTAGTATTGTGTGATTCCGCCTTTTTTAAAACTCTCTTTTCTGTTACACAGCGCCACATATTCCCCTAGCAGTGATTTTTGGAACTAATTTTTTTTTTCGCAGAATCCTTTGTCCCCTGTCTTGTTTAATCTTCTTACAAAATTCGGCGCCATTCTCTCAATTAGATCATGCTACAGAACACTCTGGTTACTGTCAGTTTAATTATGGCCATTCTCTATATTAATATCTTCATGCTTTTTATGAGCTACAGAAGCAAGATGACGGTTAATACGGGCAAAACATATGCTCATCATTGAAAACTGTTCTCTCAGTGAAAATATTTCTACAGTAGAACCATCTGTCAAAATGTAATAATTTGTCAATTTTACAGGAAGAATTTCAACCTTTAAACATACCACACACACACACACACACAAGAAAATGCAAAGGAATGTCCTGAGGTCACGAAAAAAGGAGATAGAGACGTTTTAAATATTTCCCCTTTGTAAGATTTACAACAAAGCCACAAAAAAGAAGGAGTGTTGTAGGAAAACTTTGTTTTTTTTCTTTAAATACAAACACTGGACTGTATTAAGATGCCTTTTCATGTCTCTTTTTGGTTTTGCACTGTTAAAATGAAAAGGATACGTGAAATCAATAGTTCAAAAATTGCAGTGACTACTGCAATGTTAGCCAAGTTTTCCTGGGAAAACAAATATGATTGTTTGCATTACTGAACATTGTTAATGTCATATAAAATTACTAGTTCTTTAGAGGCTTTGACTTCAGTAATATGATTTTTTTCTAAAGAAAAGACCAGTCTAAATAAAATGACACTTACAGACTAAAAATTTTTTCACAACTTTATAATATTAATTTCAGCAATGCGATAATTATAGAAATTAATAGTAGTAATTAAGTAGTTAATTATGTGTTCATTTTTAAATTTTTACTATCTTCACAAATATTACGAGTTACAGTTAATACGATGATTTTTATAATTCCCTTGTTTCTGGTATTAACTGAGTTTGACAACATATTTAAAAACCCAACTTAAAAAATGCACTTTTCAAGCATTGCAATTAAAATTTCGGGAAAATCCCACCTTAATTTCTTATTCTTGGCATAAAATATGTCATCATGTAAATAATTTTTTAGAAAATTCACAATTTTTATGATGATTTATATTTAGCAGGACTTGAAATTCGTGGTAAGAAGACACAATTCTCTTCTCAAATTTGGAATCAAGCTCAAAAGAATTTATGTTAGTAGGTGAGGTACTACCAGGGTTCGTAAACATCCAAAATACTCAATATTTTTTATAGGGGAGAGCAGGGTACAGTGGACCACCCCTTATATTTTACTTATTTTTAAATTTTTAACGATTTTCTTTTAGGCTAATTGATAGCAGCACTGGATTGATTACTTATAGCCTTCAGAACACATCAATAGCTCAGAATGAACTCTGTTATCCTGACGGGTTGTTTTGAGCTCCTAAAAGTAAAATTTTTTATCATCATACTTTTCTTTATTAAGTAATTAAAGGTTATGGATAAATAAGATAAAATAACTTTTTTGAAAAGGTAAGACACTTGTCTTTATTTAATTTAAAAGTTTATATGCTTAAAAGAAAACTTTAAATAATATTTTTATGCATGTGTATTGAACTTCAACAGGGGGCACAGTGGACCGCCCACTGCTGGGGTACAGTGGTCCGCAATGAATACCGCTCCTGTAATGAAGAATTTTCAAAATATTTAATAAGTGCTTATTCTCTATAAAGAAATATATTATTTTAAAATAGTTATTTAACTATAAAAATAAAGTAAACAAAGAAAAATGACTATTTAACCCTACAATGCATAGAGTAGCCATTTGGCTGGCACACTTTAAATTTCATGTTAATATGTTGTTCAGATTATAATGTAGCCATCTGACACTTTAGTCTTCTCCAAAATTATGGATAACAGTTCACGTGTCATTTTTAAAATAAGTTTTCTTGTTCAATATAGTAGTTTTTTGGGAGGGAGAGAAGGAGAGAAATGAAAATCATGATTGTAGAGTTAACATAGTAAGAAATATTTTGTTTTGTATTTACTGCCTTTGAAAAATATAACTGTAGCCTAATAAGTAATAGATGACCTCACTGGATTGGTTATTTATAGCTTCAGAGCACATGGTTAGCTCATAATGAACTATTTTATCCTGACTATTTTGAGCTTCTAATAAATTTTTCATCATCATATTTGTCTTAATGTTTGCTGATTTTTTTTTTATTTAATTAATATCTTATTTGCAATCACTCCTGTATCTTATATTGTTATTTTCAAAATATAATAAATTTTTTGATAATTCTTTAGTGTTATGTTTTTTGTTTCAAAATGCTCCTTGCAAATTTGTATTATTATATTATTTTGGAGGTAAAGGGGAAATAAAAAAGAATTAGATTAATTATAAATAGATTTATACTGTATTTTAGACAATAACTAATAGTGGACCACTGTCCCCAGTGGGTGGACCAGTGTACCCCGCTTCCAGGGCACACTGGTCCACTTTATGGGTGCATATAACTTTTTTTTTTTTATTTATTTATTGTGAACTATGTCCTGCGAAAATTATGAGGTATGTAGAAAGGTTAAAAGAATATTCAAAAATATTTTCATGTAGATTGATCTCTCCGTTAAAGAGAAAAAAAGGTTAACTGCAAAAGTGGTCCACTGTACCCCGGTCTCCCCTATATTTGATCCGATATTTTTAAAATAATCAACTTATTGATGTATATAAATATTTTCACACCTAATATAAATTAGAAATTAAAACGTATTGTACTTAGGATGAAAACTTAATAAAACAATATATTAAATACCTTTTTTTTTTCCCTTATGGCTAATTCCATGAAAACTTGTCATGTCTGCCACACAGCTGAAAATCGCTATGCTTGTTGGCTACCAGTATTTTAGAACAGAAAAATGTCACTTATTTTATAGGAGATATCTCATCAATTGAATAACGCGAAGCCAACTTTTCGAAAATAACGGTGGCCAACAAGCATCAGTGATTTTCAGCTATGTGACAGACATGACAAGTTTTCATGGAACTAGCCTTTAGGTAATGAAATTTAAGGTCAACTAATTGAAAATGGGCACTGTCTGTTTTTTTATACTCGCAAAAAAACAATTAGGATTTATTATCAAGTTCCAAAAAAAAAATTATGTTTTATACAACAAAATTGTATACAAAATAATTTGTTTTATTGAAAAATTTGAACATAAATGTAAGCTTGCTCATTCCCTAACCTGTTGTGTCATTTAAATTGAAGAAAACAAAACCAGAAAAGATTCTAATGAAGCTGTAAATAACTTCTCTAAATTAGTCAGTTTATCTTTCAATAGCTAGCTGTTTTAAGCAGGTTTGGTAAAAAACCTGTTTTTTTTTCAAAAAACCCAAAAAACCCGGGTTTTTTTAATAAGTTTTCCTATTACATATACATTATATTTTTTGATAAAAATAAACATTGTTGGATATATAACTAATATAACTTCATTTAAAAATAATTTAAATTAAATAATTACAATCAATTATGTAGAAAATTGAAATCATTTAATATTTAAACATTTTTTTGTAAAAGCTGTCTTATGTTCCATGAATAAAATGCTCTACACAGAGAAACATTGATACATTGAAAATCTTAATAAACAATCTTTTGATTACTATTACTATAAATAAATATATGGTGTAGTTTCATAAATATAATATACTTTCCCATGGCTATTCAAAATAATTTTTTTGAAATATTTGCAATCTGATATATATGATTTTTCTGTTAGAACACTACATGAACAATTATTATCTTTTATTGAAAGTAAAGCTTTTTATAAAGAATTCTTGGAGTGATTTGGAGTGATTGGAGTAGGGTTTTTACACGTTTCAAGAAGTATTGTGTATTGTCATTCAACACTTCTCTCAGAATCCGCCACGTTTAAAAAAAAAAAAAAAGGCGACAGTAAAATAAATAGAAATACCTATTTACCAGCTTTTTAGACTACTGAAAACATTGATCTTAAAATGGAAAGTAGATTTATAAAAGTTTTCATCCACTAAAACATTTAAACAGCTATCAGACTTAATACACAGGCTTTTTTTTCTGAGCTATGTTATAATACATATTATTTTTAAATGTCTAAACTAAAAATTAATAATATATCTTTTTAGGCATTTTTATGAGACTTTTTTGTATTATGTCTCAAGCAAACCTTAATCTCGATTTTCTCCCATTTTTTGTCAGATCTAAATAGTGGATTCGATTATGCAATAGACGATTTAAATGTATCTTATTGCGTCTTTTAGTTAAAGTAAACAGGTGCTTCGCTAGCACCCAATTTTTGCGCCCAATTTTGTCACAACAATGTCCTCTTATTCGACTTCATATCTTGAGTTTTTTTTTTTTTTTTTTAAAGGCTGTTCTCAAATCCGAAGGGGCAACTTTATGACATAAGTTTTAATTTATTTTTGTTCGACAATGCATGAAACTAGCAGATGCCATTGTTCAGAAACTATGTAATCAAACGGTGTTTTCCGGGGGTTTTTTTGCAAACACAATAGATCTTTCAGAAAATGTGTGTTCGGTCAAAGTGGGCGTTTTGAAACGAATTTCCATGCGAAAGAAGAATAACCACTCAAGGAAGGTTAAAAACATCTTTGTCACATGATCAAAATTGCTAACAACTCAATAGGTAATTAATTTATCAAAAATGGAAAACACAGTTCGATTCCAAATAGCTTCCATAGTCAGGCCTTCCAATTTTATATCTTTCTGTTAAAAAATGAATTTGTACATCTGTCAATGCGTTCAGTGCTTGTTGAGAAGAACGGTTGAGAACAGCCCTAAAAGATAATCTCCCCAATCTTCTTTTACAGCTTGGCTGAAATCTTAAAGGTCATTTTATGTTATTAATTATAAATAATCTACGTTTTCTCAAAGGAAAATATTTTATTCAAAATATTGAATATTTTTAATCTATTTTATCTTTGCTAAATTCACCTGTTTTAAATTTTCTCTTTAGAGCTTCAAATATGTTCATCAACACATGCAATTTGCATTCTACCGCATACAAATATAACCTAGACTCACTATGTCTCACTGTGACTGCTGGAATAAGACTGTTAAAAGTAGAAATTATTTACATCCAATAATTTCAAAAACTTAAATTACAAAAATGAGAATATATTATATTATTTTCTAAAAAAAAACAGTTGGTTAACTAATTGATTTAAACTGTGCCAACCCTGATGGTAACAGAATAAAATCATAATGCAAAACCCTAATCCCAATGTAGAAATATAAGAAAAACAAAGGCTTACTAAACCCAATAGCCATAGAGCAAAGAAAACTCACAGCCAATCATTCATTAGCATACAAAACAAAGAGTAACCAATGGAGAGAATTACTTATGATTATGTCATCATTGAGGCATAATGCAATCCTTAGTAAATCTTAACTAATCAAGCAATCTAAGTAGTAAAAATGTATTTTTAGCTCAAACCTGCCATTTTGGCTATTTTTAAAAATAAAAGGCTTAAAAAAAAGAAGAAGAAAGAAAACTAACTACTTGTTTTTTTTTTTTTTTTCCCAGCTAATTTTAGAAAAATTAGTTAGTCTGCCATCTAGATTTAAAGCTTATAAGAAAAGTTTGATTAAAAATGTTTATCACCTTACAAATTTATTAATGCATCATTTTTTTTAGCTTTGCTTTGTAGCTTCTGCATAACTTGGATTTTGCATTTTTCAATAATGTGTAAAATAAATGCAAACATTGGGGGAAAAGAGAAAAAAACCAGATAAAAAAAAACAGCATGTTTTTTTTAAAAAAAACCATTTGGTTTAAGCCATGTGTGGTTTAAACCAAACAACCCTGGTTTTAAGTAAACATTGTCCCACATAATTATTGGTTATTACATGTAAAAATTCAGTTTCAAACACAAAGATTGGAGATTTATTTATTTATTTATTTTTTTTAGGGAGGGTAAGGGATGCTAAAAAAGCCACTGCCAAAGTAAAAGTTCTTATCCACAGAATGGCACAGTCAATAACAGTTAAAAAATTCATTTAGACTTAAAATTACAAAAGTATCATGACACAATATTTTGAAAATAAATATCAAATATATGAAAATACCAAAGATATCAAACTGCATGAAATTTTGAAAATAAATATTGGATATATATCCATTGATACATATCACCGAACCCTGGATACTACAACCCAAAAAATTTTCCAACTCTTTAGTGAATTTGTTTTCTCCTTTTCTTATTTTTTGTTTTGAACAATGATTAAATATGAGAAGCAATTAGTCACCAGTATTAAATTAGAAGCAGAAAAAATCAATAAAACTCAATTGTTAAGGACATAACATTTGAGGAGTCGCATTTTTATTTAAGAAATTGATCGCAGAACTATCCCCTTACACAGTCTATCCCTTCTTTTTGCTCCAATCTAGATAAAAGTATGTACTCCTAGAATTGACGGAAATAATCTTTATATAAGATTCATATTTATATAAGACATGTGCTTGAAACTTTCAATACAATTACAGAAAACTGCAAGTAATAGGAAAAAGGTCTCACTAAAAGAAGTGTGTCCCAACACTTGGTACAAAATCAAATGATGTAGATATTTTCCCTGTCTCGTGTTGTTTAAATGTAGTTTCAACACTGATGTGCTGTGTGTGTTTGGCATTCATAGTTATCCACTGGAGCAACCACTGGTAACTTTTATCTCTACAAGGCACTTCTAAAGTCATCATATAATGGCGTCTGAAAAAGATCATAGCAACCATAGATGCTTTTCTTAAAGCAGCTAATCCAGCACCTACTCCTACCAGTCCAAATCCAGCTCCGAAATATGGATTATCTTGGAGTGATCCAATAAAATCTGACAAAGGCATTTTTTTTTTTTATCCTACGATTGAAATGGAAGTTTCAAAAGGTAATTGAGAAATACGATGAATTGAGAAATTAATTGAAACACGCGATTTATAAAATGTTAAAAAATATTTTTTTATGATTTCATATAAAGTGATCAACAATGTGCTGCAAAAATATTTCCATCTGTGCTGAAAGTCACACAAAATCAATATTATTCACTTATTCGTCGATTCGCGCCGACGGCCATAAGTCAGCAAATGTAAACAAACAAAATTTCAGAAGTTCCTACATCTACCATCGATCTTATTTTTCATTGGCTAAGTAGAATGTGATTTTAGTAGTACGCCATCTGATGGAGAAAAAATGTAAGCTCTCGCTTCAGGAAAATCCAGTCAAGCACTTTGCATTAAAAGGCGGAGGGCGGAGCTTCACCGTGATGGGAAATCCGCAATAGAAACTCAAGGAAAGTTTAGACAAGTTGGAAATTGCTCGTCAAACGTGGCAAATGAGGTGCGTTCGTACTATAACTAGTTTTATAATTATTTTTTGCACCCCATATTGTACTGAATGTATAATTTTCTGCACTTCATAAAGCGCATAGTCTGATACATCATTAAAATGCACTTGCAATAATTTTTCCCATTGGCCGTAATGTAAAGAAAAACTTTTGACTGTCCCTGTAATTAAACTATACATCCGATTTTTCTAAAATTTGAAAGGTCTCGACAAAATTTTGCAACAGTTATATCTTTAAATTTTCAGATCATTCGGAAGGCTCTCATATCATTAAAATGCACTTGCAATAATTTTTCCCATTAGCCGTAATGTAAAGAAAAACTTTTGACTGTCCCTGTAATTAAACTATACATCCGATTTTCCTAAAATTTGAAAGGGCTCTACAAAATATTGCAACAGTTATATCTTTAAAATTTCAGATCATTCGGAAGGCTCTAATATCATTAAAATGCACTTGCAATAATTTTTCCCATTGGCCGTAATGTAAGGAAAAACTTTTGACTGTCCCTGTAATTAAACTATACATCCGATTTTCCTAAAATTTGAAAGGGCTCGACAAAATTTTGCAACAGTTATATCTTTAAAATTTCAGATCATTCGGAAGGCTGTAATATCATTAAAATGCACTTGCAATAATTTTTCCCATTGGCCGTAATGTAAAGAAAAACTTTTGACTGTCCCTGTAATTAAACTATACATCCGATTTTCATAAAATTTGAAATGGCTCGACAAAATTTTGCAACAATCATATATTTGAAATTTCAGACCATTCGGTTGGGTAGTTTTTGCTCTGTTACATGCGGACAGACGGACGGACAGACGGACGGACAGACGGACAGACGGACGGACTGAACGACGACTATAGGTGCTACGTATTTATATAATTACGAACGCACCTAAAAAGAGGTGTTCACAAGTTCTAAACAGTCAAAAAAGTTAAGCAAAGGAAATTCCTAAAAAAAAAAAAGACACTTTTCACTGATCATACATTTTAAAATTACATGAATAAATTATGAATAAAGGGCAGAAGACATAAGCGTATGACTCGCTATTAGAAGAAAATTTAGTGGATTCTGGGATCTTGGGAACATTTCACTGGTGGCAAGAAAAGTTTAGAATTAGAATCTTTTTTAACTTTGGATGCGTTCGAGGACACTGTTGAGTTTAAGGGGAATTTCTTGAAAGGAACTTACATTAAGTTCTTGGTTTTAAGTAGAATCTTAGCTATCGAAGGGATAGTCTGAGAATTCGTGCAACTCATAAAACTGCTGAATTAGAGGCGGAGCTTTAGTTAGTGATGAATTCGATTGGGCGGATGGTTAAAAATAGCGGTACGAATAGAATATGAAAATAGCGCCAGTGGCAAAATTGTCGACCAAGGGCAACACTCCATCTCCCGGAAAATATTGGCCCAGGCTAATTCCCTAGTTTATTTTCTTTGATAGGGCTTTGCCTTCCGGAAAGCTTATATTCTTTTGTAAATTTTGTATATATTCTTTTATTTTAATTTTTTTATCGTATTAACTTTCTTATTACCTATTATTCATTTATTCTTTTATTGTATTTAAAATATATGGCGCCTGTAAAGGCCTTTTTTATATAATCTTGCCGTTTTTTTCCTATACGCGTTTCTGGTGTTCCTCTTGCCAGACTTTGCCTATGACATTAAATTGTTCCACATTTCATTGCTCTATTAGAGGTATTGAGAGTCTCCAGGCACTTTGTTCCAGTTCCTATTCCAAGTCCAGCAATGACAGAAAAATGTATTACTGATTTTCAGAGGTGTTGGAAAATATTGGCTAACATAGCCAAATATCAAAAAGTAATATTCTTGGAATGTCTTTTTAGGTGGGAAGGATCATTTTACGTAGGCCAACATTGCATTTTGATATAGGTCAATATTGCATTTTGATATCGGCCAATACATCATTTTGATATTGGACGATATCTTTGTGCTACCTGGGTACATCAAGGTTGCGAAGGTGTGGGTAATATAAAAATACACTTTTAATAAATGCTTTTCACGATCTGAGAAAATAGTGGCATGATGTTACATGTTAGGTGAACCAGGTATCACAAAGATATCGGCCAACATCAAAATGAGATATTGGCCGATATCAAATTGTAATATTGGCCAACGTTAAATGACCCCCCCCCCCCCCCCTAAAAAGATATTCCACGAATATTATTTTTTGATATTTGGCAATGTTGGCCAGTATTTCCCAACATCTCTGAATATCAGTTTGTGACATTAAGCGATATCTTTTTCTGTCATTGCTGAATATCATTATTTGACATTGAGCGATAATTTTTTCCAATATTCCAGAATAACATTTTTAAATATTAAATTATAACTCATTTTTTTTTTAACCCGAAAAACAGCGATTTGCAATAGATGCTTTCAGAGTGACGTCAATCATGACGTTTTGCTTGGAAACTGACTCCAAATAAACGGTTGCTATGTTAGCGTCTATTGCGAATGAGTGTGGGGAACGTATACTTCTCACTGTGCTAGAAATTAATGCTCAAACAGATTTTCAGTCTTAATAACATAATAAGGCACAAAAACCTACTAAAACTGTAGTAATAAACCACTTTCAATAAAAAGTGGTGGGAGTGGATTTTTCTGTTAGTGATGAAAAATATGTCTGACAAAATTATAATTTAATTATCTCATACTCTTTCAATCACAACCGACTTCTTTTTTTTTTAAAGAAATTATGTTGAAATTTAATGACCTACTTTTGAAACTAAACTTGTATTCTTTCTATAATAAAAAATAAAATTAGTTTAAAAGTTACAACTCATACTCTTTCAATCACAACCGACTTCTTTTTTTTTTAATTCTTTAAACAAATATTTATTTAAATATCACTTTTTATTATTAAGTTTGCTAGAAATTTAAAAAGAAATTATGTTGAAATTTAATGACCTACTTTTGAAACTAAACTTGTATTCTTTCTATAATAAAAAATACAATTATTTTAAAAGTCTGAAATTCGAGACCATTTTAAAAATCTAAACACAGTATCCATTAAAAAATACATAAATTGATCCCTTTTTTATTGAAAAACTTTATGCAATAAAAAAGCATCTTTCGTTTATTATAAAACTAACAATTGTTATATTTTAATATCATTATGTGCACTACATTATTTTTTAAAATACAAATAATTCTAGAGCAATAATTGAATTAATTTTTTATTAGCACTATCAATAGATTTTAATATGAAATGCTTTTCTTGAGAAATTTTTCTATTTTGCAATCTCTATAAATTTCTATATAAATTGTACTACAGAAAATTTTCCATACCATTCTCAATAGATTTCTATGTAATTTTTTACAAATATATACATACATATAAATAAGTATAGATTTGTAAAGAAAATTTTTATGTAACGCAAATTTCATGGCCAACGAAAACCATAAAAATGGGCGGGCCTTCAGAATTTTCCATTCACTTTGGTCAAGATTACAAACTTCGTGAGATATGCTAAATGTCAACAGATATCTTGAAATGTCTGAAAAATGATATTGTTTTTACGAATGTCGACAGATATCTCTGAATGTTAGAATACTAATATCATTTTTACGACATTGGCCAATGTAAATAAAATATCAAAAATAAGGGATAAAAAATTCAAGTTTTCTAAAAGGAGCAAAATTGGTAAATTTTATAGTTTAGAATACTGTTTACGTATGATTATGTTATAAGTAATGCAAAAAAATCGTTTGGATGCTTTCTTTTAAAAACTAATTTTAAGTTACATCTGTGAATATCGGCAGATATTGTAAATTTGACGTCTGACATTCAGTGACTTTCGCGATATCGGCCAATATTGATCGGGACATTGGCCGATATCTGTGTGCTACCTGGGGGAGTACAATGCAATGTAAAAACAAATTTTTATACCTTTAATTCGCATTTTTTAAGACAATTTAGTACTGAAAATGCAAGTCTCTGGGACAATTATCCATGTATCTAATGCTATTGACTTTTACAGTAACAATTCATTCTTCACATGCGTATATTGTGTGCAAAAAAATACTTATTTTCTTCCCCTCCCCTCTGCCTATTTTTTAAGGATGAGCACCAAAGAAGTTGTAAAAGTTTCGTCGAACATCCCAATTTGCTGATAATAGTTATTGCAAGTTACGATTTCGCTGGCCTTTACTTATTTTCGATTCCAATTGTAAGTTCTTTGGATGAAGCTGTTCTACTGAACAACTTTACTCATGAACTTGACATCTGATAAATATGACGTGCATAACGTTAACGAACGTCTTTTATTATTGTTTAGATTTCTTTCTTATTTTTTTTCTGATGCGAAAGTGAAATAAAATAAGTTTATTTGCATTGTAAAATTTTTTGTCTTTCTATTTTCAAGGTTAAAAAAAATACACTCTCGCGATTAGCATAGAATAATTAACATAAACACAACAATATTTAGTTTATTATAGGGAGATAGATCAAGCTAAAGAGAGGCTCAGAACTTTGTGTTTCTTTCCCCCCTCCAGTGGCGTACCCAGGATTTTATTTCGGGGGAGGCTGACTTAAATTTCCATAATGTTCTAAATCTTACGAAACAAGTTGAATTGTGTTATAAACAGAAATCATTTTTGCCAATAAGGCCGTAGCTAGGGAGCGGGGGGGGGGGGGGGAGGGGGAAGGACATGGCTGACTTTTTTCCCAATTTTCCGAAAATTCGGACTTAAAAAATATCGCGATTTTTGACATGGTCGCCGAAAAAAAAAAAACGATTTCATCAATCGTTCGCAGAAAAAAAAAAATCTCCAATTTTTTTAAAGGATCCGAAAAGGAAAAAAACGAAATTTTGTCATAGGGCCACGGATAAAAGGCGAAGTTTGTGAAAGGATTGCGAAAAAAAAGTCAAATTTCGTCACGCGAATTACGTCAAATGCTCGCGGAGGAAACGCTAATTTCGCCAAATGAGCACAGAAAAAACCCGAATTTCGTCATAAGGCCGCAGAAAAAACGCAAATTTCGACAAATGATCGCTAAAAAAACACGCGAATTTCATAAAAAAAAGTCGTGAAAAAAACGCAAATTTTGAAAAAAAGATCTCTTAAAACACGCATTCCGTCAAAGGGCTGCGAAAAAAAAGCTAATTTCGTGAAAGATCGAAAAAAAACGCGAATTTCATCAAAAAGACGTGGAAAAAACGAAAATTTCGACGAAGAATTGTGTAAAAAAACGCGAATTTCGGCAAATGACCTCCGAAAAAACGCAAATTTCGTCAGAGGGCTGCAGAAAAATGCAAATTTGGACAAAGAATCGCTAAAATAACACGCATTTCTTCAAAAGAAAGCTGAAAAAGCGCGAATTTCATCAAAAAGACGAGAAAAAAGTGCAAATTTCGTCAAAAAGACGCGGACAAAACGCAAATTTCGACGAAGGATTGCATAAAAAAACGCTAATTTCAGCAAATGACCACAGAAAAAACGCGAATTTTGTCAAAGGGCCCTAGAAAAAACGCAAATTTCGACAAATGATCGCTAAAAAAACACGCATTCCGTTAAAGGGAAGCAGAAAAAACGCGAATTTCGTTAAAGGATCGCAAAAAGAAGAAAAAGCAGGGTAACAAAGAAGGGCCACAGAAAAACGTGAATTTCGTCAAAAAGCCGCGGAAAAAAGACAATTTCTCAAAGGATCTCGAAAAAAAAAATTGCAAATGTTGTCAAAGGACCGCCGAAAAAACGCGAATTTCATCAAAAGTTCTCGGAAAAAACGCGAATTTCGTTAAAGGATCGCAAAAAGAAGAAAAAGCAGGGTAACAAAGAAGGGCCACAGAAAAACGTGAATTTCGTCAAAAAGCCGCGGAAAAAAGACAATTTCTCAAAGGATCTCGAAAAAAAAAATTGCAAATGTTGTCAAAGGACCGCCGAAAAAACGCGAATTTCATCAAAAGTTCTCGGAAAAAACGAGAATTTCGAAAAAAAAATCGCTTAAAACACGCATTCCGTCAAAGGGCTGTGAAAAAAATGCTAATTTAGTAAAGGATCGCAAAAAAACGTGAATTTCATTAAAAAGACGAGAAAAAAACACAAATTTCGACGAAGGATTGCGTAAAAAAAAAAAACCTCTTATTTCGGCAAATGACCTCGAAAAAAAACGCGAATTTCGTCAAATGGCCGTAGAAAAGGCGCAAATTTCGACGAAGCATCGCTAAAAAAACACGCATTCCGTCAAAGGGAAATGGAAAAAATGCGAATTTCGTCAGAGGATCGCAAAAAAGAAAAAGCAGGGTCACAAAGAAGGGCCACAGGAAAACGTGAATTTCGTTAAAAGACGGCGGAAAAAAGCGAATTTCGTCAAACAGCCGCAAAAAACGCTACTTTCGTCAAAGAAAACGCGAATTTCGTCACAGAGCCGCAGAAAAAAGCGAATTTCATCAAAACGACGAGAAAAAAACGCGAATTTCGTCAAAAAGGCCACGGAAAAAACAAATTTCGACGAAGGATTTCGTAAAAAAAAAACGCGAATTTCGGTAAAAATCCGCGAAAAAAACTTGAATTTCATCAAAAACCCGACGAAAAACGCGGAAAAAACACAAATTTCGACATGATCACGAAAAAGAACGCAAATTTCGTCACAGATCTGTGGAAAAAACGCAAATTTCGACGAAGGAGTGTGCAAAAAACCCGCGAATTTCGGCAAAAGGCCGCAGAAAAAGCGAATTATTTCAAAGGACTGCTGAGGAAACGCACATTTTGTCATAAAACCGTGGAAAAAACACAAATTTTTGGCATGGAGATGAGACAGAAAAATGAAAGTTAATAAGCTACTTTTACAGTCACTCTTCCGCACTTCCGGTTTTCCGATTTACCCGAAATCGACTTGTGATTAGCTGTAGTGTTACTGTGCATTAACATACTTCCGCATTGACAATCTTGGTGCCCGCCGAATATGAGAGAAATTAAAAATCTCCTTAAATTAAACTACTTTTAGATTTGTCGAATTTACTTGTAGGTGTCTTGAACTGACCATATACGTTTTCATTTATCCCGTAAAACAGGCATGGAGCTATTTTACAGTCATTTGAAAATTGATTTTGTGGTTTTAAGTAAATTTGGTCGCAGGACTGAGGAGGATTTTGGATTAACCCGAAAAACAATTTCGTGGCATGCCAGAAAACAAAACAAATTTATCTGAAAAAGAAGGAATATCAGCCCTTTTTTTCATTTCACTGCGATCTCTTCGGAGGTGGGATGGAGCTGTAACCTCATAACCCCCGTCGCCATCGACTTCTTTGGGTGTATACTGGGGCATAACTGTGCACTAGTATATGGGACTAACCAGAATAGCTGCGTCGCACAAAACATATTTAAATTTATCTCAAAAGAAAGAAAAAAAAAGAGTATTTTTTTCATTTTTGATTACTTCGAAAGGGGGCCCTATAAACCCACCAACCTCCTTCCTCTCATTGGGTATACAGTGGTGTAACTGTGCGCTGATATGACACTAGCCAGAAAGTCTAGTTCGTTGTATTGCAGAAAACAATTGCAGTACAAATTTATCTCAAACAAAAAGAAAAAAAATCACCACTTTTTTCATTTCATTTTCAACTATTTTGGGAGAGGTCTGTAAGCCCATCACCCCCTTTCTACTTCTTTGGGTATAATGCGGTGTCACTGTGCACTAATATGGAACTGAACAGAAGAGTGTGGCTAGTCTGTTGAATAATAGGAGAAAAAACTGTAAATTTATCTCAAACAGAAAGAAAAAAAAGCAATATTTTTTTTCGACTATTTCGGGAGGAGGGGGCTGCAAGCTCATCAGCCGCCTCCCCTTCTTTCAGTATGCTGTGATGTCAATATGGACTAATATGGATTTAACGAGAATGGCTATTTCGCTGTATGGCAGAAGAAAAATTACAAATTTATCTGAAACAAGAAGAAAAAAATCAGCCTTTTTTTCATTTCATTTTCGACTATTAAGGAAGGAAGCACCCCATTAGCCCCTTTCACTTCTTTGGGTATAATGTGGGCCCACTGTGCACAAGTATCGAACTAAAAAGAAGAGAGCGGCCAGTCTGTTGAATGGTAGGGGGAAAATATAAATTTATCTCAAACAAAAAGAAAAATATCAGCACTTTTTCATTTCATGTTCGACTTTTTGGGGAGAGGGCTGTAACCCCATTAGCCCCCTTCTACCTTTTTGGGTATAACGTGGTGTCACTGTACACTAATATGGAACTACAGCGAAGGGAACGGCTACTCTGTTGAATGATAGGGGAGAAAATGCAAATTTATCTCAAACAGACCGAAAAAAAAATTCAGCACTATTTTTTCATTTCATTTTCTACTATTTCGAGAGGAGGAGGGCTGTAATTCCAACAGCCGCCTCCCCATCTTTGGGTGTACTGTGATACCAATGTGGACTAATGTGGAGTTATAACGAGAATGGCTATTTTGCTGTATGACAGAAGAAAAAATTACAGATTTATCTTTAAAAAGTAAGTAAAAAGCACTTTTTTCATTTAATTTTTCGACTATTTCTGGTTTGGGGAGGGGGAGGGCTGTAACTCCGTCAGCCCCCTTTCTTTTCTTTGGTGTCAATATGGACTACTATGGAACTATGCGAAGGAAGCGCATAATCTGTTGAACGATAGTGAAAAAAATACAAATTTATCTTAAACAGGCAGAAAAAATTCAGCACTATTTTATCATTTCATTTTCGACCATTTCGAGAGGAGGGGGATGAAATTCCATCAGCCCCCTCCCCTCTTTGGGTATGCTGTGATGTCAATGTGGACTGACATGGTGTTAACGAGAATGTCTATTTTGCTATATGACAGAAGAAAAAATTACAGATTTACCTTAAAAAAGTAAGAAAAAATTACATTTTCATTTCATTTTTCGACTATTTCGGGAGGAGGGGGGGGGTGTAACCCCGTTTGCCCCCTTTCTCTTCTTTGTTCTCAATGTGAACTAATATGGGACTTATGAAAATGGCTAGTCCGCTGTATGATTGAAAAAAATTACATTTTTTTCCAAAAAAGAAAGACGAAAAAGCAGCACTTTTTCATATCACTTTCGAAAATTTCGGGGGGGGTCTGTAGCCCCATCAGACCCCCCCCCCCTTGGGTACGCCCATGCCCCCCTCCTCTACTATACTATAGTGTTGCTACCCCTACTCCTTTCGGAATTCTTTCCTTCGAAGTTGTATGATTTTATATTTTTAAATGAAACTTTATCCAGAGAAACCTAGAATTAGGGACCCCACTGCCTTTGAAAGCGTACAATGAGCGTGGTACGTACGCTCTAGTCTACTTTGATTGTATATTTTTAAACGAAAATCTTTCCAAACGATATTTATTGTTGAGCAGCCCCACACCCTCGAAGTTATATTATTTTATATTTTTAAATGAGAATGCATCTAAACGGACCTAGATTTGAGAGTCCACAGTCTTCGGCAGCGTACATTCTTGAATTTGTACGACTTTATATTTTTAAACGAAAATATGTCCAAAAGAACTGTGGCGACGCCATCTTGCACGGTCAGTAAAACGAGTTTCTCACAAGAAGCTATAGGGCAAGTCTTCTGCTCGCCACTAAAGATCTCGCCTACTGTCCGTGGTTTCTCCGGTTCAATCCTTGTCGGCGCATACATCTTTAGAAAAACGAGCACGCACTTCACTTCCGCTCGAGAACAACAGATGGCAGCACTAAAAAACACCCCTAAACAAACGCTCACAGTACTCAAAAACTGCGAAACTCTCACAGTACGCAAAGCCTGTGAAACATTTAAAGCACGAATGCCTAGGACACACGGTTGGAGATTTACCGATTATAGCTGGCCAAAAGTCGATTTTTAAAAGTTTATCCCACAGATAAATATTATGTATGCATAATATGTATTTGACTGTGGTTTATCCTAGCGCAATTTATTTTTTGTCTGTTACAGCTTAATAGTTAGGGCGTTGTATCCTGCTATTGGTTTTGATATAAATATAATGTATGGACTAGTGCAAAGTTGGTGCTTTTTAGTTGGGAATGAATCAATAAATTTGAGTACAGTTGTTTCATCTGTTACTTAAAGCGGAGTAAAATATACTGTTCGATTATAGACGCTTCCGAACAAAATATGGACTTTATTTTATCGGATTTATGTGCATAAATTTTTCACATTTCAGCTATCTACTTATAATAAAATCCGAGTGCACGAAAGTGTAGATAACCATGCCGGTGCGAACCACTCTGGTCTGCGAATCGACCGTAGCTAAACGTCATGTTAGGCTTAATGAAAAACATATGGGGCATTCTCACAATCTTTTGACTTTCGGGAATAAAAATCTGGCGAAATTAAACTTACACTAGATTAATTTTCACACAATTATTCTAATTGGTAAACAAATCATATTAGATGTAAATTTCCAACTGGGCGAAAAATGTCCGGACCAGGGTCCGAACCCGGGACCTCCCTGGCTGAAGCTGCCAGTGCTCTGCCATCTGAGCTATCCCGGACGATTCTGGTCGAACTCTTTCACCCAGCTAACCTTGAAGATTACAGCATCTGGTCTGAAACCTGGTTCAGCTCAACAGAATAAATCTCAGGTAATGGAACTCCAGAAATCGCTGGATACGAACTTATACTAGATTAATTTTCACACAATTATTCTAATTGGTAAACAAATCATATTAGATGTAAATTTCCAACTGGGCGAAAAATGTCCGGACCAGGACATCCTGGTCCGGACATTTTTCGCCCAGTTGGAAATTTACATCTAATAAGAAATTAAACTTGCTAAAATAACATTTTAATATGATAGGCGAATGCCTTAATGATTCAAAATAAAGAAAAAAATGGTCAGCGAATTTTTTTTTATTTAACTGAGGTTTAAGTTAAACTTGCGAGTTTAATTTTCCTTACCATTTTTCCACTATGACTTTTTATTTTCTTCTAAATTTTTACTTATAATGAATTTGCATATTACCCAGAGGACATTAAAATAAGAAATAATAAAAATGTAGTACTTTTAATACAGAATTTTTGTATAACAAATTCTTAAAGGGGTGTTAAGGAAGGGACGGTAAGGTAAAAAAAAAAAAAGGAGGCGGTATAGGAAAACAGGGACGAAATGGGAAAGAAAGGACGGTAAGGAAAATTACCACCTATTTTTAGGAAAATCATGTTAAGACTAAGTGATAGCCACAATGTTTATTGATTTTTAGAAACAGTTGTTAACATTGGATTAAATGAAATTTTTTTTTAATTTACCTCGAAAAGTGCAGGAATAAACCTTGGGGACGGTAAGACTACCAATAAAGCCACGATCTTGAAATTAATATTTTAATACTGATTTAAATTCTGCAGTAAATTTCCTGTCAAAGAATTTTAGGCATTCTTTCTCTAGCATACTTCTGCATGAGAAAAAACTTAAAAAAAATTCTGTGGCCGCATCTGAACTGATTTTCTGTATAAATTTAGCAAGAGGGACGGTAAAGATGAAAAACCAGGAATAAACCTTGGGGACGGTAAGACTACCAATAAAGCCACGATCTTGAAATTAATATTTTAATGCTGATTTAAATTCTGCAGTAAATTTCCTGTCAAAGAATTTTAGGCATTCTTTCTCTAGCATACTTCTGCATGAGAAAAAACTTTTAAAAAAATCTGTGGCAGCATCTGAACTGATTTTCTGTATAAGTTTAGCAAGAGGGACGGTAAGGATGAAAAATCCAGGGACAGAGTTCAAAAAATAATATCAACCGTAAAAATGTGTGCAGGTTAATTGTTTGCTACATCTACCCTATCTATCTATCTATCTATATTATAAAGGACAAATATATCTGTGCGTAACGCATACGTCATTCTGCGAATGGCAACACTTTGAAATTTGAAATAAAATTTTGGTTTTGCAATTTTCTCTACTGCAAATTTTTTAACTTCTAAACATCGCATATTTTAAATTTTTACACCGTCGTATAAGGAAAAAATGATCTTTTAAATGCAATTTGTTTGAAAGATGTATCTCAATTTAATTTTGAGATATTAATTTTTTTGTAGTTTTTAATACATTTTTTGTAATTGTGGCAACTGAAGAACTCCATTTCTGTTGAAAGTCGTGGATGGTTGAAAGTAAAGGGAAAATAATCACGGAGGAAATAAAATATTATATTTCTGTACCTTTCTGTTGTCATTTTCTCATAAAAACTGGAAAAAAAATAAAATTAAAATACGTGCTATGTCAGCGATTTTTTAAATTTCTAAATATCGCATATTTTCAATTTTTAAACCGTCAAATGGAGAAAAAAATCTACTTTAAAATGCAATTTCTTTGAAAATTGTATCTTAATTGACTGGGTTATTATGGTTTTTAAAATAAGTAGCCGCCCGTGGCGACCAGTTTGGCCTCCCTTAAATGTATGCTAGGCATTGTATCATGTTACTTTTAGTCATAATTTAATTTACTTGCTCAATCCTTCGCCAAATTGGAAGATTCTGATAGAGAAATCGAGAACTCTCTACTTTTATGTTAATCGGGCACAGGTGATAAATCGCCAATCGTTGTACCCGTCGCATTTTTTCCCCCATATTTCGTTAATTCAGATTAAAATATAATCATTTCACTCATTTTATTTAGAATGGGTAACTTTAATTTAAAAATGAAACCTTTAAAATTCATGACTTAAAAAAAATTCTTTAAGAAAGAAAAAGAAAAAACAATACCATAAACCATTTCATTTCAACATCAAAGCAATGTTTTAATTTACGCCTCAAAAAATAAAAAATGCTACTGGCGAGTTTTTAAAAAAAAAAGCTATTGGCGAGAATTGCGCCCAGCTAACATAAAAGTACTAAATCTTTGCTATCACGGCAACTTTTATGTAGTTTTATTTGATAAAAATATTTTGATTAAATCGGTTGCCAGAAAAAAATTTCTTTTCTCGCCATGGATCTTTTCTTTATTTCGCCAAGTACTAATACAGGAAAATTACCTTCATTTATTTATTTATTTATTGTATTTTAAATTAGATGAATAAAAGACGGCACAGGTGTCATACACGCACTACGTTGGCGCGACTTTTTTCTGAGGCCAATGTCATATACGCACAGAGGTACTTAACTGGCGCCAAAGTGTCCTTATTTTGCTTGATATGGTAACCCGGATGTTGTTGTTTATTTATTAATAAATAGTTTATTTACTTTTATTTTATTTGTTTTAATTATATAAATTGTTTTGTTCTATAGCTATTAATTAAACTTTTTATTTATTTATTGTTATTCCATTTTTAAAAATATTACACAATAACCAATCAGATGCATTTAATTCGGGCGTTGCCATTAAACAATTAACAAATAATCGCGATTTCTGTGCCACGTACGATAACGTAATATATATATTGATTTTCAAGCATAAATTATTTTTAAATCTCTGTCACGTGTAGCTCGATTACGAAAGGTTAATCCGCTTGCCCTTAAAACAATGTAAAAAATTCGGCAGTTGTTTCCGTCTAATGTTCCATAACAAAATTAACAAGTATATATACAAGTATAATAAGTATATTAATTTAGCTTTGTACTTAAATGTCTCCCACCTTGCTTTTTAAATTAATTTATAAATTCACCACGATTTAATTATTTTCGTGACAGTAAAAATATTCTAAGGAAAGTCTCTCAAATTTTATTTTCCCTTAATTTTATTTATTAATATTTTAAATACGTACAGAGATCATCAATGAGTTTTATTACTTATTTAAAAAAAAAAAAAAAAAAAAAAAAAAAAAAAAAAAAAAGAAAGAAAGAAAGAAAGAAAAAACTAAATATGCTAATGAAAAATTATTGTTGTATCTTTATCAATTCACTGAAAATCTTGGTTCTTTGTGAAAAATATAATTAGTATCAATTAAATCATTAAATGTAAAAACAAATAATAAAATGTTTTTTTTTTAAATTGTTATTATTCTTCTTGTGAAACGGATCTAAAATATATTGTTTTCTCCGCTCAACAACGCAAATTTTTCGAACACAAACACAGGGGCTGATTAAAAAAAACCCTTCCAACTGGGCCGTGGCACTGAACCTCTTTGATTTTAGGGGGTGCTGAACTTAGTGAACAAATTTTACAGAGATAATATTTAAAATCTAATTCGATCTTGTATAAATTATACTGCATATTTTGTGCTATTGTAGTCAGGAACAGGGATGTAGTGGAGGGTATACGCGGGTATACGCCGTATACCCTCTGGATTTTTTTAAGGAGTACCGTATACCCTCTGTTTCTCATGAAAACTACAGTATATACAATCTAGGGTATACTCTATGCCTTGAGCGTATACCCTCTGCTTAGAGCGAATACCCTCTGTCTTTTTTACGACTACATCCCTGGTCAGGAAAGATTAAACACAAGTAATATATTTATCTAAATATGTATTTATATATCCATATCTGTATTTTAAGACATAGAACACGTTTAATTTTTTGTGACAGCATAGGAAGGGGCATTGAATGAATACCAGGCCTTCGTCCTCTCCTCTTTTGTTTCACGAGGCCCTGTACATTCACAGACTCATTTTAAAACATAAAAGCATGAAATTAGCAGATATGACAATTTAAGTGATTAGGAATTGAAAAGCGCCTTTATTTATTTTTATTTTTGAAGTATATAAATGTATTATCTTGAGTTATAAGCAATTGTTGTCTTTTGACGACCTTTATCGGGAGTCACTTTCGTAATTTCGGTTCAAAATGCCTACTTTGCCCGCATTTTCTGAAGAATCCTTTGCCTTTATCGAAAAATGGTATATGCTATTCGAGTTCGCAGTTTCTGAATAACAACATCGAGCAATTTTCTGCGTTTTCGAATAAAAATTATTTCAGGAATGTGTCAGAAAATAGGGAGTTTTAATTTGAGAACAGCTTTAATATTATACAGAAAAAAATGTGAACTGTCTTGTCTTTTTGCCGAAACTTTTGGTTTGTTTAAAAGGCCGAAATAAAAGCTTTTATTTCAGAAATTTTTCCATGTTTAAACTTTAAGCCTTTCCATGTAAAATGAAAGTATTTTTTTTCGGTCTGAATTAAATTTGTAAGTAAATTAGTTGACATTTTTTGCAAGAAGAAAAGAATACACAGATTTCCGAGTCAAAGAACTTTTAAAGAATCTGTAAAAGAGCTTTAAGTAAGAAAATAGTATTTTGCAATTAACAGGGCTCGGTGATATATATATATATATATATCAGTGAGTATATATATTTATATGGGTATATTTAGAAATCGAATAGCTTATCCTTGAGATATACCATGATATATATCCGATATTTCTTTCAAAATGTCAAGACGTTTGATACGTTCGATATTTTATATTTTATTTCAAAATTTGATATTTTCTGTGAAAACAAGTGTAAATGAATTTTTCGACTGTTATTAACGGTGTCGTTCTGTAGATATAGAACTTTTGCTCTGATAGTGACTTTTTCTCCCCACCCCCTCTCTAAAAAGAAACTTTGCGTTTGAAGCTGAATTTTTAGATGACAATAATTACGTCAGACAATATTTCTTACGACACCCATTGAAAGATAAACTATCTAATTTAGATAAGTTATTTACATCTTCATTTAAAATGATCTTTTCTAATTTTGGTTTACCTCAATTTTAAATGCACAACACATTATGAGATTGAAAAAGCAACAAAATTACAATTATGTTCATTTTTTTTAATTAAAACAAATTATTTTGTATTTCAAATTGTGTTTTATACAACAAAATTTTCTTAATACTAAATCTTACAGTTTTTTATTTTTTTTTAAAGCAAATTGGGTCTGTTTTCAATTAGTTGATCTACTATTTTGTTACTTAAGAGAAGCAAAAAAGAAAAAAACACACATTTAGAATAATATTTTATTAAGTTTTCATGCTAACTGCAATATATTTTAATTTCTTATTTATATTAAGTCTGAAAATGTTTGTAATTATCAATAAGTTGACTATTTTGAAAATATCTGATAAATATAAAAAAAACATTGGATATTTTTTATATTTTTGAAGAAATCATGATATTTACTACCCCTGGTAATTGAAAAACTATGCCTTCTTTCTATTTTTTAATATTAAACAAGCGCCCCAAACCCTCCAAACAGAGCAAAAATTCTTTCCGAACCCTACCCACTGCGATCTCGACCACCTGGAAGCAGTCGGTAAAAAAGCAACCCACTCCGACCGGCGAAATTTCGACTCTACTACACTAGAATAGCAAATAATCGCCAAGCCGGCTCTTCCCGACCGGTTTCAGCATTCCTACCGCACCAGAATAGATCCCCTGATTATGTTTCACGGCGATTTCTCCTAAAATATGGAATACTTTGCGATGAAATTAACACCAAAAATCAATATTGATCCGCAGATTTCAAAACTGGTATTAGAATTTTTAAATTCGAATTAGTTTTCGAAATATTAATTTTTTTTCTAATTTTATATACATTTTTCTAATAATGATGGCAACTCAAATTTTAATCAAACAGATATTTTTTTTTCAGATTTTAGAAAAGGTTACTATTTTAAACTAATTTGGCGAGAAGTTTGGCCTCCCTTAAATGTATGCTAAGAAATGTATCATGTTACTTTTATTCATAATTCAATTTGTATTTCATTATTTTATTTAATACAAACAGAAACTTTTAAAATAAATGGCTTTCACTTCTTTATTTTTTTTAAACGAAATGAAAAGAAAATATTAGGCATAGATGTCATATACGCACCGGGGTACCTAATTGGCGCAAAAATGGCATTATTTTGGTTGACATGGTAACCCGGCTATTGTTGTTTATTTAATAATAAGTGTTTATTTACTTTATTTTCTTTTTTTAAATTACATAAATTGTTTTGTTCTATAGTTAATTATTTTTTTGGTTATTTTCCTTTAAAAATAAAAAATAATAGAAAATAATTAAAAAATACGGTACTACTTAGTTATTCCATCGACCCATTTCGCCAAATTATATAAATCGCCAAACCACTCGCCAAATTATACAAATTGACATAATTTTTATTTTAAATAACGAAACAACAAAGAAAATTGTATAACATTAATAAAAATACAAATAAAATGTCGAAATAAAAATCACTTGATGACGTAAAGACGTGTAACTTGCTTAAAGTCATGTGAATGTGACTTTTACGATCAACCATTACTGGCATTTAATCTTATAGTTTGGTGATAGATTTTTGTTCGACGGGATAACTAAGTAGTACCAAAAATACATATGTAACTGGTATTCGAAAACGAGGATTTCGCCAAATTTTCGTTAAAAAAATCACGCCAAACCGGGTGCGTATATGGCATCTGGCCAAATATTAAATGATGTAACAAACGATGACATTTAATTTCAACTTCAAAGCAATGTTTTAATTTACCACTCGAAAAAAAAAAAAAAATGCTAACTGGCGGGTTGAAAAATAGTTATTGGCGAGATTTGCACCGGCTAGCGTAACAGTACAAAGATTCTTTGCGACAATGCTTTTATGTAGTATTATTCGAAAAAAAAAAATGATTTTTTTAATCGAAATGGAAAACTTTCGGCACAGGCCACATACGCTCCCATATTGGCGCTATTTTTTTCTGACGCCAATGTCATATACGCAACGGGTACTTAACTGGCGCCATAGTATCGTTATTTTGCTTGATTTGATAAGCCGGATGTTGTTGTTTATGCTGTTGATATTTTCCTCAAATTAGCGTCAGAAAAAAATCGCGCCAATGTGGGGCCGTATATGATATCATATCTGGGCCAAACTTTCATATGAAAAGCGAAGGGATCAGAGCGTATTTATTTATGGCAGTTACATGACTTGGACTGTTATAATATAGATGAAATGATGGCGATAGAATAATATTTGACGACTTATCACCTGTACCTGGCTAATATTAAAGTACCAAAATGGCACCAGGAATATAAAAAGCGAAGTGGTTCGCCCGGAACTCTTGATGATAGTCACATGACTTAGGCTATTGTTATAGAAATTGTTTTAAAATACCGGAAGACAAAGACTCTGTACACTTAATTCCTTTTATTTTTAGCTTCTTATCAAACGTTTAACTGATCCTCTTTAATCAAACACGAAAACAACCATTGGATGTCTTAACAGCAACTGATTCGGCCTTAAATTTTTGAAATCAAAGGAAATTGAATGGAAACCCGTTTACAGAGAGATCTGCACAGCTTTTTTCAGTATAATTCAATCTTCTATAATATTTTTTAAATCGATCAGATTAGCGTGTTTTTAGATTATGCGGTGTCTGAACTGGGGCTGGCGAGCGTAGCTTGCAGGGGGCAGATCACCCTAGTATTTATATAAAAGACTGTCCCAGTTTCGGAAAAAAATTACATCGAATTACTTTTATTGAAACAATTTTATACAGACAGCTCCAAACTTAAAAATCAGCATCAGGGACATGGCACGGTTTAGGAGTTTTCGTGGTATTTGGACCTCCAACATCGTCCAAAATTTATTTATATCGTTAATATTGTTATGCAATCATGCAATGGGATGCTCCCCAGTATATGAAATAAAAAAAAAAATACAAAAAATGTATTAAAATAAAAATTATTATTCAGGAACATAAAAGTCAAAAGATTGTGAGAATGCCCCATATGCTAACATATGACAGCTAAATGATAATTTCTTCTACTTAAATTCATGTCTGTTCAGCATATTTTCACTTAAAACAGGTATACCATATCCATTTATGATGTATTAAGTTCTAAATTAAAATTAAGCTATTATAAACATTTAAACCAGATATAAACAAACGACACTGTTGCCATTCAGAATCAAATTCCAGCAAATCTACAAACAAATGAATGACTCTTTGAACGCTTCATTTAAAAAAAAAAATACGGGTTAACGTCGATGCTGCTCTTAAAATATTTGTAAAAGTATATTCAGGTCAGGGCTCCCAAATGGTCCGCTAACTGAATGCACTAGCGTCTCGGTGAAGCTCCGCTCCCTATGGAGATCATAGTCGCTGGATTCAACTAAGTCCAATCGAAGCTAGATTTGGCGAAGTATTGCTAGTTTGGCGAAGTGTTGCTAGTTTCGCGAAGCATAAATGTTATATCGAAAACAATTTACTAGAAATTTTGAACACAGATAGAACCTGAATAGTGATGATGCTTATTATATATTCCGATTTCGGAAATTTCAACTTGTGGATTCCAAAGGGTTTCGCCTCCCTCCCCTCCCCCTCTCACGGAAAAATAACATTTTTACTTTCTTCTATCTTTACAAGAAAGTATTGGATTCATGAAAATTTTCGAATTCCGGTTTTCGACGGATTTACACGTTTTAAAGGTCAGAGAACCCGAAAAACATGTTTTTACAAAATGTCTGTCTGTGACTCTGTGAGTCTGTCTGTCTGTCTGTCTGTCTGTCTGTGTGTATGTGACACAAATTTTGTGGGCGCTCTATCTCAAGAACTAATGCACGGAATTTAATAAAAATTGATATCCAGTTAGTCCCTAATACAAATGGATGCTGATTAGTTTTTGGTGCAAATCGCTCAACAGATGGCGCTGCTATGCTGCATTTTGTACGATTTCCGAAATGGCTCTATCTCAAGAACTAATGCACGGATTTTCATAAAACTTCAGATTCTGTTAGTCCTTGATATGGCTTGATGCTGATTAAGTGTTGGTGCAAATCGCTCAACAGGTGGCGCTGCTATGCTGCATTTTTATGATTTCCGCAATGGCTCTATCTCAAGAACTAAAGCACGGATTTTCATGAAACTTCAAATTCAGTTAGTCCTTGATAAGACTTGATGCTGATTACATGTTGGTGCAAATCGCTCGACAGGTGGCGCTGCTATGCTGCATTTTTTACAATTCCCGCAGTGGCTCTATCTCAAGAATTAATGCACGGATTTTCATCAAACTTCAGATTCAGTTAATCCTTGACATGAATTGAAGTTTTGTACAGTTTGGTGTAAATCGCTCAACAGGTGGCGCTGCTATACTGCATTTTTTACAATTTCCGCAATAGCTCTATCTCAACAACTAATGCTTGGATTTTCAACAAACTTCAGATTCACGTATACTTTGATATGAATTAGTGCTGTTTGTGTTTTGGTGCAAATCGCTCAACAGGTGGCGCTGCTATGCTGCACTTTTCAGAATTTCCATTATAGCGGTATCTGAAGAACTAATGCAACAATTTTCACTAAACTTCAGAATCAGTTAATCCTTGATATGAATTGACATTTTGTACATTTTGGTGTAAATCGCTCAACAGGTGGCGCTGCTATACAGCATTTTTCACGATTTCTTCAATCGCTGTATCTCAAGAACTAATGGACATATTTTCATCAAACTTTAGATTCAGTTACTCTTTGATATGAAATGATGCTGACTACGTGTTGGTGAATATCGCCCAATAGGTGGCGCTGCTATGCTGCATTTTGCACTATTTCCTCAATAGCTCTATCTCAAGAACTAATGCACGAATTTTCATCAAACTTCAGATTCAAGTACACCTTGATAAATGTTGATACTGATTATGTGGTTGTGTAAATCGCTCAACAGGTGGCGCTGTTATGCTGCATTTGTCACGATTTGCGCAATAATTTGCGCTCTATCTTAGGAACTAATGCACGGATTTTCCCCGAACTTCATATTCAGTTAGACATTGACACATGTGGAGGATAATTAGGGTCTGGTGTAAATCACCCAATAGGTGGCGCTGCTATGCTGCATTTTGATGGATTTACACGATTTAAGGGACAGTAATATCTCAAGAACTAATGCACGGAATTTCATCTTTTTAGAATCCTCATGATGAGCATAGATGCACTGTGATAATGAATTTTGAAGTATTGCCAAGTATGAGATAGAAGAAAGTTTTGTGATGGCCACAACATACTAGTTGATAATGTGTCTTCTAATTGTCATAAATACTTGCATTTTGTAGGCAGGCACATTCTGAATAGAATCATATTTAAATTTGAAAAATTCTAAAAATATATATATACCTTTGTTTCAGAATTAAAACAGTCATAGACACTAGAAAGTTTGAATAAACAAATAACCTTAATAGTGATGCGAAAATACTCCAATTGAAATTTTAATGAGTGGGGTCCAAAGAATGTTTTCCCCTCCCCTCCCCTGATAAAAAAAAGTAACTATTTCGTTTATGACCCTTCAAATTTTCTTAGCATATATACTATTAAGGATTTACCTGCATACAAAATTTAAAATACCTTTGATTATTCGAAGTCATACCCCCAAAACTTTTTTTTTTAATCAAGGAGGGGAGGGGGGGGGGTTAGATTATCTTCTCTTAAAGTTTTCAATAAAGTAACACTTAAACAGGATTACCATTCAAAATGTACCTGCCTGCAAAATTCAGGTATCAATGTCAATCTAAAGAATAAAATTGCATTTTTGGGGAGGAAGGGGGGGGGGGTGTGGTTGGTATCCAAGAGCCTAAAATGCAGGCATGAAAGTGGGAAATAGGAAAAAAAGGAGGAAAATCTTTTCGGTCCATATGATGACGCCAAACTTTTAAAATTTAGACACATTTTAACAGTTATTTATGGGATAAAATGAAATATAATTGTATATTGTTATTTTCTTTTCATAGCTTAGAAAACATTAAAAACAAATTTAAACTTTTAAATCAAAAGTGTTGCATAAATAGAAGAAAATATTCTATTCCAAAAAGAACATTATGAAACTTCCTTTTTCTTTTAAAGTCTAAAAAACTTTCACTCTGGAGAGATACTTTAATCAAATTTATTTACACGACTTTCATATGATTATAATATAAGCTTCCCTTTGATTTGATAGATCTTTTGCACAGCAATTCAGGAAAAAAAAAAAAAAAAACTCCAAGGATTTTAGTTAGACAAAATGTTTGATTATTAAATTTTCAAGATCTCCCCCCCCCCTCCCCCACTTTATATGCTTCCAATATTTTCTTTGCATTTTTGCATCAATCCAGAAAATGACCAAAATTATTTTTAAAAAGGTGGAATTCCATAGGAGGAACACTTTCATGCCTGAAAATGGTATCATTTTTGAGAAGTGTTTACTGTACCTTAATAGAAGAAATATGCGATTTTATTGAATTTTTATTTGTAGGTACGACGGTTCACATAATATTTTGTGAAAATTTTAGGAAAGAATTTTTCTAGTGTTTAATAATGCACAAGAAATTAAAATCCTATCTTCCAACCTACAAAGATCATGCCGCATACAATTGTTTTTTCTGTTTATCTAAAAACATGCTAATTTGCCCTGTTTTAAAAAGATTACCCAATTACGGAAGATTAAATTATAGCATTTTAACTATTTTTAACACAATCAACTGATTGATAAATAAATAATGAGAGTAGAATTGTTGTATAGAAATAGTAGTATGTGTAGAATTGTAGTAGTGAAAATTTGTGAGTATGAAATTATCGCTGTATTATCCGCCATCGCGATCTTCGCTCAAAAAAACAACATCTAACGTAAACAGACTTTTCAACGACAGCGCGAGCGAGCGCTTGTGCTTCGTCTGAAATACTGCAACCTCAAAAATAACTAACGCCACTTCCTCAGCCAAGAGGTAGGAGAAAAATCACCATAGGGAGCGGAGCTACACCGAGACGCTAGTACTGAATACTAATATTTTTTTTAGAAAAATTTTCTTTTTAGATTTTTCTTATAAACCGCCCCGAAATCACTTTTGACAGTTAATTCTAGCGCAAACCTACCATAAAATTTTCTGTTAAAATTTATTGGTATTCAGTTGGCGGGCCATTTGGGAGCCCTGTATATTAAAACCTTTAAGTATTTTAATTTTGTTTAAAACCTTCAAAAACCATCCAATTAAGGTCGAAATTAAAAATAACTATGTTTCTTCCTAATTATTTTGGCGCCATCTAACAGCAATTGATATAAACAAAGAAACTTTCTGCTGTAATCGTACTTTTTTTAAATGCATTTTATCAGATTTGAAGGCAATGCAAATAAAATGAATATTTTTTATCAATTCTCATTAGAATTGAAACATAAAGAATGCATAACACAGTGGTACAACACATTTTAATTATCTTGAAGATAAAATTAAGAATTTTAATATACTAAGTTTGCAGCGAAAAAAAAGTCACATTAATGCAATAAATAGCAATTTACTTTCAGAAACGATGCAGGCTAAAATCATTAAAAATTTGCTGTTTAGCGTATTGGCGATTCAAGCGCTCGAATACCCCAGGTAGCACACAGATATCGGCCAATGTTCCGATCAATATTGGCCGATATCGCGAAAGTCACTGAATGTCTGACGTCAAATTTACAATATCTGCCGATATTCACAGGTGTAACTTAAAATTAGTTTTTAAAAGAAAGCATCCAAACGATTTTTTTGCATTACTTATAACATAATCATGCGTAAACAGTATTCTAAACAATAAAATTTAACAATTTTCCTACTTTAAGAAAACTTGAATTTTTAATCCCTTATTTTTGATATTTTATTTACATTGGCCAATGTCGTAAAAATGATATTAGTATTCTAACATTCAAAGATATCTGTCGACATTCGTAAAAACAATATCATTTTTCAGACATTTCAAGATATCTGTTGACATTTAGCATATCTCACGAAGTTTGTAATCTTGACCAAAGTGAATGGAAAGTTCTGAAGGACCGCCCATTTTTATGGTTTTCGTTGGCCATGAAGTTTGCGTTACATAAAAATTTTCTTTACAAATCTATAGTTATTTATATGTATGTATATATTTGTAAAAAATTACATAGAAATCTATTGAGAATGGTATGAAAAATTTTCTGTAGTACAATTTATATAGAAATTTATAGAGATTGCAAAATAGAAAAATTTCTCAAGAAAAACATTTCATATTAAAATCTATTGATAGTGCTAATAAAAAATTAATTCAATTATTGCTCTAGAATTATTTGTATTTAAAAAAATAATGTAGTGCACATAATGATATTAAAATACAACAATTTTTAGTTTTATAATAAACGAAAGATGCTTTTTTTTATTACATAAAGTTTTTCAATAAAAAAGGGATCAATTTATGTATTTTTTAATGGATACTGTGTTTAGATTTTTAAAATGGTCTCGAATTTCAGACTTTTAAAATAATTTTATTTTTTATTATAGAAAGAATACAAGTTTTGTTTCAAAAGTAGGTCATTAAATTTCAACATAATTTCTTTTTAAATTTCTAGCAAACTTAATAATAACAAGTTGGAAATTGCTCGTCAAACGTGGCAAATGAGGTGCGTTCGTACTATAACTAGTTTTATAATTATTTTTTGCACCCCATATTGTACTGAATGTATACTTTTTTGCACTTCATAAAGCGCATAGTCTGATACATCATTAAAATGCACTTCCAATAATTTTTTCCCATTCCCCGTAATGTAACGGAACACTTTTGACTGTCCCTGTAATTAAACTATACATCCGATTTTCCTAAAATTTGAAATAGCTCAACAAAACTTTGCAACAATTATATCTTTAAAATTTCAGACCATTCGGAAGGCTGTAATATCATTAAAATGCACTTGCAATAATTTTTCCCATTCCCCGTAATGTAACGGAACACTTTCGACTGTCCCTGTAATTAAACTATACATCCGATTTTCCTAAAATTTGAAATAGCTCAACAAAACTTTGCAACAATTATATCTTTAAAATTTCAGACCATTCGGAAGGCTGTAATATCATTAAAATGCACTTGCAATAATTTTTCCCATTCCCCGTAATGTAACGGAACACTTTCGACTGTCCCTGTAATTAAACTATACATACGATTTTCCTAAAATTTGAAATAGCTCAACAAAACTTTGCAACAATTATATCTTTAAAATTTCAGATCATTCGGAAGGCTGTAATATCATTAAAATGCACTTGCAATGATTTTTCCCATTGGCCGTAATGTAAAGAAAAACTTTTGACTGTCCCTGTAATTAAACTATGCATCCGATTTTCCTAAAATTTGAAATGGCTCGACAAAACTTTGCAACAGTTATATCTTTAAAATTTCAGATCATTCGGAAGACTGTAATATCATTAAAATGCACTTGCAATAATTTTTCCCATTGGCCGTAATGTAAAGAAAAACTTTTGACTGTCCCTGTAATTAAACTATACATCCGATTTTCATAAAATTTGAAATGGCTCGACAAAATTTTGCAACAATTATATATTTGAAATTTCAGACCATTCGGTTGGGTAGTTTTTGCTCTGTTACATGCGGACAGACGGACGGACGGACGGACAGACGGACAGACGGACGGACAGACGGACAGACGGACGGAAAGACGGACGGACTGAACGACGACTATAGGTGCTACGTATTTATATAATTACGAACGCACCTAAAAAGTGATACTAAAATAAATATTTGTTTAAAGAATTAAAAAAAAAAAAAAAAAAAAAAGAAGTCGTTGTGATTGAAAGAGTATGAGTTGTAACTTTTAAAATAATTTTATTTTTTATTATAGAAAGAATACAAGTTTAGTTTCAAAAGTAGGTCATTAAATTTCAACATAATTTCTTTTTAAATTTCTAGCACACTTAATAATAAAAAGTGATATTTAAATAAATATTTGTTTAAAGAATAAAAAAAAAAAAAAAAAAAAAAAGAAGAAGTCTGTTGTGATTGAAAGAGTATGAGATAATTAAATTATAATTTTGTCAGACACATTTTTCGTCACTAACAGAAAATCTACTTCCACCACTTTCTATTGAAAGTTTCTTATTACTACACTTTTAGTAGGTTTTTCTGCCTTATTCTTTATTTAATAAGACTAAAAATCTGTTTGAGCATCAATTTCTAGCTCAGTGAGAAGTATACGTTCACCACACTCTCATTTGCAATTGCAAATCGCTGTTGTTCGGGTTAAAAAAAAAAAAAAAAAGTCCTTCCGGCCAGTGCCGGGAGGAAGAGGTAGCTTTCATAATCCTTATTTAAAAAAAGCCAACTTATATCATGCAAACACACGAAGCTCAATTTAGTGGAAACCGAATATAGGAGATTCAATACTAATTTTTATCAATATAATGAATGAAAATTTCGCGAAATTAGTCAGCTTTATCCAAGCTGCTTTTCTTTAAAGTAACTTATATTTGGCTGCCAAATTCGGAAATTTCTTAAAGTGCCTGTCATTTTAAGACAACATGGTGGATGAGGCTAAGCAGTGAACTTGGTCGAGACCTTAGTAATTGCTGTTCACATGCTCACTCCCATCGGAATCGGTTAATATATAGGAGTGCTGCCGCATGCAAAAAATCAGATTTTTCAAAATGTCACCCACAATAGAAATTGAAACTGCTATATCTGAGCCATTTTTTAAGGTAAAGACAAACAAAAAATGCTCCTGAATCCTTATATCAAGATCAAATACTTAAGAAAGAAACCTTTTTAAATTTCTAATTTTTTTGCTCCTCACTTTAAATATATATATATATATTAATTTAATGGCCGCCATTTTGAAACAAGATGGCTGATGAATCTGGCCAGCGAACTTGGTCGAGATGTTGATGTATACTATCCACATGCCTTCTTACATCGAAATAGGCGAATACGTGTGTTATCGCGTGACAAATACAAGATCGTTTCAAAATGTTAGCCATGCTAGAAATTCAAAGTGCTATAAATCAACCATTTTTTAAGATATCAACAAAAGAACAAATTTTCAGAAACAAAAACTGCTCCGGAATCTTTGTATCAAGGCCAAACACATAAAAAAAATCTTTTTCATTTTCCAATTTTTTAATACCTCATTTTGAATTTTAAATTTAATTTTTTATAAATGGCAACCCTTTTGAATCAAGATGGCGAATGAAGCTGGCCAACGAACTCGGTCGAGACATTGGTATGTACTATGTACAGACCAAGTTACATCCAAATAGGTTCATAAATACGCATAGGCGTAGCGTCGGGGGGGCACGAGGGGGTACGTGCACCCCCAACCTTCTGTACCCCGGGCGCCAGAACAGAAAGCGTAGGGGGCGCCAAATGAAGTTTTTTTTTGTCTTTACATACAAAAATGTATATGTATATATATCGAATTTGCATAAAAATGTCTCGCAGCCGGAAAATCCAAAAGGAAAACTGAACCAAATCCATTAAAATTTACAAATAACGTAAAAAGATTCATCTATAATAAGAAGACTGCAAATAGGAAAATCGCTAACATTTTCCAAGGCCAATAGGTCAGTCTCTACTCCTCTCTTTAGTGTAAAACTGTCCCTCGCCGATAACCGATCTTGGAGGGGGGGGGGGGTGCAGAGTCATGTGCCCCGGACTCAGAACGAAAGGCGAAAAGGGCGCCAAATGAAGGTTTTGTTTGAATGTGACTACTTTTCTGTTGAAAAGATACCACGAAGACTGTTCTATTCTTTTTGGAGCTTTCTTTTTTCCCGTCTTGCTGTGGGCACGACGTCAAACGATTGTCCGGTACGATAAAAATAAATGGGAGAAGGAGTCAGGGTTTGAATCTATGGGGGGGGGGGGGGCAAGAGGGTGCATGTGTTCTGGGCGCCTCGCGCAGGGAACGTCAGATGAAAATTTGGTTTGCCGTTTTATACACTATATATATATGCGTGTGAAATTTGTGTAAAAAATAATTTCTACCCGAAAAGGTCAAAAAGAAAAGCTTAGTACAGTGCATTAAAAAAGTCAAATGGATAAAACGATTCGCGTACAAGACAGAAAATGAATAACTCCATTCTTTTTCTTATAATTACTTTTTTACTTGCATATCACCATATCTGTCCTTAGAGGAGGCGAGGACAGGTGACCGACTGTTACAATAAAAACCAAGCGGTCGAAAATTCACAAAATAAAAAGTAAAAACTTAATAATTTTGTTGTTGTTGTTTTGAGTCAGACATAAATTTGAAAATTAGCATTAAGTTCAGAAAAGTATCTAGACATATCAGTCTATATATAAGAAGAGTGGTATAAGTGATAATTCCGAAAAAGTTATGTAGATAGTACAGGAAGATATTTTACAAAACTGGAATTCATTTTTATACCTACAGTAAATCCTGGTTTTTTAGTTCCTAAAACAATGTGACTCATATTACTATGACATTAAAGTGCCCCAATTGTAATAATTTGTAATGCTACAACAACAGTAAAATCTCGAAAAATGAAATCCGTCTATAATGGAGTCGTGTCTTAAATGAAAAAACTACATGGTTCCAACAAAAAGAATACCAACAGTTGTACCTCCTAAGACGGAAACCTGTATAAAGCGGATTTATTTCCGCTTCCTTTCGATTTTTCCCCAGGTTTTAATGAATAAATATTTGATAAAGCTGGTTATATATTTCAATATTATGTATTTTATTGTTACACATTTTAAATTTTAAAGTAAGTCCGCTACTAGAAACTTTCGTAAATTTCTCTTTGTAAATTTACTTTGCAGAGGAAAGGGGGGCGCCAAAATCGACGTTTTCCCCGGGTGAAAATATAGCTAGTTTCGGCCCTGGACGGAGTGCCAAAAGTAAAATGTTTTAGTAAAGTCTTTTAAAAGAAAAAAAAAGAGTATAGCATTTGCAGTGGTACAGTAAAAAAATATCTCACAGGGCGCCATCATGGCTAATAAAGCCGCCCCTTCCTTTTTCCCCAAAAATGATTTTTTCTCTTCTTTTTGCCTTTTCTAGGCGTTTTGCTACCTTAGGCGGAAATTGTAAAATGCAGCTCTGTTCCTTTGGGTGCAATTATTTTTTGCATTAGTTTTGGTGCATTATTTTTTGCATTACTTTTGGGGCAATTGTTTTTTGCAACCAACCAAATCCAGTCTTAGAGAGAGGAGGCGAGCTTGGGCAACTGCCCGTAATTTAAAAAAAAAAAAAAAAAAAAAAAACTAACCCAGGGCGCCATCAGCCGCCCCTGCTTTTACCTTCCCAAATTACATTTCTCGTCCTTTTGCCATTTCTAGGTAGGTGACAACTGAAAAATGTCGCCCATGCCTTTTACTAAAATTACTTTTTTTTTGCATGCAGATCCGGTCTCAAATGGCGCGAGGTCGAGCAACTGTCAACGAGTAAAATCTAAGGGTTGAAATGTATGCAAGATAGAACAGTAGCCCCCCTTTTTAATGTTTTTTAAAGAAGCCCGGACCGAAACTAGGGCGGGGTGCAGAGGGGGCATGTGCCCCAGGCGCCAGAACAAAGGCGAAGGGGGCGCCAAATGAATCGTTTGTCGATTCATAAAAAAATGTATATATATGTATATATATATATATATATATATATATATATATATATGAAATGCAAAGAAACTCGCAAGCTAATGTTAAACTAAGAGAGCGTTTTTTTTTTAATTTCTCGTTATGATTTTAATATTTTAAAATTATTTTTTTTCTTAGGATAGTTTAGATTGATCTTTAGCGTTGCCATACTTTTAGGTTTTGAAACCGGTACTGGAAGTGAAGGTAACTTTATAAAAATAATCTGTAACCAAAATCTAAAAAGTAAACACTAACGTAGTTAGAATTTAACCTCAGCTTTTCTAAGCTAAGAAAAAAAAATCATTTAAAACTATTAATATGCAAGCGAGAAAATTAAAAAAGATCGCTCCCATACGTTTAGCATTACGTTCCAGTTTCTTCGCGTGACTTGTTTAGGCTCTTAACGCTCAAGCTAATGTTAATCCTATGGGAGCGTCGTTTACATATTTCTTGCTCTAATTTTAATTATTTAATGATTTTTATTTTTTAGGAATTTTATTTATTTATTTTGCATAGTTTACCTGAGGTCAATAATATTTATTTTGCGTGAGGAGATGAAGGGAGGGGGTGGTCGCCAAAATCCATGTTTTCCCCTGGCGCAAAAAAAGGCTAGTTTCAACCCTGAACGTACGATTGATATTAAGGTTCTACTTATTGTGCCAATTATTAAAAACCTTCATTTGTCACTGTTTTAAAAGGATATGTGATTGTGTATTATACATGGGATTTTCAGATAAATTAATGTGAAATTTATATTCACATATTTTAGGATTGTGATTTGTTGAGACTTTTACAAAAACGATAAATGGCAGTGATTTTCAATTGCTTTTTCTTTTTTTTTTTTAAAGATGCAATCAAATTTAAAACTTTTTAGTATGTAGCATTTCACGCACTCTCTCTTCCCCCAAAACAAAAACGCTTTAGTTCTCAACCATTAATTACGGTGCTGGTCCATCATTGATATTTGGTCAGTAGTTGTAATTTGATCGGTAGAAGGAAAAATTTCCCCAACTGCAAAGCTGGTCTCCAGTCACCCAAATAGTTTAATTTCAGAGAGTAACACAAGGTGGTCACACAAAGAATTTCTTTGACCTCTGAACTTGTGTTTCCCTCTTGTGCAAAGTGCGTCTTAATAGGAGCGTCTTTACCTAACCTCTCTCCACACACTTGCCTTGGTATGATCTGGTCGTTTGTGGGAATGTACTCGTAGTTAAATGTTATTACTATTTTTTAAACTGATCAGGAATGAATGAGCCACGCAAAAACAAACGCGATAAAAAACAGGAAATTTTTATAGAAAACTCAATAACAAGCGATGTTATGAAGCACACCATGATTCTAAATTCATTCAAGTCTGGCTTCAAAAGGACGAAAATGGAATAGAAGGTAAGAACATGCAGAATTGTTTGTTTTATTAAATTTATAACGTTTTCAGAAAAATCAAAAATCTTCACTCAAAAATGTGATTATTTTTGACACATTCATAAACTCATTTCTATTCCTATTTGCCTGAAAATTACAGATGTGAGCATTCGGATGCTTAAGAATCGAGTTGCGTTCTCCCTTTTAACATTTTTCCTAATTCGAAGCAGCTTGATTTAAAGCGGATTACTAAGTGTATCCGTCTTGTAATTGTCAGCCTTTGAATTTGGAAATCAAAAGTCCCACTTCGATGTTATTTTATTTAAAAAAATCGGATTTTTTTAGAAAAAACCCCTTTATTCTACTTCATAAAAGCATCTCAATTGTAGGGCTGCCACTGCCGAATGACACTGAAAATAGTAGCTTTAGTAGCCTCCAACGAAAAAAAATAGTAACATTTGTTCGATAATAGTAGTCAAAATACTCGCATACCCACTTTAAAAAAAGGAAGAAAAATTCTATCCATAACATTGAAAGGACTTTATGAATGCACACATTTTATTTCACAGTTTATGCTTCTGCTCAAATCAGTGAATAAAGAATAGAGTGATTTCTTCAAATGAGAAAGCAAGTTATCCAGAAAATAAGGCCCTAATGTTTCAGTTACGAAGTAACTTCCACAATAAAAATTATGTACAGCACCTGGAAACATAGCATTAAAAACTTCTTGCAGATCATCCCCGGAACTACTTTCCATCAGGCCTTTCATTTCAAGAGTTTCTTGGAGAGAAAGAAGAAAAGTTTTATTTGAGGGGCAGGGTTAGAAATAACGTGCGGGATATCGCAAATCCCACACAAAAAAGGAAAATCCCGCATAATAAAATTATTGTTTGGATGGAATCTTTTCAAATTTATTTCTTGAACAGGCATATGATTCGTATGCGATTTTTTTTTTAATTTCGTGAAAGCCACGATTTTTTTTCTTCGAGAAATCCACAAAATCAATTCATCAAACAGTCGCGAATTTTTCCATTCGGTAACGAAAAAAAAAATCGCCAATATCAAAAATTGGCCTTAGAAAAAAAAGTTTTCCATCAGTCGCGAAAAAAAAAACTTGTAAATTTCGCCTAAAGATTACGGAAAGAAAATCGAAAATTTTATCAAACTGTCGCGAACAGAAAAAAAATTACACCCGCGAATTTGGTCAAATAGTCGCGCAAAAAATCGAGCAAAAGAACAAGAACTTCCTCAGTCAGTCGACAAAAGAAAAGATCGTTTAAAAGAATCGCGAATTTCGTCAAAAATCCCTGAAACAAATACCGAATATCATTTTCGTCAACCGGTCGTACAAAAATTCACGAAATTTGGCAAAGGATCGTGTAAAAAAAATCGTGAATTCCATGAAACAATTGGCGGAAAAAATGCGAATTTTGGTAATTCGTCGTGAAAAAAAATCGCGAATCTCCTTAAAGGCCCGTGGAAAAATATCTTGAATTTTATCAAAGGTTGTGGAAACAAATGACGATTTTCGTCTTTCGGTCACAGACAAATCATCACAAATTTCGTCAAAAGAATATACAAAATATTACGAATTTCGTCAAACGATGAAGAGAAAAAAATCGCAAATTTCGCCAAATGGTCGCGGGCAAAAAGACGGCAGGTGTAATTCTGGATTTTAAAAAAAAACTGAAATTCACGGCAAATTTTCTAAAAAGTTACAGCAGAGGGAGGGAAAGGGGAGGAAATCACCTCCCGGCGCCAATTATGCGTTTTTTTCCTCCAATCCTTTGACGAAATTCGCATTTCCCGCGATCCTTTGATAAAATTTGCGATCCCTCTGTGAAATTTTGGTTTTTCACGCGATTCCTAGACGAAGTTTGCGTTTTTTGCGATCCCTCGAATAAATTCGCGATCCCTTGAAGAAATTCGCGATTCTTTGGCAAAATTCGTTTTTTTTGCGATCTTTTAAAGAAATTGGCGATTTTTAGCTGTGAACGATTGTCGAAATTGATTTTTTCGACGACCATTTGCCGAAATTCGCGATATTTTATTTTCCCGAATTTTTAAAATTTTCGGAACCGGATGCCTTAAATTTTCGGAAAATTCAGAACAGAATCATCCCTGAAAAGACACGAATTTGATCAAATAATCGCTTAGATAATTGAGAATTTAAACAAATGATTGCACAAAAAATCAAGAATTTTGTAAGTTGGTTTTGAAAAGGAAATCACGAATTTCGATAAACTATCGTGGGAAAGAATCGCGAATTTCGTTAAATGATATCTGAAACAAACAGCGAATACCATCAATCGATCACGGAAAATATATATATCGCGAATTTCGACAAGTTGTGGCGGAAATAAAATTTCGCCAATCTGTCGCAGAAAAATTCGCGAATTTTGGCAAAGGATCGCGGAAAAAAAATTGTGAGTTCCGTGAAACGATCGCCGGAAACAAAAACGCGAAATTTGGCAAAGGATCACGAAAAAAAGATTGTGAGTACCGTGAAACGATCGCCCCCAAAAAATCAGGAAATTTCTAATAGGTCATAGGAAAAATTGCGAAATCTCCTTCAACAATCGTAGCAAAAGATGGCGAAAAGAAATATCTATTTTCGTCAATCGATTGGGGAAAAAATCGCGAATTTTGCAATTCGTCGCAGAGAAAAATCGCGAATCTCCTCAAACAACTGTAAAAATATCTTGAATTTTACCTAAGGTCGCGGAAACAAATGTCGATTTTCATCATTTGGTCGCAAAAATATCATCTCAAAATTTCGTCTAAAGAATGGACAAAAAATTACGAATTTCGTTTAACGATCACAAGAAAAAAATCGCAAATTTCGTAAAATGGTCGCGGACAAAAAAACACAAATTTGGTAAAAAAAAAAAAAAAAAAAAAAAAAAAAAATGGGAATTTAACCAAATGATAGCTCAAAAAATCACGAATTTTATAAAATGGTCATAAAAAGAAAATCACAAATTTTGACAAACGATCTGGAAAAGAATCCGTAATTTCGCCAAAAGATCTCTGAAACAAATAGTCACTATCCAACTATAAACTACCATCAATCGGTCGTAGAAAATATACATCGCGAATTTGGACAAGTGGTGGAGGAAAAAAAATCAATTTGGTCAATCTGTAGTAGAAAAATCTGCAAAATTTGGCAAAGGATCGCGGAAAAAATCGCAAAATCTCCTTCAACGATAGTATAGAAAGACCTCAGAAATAGTTATTTTCGTCAATGGTTTAGGGGGGGGGGGGGAATCCCGAATTTTGGAATTCGTCGCGGAAAAAATCGCGAATCTCTTCAAACAACCTTTGAAAAAGTGCGTTTGGGAAGATGACTTTACAGGCGCTTTGAAGAAAAAGACCGAATATTTTCAGTAAAAATAGTCGCTGAATCCGAAAAAAGTCGCCTACTGCTTTCTTGAAATAGTCGCTTTTTAATAGTTTTCGGCCTAAAATAGTCGCCATAGCCGCCGTATGCTGAAAATAGTCGCTAGGTATAGCATTTTAGTAGCAAGTGGCAGCCCTGCAATTGCATGTTAAGAAAAATCGGAATTTTTGAGAAATTGAGTCGGGCCGGACCAGGCCTGATTTAATTGATTTTTTTATGGGCCGAGCTTGTTTTCACTGAATTTTTTACGAACCGGGCCTGGCCATGAACTGTGAAAATATAAACGGGCCGGGCTCAGGTGGAACTTTGAATTTTCACGCCGGCCTGGAAACTGTGGCCAGTACAGACCTCTAGTGTTCCCCCCAGGCCGTGCAAAGAGGGGGCTAAAGTAGCGGTCACCCATGGGGCAAAATTTATGCTGCGAACCACGGTTTTATTTGTTTATTTATTCAGTTTTTGCCCGCCGAACATTTTCCGGGGAATTTTTTTTGCCTTTCTTGATCATTTTTTTTCCTGTCGCAAAACATCATGAACTCTCTAACAAATAAGTGCAATTTCCTCTTGTGTTATTCAGTTGTTCTGAATTTCTAAATTAAAATTAAACATTTTAAAGTTCCAAAATAAACGCGAAATATTTATTCATATTATAAATAGTATATAATTTATCAATGTTTCTGCACTTTATCAATTTTATTACACCCATTACAAAGAGAAAGATTTTTTTTTTTTTTTGGGGGGGGGGGGGGCGCAAAATTGAAAATTCGTTAAGGGCGCACTTCTCACGGCCTTGGTGCCCCCCCAAAATTTCTGGTCACGCTACGCCTATGTAAATACGCCTGTTATCGCGTGACAAAAATCAGGTCGTTTTAAAATGTCAGCCACAAGAGAAATTCAAATGCTATTACTCAGCCATTGTTTTTAGATATAGACGAAAGAAAAACTGTTCCGGAATCTTTGTATTAAGTTCAAAAACATACAAAAAAAATCTTTTTCATTTTCCAATTTTTTGGTATCTCATTTAAATTTTTTTATTTTTTAATTTTTTTTAAATGGCCGCCATTTTGAAACAAGATGGCGGATGAAGCTGGCCAAAGAACTCGGTCGAGATATTTGTATGTACTATGTACACACCAAGGTACATCCAAGTCGGTTCATAAATACGCCTGTTATTACGTGAGAAAAATCAGGACGTTTCAAAATGTCAGCCACGCTAGAAATTCAAAATGCTATAACTCAGCCATTTCTTAAGATATAGACGAAACAAAAACTGCTCCCGAATCTTTTTATCAAGGTCAAACACATAAGACGAAAATATTTTTTCAATTTTCAATTTTTGGTACCACATTTCAAATTTAAATTTTTCTTAAAAATTTAAATGGCCGCCATTTTTAAACAAGATGGCGGGTGAAGCTGGCCAACGAACCCGGTCGAGACATTGGTATGTACTATGTATAAACGAAGTTACATCCAAATCGGTTCATAAATACGCCTTTTATCGCGTGACAAAATTCAGGACGTTTCAAAATGTCAGCCAGACTAGAAATTCAAAATGCTATAACTCAGCCATTTTTTAAGATATACACGAAACAAAAACTGCTCCGAAATCTTTGTATAAAGGTCAAATACATAAGAAAAAAATATTTTTCCATTTTCAATTTTTTGGTACCACATTTCAAATTTTAAATTTTTAAAAGTTTTTTAAATGGCCGCCATTTTGAAACAAAATGGCGGATGAAGCTGGCCAACGAACGCGGTCGAGAGATTGGTATGTACTATGTACACACCGAATTACATCCAAATCGGTTCATAAATACGCCTTTTATCGCGTGACAAAATTCAGGACGTTTCAAAATGTCAGCCACGCTAGAAATTCAAAATGCTATAACTCAGCCATTTTTAAAGATATAGACGAAACAAAAACTGCTCCGGAATCTTTGTATAAAGGTCAAATACATAAGAAAAAAATATTTTTCCATTTGTAATTTTTTGGTACCACATTTCAAGTTTTAAATTTTTTTAAAAACTTTAAATGGCCGCCATTTTGAAACAAAACGGCGGATGAAGCTGGCCAACGAACTCGGTCGAGACATTGGTATGTACTATGTACACACCGAATTACATCGAAATCGGTTCATAATTACGGGAGTTACAGTGTGACATATGTCAGATATATATATATATATATATATATATATATATCAATTTTGAACGGAGGGTGGTTTCGGGGTCTGGGGGTCATGATCGATGAAAATATACCAAAATTTTTTGAAATCGCTTTCCTCCGAACGGCTGCAATAGGTAGCTTTTTTGTAAAGAAAGCTACCTAAAAGGAGTTATAATTTAATATTTAAAAATGTTATTCTGGAATATTGGAAAAATATATCGCTCAATGTCAAATAATGATATTCAGCAATGACAGAAAAAGATATTGCTTAATGTCACAAACTGATATTCAGAGATGTTGGGAAATATTGGCCAACATTGCCAAATATCAAAAAATAATATTCGTGGAATATCTTTTTAGGGGGGGGGGGGGGGTGTCATTCAACGTTGGCCAATATTACAATTTGATATCGGCCAATATCTCATTTTGATATTGGCCGATATCTTTGTGCTACCTGGGACGCCATCTGGTGGAGAAAAGATATAACTTCTCGCTTCAGGATACTGCCGTGCAAGCGCATTGCGTTACATGTATTTTAAGGCGTGGATACAAATGAAACGCTTCCCGTAACAACTCGAGTCACAGTAACAAATCCTATTAAACGGGATACAAATGAAACGCCTTCCAGCTTCTGGCGTCACAAAGTTGTGATTGTTGTTATAAAAATTTGCAACAGCGTGAAATCCGCCGCAAGCTGTCACAAGACCGTAACAAGTACTCCTTATTCAAGATGGCGGAGATTTTGGTTGTTCGACGCCGGCGAAGAAATCAAATACAAAGGCAAAGAATAAAGGATCGGGAAGATCCTTTTTCAATAAATGAAAGAAATTTCATCTCAACATACAAAGTAACGAAAAATGCGGCGAGAGATCTGATCGAGGAAATCAGACCTTTCGTTTTGTTAGATGAAAATAAAAGTTATCCTTTAGAGATTTATGTAAGTTCAAGTATATATATATTAGATAAAACGGTTTTCTCTGTATACGTTTTATACGTATAATCGCGAACACTAGATTAAATAGAAATAGTTTAATAGTATTATATGCATAGAGTTTGTATATATATATATATAAAAGAAAGTCTGGATTTTGTATTAATCAACGCGCAGCCCAAACTACTGAACCTAAAATCTTGAAATTTTGGGTAAAAATACTTCTTATGATATAGAGTGCCGCTAAGAAAGGATTTTCTAAAACTCCACCCCTAAGGGGGGTATAAAATAGAACGAACTTTAAAAAAATTCTATAAAAATCTAATTTTATAGTTATTTTTCAACTGATAACATATTTTAGTGTACTTTTGTATGCTGAATCGAATGGTACTAACCAAATTCTTTTAAGTCTAATAGTTCATGAGATATTTCATATTTTTTTAATTTGGCGCTATCTTTGGCGCCAAAACCTCAAATTTTCAAGTTATAATTTCTAAAAACTCATTTTCTTTATTCTGTTACGACAGCAAGGGAATAAATTCAATTAAATATTTTTTTAATAGATTCTTTTGGTTTAATAATTAAAACAACTATGTCAGTTAGGAAAAAAAATACAAACGCCTCAAAAACTAAAACTAAAAAAAAAGAAAAAAAAACTGTTGTACTTTTTCGTTCTACCAACATGCCAATATGTATGATACCGCGCCATTTGTTTCAACCCTAACTGTGCAAACGATTTTTACTGCAAACCGTGCCAAATATTAACACTTGCTATTTATTGAACATGAATATTTTTTATGAGTATTATTCCATCGTAATCCCGTAAAACTTTTTAATTTGTTATTTTTTTAATAGAAAACATTTATTATTAATTATAACTTATTTATTACTGATACTGACATAGATTTTACTATTTGGTAGTTATCTGATGAGGAGGAACCTACAATAAAATTATTTTAGAAGTTAGGAATTCTACATATAAAAATGTTTGTTCAAAGAACCATGAATGGAAAAATAAAAAATACATTACAATTCATCAGACATACAAGTAAAATTACATAAATACATTTAATACAATTAAAAAGCAAACGTTTCGAGCTAAATTTTAGCCCCTCATCAGTGCAACGAAACATTCAAATGACAGAAAACTATATATCATGTTTACAGTTAAAAATTATAAACAGTTAAAATTAAATAAAGTATAAAATTTTTTAAAACAATGCCGAGTATTCAGGAGGAAGTGCACATGTTTTAAAAAATTTTATACTTTATTTAATTTTAACTGCTAATAATTTTTAACTGTAAACATGATATATTTTCTGTCATTTGAATGTTTTGTTGCACTGATGAGGGGCTAAAATTTAGCTCGAAACGTTTGCTTTCTAATTGTATTAAATGTATTTATGTAATTTTACTTGTATGTCTGATGAATTGTAATATATTTTTTTATTTTTAACTCGTATATCAGACGTTAAACAATGATTATTTATTTTAAAACCATGAATGGCTTCATTCAAAGAATGAAATGTTTACTGTAGTGTGAGAAATACGTATTACATACGCCAAGCTTCAGTAGTAAAAGACATTTACAATTTGAAGACTGCAGTTTAAATTGACCATATTCTATTACTTGAAAAATGTTTATTTATGCTTTTATTTTAAGTACTTATTTTTATTGATTTAAAAAACTGGTGGGTTAAAGTATGTAATTTTCAAAAGTTATATTTTTTAAATGCTCATTTTTTTTACCAACAAAATTATTTTTTTTTCAAATGTGTCATTTCATTTAATAGACATTGACATTATTTATATTTCGCCTGAATAAATTACAAAATACTCTGACGTTGAAATAAAATTTTTTGGTTTAAGGTATTTTTTTTTTTTATTATTATTTTTTCTTTTCATCATTTTAAATGAAATTAGTTAGACATATATTTTAAATGAAATGAGCAAAAGGCATGTATGAATTAATGATGTCGATAAAAACAAGAGGTTTTTTTTTTTTTTTTTTTTTTTCTCATGGTTATAATATAGTGTGACGAAATGTACACTCGCAAGCAGTTTTTTCCGCACGGGTGTCCATTGCTATAGTAATGTATATATTTTAAGAAATTAACAATTGTAATCTTAGAAACTAGCCGCCCTTGGCGACCAGTTTGGTCTCCCTTAAAATTTATGTTTGGGAAAGCATGCTAAGCATTGTATCGTGTTACTTTTATTCATAATTTAATTTACTTGAACGTTGAACTCCCTTAAATATAATTTATATAGTCCCTTAAGCTAATATTAGTTTTTGTTGCATTAAAATATCTCAATTTGTTGATTTTCTGTAAACAAGTAAACTCTATAAGTCTATGAAAATTTGGCGAAATATTAGAGATATCGATAAGTTGGCGTCACTTTTGGCGATATATCTCCAAGTTAGCGACAAACTTGGCGGCATTTGGGGACAGAACAGGTGCCCCCTATCGTAACCCCCCCTTATAGGTATGGAGATGCATTAAATGCTGTTCAATGACTAGAAAATTAAGATACAAAAAGAGATAAACATAGAAGTCAAAATAATAAGAAAACAATGGTTGTTTTAAAACTGTTTTATAACTATCCAATGTTTATATTAAAAATCACACCCAATTTTTTGACCGAAATTCATGTTTTTTTTCCGTTACGGTACATTAATCTAGCGTGGGCTTAGAACACGATTATGACTAATTCACTGCTTTTTCTGATGCTTGGTAAAAAACGCAAGCAAATGAATTTATTAAATGATATATAATTTTTACTGTGTTTCTTTTTAAAGTTAGGAAAGCAGGAAAGAAAAAATGAAACATTATGTAACCTTTTTTTAGGATTTCTAAATGTATTACTTAGCATATAATCCTAAATTAATTAATTAATAATTGATAAAAATATATATTTTTAAAAATATTACATTCTTCATTTTTAATTTATTTTCAGTATTTTTTTATTTTAAAATGTTTCATTGTTACAGTTTTAATCATTTGGCATATTTTGGCGAGTGTTCATTGGCGCATAATTAAATCTGTTGTTTAAACTCGCATAAAATTGTACGAGGTACAAAAAATATTTGGTGAGTTATCACCTGAGATAGGCTAACAGTAAAATGCCTTAAAATTAATGTATTAATTTATAATTAATTTTTTCTAATATTAAAGAGTTACATTGTCATTATTGACCTATAAACACACGTGTAAACATAATGTTTATAATTCTAACATACCAAGAAGTGAGTTAAAAATCAATTAGTGATTGCAAAATTACATTGTCATTATTGATCTATAAACACACATGTAAACATAATGTTTATAATTCTAACATACCAAGAAGTGAGTTAAAAATCAATTAGTGATTGCAAAATTACATTGTCATTATTGACCTATAAACACACGTGTAAACATAATGTTTATAATTCTAACATACCAAGAAGTGAGTTAAAAATCAATTAGTGATTGCAAAATTACATTGTCATTATTGATCTATAAACACACATGTAAACATAATGTTTATAATTCTAACATACCAAGAAGTGAGTTAAAAATCAATTAGTGATTGCAAAATTACATTGTCATTATTGACCTATAAACACGCGTGTAAACATAATGTTTATAATTCTAACATACCAAGAAGTGAGTTAAAAATCAATTAGTGATTGCAAAATTACATTGTCATTATTGACCTATAAACACACGTGTAAACATAATGTTTATAATTCTAACATGCCAAGAAGTGAGTTAAAAATCAATTAGTGATTGCAAAATTACATCTTTACATATAAAAACTAGGTTGATTTAAATAAAAAAAAAAACGTGCAAAATTAGAATTACTGATTGGGAAATAGTAAAAAAGACAGGCAATCGACCGAAATAGGAAGTTATAAAAGAGGAAGAATTTACCGTAGCGAAGCGCGGGTACTCAGCTAGTATATATATATAATTAATGCCCTTATTTATGTGGGATGCACGTTATCTGTATTATGATTGGGAGAATATTGTTTACTATATAATAATGGAATGGATAACATATCGGGCTTTAATTAGTATGTTCATAAGTATTCAAAATTTTTGTTAATAAAAATGCGAAATATATGTAGGGTAGAGTGGGGAGGAATGGGACACTTTTTACAAAAATAAGAAAATCAACTTTGTTTGACACATAAACAAAAATTTCGATACATAGAATATACAAAGTGAAACACTTTCTAATGTCCTTGAACAATATAGAAATATAATTTGCGGAAACAATTTCATAAATAAAGAATTGGTGTAAAAACTTAGCACCAATGGACAGATTCTTACCAAATTTTTAAGTATTCTTCCACTAAATTTTATCAGTTATCTTATTAGTTATTAGGCAAACAATACTAAAAATTTACAGGTGGCAACCATTGGCACCTAGAATTTTACACTCCTGGTTTACATAGATATGGCTAATGTGATAAAGTTAAAAATGCTATAAAAAGTGATAGAAAATCTTTATTAAGATTGACGATCGTTTCGTCGCACCAACGGCGACATTTTCAAAATCATTTATGATAGAAAATACTTTCGCAAAATATTTTAAAACAATAAACCTAGCTAACTTTATCTGTTTATAAGTGATTATTATACATGTGTTTATGGCTAATGTGGTTTAGGAATTTTATTGTATATACATACACTTATATTAATAAAATAAGGCTTATAAACACAAGTTTTAAAGCAGATATGAAATCATTCATGCTTTATTAATGTTGTCCTATTTATTGAATGAAGAATATCAGTTTTTTTTATTATTAATATTATTATTTGTCATGTTACAAAACTTTCCTGTTGTTTTTAAATCCACATGACTAAAAAAGGTACCAGAAATATGATTTTTCCTCCTTTTTATATTAATATATTTGTACTCCATATTTTATGTACTTATAAAAACTGAAATGCTAAAACTATTTTTTTTTTTTTGCCTTTTTAAATTAATATATTTATTTGTATTCCATATTTTATGTATGTTTAAAAACTGAAATACTAAAAACCAAAGTTTAAATAATTATAGATTTAACCTTATAGTAGCAATTAAATTTGAAATTCTTTTGTGTCATGAATTTTAACACAATGCAGTTTTATGATCAATATTTGTTTTGATCACAATGTGAACAGGAGGGTTAAGAAAATTATTGTTCAATAACACAACTCGAAATACACAAATATTTCACATATCCACAAGAAGTATTAAAACATCTACTTACAATTTTCAGCTGAATTTCTTTCCTAGAAAGATAAAAGTATTAGAATAGTAGCTGCGAACAGACTACTCCCTGCTACAACAACAGTGCCTTTGATGTAGCAGTCTTCTGTTGCTCAGCGAAAGGTCATAGGTCTGCGGAGGAGATCCCTGATATGTTTATCACTGCCCTTTTTTTTTTTTTTATTGAGACTCCCCTTTCTTTTATTGATGACCACAGATCCTTTGGAAAAGAAAGTTCAAAGAAATATACAACTTTTTGAAGCAAGGGTTATTCAGTTTCTATTTTAGCAGGTATAACAGCTACACAGCTGGCTAAGTCCCATCAATAACTTTAAAATCTCTATGCTGGTGTTTCTCAACAAAATTTTATAAACAAACTTTTAGGGGCTTGGTCAAAACTTTAACCCTTTCAGGGGCAAGGTACTTGTATTCATAAAATGTTGAAATAATTGAACGACACCACAAGAAAAATTTTTTGTAAATAAGTAAAAGTATATTCACGCATATTTAATAAAAGTGAAATTTTCATTTTTTTATTTACGGAAAACAACAAACTGTTTAAAACTGTACAATTAAATATCTTGTTAATTCTAAATGAACTTGGTATCAAGATGTTAACTTATAATGAAGTGTAATGAAACCTCATGAAGTTATCTCTGATCTGTGAACCGTGAAGCCTACTTTTAAAAGTCGAGGAACTGAAGTCTTCTATTGGGATTTTTATAACAGCTGGATGCATTATCAGGCAGAAGTTTCTTTTGATATTCTGTCTGTAAATGTAACCTGCTAGTTCTGCGATGTCTTCCATGCCAAGAAATCTCTTGCTGCAACTCTCGTTTTGTTTACAGGTTTGTGTCAGTAGACATTTCATTCACAATAAGTTAATATGTTGATATTAAGTTCATTTGGGATTTTGAAAGTTATTTTATTCTTACTTTTTTGGATAACAACAGTAATAAAATGTTCTTTGTTTTCCTGTAAATATTTTTATTTTATACCTTTGTCTCGAAGTGTTAAATATATTAGAAATGCAGATACTGCCCGAGAAATATTTTGATAGCAAAAAACAACAATAAAAAACAGAGGCATACTTTAAGAAAAAAGAAGTTACTAAAAATAATAATTTCCCGTAGAGATATTTTAAAAATATGAATGCATTATGCAAGTATAGGTTTAACATTAGGGAAGGAATTTGAGATCTTACTGTCCATGACCCTTAAATATGCACGCTATGATTATTTAGGCTGACATTTTGGTGCTTCAGAATGAAGACTATTTGTTATCAAACATTTTTATGAGCAAATATTACAATATAAAATTTTGCCTTTTTAGCAGAGCTGCGGAGTCGGTCAGATCCATTTTTGAGCAAAAGAAGCAGAGTCGCTAAAAAACAAGCAACTCCAACTTTTTTTTTTTGTTAGACAGTTTGAAGTGAAATTAAACCTATTACAAGTAATTTTATATCTATAAAATGAATTATTATTGTTATTTTTGGACTATACCAGTCTACCTGTGTTAAAGATGTGCAGTTTTACAGAGTAGATGAAAACCGTTTTTAATTGAATAATCTAGTAGATATTTTACATTTAGAATACAAGTACTTTTCCTCTGATTTTTTGGGTGCAGGGCTTAACTTCTATTTAAAAAAAGTACCGGAGCCCTAATATTCAGTGATACCAGTGCTGACAACTGTACCATTCACGCCTCCTCCCCTGTCACTCCAATCTGCATATTTATGTTTTGTACATTATTTGCAAAATTTAAAGCAGTTTTTTTTTCTCTAGCAAAATAAAAATTTTAAATATATCTATCAGCATATACCTAGCTTTCAACTATTTCACTTTTTAGTTATCACTCATTCCGAATAGTAATCTTTGCCTAATTATAATGTTAATTGTGTTTTTTTGCTAATTCTACGTTTAAATATAAGGATTAGGATTCGAAAATTGACTTAACACAAAAAAGGGATAGTTTGCAGCTATGCATTTTTATGAAAAAAATGAATGATATTTACAGAAATTATAGAAAAACGGGAAACACTGCTCGATTGCTTTCTATCAGAATAACAATATATGACAATTATATCTACTTGCAAATAAAAGTGACTTTGTAAATGTGTAAAGCAGAGCCTTAATGCTTTAGCATGGGTAGCATTCATGATACAAAATAAATAGAAAAAGTCCTTCCGGCCAGTGCCGGGAGGAAGAGGTAGCTTTCATAATCCTTATTTAAAAAAATCCAACTTATTTCATGCAAACGCACGAAGCTCAATTTAGTGGAAACCGAATATAGGAGATTTTATACTAATTTTTATCAATATAATGAATGAGAATTTCGCGAAATTAGTCAGCTTTATCCAAGCTGCTTTTCTTTAAAGTAACTTATATTTGGCTGCCAAATTCGGCAATTTCTTAAACTGCCTGTCATTTTAAGACAACATGGTGGATGAGGCTAAGCAGTGAACTTGGTCGAGACCTTAGTAATTGCTGTGCACATGCTCACTCACATCGGAATCGGTTAATATATAGGAGTGCTGTCGCATGCAAAAAATCAGATTTTTCAAAATGTCACCCACAATAGAAATTGAAACTGCTATATCTGAGCCATTTTTTAAGGTAAAGACAAACAAAAAATGCTCCTGAATCCTTATATCAAGATCAAATACTTAAGAAAGAAACCTTTTTCAATTTCTAATTTTTTTGCACCTCACTTTAAATAAATATATATTTTTTTAATTTAATGGCCGCCATTTTGAAACAAGATGGCTGATGAATCTGGCCAGCGAACTTGGTCGAGGTGTTGATGTATACTATCCACATGCCTTCTTACATCGAAATAGGCGAATACGTGTGTTATCGCGTGACAAATACAAGAACGTTTCAAAATGTTAGCCATGCTAGAAATTCAAAGTGCTATAAATCAACCATTTTTTACGATATCAACAAAAGAACAAATTTTCAGAAACAAAAACTGCTCCGGAATCTTTGTATCAAGGCCAAACACATAAAAAAAATCTTTTTCATTTTCCAATTTTTTAATACCTCATTTTGAATTTTAAATTTAATTTTTTTAAATGGCAACCCTTTTGAAACAAGATGGCGAATGAAGCAGGCCAACGAACTCGGTCGAGACATTGGTATGTACTATGTACAGACCAAGTTACATCCAAATAGGTTCATAAATACGCCTGTTATCGCCTGACAAAAATCAGGTCGTTTTAAAATGTCAGCCACAAGAGAAATTCAAAATGCTATTACTCAGCCATTTTTTTTTAGATATAGACGAAAGAAAAACTGTTCCGGAATCTTTGTATTAAGGTCAAACACATACAAAAAAAATCTTTTTCATTTTCCAATTTTTTGGTATCTCATTTAAATTTTTTTATTTTTTTATTTTTTTAAATGGCCGCCATTTTGAAACAAGATGGCGGATGAAGCTGGCCAACGAACTCGGTCGAGATATTTGTATGTACTATGTACACACCAAGGTACATCTAAGTCGGTTCATAAATACGCCTGTTATTACGTGAGAAAAATCAGGACGTTTCAAAATGTCAGCCACGCTAGGAATTCAAAATGCTATAACTCAGCCATTTCTTAAGATATAGACGAAACAAAAACTGCTCCCGAATCTTTTTATAAAGGTCAAACACATAAGAAGAAAATATTTTTTTCAATTTTCAATTTTTAGTACCACATTTCAAATTTAAATTTTTCTTAAAAATTTAAATGGCCGCCATTTTTAAACAAGATGGCGGGTGAAGCTGGCCAACGAACCCGGTCGAGACATTGGTATGTACTATGTATAAACGAAGTTACATCCAAATCGGTTCATAAATATGCCTTTTATCGCTTGACAAAATTCAGGACGTTTCAAAATGTCAGCCACACTAGAAATTCAAAATGCTATAACTCAGCCATTTTTTAAGATATAGACGAAACAAAAACTGCTCCGAAATCTTTGTATAAAGGTCAAATACATAAGAAAAAAATATTTTTCCATTTTCAATTTTTTGGTACTACATTTCAAATTTTAAATTTTTAAAAACTTTTTAAATGGCCGCCATTTTGAAACAAAATGGCGGATGAAGCTGGCCAACGAACTCGGTCGAGAGATTGGTATGTACTATGTACACACCGAATTACATCCAAATCGGTTCATAAATACGCCTTTTATCGCGTGACAAAATTCAGAACGTTTCAAAATGTCAGCCACGCTAGAAATTCAAAATGCTATAACTCAGCCATTTTTTAAGATATAGACGAAACAAAAACTGCTCCGGAATCTTTGTATAAAGGTCAAATACATAAGAAAAAAATATTTTTCCATTTTCAATTTTTTGGTACCACATTTCAAGTTTTAAATTTTTTTAAAAATTTTAAATGGCCGCCATTTTGAAACAAAATGGCGGATGAAGCTGGCCTACGAACTCGGTCGAGACATTGGTATGTACTATCTACACACCGAATTACATCGAAATCGATTCATAATTACGGGAGTTACAGTGTGACATAGGTCAGATATATATATATATATATATATATATATATATATATATATATCAATTTTGAACGGAGGGTGGTTTCGGGGTCTGGGGGTCATGATCGATGAAAATATACCAAAATTTTTTGAAATCGCTTTCCTCCGAACGGCTGCAATAGGTAGTTTTTTTGTAAAGAAAGCTACCTAAAATCACTAACGTGATTTTTATAGTAGTCGTAAGCAATAGAAGACAAAAAACCTCAAGTTGATGCTTGTTGGCTAAAGATATTCTTTTCAGGTTAGATATCTCTTTTTTTAAAAAAGGAAAAAATAAATTACATCCAATTAAAAATTGTTCTACTGTCACAAAAGGAAATCGAACTGAAAGCAAATTCATTGTTCAGTCTCTTGAGTGGTGCCATATCAATGCTACTCAGACATAAATTTGCAAATATCACTAGAACAGAAAAACACGATTTCTGTTTTCACTTCATTCTGATCAAAATAGTATTAAAATGATTTGAAATAGAATATAATACGTAATTTTGAAGGAGGAACTTTTCTTTTCTGTACATGAATAAATAAAATTTTGAATATAAGACCGGCTGGTGCGTGAACTGCAAAATTATATATGGGCAGGATCGAACTTTTAAGGGTTCGTGTCTTGGAAATTTCGGCCGATGCAAATCTCTAACCAGATATAAACAAAAATTGTAAATTTCTTTTATTTTTGGAAGCCAAAGTACCCGCAATAGTGTTGTAATAGTAACCATTTTCCCTTTTAGGAGTGTTCATAGTTATATAAATATGTAGCACTTATAGTTGTCGTCTGATCCCTCTCGTCTGTGTCTGCATATAACATTGCAAAAACTACCCCATTGAATGGTTTGAAATTTAATAAATACCTATAATCATTGCAGAATTTTGTCGAGTCCTTTCAAATTTTATAAAAATCGAATGAAAACTATAAAAAGATATTAATGAAAGTCTTCTATTAAATTCTATCATACATATTAATTCAATGACACCCTATGATAGGTAATGATTCTAGGTTGCCAAGGTGATTACGTCCTATTTAAGATGGAGTCATTATTTATGTATTTCTGAATTTAATGTATATAATCATAATAAAATAAAAAATAAATGATAAAAGTTTAAAGCATAATAAAATTCTGTTAGCTGAGCACCAGTGTTATATACATACATATACATAAACTGGCTAACAGAAATTTACCAAAAGTTTATAGAAGCAAAAACTATACATGAATTTAACTATTTTTTTTTAAGGATATACATTACAAACTTGCAGTGTACAGAAGAAAAAAAGTAATTATTTTAAATTGTTGGGAATTGTAAAAACATCACAAAGAATAGTATTTCCTTTCAATTAAAAAATTATTTACATGTGACTTATAAACAGAAAAAACATTAAAATATTAAATTCATTAATATGCGTTAAAAGCAGTAAATGGCAGAAATTATGTCACATTCGAGATGATCATTTTAACTATTTTTGCGAATTCTAAGACAGCACAGATAGTAATACAGTCGAATCTTGTTAACGTGAACACTCACAGGTAATTTTTTTTTTTTTTGCTTGTGTTAAAAGTAGTTTGTCTTATCCATATTTTAAAAATATATATTCCATGGAACAAGAATAAATATATGCATATATAACTTCAAAATCTACTGTATTGCTGGTGTTGAATTTGTTTAAGATCTATCCATCAAGAATATAGACCTACACATGAGATATCTCTCATTGGAAGTCTTTTCAAGGAGAACTGGTTGGTATTTACATTACATACTAAGAAATCTACTGTCAAAGTAATGGACAGCCAACTTGATTTATTTTTACAGATTAGAATCTAAGCCATCACTGCCATAGCAATCTCTCAATTTAATTATCATACTTAAACAGCTTTGTTAAAAGAACTTTAATTACCGTTAAATACTTTTTTTTTCACCCCTCAATGCAATTCTTGCAATAGAATTTAAAGCTTCATGACAACTTATAAATTACTATATTACATAAATTTCAGGAGGCATCTCGCTGTGAAATATGGGGTGGAGGAAGTATTATGAGGGGCTTGTTAATTTTGAGAGAAAGAAAAGAGAAAAGTATATCTTAGTAGCAGAAAAGAGTAATTATATTTAAATGGAATGAATAATTATATTTTAAGAAAACAACCTTTTTCTTTACATACAGAATGTAAATTTACTAAGTTTGAGTTGAATGAGAAAGGATATAAAAAGACAAGAGGACACATGCAAGTTCTTCTTCTTCTTATTTTTTTTTTTGGTGTGTGTGTGTGTGTGTGGGGGGGGGGGGGTGAAATGATTTTACTAAAATAAAAAAAGTTTCATTTTTACAGAGGTAATGAGTTTCTATTTTAGATAAAAATATATATAAATTACTAGAACTATCTATGGATTAAATAAAAAATTATGAATTAAATTATTATTTACATTTTTGAAAGTCATATGTTATCTTATTGGCATCAAAGTATTTAAAATATTACAAAAAATACATTCAGCTGTTATGATTTTTGAACACTCAAACAAAAAATTAATTTCAATTAGTCCTTAATTTAATTTTTGATTTTAAAATTGAAAAAAAAAATAAAACAATTAAAATAATTTTTTTTTAAAGTCAGTATTTGGCCGCCGAATAATTCAGTATTTGGCCAAATCACTATTCGTTACATCCCTAGTATTCGGCCTATTAGTCACTATTCGGCTAGTCGAATATCTGGTATTCGGTTTACCTGTGGGCCGAATATTTGGTATTTGGCCAAAATCACTATTCAATGCATCGCTAATTCACACTATGTAGGTACTTCATTTATTAACCAATGAAAATATTAAATTCTTGAATTGTAAATTCACTTTAATTTACTTGTTACAGATAAATTAATAATGTATTTCAATATTTTTCTACCATTGTTTTAAAAAGCTTAGTGCAGTTTGGACTTCAGAAAGTGAAATTTATTGGCCAAATAATATAAACACCTATGAAAACAAACCAAATGAACTTTATTCTTGTTTATATACATATATATTACTGTTTTTATATACAAAGTACTTCTGTTTGTAAATAAAAAGAGGTAAATAGCTTCTTTGTATTAGATTAGTTGCATAAATATAAAAAAAAAATTAATGTGTATAAGAAAATAAGGAATAGGTCGCCAGAAAATATGCATGAGAAATTTCCTTTTCTCGCCAAGGTCCCTATAGTCTGACAGCATGTGCATTTCTAATATATAACACTTTGAGACAAAGGTATAAAATAAAAATATTTACAAGAAAACAACGAACATTTTATTACTGTTATCTAAAAAAAAAAAAAAAGTAAGAATAAAATAGCTTTCAAAATCCCAAATTAACTTAATATCAACATATTAACTTATTGTGAATGAAACGTCTACTGACAGAAACTTGTAAACAAAACGAGAGTTGCAGCAAGAGATTTCTTGGCATGGAAGACATCGCAGAACTAGCAGGATACATTTACAGACAGAATATCAAAAGAAACTTCTGCCTGATAATGCATCCAGCTGTTATAAAAATCCCAATAGACGACTTCAGTTCCTCGACTTCTAAAAGTAGGCTTCATAATTTGCAGACCACAGATATCTTCATGTAGTTTCATTACACTTCACTATAAGTTAATATCTTGATACTGAGTTCATTTAGAATTAGAAAAAGATATTTTGATGGTACATTTTTAGATAACAGCTTTAAAAAGTTCTATTTTCAGTAAATATTTTTACTTTATACTGCTGTCTGCAAGGCATTCTATATTAGAAATATTCCAAAATTAGTAAGAATTATCTTTAACAACTAAATTAAAATGAAGTGGTTCATAAGAGAGTGATATATTTACTGATTACAAAAAGTTATGAATAAATTTACTGTCTTAACTTTACATTTGATAACCTGATAATGATTAACAAATAAAAATAATTTAGCACATTTACTCAGTTTTATATCTTTTAGAACTGACATGCTTAACAGCTTCAAATTAAAATTCGTAACTTTCAGACTAAACTGCACGATTATTATTGTCCAATGTAATCATAAAATTTCCTAACCTTTATATTCCTAAAAACTACTAGTACATTTTTTAAAAGTTTAGGTAGTTCCGTAAGTGGCTTTTGCCAAGCTTTTTTATACATAAAGGATCTTGTTAAAAATAGATTAACAAATACATTCAAACACAGACTGTCAAAATGTCAATTTTTTTCAGAGTCATGTTTGTTTTAGAAAAAAAAAGTTCTCATACAAACAATATATGTAAAAAGCACATATGTATAGCAATAAAAAATTTCATTAGGAATATACGAACATAAATTACTCTTATATTGAAACAATAATAATATAATTTGTACTATAAACTGCAGCATTTTAAATGTCAAAACAGTATTTTTAAATGTGATCACAGACACATATAATGTGAAGTAAAGATATATTCAAGATGAAAAATAGCATCTGTGTAATAAATAAATTTATTTAGTTTATTAAATCTGTATTTAAAAAAATTCATAATTAAGCCTACTGAAAATATTTAAAAAGGCAGTTACTTTCCCAATTGGTGAAAGCATTCATACAATATTAAAATCTTTTAAATGTTAGATACAACTCTGCAATCAGAAATTTCTAGTTATCACTGCAGACAAGATAGTTATAACTACCGGGTGTCCCAAAAAGGACTGACTGATTTTAAAATTCAATAACTTGCAAACGGTGACAGATATTAAAAAAATTCTTGCAGGAGGGTTATGCATAAGGTCAAAAGTTTTATTACAGTGATTTTCAATTTTAGTTCGATTTACAAACAATAGATGGCGCTGTAAGCAATAGTCGCTAAATACAGGCTCGATTTTTGGTACTTCGTGGCCCGGATAATACATTTCCATCTCCTTTTTCTGCATGGAACAAGATAAAGGACCAAAAATCGAGCCTGTATTTAGCAACTATTGCTTACAGCGCCATCTATTGTTTGTAAATCGAACTAAAATTGAAAATCACTGTAATAAAACTTTTGACCTTATGCATAACCCTCCTGCAAGAATTTTTTAAATATCTGTCACCGTTTGCAAGTTATTGAATTTTAAAATCAGTCAGTCCTTTTTGGGACACCCGGTATAATCTTAATATATTTTTAAACAAACAAACTCTTCAACATTTTCAGATTTTAATCACATTTACACAAATGAAATCTTTTTAAGCAACCGTTACGCTATATTTCTAAACAAAAAAACTATTTTTTCAATATATTATTTTATTGCAATATTCAGAAATAGACATATAAACAAATAATTCTTAACATTACCATGCAATACTACGTTCAACAACTGCAGACACAAGAGCCTACGAAATACTAGATACATTATTTTAATCGCAATAATAATAATTATTCAGGGCTTACCACACTAATTTTAGCAGATAAAAGGAAAAATAATGTTTCTTAAGTACATAGACGGCAAAAAAAAATAATTCTAAAGTAAACATCTTACATTAAATAAAAATTAACGTAACGAGCAATAGGATTACTTAATGTTTTGCTCTGAGAAGCTCAGGACGGTTCTTCAAGTTTGTTTACATATGACATCTGGTTACTAGCCAATAAAATGAGCGTATCGTTGAAAATAATCGATACTCTGTAACAACTTTGTTACAGCACTATCTTCATTTGTGACGGTCACAAGTGTTACTTTTGTATCGCTTTTTTCGTGTCTGTTGCAAATTTCAGATTTGTGACGCGTAACTGTTACAGCGTAAAACCGTTTCATTTGTATCCACGCCTAAATTTGTTCAGAATGCTTATTCTTTTGCACAATTTTAGATTTCTTGTGACATTTGTGTTTTGTCTTATATGACAAAGTAAAAATTATCCGAATTTGAATATCTAAATCTTTTAAATACATTTACAATAAAGAATTATTTCAATGGCACTTTAGCATTAGTTAAAGGGAAATTAAAGGGACAATTTTCTTGTACCGAAGCTGCAAGCAGCTCCTCTATAGGCAGTTTTAATTCCCAATTACAGAATAATTCAAAATTAGTTCTGAGTAGTAAAATGATTTGTAAGTCACAAAAAATTAATATAGGGTGAAGAATAATATATAAAAATAATCTTTATTTTATAAAAAGTTTTACAGAATTGAGCGTTATTTTCCCTGTAATATACATATATATATATATATATATATATGTAATATATGCGGGACCAGTCATCGGGGGGTGCTCTGAGTCGGGGGGCAACTACAGGGTGCTGTTGAGCATAGCGGCCCGCTCCGGACGCCCGGTACTGTGCAGGGGCGCTTGCGAACCGTGGCTGGTTCGTCGAACGGCATTGACGTTTCTGGTAGTCATGGTATTTTCGTGGTGAGTAAATATGAGTCCAAGCAAATGAGATAGAATTCTTTGGACCTTGGTTTTATTGGGCCTTTCCATTACAGGTTGTCTTTAACACCAGGTCCAGATGATTTGAGAGATGTCACGGCCCGTATCTCAAGTGCGTTGCCGAGGAGCGGCAGTTCGGTGTCCCATCTTAAATCATGGAAGACGGTAGTATTTCGAGTGACGCAGCCTTAAGCCTAAAATCGTATCGTATCGTTAAAATCGTATCGTATCATAGAATTCGTAGATAGCGGAACTCATATATACAGCTAACTCGACATCAAAGAAAACGCGAAAAGCCGCCTTTTAATAACTCAGCAGATATATGTCTTATTGTTCTGAATTTTGTAGAACAGTCTTATATCTGCAGTCTAATCGTATACTGAAATTTTTGCATTTCTACGTGCAGTATATTTTGAGATCTAAATAGCCATTTTTAAAGTGAAAACGTTGGTATAATATCGAGGAAGTTCCTAATTTGAAAATCTCGAAAACGGTTCTAACGATTATTTTTAAATTGATACATAATATAAATGTGATTAAGGCGAGGTGAATAACACTTTTCTTTTTTCTGGGAAAACTCTCGTTCGTTAAATAATTCGATTTTTTTTTCTCTCGAAAATGACACGGGCGATTTTTTAAAAATCAAATAAATATGTTTCAGATGAACCAAATAACAATTTACTTGTTTCCAGCAAGACTCTTGTTCGTTTTATAATGCGCATGAAAAATCGGACTATATTTCTTCGCCATTCTATGGAAATTTCACCGAAAATGCATGACACTGTATTCATACACATGCTTTCTTTTTAACCACTTTTGGGGAGAAAAATTTTGTCTTCCCACTGGCTGAGTGGCTAAGGGCTATCGTTTACTGACCTTAAGATAGGCAGTTCGATACTGTGTGGTACGTGTTTTCACATGTGAATGTTTTTTTTTTTTTTTAAAGTCTGCTAGTTGACCATTATTCTTAGTTCCTTTGTAATTTTTTTAATTGCTATTAAGTTAAATAAAATTACAATTATAATGACGCCAATTTGATGATGATTATTTCTTGGCAATTTTTCAACAATAAAAATATTACCATAAATTTTATAAATATATTTAATTTCAATCACTTTACAAAAAATATACATTAATAATTATTATTTGAATATAAATCACACGATCAGAAACGTAAAAAAATAATTCATTTCAGCTCTTCTTTTTATAATATCATTTTTTATTATTATGACGGTCAATCAATATATAATCACTGACATCCATAATATTATTATTATTATTATTATTATTTTCCTTGCATAAAAGCTATTGTGATGTAATAATTCTTTTATAATAAATAATTTAGTTGAAATGTTTTATTTATAAATATCAATGAAGTTTGATAACCCCGAGACAATTATTTTTATTTAACTTTGCAATATTTACAGTTTACATAATAAGCATATCAGAATTCTGGTGTCGCCATCTTTTGACGCAATTGCGTAGTATTATAGAGAAATGTTTGATAAAAACGTTGAAGTAGATAGTTTTTAAATCGAAGAATTATTTTAAGAGATATTTAATGTTAAATCTGGATAAAATTGTCTCATTAAAAAAGTCTCATAGGAAAAAAAATATATACATGGGAATTTAATCATTTTCATTCAATTTAATCATTCAATAGAAACTCGAAGTTTGCAGAGTGCATTTATTATTCTTAACTTGCCTAATTTTTTGACGGTTTATTTCAATTTTAAATTAAAATTTTCAGAATTTCCAGAGATATTTTTTACATATTTTAGAAAAGGTTATTTTAAATTGTTTCCAAATGTTAAAACAGCGCAAAGAATAATATATCCTTTAAATTAAAAATTTATTCACACGTGACTATTATAAACAGAAAAAAATCCTTTTAAATTAGAATTAAATGATAACGTGTTAAAAGCAGGAAAATATTAAATATTATGTCATAAAAATTGTTTTTACACATGCTTACTTAAAATGAAAGAAAATTATAAAATAATCAATTATTTTCAAATTAGAATTAAATGATTACGCATTAAAAGAAGGAAAACATTGAAAATTACGTCATAAAAATTATATTTACACGTGAATATTAAAAGAAAAAGAAAATTTTTAAATAATAAATTCATTGATATGTGTTAAAAGTCGTAAATGGAGGAAATTACGTCATATTGGCCAAAGTGGCCAAAACAGTTTACAAAACACATTGCAAACCATATTGCAAAACAGTGTAAATTAAAAAATATATTTATATGAGAGATTTATTTCAAATTTCGAGATGATATTTTTAACTATAGTTGCTAATTTTAAGGTAGCGCAAATAATAATATTATCTTTCTAATAATAAAAATATTTTCAGTTGAATGTTACAAAGAGAAAGGAAAGTTTGGTGAAAATTATGTCAGATTTAAAACGTTACATTTAAAATCTCTTATTTAAAATCATTTTCTTATAATGTTGTTAAAAAATACCATAAAGCAAAGACTCTGTTGACTTAGTTCCTTTTATATTTGGTAATTTTCAAATGTTTAACTAATCTTATTTAATCAAGCAGGGAAACAGCAACTAACATCAGCTGATTCGGTTTTGAAATCCCTCAGTAAAAGGGAAACCCGTTTACAGTAAGATCACCATTGATTTTTTAATTATACAGAGCAGCCTCGATTATCCGAGCTAATTGGGACTGTTAGTAAATCGGAATCGGAAATCTCGGTTAATAGAAACTGTGTGTAAAAACTCGCCGTGCTTGCGAATTTAACATCTCTTTTAAAAAAATATATAGAACGTTTTTTAAATAATAAAAGTAAATATATGTAAAGTTCTGTTTCACAGCTTAACAAATTTAAAAAGAAAATCAACTACCAGTAGTAAATTTTAAAATGCAAATTGAAAAATTTACGAAAGTTCACACAGCCACTGGAAACAAAGCATTGTTCGCTATTGACTTCTCAGGGTCCAATGTTTCTTTGGAGTTGAGGGCTTTTGGGGGCAGAAGGGCCTGTATAGCACGGACAGTGAGCTAAAGAGTGTGGTTATTTTTAAGGCTCATTCAAAAGGAAAAAAAAATCAGACTTTGTTATCGGCTTGGTTAACAGAAACCTCGATTAATCGAAGCTCGGTTAATCCAGGTTCTACTATAATTCAATCTTCCGTAATCTTTTTAAAGCAGATCAAATTAATGGACTTTAGCACAAAGTCACATAGCTGATAACTGCCATGCTTGTTGGCCACCTTTTTTTCAAAAAGTTTGCTTCACCTTATTCAATTAATGAGATATCTCCGATAAAATAAGTCACATTTTCCCGTTCTAAAATACTGGTATCCAAAAATCGTAGCATGTAACTGACACTACAAGTACTCATGGAACTAGACTATTTTAAGTCTGATTTTTATTATAGACTATATAAAATTATTAAAAATATATATTATGATAGGAACTAGCGGGCTTCGTCCGCTATTTACGTTACGGATATAAAAATCATGTTTTTTTTAAGGTAAAAAGAAATAAAAACCTATTTGACGACAGGTTTATAAAGACACATTTTGTATTTGTTATATTTCCGGGGATGAGGAGGGGGGGGGGGGCTATTTTGATTAAATATCGCAATTAGTCTACATGGCAGATATAATTATGATAGACACTAGCGGGCTTCGCCCCTCTATGGCGCCTTATGGGTCCAGCTTCCATAACTCAGAAACTACCTTTCGGACATCAATGCAACAGATTCCAAACGTTATAATTAACTTAATAATCACCCTATATAGCATTAAAGTAAATTTATGAGTACTGCATACTATTTTTTTATCGTAATGTCTGAAGAGAAAAAATTATTTCAGTTCCATTCTTAGGTACTGGTCTGAAAATTTTTGAAAAAGGGGGGAAGGAGGGGACATGAGACTGCTGTTTGTCAAACAACACAACGGGCTCTGGCTTATTCAACTTGGTTTTTGATGACTTCAATTGGAAGGTGGTTTGTTTAAAAGAGTGCGTTCCCTACCCCATGAAAATTGGAACTATTGGTGCTACATCTATGTAAGGATTTAATAATTATAAATTAACATTTTGGATTCATTAATTTAAGGATAAAGTGTTTTTAAAGGAATATCAAATGAAACCCTCTGTGCGATCTGCGATTATACTTACCCAGATGTTTTTATATACAAACTGCTATAAGGAAAATTGTAATAAAATAGTAAAAATTAAATCTGCATTAAATTCCATAAGTATATTTTTTTTAATCATTTTATCACTAACCTCAAAAAAGTAATGATATCAATGCAAAAACCCTTGACGGGTTAAAAGTTTCTGACGCAGCACTTTATCTTATGCTCTAAGAATTTTAAATATGGAACTTAAAAATACTGATATCAAATTTTGAGTGACGTTATGCTATTTCTTAAAAAATATATTTGTATTTATTTCACCATTTTATTTTTGTTTTATTTATAATCGCATGTGCAAAAGTTATGTTCAACATGAAAAGCTGCATAAAATTTTATTCGCTGTTGCTTTATCATTTACATCTCTCATAAATTCAAAATATGTGTTTTAAAAGATATGATATAAAATTTAAGTGACGCCTTGATGTGACTTTAAAAGGTTTGTTTTTTAAAATTCAATTTAAATTATTTTTGACTTGGTTAAAATATTTTTTTTACATCTACACAATACTTTTAATTTTCCAATTCACTGTTAAATATATCACTTTCATTGAATCTATACTATGCATTGAAATGTATTTATTTCAATAAATTGATTTATCTTTTGTGTCACGCTATTCAAAATTGTGAGTAAGATTTATGTAAATGGTTTCTTTGCGTCATTGTGTCCAAACTACATGAAATGTATGAAAAAGGATAGTTTGACGCAAATAAACCATTTACATAAATCTTACTCACAATTTTGAATAGCGTGACACAAAAGATAAATCAATTTATTGAAATAAATACATTTCAATGCATAGTATAGATTCAATGAAAGTGATATATTTAACAGTGAATTGGAAAATTAAAAGTATTGTGTAGATGTAAAAAAAATATTTTAACCAAGTCAAAAATAATTTAAATTGAATTTTAAAAAACAAACCTTTTAAAGTCACATCAAGGCGTCACTTAAATTTTATATCATATCTTTTAAAACACATATTTTGAATTTATGAGAGATGTAAATGATAAAGCAACAGCGAATAAAATTTTATGCAGCTTTTCATGTTGAACATAACTTTTGCACATGCGATTATAAATAAAACAAAAATAAAATGGTGAAATAAATACAAATATATTTTTTAAGAAATAGCATAACGTCACTCAAAATTTGATATCAGTATTTTTAAGTTCCATATTTAAAATTCTTAGAGCATAAGATAAAGTGCTGCGTCAGAAACTTTTAACCCGTCAAGGGTTTTTGCATTGATATGGAATATTTCTGCTAGAGTGCGACACTACAAAAATAGGAGGTGATCTCATTTAATAGGCCAAAAAGTATCCAGGCAGGTTTTATGGGTTCGGCATCTGGGATTTTTAGCCTCACCACAAAATCGGAGAATTGCGTTTACCTCAGCATTTTTATTCTTAAAGATAGATCAATTTTGAAGTATGAAAGTAATAAATGTTGAGTTGGAAAACCAAGTTAACAGGGGCAAATCAGATTTAGACTACGGCATTTCAAAAGTTAGATAAAATTTGGGAGTTTTAAATTTTGAACTTTTACTTTTAAACTTTAAATTTTAAAAAGGTTTAAGTTTTAAAAAAGGTTTAATCTTTATCCTTTCATAGATATATAAAAGGATATATATATATATATACACACACACACATATATAATATTTTAAATAATTTTATATTATATGTATGCACCTGCAAGAAATTTCAGTGCATTTTATTTGTGCTTTTTATATGAATCTTAATTATTTACTCAAGAGTAATTTAGCACTAGAATTTTAACTTTCCTTTATTGACGCTATATTGTTTTAAGCAATAGTTCATGCCATGAAAGATGTAAATCACATTTGTTAAAGTACTCCAAATAACGTACGACCTACTTGCTGAAAATTAACCCATTTGCAATTAAAAAGATAAAAACTGTACAACTTTTTAACACTTTCCAACAAAGTTGAAAAGTGTTTATGACTTCGGTTTGTCTGGCCGTCTGTCCGCGTTCCAGGGATCGAAATGTACCGGAGCAAACCGGAACGATGTTCTGGTTCGTGAAATTGTGACAAATATTGTTCCGGTTCGTGAAAGTATGGAAAATATTGTTCCGGTTCATGGAATTAATAAAAAAAATATTTTTAAAGTTTCATACATATAGCTTACTATGCTCTTTGTAAAGTTTTTTTTCTAATTATTTAGAATCTTAAATGCATTTTTTTAAATTTTTTTTCTACGGTTAAATATAAATTTGCTATACAGTAAAGTCCCGATTATTTGAGTTAATATGGACCAAGCTCACTTCGGATAAGCAAAAAACTCGTATAAACCAGATTTACACAAACCGTCAACTAAGGTGATGAAATATAAATTTTCACTTAATTCATTCATTTTTAATTATACTAGGCGATCGAATCCGAGCTCCTCGGGTTACAGAATATAGGTGAAAACCATTTTTTTTAATCTAATTATTTTTTTACATGTAATATATATTTTAGATTGCCCACTAACATCAAAAAGAATTTTTATATGAAAAATATCAATTATGCAATCAAATAAAGTTTTGAAATTTATTAAAAGCGATACTTTCACATGTCACCACATGCCAGGAGTTATTAACCCAAGATTTTGCCACTTACGTGAGTCTTTCCGATCATTTCGGTGCATAAGCGCGTGGTTCAATCACATGTGTGTTAAATTTGTTTCTTATTTACATTAATGTATTTATTTTTCTATAGAGGAAGTTTTAACTTTGTTATGGAACATTAGATGGAAACATATGCTGAACTTTTTACATTGTTTTAAGGGCAAGCGGATTAACCTTCGTAATCGAGCTACATGTGATAGAGATAAATTAAAAAATAATTTATGCTTGAAAATCTATATATATATTACGCTATCGTACGTGACACAGAAATCGCGATTAATTGTTGGTTAATTGTAAACAATTAGCGGTTAATTGTTGGTTAATTGTAAACAATTAGCGGTTAATTGTTGGTTAATTGTAAACAATTAGCGGTTAATTGTTTAATGGCAACGCCCGAATGAAACGCATCTCATTAGTTATTGTGTAATATTTAAAAAAAGTGAATAACAATAAATAAATAAAAAGTTTAATTAATAACTATAGAACAAAACAATTTATATAATTTAAAAAAATAAAATAAAAGTAAATAAACAATTTATTAATAAATAAACAACAGCATCCGGGTTACCATATCAAGCAAAATAACGACACTTTGGACTTTGGCGCCAGTTAAGTACCCCGGTGCGTATATGACATTGGCGTCAGAAAAAAATAGTGCCAACGTAGTGCGTATATGACACCTGTGCCGTCTTTTATTCATCTAATTTAAAATACAATAAATAAAAAAATAAATGAAGGTGCTTTTGCAGTATAGGTACTTGGCGAAATAGAGAAAAGGTCCATGGCGAGAAAAGAAATTTTTTTCTGGCAACCGATTTAATCAAAATATTTTTTTTTCAAATAAAACTACATAAAAGTGTCCCGCAAAGAGTTCGTACTTTTATGTTAGCTGGGTGCAATTCTCGCCAATAGCATCTTTTAACTCGCCAGCAGCATTTTTTATTTTTCGAGGGGTAAATTAAAACAATGCTTTGATGTTGAAATTAAATGGTTTACGGTATTATTTATTCTTTTTCTTTTCTTTTTCTTTTTTTAAAGAATTTTTTTTTTTTAAGTGAAAGTCATGAATTTTAAAGGTTTTACTTTTAAATCAAAGTCATCCATTCTAAATAAAATGAGTGAAATGATTATATTTTAATCTGAATTAACGAAATATATATAAAAAAAAATGCGACGTGTACAATGTTTGGCGATTTATCACCTGTGCCCGACTAACATAACTGTAGGGAGTTCTCGATTTCTCTATCAGAATCTTAAAATTTTGCGAAGGATTGAGCAAGTAAATTAAATTATGAATAAAAGTAACATGATACAATGCCTAGCATACATTTAAGGGAGGCCAAATTGGTTGCCACGGGTAGCTAGTCTATCTATATTATAAAGGACAAACATATCTGTGCGTAACGCATACGTCATTTTGCGAATGGCAACACTTTGAAATATGAAATAAAATTTTGGTCTTGCAATTTTCTCTACTGCAATTTTTTTAATTTCTAAACATCTCACATTTTAAATTTTTACACCGTCTTATAAGGAAAAAAATGCTCTTTTAAATGCTATTTGTTTGAAAGCTGTATCTCAATTTATTTTTGAGATATTAATTTTTTTGTAGTTTTTAATAACATTTTTCTTATCGTGGCAACAAAAGTACCCCATTTCTATTGAAAGTCATTGAAAGTAAATGGAAAATAGTCGAAAATAGGCAATACTGTCTCTTTTTGTTGCCATTTTCTCACAAAACCTGAAAAAAAAGTTAAAATTAAAATATGAGCTATTTCAAGAATATTGTCTGTTATTCCGTGATAATGACGTCATATGCATACTTTTCTATAGACGAAGTTTAAGACTGGATTGTAAAAGTGAATTGCTTTAGCAAAATGACGTCATTTTATAAAAAAGCGTGTATTTTAATTATTAAACCTGAATTATGTTTTGTAGAAGTGTGTCATTTTCACAGCCCAGCTACTTTGAAATTCTTCACAGGTGAAAATGCTTCACTTTTGAAAATAATGTAATCGAAACACCCCCAATTGATAACCACATCCTAAGAACTGATCTTTATTATATTTTACTGATTAAGTATCTATAAAAGAACAAACGTATCTGTGCGTAACGCTGATGTCATTTTGCGAATGGCAACACTTCACGATCAAATTTCGGTGTTGAAATTTTCGCTACTGCAATTTTAGGTAGCTTTCTTTACAAAAAGCTACCTATTGCAGCCGTTCGGAGGAAAGCGATTTCAAAAAATTTTGGTATATTTTCATCGATCATGACCCCCAGACCCCGAAACCACCCTCCGTTCAAAATTGATATATATATATATATCAATATATATATATATATATATATATATATCAATATATATATATATATATATATCTGACCTATGTCACACTGTAACTCTCGTATTTATGAACCGATTTGGGTGTAATTCGGTGTGTACATAGTGCATACCAATGTCTCGACCGAGTTCGTTGGCCAGCTTCATCCGCCATTTTGTTTCAAAATATCGGCCATTTAAAAATTTTTAAAAAATTTAAAATTTGAAATGTGGTACCAAAAAATTGAAAATGGAAAAATATTTTTTTCTTATGTATTTGACCTTTATACAAAGACTCCGTAGCAGTTTTTGTTTCGTTTATATCTTAAAAAATGGCTGAGTTATAGCATTTTGAATTTCTAGTGAAGCTGACATTTTGAAACGTCCTGAATTTTGTCACGCGATAAAAGGCGTATTTATGAACCGATTTGGATGTAACTTCGTTTATACATAGTACAGACCAATGTCTCAAACGAGTTCGTTGGCCAGCTTCATCCGCGATCTTGTTTAAAAATGGCGGCCATTTAAAATTTTAAGAAAAATTTAAATTTGAAATGTGGTAGCAAAAAATTGAAAATTGAAAAAATATTTTTTTCTTATGTATTTGACCTTGATAAAAAGATTCGGGAGCAGTTTTTGTTTCGTCTATATCTTAAAAAATGGCTGAGTTATAGCATTTTGAATTTCTAGCGTGGCTGACATTTTGAAACGTCCTGATATTTGCCACGTGACAACAGACGTATTTATGAACCGATTTGGATGTACCTTGGTGTGTACATAGTACACACAAATAACTCAACCGAGTTCGTTGACCAGCTTCATTCGCCATCTTGTTTCAAAATGGTGGCCATTTAAAAAAAATAAAAAAAAATAAAATTTAAAATGTGATATCAAAAAATTGGAAAATGAAAAAGATTTTTTTTGTATGTGTTTGACCTTAATACAAAGATTCCGGACCAGGTTTTGTTTCGTCCACATCTAAAAAAATGGCTGAGTTATAACATTTTGAATTTCGATTGTGGCTGACATTTTAAAACGACCTGATTTTTGTCAGGCGATAACAGGCGTATTTATGAACCGATTTGAATGTAACTTGGTCTGTACATAGTACATACCAATGTCTCGACCGAGTTCGTTGGCCAGCTTCATTCGCCATCTTGTTTCAAAAGGGTTGCCATTTTTTTAAATGTAATTTAAAATTTAAAATGAGGTATTAAAAAATTGGAAAATGAAAAAGATTTTTTTTATGTGTTTGGCCTTGATACAAAGATTCTGGAGCAGTTTTTGTTTCTGAAAATTTGTTCTTTTGTTTATATCTTAAAAAGTGGTTGAATTGTAGCACTTTGAATTTCTAGCATGGCTAACATTTTGAAACGATCTTGTATTTGTCACGCGATACCACACGTATTCGCCTATTTCAATGGAAGAAGGCATGTGGATAGTATACATCAATATCTCGACCAAGTTCGCTGGCCAGCTTCATCAGCCATCTTGTTTCAAAATGGCGGCCATTAAATTAAAAAAAATTATATTTAAAGTGAGGTGCAAAAAAATTAGAAATTGAAAAAGGTTTCTTTCTTAAGTATTTGACCTTGATATAAGGATTCAGGAGCATTTTTTGTTTGTCTTTATCTTAAAAAATGGCTCAGATATAGCAGTTTCAATTTCTAAAGTGGTTGACATTTTGAAAAATCTGATTTTTTGCCTGCGACAGCACTCGTATATATCAACCGATTCCGATATGAGTGAGCATGTGCACAGCAATTACTAAGGTCTCGACCAAGTTCTCTGGTTAGCATCATCTACCATGTTGTCTTAAAATGGCAGGCACTTTAAAAAATCGCCGAATTTGGCAGCCAAATATAAGTGACTTTAAATAAAACCAGCTTGGATAAAGCTGACTAATTTCGCGAAATTATCATTCATAATGATTTAGTATTGATAAAAATTAGTATTGAATCTCCTACATTCGATTTCCACTTAATTGAGCTATGAATGAGAATATGAAAGCTACCTCTTCCTCCCGGCACTGGCCGGAAGGACTTTTTTAATCTTCTGACCATCGTACATTTTCAATTTTCGTCGCATAGGGAAAGACATTTACTTTCAAATGCAATTTGTTTAAAAACTGTATCTTAATTGACTGATGTATTATATTTTCTAAAATAATTTTTAAGCATGATTTTATTTTAAGTTTGTCTTATCACGTGCCGTTTTCAATACTTACATAATAATAATAATAAACATTTTGCACATAAAGCAACAAACATTTTTCAGCATTTGTTTCTGACTATTTTTGCATAATGAAATTAATACTTCCTTTATAAACAAATGAAAGAATAATATTAAAAAAACCCACCAATCTAGCATATTTGTGAAAGACAAATTAACGAAATTAATACTTTTTTTTATAAACAAATAAAAGAACAATATTGAAAAAACACAAGTCTAACATAACAATCGTACAATTTAAATTTTTACATCACCAAATAAGATTTTTTTAAAATGGAATTTGTTTGCAAAGTTCATCTCAGTTTATTGATTGTCTACGTTTTTAAAAACAATTTTAAAGCATGAAATATTTTTTAATTTATCTATATCGCGCGGTTAAGACCAGTGGTGTAGTGGTCAGAGCACCTGACTGCCGCACCGCAGCGCAGGTCGAGAGTTAGACTCTCAACTGGGCAAAGTTCACTCAACCTTTCAACCCTTTGGGGTCGATAAAATGAGTACCAAGCTTCCTTGGGAACTAAACACCGAGGGTCTCGCGTTAGGCTGACCACCTGGCCGGGACGCATGCTGCATAGCACATCGAGGCCAGGGTTAGGGTCAAGAAAACAGAGATGGGCACTGTCGGCCCAGATCCTTCATGGATTGTTACGACTGAGTTTAGTTTATATCGCGCGGAGCTCGATTACGAAAGATTAATCCGTTTGCCCTTAAAACAAAATAAGGAGTCCATCATTTTCTTACGGCTAATATCCACTAAAAAAACTTCCCTATGAATAAATAAATCAAATAATATAAATAAAACACAAATTTAACACACATGTATAAGCTCTGAAATTATCGGAATATAAAAGGATGCCTTAAGTAGCAAAATCTTGGCCAAATAACTCTTAGCATGCGGCTAATAAGAAAATATTGCTTTTGATAAATTTCAAAAATTTATTTGATTGTAATAATTCGTATTTTCCATATGAAAAATGCTTTTTTAATGTAAATGGGCAATCTAAAAAATTCATTGCATATAAAAAAAATATTAGTTTTCAATATTAAAAAAAAAATGTTTTCATCTATATTCTTTAACCCGGGAAACCCGGTTACGACCCCATAGTTATTTTAAAAACCATAATAACTCAGTCAATTAAGATACAATTTTCAAACAAATTGCATTTGAAAGTAGATTTTTTTCTCTATTTGACGGTTTAAAAATTGAAAATGTGCGATATTTAGAAATTTTAAAAATTGCTGACATTGCACGTATTTTAATTTCAATTTATTTTTTCAGTTTTTATGAGAAAAAGGCAACAAAAAGGTACAGTAATATATTATTTTCTTTCTTCCGTCATTAGTTTCCCTTTACTTTCAACCCTCCGCGACTTTCAACAGAAATGGAGTTCTTCAGTTGCCACAATTACAAAAAAAGTATTAAAAACTGCAAAAAAATTAATATCTCAAAATTAAATTGAGATACAGCTTTCAAACAAATTGCATTTAAAAGAGCATTTTTTTCCTTACACGACGGTGTAAAAATTTAAAATATGCGATGTTTAGAAGTTTAAAAATTTGCAGTAGAGAAAATTGCAAAACCAAAATTTTATTTCAAATTTCAAAGTGTTGCCATTCGCAGAATGACGTATGCGTTACGCACAGATATGTTTGTCCTTTATAATATAGACTAGTAACATTTCTTTGATGTAAATTTCCGTAACTTTTAAGAAAAACGGGGAATGAAATTGTTTAGTATTTGAAAAAGCCCTTGATAGATTTTTGTTTGTTGAATGTCAATTTTGCTGCAGTATTACGCTACTGCATAGCTACTAATTTCTAAGATTTTTTTCTTACCTCTAAAACTTACCAGTAAATTTTGCCTCATTCAATCGCCAAAATCTAACAATTGTCAACGATTAAATATGCCAGAAATTTGTATTCAATTTTAGAGGTAACAAAACCGTACACATTGGCAGCTATATGATTCTATTAGTGTCATGTCATGAAAATTGCAGGTGTAGCCTCTTCTTTCTGCTTAAGTATTAAATAGTTTTTTAAATCGAACTTAAACCTTTGGAATGGATCATTTTCTTCTGATGGACTGGTGGCTTCCATTAATATGAAACAGCCATTATAATAATAATTAAAAAAAAATGGCCATTCCCCCCCCCCCTCATTCTGACCAGAAAATCAGAGTTCTAATTTTTTACGGCTGCTCTTTCATCTTCACCTAACACTTCTTTTATAATGGCTGTTTTATAATAATGGAAGCTATCAGCTCATCAGAAGAAAATAACTTGGTTAAAGCGAAAACTCGGTTAAGCGGGACACGGATAATCGGAGCTTTACTGAACTTACAAAAAAAAAAAAAAAAAAAAAAAAAAAAAAAAAAAAATCGACAACAGTTTTGAAATGGCGTTCCGGTTCGTGGATTTTTCCCATTTCAAGCCCTGCCGCGCTCTAACTCTCGTAAATATACTCCGATTGCCCTGAAATTTTTGGATGTTATTGACGTTTACCATAGCACGTTCCCTATTTCAAATGAAGTTTGTAGCATGTTTAGTTCATTTACGGTATGTAGTCCAGGCAAATTAAGATAAATATGCCTTCAACCCGGGCAAAATTGCAATAGAAGCTCTGTTAACTGATTTTGAATCAGTAACCATTACTGAGAAATATTACCAAAATCAGACAAAATCCGAACACGGGAACGCCCTTAAAAATGGATTTTAAAAGGGACTGAATCATATGTCGGTTGACGTTGTATTGTTGCATAGTTTTTAGTAGCTACTTAAGAAGATAGAGAGCAGCATTAACCAATTTGGACCTCTGATTTTTTTATCAAAGAATTTACTGTTTTATAAATATCTGTTAATTAATTATAATTTTCATTATCATAATCAATTTTTAATTTCTAAAATCCTCTTATGTTTCTTTCCTGTATATATGTATAATAATCATATTTTCTATTTCTCTATTAGATAATTTTATTTTCGTCTGCAGTATTATTTTTCTACGGAGCAGTGCTGTATGTTTTGATTTTATGAACGAAGTGTCAATTCTAAATCTCGATTCTATTAAATTCTGAAAAGGACAAATTTAATCCTATTTGTTCTGAGTTATTTAAGTAATTTAAATCTACATTCAAATCGCAAGTCTTCAAATAGTTATTTAGGTAGATCCAACTTTTTAATTTACCTATTCGCATCGGAATCTTCTTAGAACGAGACTGGGAATCTAAAAATGTAGGCTCGTATTTCTAAGATAAAGGTACTATAATTTTCTATTCTTAAAAACTCTATAATTGTTATTGACTCTTTATATCCCAAATTATGAATTTATCAAAATTTCCTCTTCTGAAGCATTTTTCGTGAATTTTTTAAACTACCTTAGAAGATTTACACATACATGTAATAAATTTTAGATATTACCAATTAAAATTAATTATTTAAATTTGAATTTATACGAATTTTGTGCAATATTTATAACTCCACTCAAATCATTTATTTAAAATATTTTTTTTTAGTATTTTGTAGAATTGGGAAATGTACAGATATAATGTTCTTACAATAGAAATATAGAAATATTTCCGAACTGACCCCCCCCCCCCCCCCACCTTTCAACGTCAAGAAAACTGAAAAGATGCAAAGGCAAAAGAAATTGCCCTTTTAAAAATATTTTTCTTATGTGCAACCCATAATGCTTTTGGAACAAGATAAAGTAATATATCTATAACTCATTCTAAACTGTATTACTACTAATCGATGTATTAAATAATTTTTTTTAACAAATTATTTTAATGGTACTTTAAAGTGTCGGGGCGTAAAGAGTTAATTTCTGCTTTTTTTTTGTATTTGTGGTATTATAACAATTAATTTTAGTTTTATTTTGTTTCAGACTGAATTTCCTGTAAAAATGGACAGTACTGAATTTTGTGTGATTTGTGAGAAAGAAATAAATAATAGACAAGACGTAGTTAAAATTTCGCAAAAGTTAGCAGATGGTATAAATGAAGCTAGCGAAGCCGTAAAAGCGATGTAGTCGCAACTGCTGGAATAAGTCTCCATGTTTTGTATCGGAAGGAATTTACAGATAAAAAGAGCATTGCAATTACAAGGCGGAAAGCAAGCTGTGGAGAAATACCAAGGAAAAGTTTTCGCTTAATTGAGGGTCCAATTACCAGTGCTACTCACTGTTTATTTTGTGAAAAATTTCTAGACTTTTCTTCTAAACATAAACCTAAATCAGAATATGTGAAAGTAAGAACTGCACAATATTCTGAGGCTATAAAAAAATGCTTTGAACGCCGCTGGGATGAATGGTCATTTAAGGTAAGGGGCCGGTTGTCTTATTACTCAGATGATCTTTTTGCTGCAGATTGTGTCTATCATAAATCACGTAGTACAAATTTACGTACTGGAAGAAATATTCCTCACGAATACTGCTCTTCCAACAGATCATCAGGAAAAGGGCGACCAAGTAATGAAGAGCAATACCAAGCGTTCCTTCGTACCTGTGAATACCTTGAAGACAATGATGAAGAGCAAATGGTTATTGGAGACCTCGTTTCTAAAATGGAGGAATATTTTGAAGGATGCCAGAGTAGTGCGTACGAACGAAGACACATGAAGAGAAAACTTTTAGAACACTATGGAGAAAATATTATAATATCGGGTGAAAAAGGGAAGTCAGGCATAGTAACTCTGTATGAAACAGCAAATGAAATTCTTCGAAGTTACCAACAAAAGTCAAAGGATTGCGATATTGAGCTGCAGAAAATTCAGTTGATAGAAACTGCTGCAAGGATAATCAAAAGTGATGTCAAATCTCTTAACAAGTCTAAAACTTATGAGTATCCATCACCTAAAGACCTAACGGAGGAAAGCGCTTTGGATTACATACCTAGTAGCTTGAAACTGCTATTATCAAAATTATTTGTGGGAAAGAATATGTCCATGAAAATCGGTGCTGTTGGTCAGACCGTTATGCAAGCTATTCGTACCAGAGCATTACTATGTTCTCTACAAATTGGTCTGGCCGTTCAGCTTCACCATAACTATAGATCAAGATATCTTATTGACATTCTTCACAATCTTGGGTTTTGTTCATCCTACTCCGAAGTAACAAGATTCGAGAAAAATGCTGCAGTATCAGGCGGTTCCGCTTCTTTGAGTGTTGTAGAAAACTCCATATTACTTATAGTAGCAGATAATGTCGATCACAATGTCTGCACTCTGGACGGGAATAATACCTTTCATGGTATGGTTATGATTACTGCAGTAACTCCAAAGGGCAACATCTATCCTACTGTCAATAGGCGTAATGTTGGCGATATTGATATTAAGAACCTAGCCAATGTTGATATAGTAGAATACAGGCATTCGAAAACCATCATAAAGGAGATCTTATTCTGTAAACTTCCAATACTACCAAATGCTTCGGTAAATAGACTGAGTCTTTTGTGGCAAATCTCAGCATCCAAAAGACAGGGTTCAAATTGGTCAGGAGCTATGCAGTTAATTCATTCCAAATCGGACGTTTCACATCCAGGGTAATCATCTATCACATTTCTTCCTATAATTGATATGGCAGCCGGCGACATGACTTGTATTTTTTCGACACTAATATATCTTAACACAGCAGCATACGATCATAACGTCCCATGTGTAGTAACTTTTGATCAGCCTTTTGGAAAGCTTTCCAAATCATTAACGGACAAACAGACCTTCAATATATTATTTTAATGCTGAGAACATTTCATACTCTAATGAATGTTTTAGGTGCAATCGGAACTCTCATGAATGGTTCAGGATTATTTGAAGCACTTGAGGAAATCTATGGAACAAATACTGTGGTACATATGATGACAGGGAAAGCTGTTTCTAGGGCAATACGAGGACATATGCTCGTCGCTGCAGCTCTTAGTTGCCTACTAGTTTCAGAGATTTTCCCTTGCAATGAACATGGATCTTCCCATGACCTGGTAAAGGAAGGTTATGATCTGTTCGACAATATTATGACCGGCCAAAAACAAATGAAAGACGTTGAACTGTGTGACGCGGTATCTCAGATTGACATTGCTCTGGAAACTAAGAAAAATCACTTGAAATCATTTTCGATAACAAGTAAACTCTGGTTAGAATATCAGCGAATAATTAATGTTGTAAGTACCTTAATAACAACTGACAGGATTGGCTCTTGGGAATTGCACTTGCGTGCTATGCTGGAGATTCTCCCAATAATAGCAGCAGCATTACATGTTAATTATCTCAAATCACTATACCTGTACTTACAAAAAATGTTTAATCTGCCATCTGAAAACGCAAAGGTGCACAAAATGTTTGTAGAAGGTAAATTTGTGATAAGAAGAAGTGACAGATTATGGGGTGGACTCGGATCAGATCTTGTAATAGAACAAGTGCTTCTGCGTTCTCTTAAAAGCAGAGGAGGTCTGACGAGAGGAAGTGGACTTACGGAAAATCAAAGGGCTATATGGCTGTTTTCTATGCTTGTTTGTTCGATTTACAGCTTAGCTATGCAGGAATATGCAGGGGTTTTTATGCAAAGCAGTGAAGAACACAAAGAAGTAAGGGACAGCAGACACAAGAAAGACAGCAATGACATTAAAAAAGTGGCCAATGTACTAGAACACATATCGCCATTTCATTCTGATTCTACTCTACGCAATATTGTAACAGGCGTAACAGCAGAAAAAGAAGTTAATGTTGATGAGTTGCACATATTTGTTACGATACGAACATCATCTCTAAACTGATAGGGAAAGATATATTTAGGTATTCGGCTAAAAGGTCGGATAAAGTGAAAACTCTAGGATCTTCTGCCGCCGTCTGTAGTAACAAAGATGACTTAGATATACAAATAGATCCAGCGCTACTCTTCCAAAGAATGATGACTGTTACCACTTGTGGTGAAATGAACCTCGGAGATGTCATGCGTTATGAACTGTGTGCGTACCCTGCAGCATTATTTGAATCATCAAATATGATGAGGAAATCCGACAAATCACAGTTAGCTCAAGCACTAATCAAACACATAAAAAATTTGAAGAATGAAGAATCTGACAACGTAGAAAGTACAGAAAGGTACATTTTGGACGGAGGATCCCTTTTGCATCGCGTTTTCTGGTGTAGCAATGAGACATATGAAAATATTGCTATGTCTTACGCTGATTTTATTCTGAAACAATATGGAAAGCCTACCATTGTTTTTGATAGTTACATTGGGTCCCCAACGATCAAAGATGTGGCCCACAGACGACGATACAAAAAACCCAGTAGAGATATTAATTTAAACCCATGCATGAAGTTTATTGGCAAAAAGGAAGAGTTCCTGGCCAACGAAAAAAACAAGCAATCAATGATTTCCCTCATAGGCGAATTGCTTATAAAACAAGGCTGTACAGTTCATAACGCAGACGGGGACGCCGATAAAGACATTGTTCGTGCTGCAGTCTCATCTGCAGAACATGCACATACCACTGTAATAGGTGAAGATACCGACTTGGTTATTCTCCTTCTTTACCACGCAAAGGATAATGGCTTCAAGTTATACTATCGTAGTGACATAAGACGAGGATTTTGTTCCAAACCAGTCTATGATATCTTCAAAATGCAGTCTCTATTAGGTCATGAAAATTGCAACTTACTTCTGTTTCTACATGCTTTCACCGGCTGCGATACAACATCCAGAATTTTTTCAATTGGAAAATCATCAGCATTTCTCAAACTGATGAAGGACCCAGAGCTCCGTTCTATTGCAAAAATATTTTGCTCAAATTCATGTCTACATTCAGATATCGCTGAGGCTGGGTGAAAAGCAATGCTTCTGTTTTATGACTGCAAGTCACTGGAATCCACAGACAAACTACGTCACCAAATGTTGGTAGAGAAGGTAACTACAGCAAAATCATTTATTATACCTGAACGTTTGCCTCCGACCGATTCTTCAACAAAATATCACAGCTATCGCACTTACTTACAAATAAATATCTGGAAAGCTACTGAAGAAAGTACCAAGCCAGAAGAATGAGGTTGGTATGTAAAAAATAACTCATATTACCCAACACTCTGCGACTTACCACCAGCTCCAGATTATCTACTTAATATGATTCGATGTTCTTGCAAGAAAAACTGTGCTACTTTACGATGCAGATGCAAGCGTACTGGATTGCCCTGTTCTACAGCTTGTGGGGTGTGACAAGTCAATGGATGTAACAACAATTACCTAGCTCCTAACTATGAATATGATGAAAGTGATGAAAATTATTGATGCGTTTTATTTTTCACTGGATCATTTCTGTAAAAATTAACTTAAGCAGTAATTTGTAAAGAATAGTAGACTTTTGTGTGCTGTTTAACTTTTTTGATTATACTTCAAAGTTAAGTTGTGAAAATAAAGCAATATATTTTTATGAGCATTATATTTTTTGCCTTAGTTCCAGAAAATTCCTCCGCCATTTTGAAATTTGTATATAGTGGTGTTCCCGTGTTCAAATTTGGTCTGATTTTCAGTATGCTATTAAGCAGTAGTTCCTGATTAAAAAAACTGTAAAAAAGCTTCTATTGCAATTTTGCCCATGTTCATTCACAAAATGCCTGGACTAAGGGGTGCACAACCTTTTTAAGAGAAGGGCCACTTACAAAAATGTTTGGGTTGTCGAGGGCCACATCACAGAGAAAATTCTATATCGGGCAGGTAGGGGGTAATAAGTCTTTATTCTTGACTAGCAAACCCCGCGGCTTTGCTCGCGTAATATTTGAAATATGCCAAGTGATATTTATATGTCTAATTTTTATTAATAGGTACTAACTAAATTTTTACTTATTACTTTTAAGAATAATTCAAAAATTACTATTTAAAACACAGTTTGATTAAACATCATTATTACACTGCATTAGGCAGAAATGAGACTTAAATTAATAAAACTAAATAAATGATAATTTAGAAAATATTTTGAAACCTTTATGCTCATTTAATACGCTCATTTCAGTATTCGTTTTAAGTTTTTAATTTTTTAGAAACCATCTTCTTACATCTTAAAATTAACTATCATGTCAAATTCCAAGTCCTACCATCTCTCTCAAGAGAAAGGGCTATGTTGAATTAGGAACTATCACCATTAATTTGCCAACATTAATTTTGAAATCGGTTTGTTATTTTAATATTCCACAGAAACGTAATTTAGAAAGCTTTTAAAGGCCTTTTATAGAACGTTTGTTGTTCCCGTAAACCCCAGGTGGTAGAATCATCGGCCTGTGTGGGATCAGAGACTGTTACCATTGATTCGCAACTATTACTTTTATAATCGGTTTATATTCCCTGAAATTGCATAGATATCGTAATTTAGGACTTTTTTAGAATGCCTTTCACACCTCCCCTTCGCTTCACACCTTTTTAATTCGAATTTATTTTCGACAGTCCTTCGAGGCCATTTATATTTTATAAGTAACTACCATGCCATATTTAAAGTTTCTAGCCTTTTCAGTATCACAGAAATAGCAATTTAGAAAGTTTTTAGCTACTGTAACCCTCTGGTGGTAGTGGCCCAGACATAAAATATAGCTTATGTTTGAGCAGGTTCTATCACCAACAATTTGTTATCATTATTTTTTTAATCGGTTTGGTACTTGAAAGGATTACATAAAAATTGTAATTTATAACGATTTTCACTCACTTCATCTTTTTAAATTTGAAATTTTTTTTCGACAGTTTATAGAAAGCAGTTGCATCTTGTAAGTAAATAACATGCCATACTTCAAAGTGTTAGACCCTTCAGTTATGCAAAAAACGCAAATTAGAACTTGTTTTGCTTTTTCAACCCTCAGATGGTAGTGACAGCAACATAAAATATAACCTATGTTATAGCAGGGACTGTCACCATTGATTTGCAACCATTACTTTTGAAATAGCTTTGGTATTTCCTGAGATTGAGTATAAATCGCAATTTAGAACGTTTTTAGAACGCTTTTCGCGCATTTTCACCCCCTTTAAAATTTCCAATTTTTTCGAAACTGTTCTTAAAAATCATTTATATCTAATAAATATGTGCCTTGCCTAATTTTAAGTTGCTAGACCCAACCGATCACAAAAATCGAAATTTAGAACGCTTTTTTACTCCTGCAACGTTTTGGTGATAGTGATACCGACATAAAATAGCATCTATGTTAGAGCAGAGGCTGTCAGCATCAATTTCCTACCATTACGTTTGAAATCAGGTTCATTCTTCCTGAGATATTGCCGACAAATCGGCATTTAGAACGTTTTTAAAACGCTTTTCGCGCATTTTGCTCCTGCATTTCCTCTGGTGTAGTGAAAACAGATATAAAATATAGCCTATCTTGAAATCGGTTCAGTACTTCCTAAGATTGCATAGAAATCGCAATTTAGAACGTTTTTTACAACGCTTTTTGCGCATTTTGACACCCTTTAAAATTTCGATTTTTTTTTTAGGAAATGTCCTTAGATATCTTATAACTAACTACCATTCAAAAATTTCACGATTCTAGGCCGTTCCGTAACGCAAAAGCAGCAATTTAGAACGTTTTTCTCCTGCAGCTCCTTTGGGGTAGTGGCACCGACACAGAACATCGCCTATGTTGGAGCAAGGGTTGTCACCATCATTTTGACACCATTATTTTATAGATCGGTTTGGTATTTCCTGAGATTGTGTAGAAACCACCATTAGAACGTTTTTTAGAAAGATTTTCGCGCATTTTCACCCCTTTTAAATTTTGAATTGTTTAAGAACTTTTCTTAGAAATCCTTTATATCTAATAAGTAGCTAATATTTCAAATTTCATATTTCTAGGCCCTTCGGTAACGCAAAAATCGCATTTTTAGAACGTTTTTTGCTCCTGCACCCGCTTTCGGGTAGTGGCACTGACATAAAACATAGCCTATGTTGGAGCAAGGGTTGTCACCGTCATTTTGACACCCTTATTTTTTAAATAGGTTTGGTATTTCCTGAGATTATGTAGAAACAACCATTTAGAACGTTTTTTAGAACGCTTTTCGCGCATTTTCACCCCTTTTAAATTTCGAATTGTTTAAGAACTGTTAATAGAAATCCTTTATATCTAATAAGTAGCTAATATTTCAAATTTCATATTTCTAGGCCCTTCGGTAACGCAAAAATCGCATTTTTAGAACGTTTTTTGCTCCTGCACCCCCTTTCGGGTAGTGGCACTGACATAAAACATAGCCTATGTTGGAGCAAGGGTTGCCACCGTCATTTTGACACCATTATTTTTTAAATCAGTTTGGTATTTCCTGAGATTGTGTTGAAACCACCATTTAGAACGTTTTTTAGAACGATTTTCGCGCATTTTCACCCCTTTCAAAATTCGAATTGTTTAAGAACTGTTCTTAGAAATCCTTTATATCTAATAAGTAGCTAATATTTCAAATTTCATATTTCTAGGCCCTTCAGTAACACATAAATCGCATTTTTAGAACGTTTTTTGCTCCTGCACCCCCTTTGTGGTAGTGTCACCGACATAAAACATAGCCTATCTTGGAGTGAGCGTTGTCACCATCATTTTGACACCAATATGTTTTAAATAGGTTTGGTATTTCCTGATATTGTGCAGAAACTACCATTTAGAACGTTTTTTAGAACGATTTTTGTGCATTTTCACCACTTTCAAATTTCGAATTGTTTAAGAACTGTTCTTAGAAATACTTTAAATCTAATAAGTACCTAATATTTCAAATTTCATATTTCTAGGCCCTTCAGTAACACTAAAATCGCATTTTTAGAACGTTTTTTGCTCCTACACCCCCTTTGGGGAAGTGGCTCCGACATAAAACATAGCCTATCTTGGAGCAAGCGTTGTCACCATCATTTTGACACCAATATTATTAAAATCGGTCTGGTATTTCCTAAGATTGTGTAGAAACTACCATTTAGAACGTTTTTTAGAACGCTTTTGTGCATTTTCACACCTTTCAAATTTCGAAATGTTTAAGAACTGATCTTAGACATATTTTATATCTTATAAGTAACTAATATTCAAAATTACATATTTCTAGACCCTTCAGTAACGCTAAAATCGCATTTTTAGAACGTTTTTCTCTCCTACACCCCCTTTGGGGTAGTGGCACCGACATAAGATATAGCCTATGTTCTAAGTTGGACTAACACCATCATTTTGATACCATTACTTTTGGAATCGGTTCGGTAGTTCCAGAGCTTACCTCCTACAAATAAACAATTTTTCCTCTTTATAATAGGAGTATAGATGACTAGCAAACCCCGCGGCTTTGCTCGCGTAATATTTGAAATATTCCAAGTGATATTTATATGTCTAATTTTTATTAAAAGGTAAAAACTAAATTTTTATTTTATTAAAAGGTACTTATTACTTTTAGGAATAATTCAAAAATTACTATTTAAAACACAGTTTGATTAAACATCCTTATTACACTGCATTAGGCAGAAGTGAGACTTAAATTAATAAAATGAAATAAAAATAAATAAATGATAATTTAGAATATATTTTGAAACTTTTATGCTCAATTAATACGCTCATTTCAGTATTCATTTGAAGTTTTGAATTTTTTGGAAACCATCCTCTTACATCTTAAAAATAACCATCATGTCAAATTCCAAGTCCTACCACCTCTCTCAACATAAAGGGCTATGTTGAAACAGGAACTATCACCATTAATTTGCCAACATTAATTTTGAAATCGGTTTGTTATTTCCTAATATTCCACAGAAACGTAATTTAAAAAGCTTTTAAAGCCCTTTTTTAGAACGTTTGTTGTTCCTGTGAACCCCAGGTGGCAGAATCACCGGCATAAAATATAGCCTGTGTAGGATCAGAGACTGTTACCATTGATTCGCAACTATTACTATTATAATCGGTTTATATTCCCTGAAATTGCATAGAATCGTAATTTAGAACTTTTTTAGAATGCTTTTCGCACCTCCCCTTCGCTTCACCCCTTTTTAATTCGAATTTATTTTCGACGTTCCTTCGAGGACATTTATGTTTTATAAGTAACTACCATGTCATATTTAAAGTTTCTAGCCTTCTAGCCTTTTCAGTATCACAGAAATCGCCATTTAGAAAGCTTTTAACTCCTGCAACCCTCTGGTGGTAGTGGAACAGACATAAAATATAGCTTATGTTTGAGCAGGTTCTATCATCAAAATTTGCAATCATTATTTTTTAATCGGTTTGGTAATTTATAAGTTTGCTTAAAAATTGTAATTTATAACGATTTTCACTCACTTCATTTTTTTAAATTTGGAATTTTCTTTCGACTGTTCTTAGAAAGCAGTTGCATCTTACAAGTAAATACCATGCCATATTTCAAGTGTTAGACCCCTCAGTTGTGCAAAAAACGCAAATTAGAACATGTTTTGCTTTTGCAACCCTCAGATGGTAGTGACAGCAACATAAAATATAACCTATGTTATAGCAGGGACTGTCACCATTGATTTGCAACCATTAGTTTTGAAATAGCTTTGGTGTTTCCTTAGATTGAGTAGAAAACGCAATTTAGAACGTTTTTAGGACGCTTTTCGCGCATTTTCACCCCTTTTTAAATTTCCAATTTTTTCGAAACTGCTCTTAAAGATCATTTATATCTAATAAATATGTACCTTGCCTAATTTTAAGTTGCTAGCCCCTACCGATCACAAAAATCGAAATTTAGAACGCTTTTTTACTACTGCAACGTCTTGGTGGTAGTGATACCGACATAAAATAGTGTCTATGTTAGAGCAGGGGCTGTCAGCATCAATTTCCTACCATTACGTTTGAAATCAGAATCATTCTTCCTGAGATATTGCCGACAAATCGGCATTTAGAAGTTTTTAGAACGCTTTTCGCGCATTTTGCTCTTGCATCTCCTCTGCGGTAGTGGAAACAGATATAAAATATAGCCTATCTTGGAGCAAGATCTGTCACCATCATTTTTACTCTATTATATTTGAAATCGGTTCAGTACTTCCTGAGATTGCATAGAAATTGCAATTTAGAAAGTTTTTTACAACGCTTTTTGCGCATTTTGACCCCCTTTTAAATTTTGATTTTTCTAGGAAATGTCCTTAGAGACCATTGATATCTTATAACTAACTACCATTCCAAATTTCACGATTCTAGGCCCTTCCGTAACGCAAAAGCCGCAATTTAGAACGTTTTTCTCCTGCACCCCCTTTGGGGTAGTGGCACCGACATAAAACATCGCCTATGTTGGAGCAAGGGTTGTCACCATCATTTTGACGCCATTATTTTATAGATCGGTTTGGTATTTCCTGAGATTGTGTAGAAACCACCATTAGAACGTTTTTTAGAAAGATTTTCGCGCATTTTCACCCCTTTTAAATTTTGAATTGTTTAAGAACTTTTCTTAGAAATCCTTTATATCTAATAAGTAGCTAATATTTCAAATTTCATATTTCTAGGCCCTTCGGTAACGCAAAAATCGCATTTTTAGAACGTTTTTTGCTCCTGCACCCGCTTTCGGGTAGTGGCACTGACATAAAACATAGCCTATGTTGGAGCAAGGGTTGTCACCGTCATTTTGACACCCTTATTTTTTAAATAGGTTTGGTATTTCCTGAGATTATGTAGAAACAACCATTTAGAACGTTTTTTAGAACGCTTTTCGCGCATTTTCACCCCTTTTAAATTTCGAATTGTTTAAGAACTGTTAATAGAAATCCTTTATATCTAATAAGTAGCTAATATTTCAAATTTCATATTTCTAGGCCCTTCGGTAACGCAAAAATCGCATTTTTAGAACGTTTTTTGCTCCTGCACCCCCTTTCGGGTAGTGGCACTGACATAAAACATAGCCTATGTTGGAGCAAGGGTTGCCACCGTCATTTTGACACCATTATTTTTTAAATCAGTTTGGTATTTCCTAAGATTGTGTTGAAACCACCATTTAGAACGTTTTTTAGAACGATTTTCGCGCATTTTCACCCCTTTCAAAATTCGAATTGTTTAAGAACTGTTCTTAGAAATCCTTTATATCTAATAAGTAGCTAATATTTCAAATTTCATATTTCTAGGACCTTCAGTAACACATAAATCGCATTTTTAGAACGTTTTTTGCTCCTGCACCCCCTTTGTGGTAGTGTCACCGACATAAAACATAGCCTATCTTGGAGCAAGCGTTGTCACCATCATTTTGACACCAATATGTTTTAAATAGGTTTGGTATTTCCTGATATTGTGCAGAAACTACCATTTAGAACGTTTTTTAGAACGATTTTTGTGCATTTTCACCACTTTCAAATTTCGAATTGTTTAAGAACTGTTCTTAGAAATACTTTAAATCTAATAAGTACCTAATATTTCAAATTTCATATTTCTAGGCCCTTCAGTAACACTAAAATCGCATTTTTAGAACGTTTTTTGCTCCTACACCCCCTTTGGGGAAGTGGCTCCGACATAAAACATAGCCTATCTTGGAGCAAGCGTTGTCACCATCATTTTGACACCAATATTATTAAAATCGGTCTGGTATTTCCTAAGATTGTGTAGAAACTACCATTTAGAACGTTTTTTAGAACGCTTTTGTGCATTTTCACACCTTTCAAATTTTGAAATGTTTAAGAACTGATCTTAGACATATTTTATATCTTATAAGTAACTAATATTCAAAATTACATATTTCTAGACCCTTCAGTAACGCTAAAATCGCATTTTTAGAACGTTTTTCTCTCCTACACCCCCTTTGGGGTAGTGGCACCGACATAAGATATAGCCTATGTTCTAAGTTGGACTAACACCATCATTTTGATACCATTACTTTTGGAATCGGTTCGGTAGTTCCAGAGCTTACCTCCTACAAATAAACAATTTTTTCCTCTTTATAATAGGAGTATAGATGACTAGCAAACCCCGCGGCTTTGCTCGCGTAATATTTGAAATATTCCAAGTGATATTTATATGTCTAATTTTTATTAAAAGGTAAAAACTAAATTTTTATTTTATTAAAAGGTACTTATTACTTTTAGGAATAATTCAAAAATTACTATTTAAAACACAGTTTGATTAAACATCCTTATTACACTGCATTAGGCAGAAGTGAGACTTAAATTAATAAAATGAAATAAAAATAAATAAATGATAATTTAGAATATATTTTGAAACTTTTATGCTCAATTAATACGCTCATTTCAGTATTCATTTGAAGTTTTGAATTTTTTGGAAACCATCCTCTTACATCTTAAAAATAACCATCATGTGAAATTCCAAGTCCTACCACCTCTCTCAACATAAAGGGCTATGTTGAAACAGGAACTATCACCATTAATTTGCCAACATTAATTTTGAAATCGGTTTGTTATTTCCTAATATTCCACAGAAACGTAATTTAAAAAGCTTTTAAAGCCCTTTTTTAGAACGTTTGTTGTTCCTGTGAACCCCAGGTGGCAGAATCACCGGCATAAAATATAGCCTGTGTAGGATCAGAGACTGTTACCATTGATTCGCAACTATTACTATTATAATCGGTTTATATTCCCTGAAATTGCATAGAATCGTAATTTAGAACTTTTTTAGAATGCTTTTCGCACCTCCCCTTCGCTTCACCCCTTTTTAATTCGAATTTATTTTCGACGTTCCTTCGAGGACATTTATATTTTATAAGTAACTACCATGTCATATTTAAAGTTTCTAGCCTTCTAGCCTTTTCAGTATCACAGAAATCGCCATTTAGAAAGCTTTTAACTCCTGCAACCCTCTGGTGGTAGTGGAACAGACATAAAATATAGCTTATGTTTGAGCAGGTTCTATCATCAAAATTTGCAATCATTATTTTTTAATCGGTTTGGTAGTTTATAAGTTTGCTTAAAAATTGTAATTTATAACGATTTTCACTCACTTCATTTTTTTAAATTTGGAATTTTCTTTCGACTGTTCTTAGAAAGCAGTTGCATCTTACAAGTAAATACCATGCCATATTTCAAGTGTTAGACCCCTCAGTTGTGCAAAAAACGCAAATTAGAACATGTTTTGCTTTTGCAACCCTCAGATGGTAGTGACAGCAACATAAAATATAACCTATGTTATAGCAGGGACTGTCACCATTGATTTGCAACCATTAGTTTTGAAATAGCTTTGGTATTTCCTTAGATTGAGTAGAAAACGCAATTTAGAACGTTTTTAGGACGCTTTTCGCGCATTTTCACCCCTTTTTAAATTTCCAATTTTTTCGAAACTACTCTTAAAGATCATTTATATCTAATAAATATGTACCTTGCCTAATTTTAAGTTGCTAGCCCCTACCGATCACAAAAATCGAAATTTAGAACGCTTTTTTACTACTGCAACGTCTTGGTGATAGTGATACCGACATAAAATAGTGTCTATGTTAGAGCAGGGGCTGTCAGCATCAATTTCCTACCATTATGTTTGAAATCAGAATCATTCTTCCTGAGATGTTGCCGACAAATCGGCATTTAGAAGTTTTTAGAACGCTTTTCGCGCATTTTGCTCTTGCATCTCCTCTGTGGTAGTGGAAACAGATATAAAATATAGCCTATCTTGGAGCAAGATCTGTCACCATCATTTTTACTCTATTATATTTGAAATCGGTTCAGTACTTCCTGAGATTGCATAGAAATTGCAATTTAGAAAGTTTTTTACAACGCTTTTTGCGCATTTTGACCCCCTTTTAAATTTTGATTTTTCTAGGAAATGTCCTTAGAGACCATTGATATCTTATAACTAACTACCATTCCAAATTTCACGATTCTAGGCCCTTCCGTAACGCAAAAGCCGCAATTTAGAACGTTTTTCTCCTGCACCCCCTTTGGGGTAGTGGCACCGACATAAAACATCGCCTATGTTGGAGCAAGGGTTGTCACCATCATTTTGACGCCATTATTTTATAGATCGGTTTGGTATTTCCTGAGATTGTGTAGAAACCACCATTAGAACGTTTTTTAGAAAGATTTTCGCGCATTTTCCCCCCTTTTAAATTTTGAATTGTTTAAGAACTTTTCTTAGAAATCCTTTATATCTAATAAGTAGCTAATATTTCAAATTTCATATTTCTAGGCCCTTCGGTAACGCAAAAATCGCATTTTTAGAACGTTTTTTGCTCCTGCACCCGCTTTCGGGTAGTGGCACTGACATAAAACATACCCTATGTTGGAGCAAGGGTTGTCACCGTCATTTTGACACCCTTATTTTTTAAATAGGTTTGGTATTTCCTGAGATTATGTAGAAACAACCATTTAGAACGTTTTTTAGAACGCTTTTCGCGCATTTTCACCCCTTTTAAATTTCGAATTGTTTAAGAACTGTTAATAGAAATCCTTTATATCTAATAAGTAGCTAATATTTCAAATTTCATATTTCTAGGCCCTTCGGTAACGCAAAAATCGCATTTTTAGAACGTTTTTTGCTCCTGCACCCCCTTTCGGGTAGTGGCACTGACATAAAACATAGCCTATGTTGGAGCAAGGGTTGCCACCGTCATTTTGACACCATTATTTTTTAAATCAGTTTGGTATTTCCTGAGGTTGTGTTGAAACCACCATTTAGAACGTTTTTTAGAACGATTTTCGCGCATTTTCACCCCTTTCAAAATTCGAATTGTTTAAGAACTGTTCTTAGAAATCCTTTATATCTAATAAGTAGCTAATATTTCAAATTTCATATTTCTAGGCCCTTCAGTAACACATAAATCGCATTTTTAGAACGTTTTTTGCTCCTGCACCCCCTTTGTGGTAGTGTCACCGACATAAAACATAGCCTATCTTGGAGCAAGCGTTGTCACCATCATTTTGACACCAATATGTTTTAAATAGGTTTGGTATTTCCTGATATTGTGCAGAAACTACCATTTAGAACGTTTTTTAGAACGATTTTTGTGCATTTTCACCACTTTCACATTTCGAATTGTTTAAGAACTGTTCTTAGAAATACTTTAAATCTAATAAGTACCTAATATTTCAAATTTCATATTTCTAGGCCCTTCAGTAACACTAAAATCGCATTTTTAGAACGTTTTTTGCTCCTACACCCCCTTTGGGGAAGTGGCTCCGACATAAAACATAGCCTATCTTGGAGCAAGCGTTGTCACCATCATTTTGACACCAATATTATTAAAATCGGTCTGGTATTTCCTAAGATTGTGTAGAAACTACCATCTAGAACGTTTTTTAGAACGCTTTTGTGCATTTTCACACCTTTCAAATTTCGAAATGTTTAAGAACTGATCTTAGACATATTTTATATCTTATAAGTAACTAATATTCAAAATTACATATTTCTAGACCCTTCAGTAACGCTAAAATCGCATTTTTAGAACGTTTTTCTCTCCTACACCCCCTTTGGGGTAGTGGCACCGACATAAGATATAGCCTATGTTCTAAGTTGGACTAACACCATCATTTTGATACCATTACTTTTGGAATCGGTTCGGTAGTTCCAGAGCTTACCTCCTACAAATAAACAATTTTTTCCTCTTTATAATAGGAGTATAGATGACTAGCAAACCCCGCGGCTTTGCTCGCGTACTATTTGAAATATTCCAAGTGATATTTATATGTCTAATTTTTATTAAAAGGTAAAAACTAAATTTTTATTTTATTAAAAGGTACTTATTACTTTTAGGAATAATTCAAAAATTACTATTTAAAACACAGTTTGATTAAACATCCTTATTACACTGCATTAGGCAGAAGTGAGACTTAAATTAATAAAATGAAATAAAAATAAATAAATGATAATTTAGAATATATTTTGAAACTTTTATGCTCAATTAATACGCTCATTTCAGTATTCATTTGAAGTTTTGAATTTTTTGGAAACCATCCTCTTACATCTTAAAAATAACCATCATGTCAAATTCCAAGTCCTACCACCTCTCTCAACATAAAGGGCTATGTTGAAACAGGAACTATCACCATTAATTTGCCAACATTAATTTTGAAATCGGTTTGTTATTTCCTAATATTCCACAGAAACGTAATTTAAAAAGCTTTTAAAGCCCTTTTTTAGAACGTTTGTTGTTCCTGTGAACCCCAGGTGGCAGAATCACCGGCATAAAATATAGCCTGTGTAGGATCAGAGACTGTTACCATTGATTCGCAACTATTACTATTATAATCGGTTTATATTCCCTGAAATTGCATAGAATCGTAATTTAGAACTTTTTTAGAATGCTTTTCGCACCTCCCCTTCGCTTCACCCCTTTTTAATTCGAATTTATTTTCGACGTTCCTTCGAGGACATTTATATTTTATAAGTAACTACCATGTCATATTTAAAGTTTCTAGCCTTCTAGCCTTTTCAGTATCACAGAAATCGCCATTTAGAAAGCTTTTAACTCCTGCAACCCTCTGGTGGTAGTGGAACAGACATAAAATATAGCTTATGTTTGAGCAGGTTCTATCATCAAAATTTGCAATCATTATTTTTTAATCGGTTTGGTAATTTATAAGTTTGCTTAAAAATTGTAATTTATAACGATTTTCACTCACTTCATTTTTTTAAATTTGGAATTTTCTTTAGACTGTTCTTAGAAAGCAGTTGCATCTTACAAGTAAATACCATGCCATATTTCAAGTGTTAGACCCCTCAGTTGTGCAAAAAACGCAAATTAGAACATGTTTTGCTTTTGCAACCCTCAGATGGTAGTGACAGCAACATAAAATATAACCTATGTTATAGCAGGGACTGTCACCATTGATTTGCAACCATTAGTTTTGAAATAGCTTTGGTATTTCCTTAGATTGAGTAGAAAACGCAATTTAGAACGTTTTTAGGACGCTTTTCGCGCATTTTCACCCCTTTTTAAATTTCCAATTTTTTCGAAACTGCTCTTAAAGATCATTTATATCTAATAAATATGTACCTTGCCTAATTTTAAGTTGCTAGCCCCTACCGATCACAAAAATCGAAATTTAGAACGCTTTTTTACTACTGCAACGTCTTCGTGATAGTGATACCGACATAAAATAGTGTCTATGTTAGATCAGGGGCTGTCAGCATCAATTTCCTACCATTACGTTTGAAATCAGAATCATTCTTCCTGAAATATTGCCGACAAATCGGCATTTAGAAGTTTTTAGAACGCTTTTCGCGCATTTTGCTCTTGCATCTCCTCTGTGGTAGTGGAAACAGATATAAAATATAGCCTATCTTGGAGCAAGATCTGTCACCATCATTTTTACTCTATTATATTTGAAATCGGTTCAGTACTTCCTGAGATTGCATAGAAATTGCAATTTAGAAAGTTTTTTACAACGCTTTTTGCGCATTTTGACCCCCTTTTAAATTTTGATTTTTCTAGGAAATGTCCTTAGAGACCATTGATATCTTATAACTAACTACCATTCCAAATTTCACGATTCTAGGCCCTTCCGTAACGCAAAAGCCGCAATTTAGAACGTTTTTCTCCTGCACCCCCTTTGGGGTAGTGGCACCGACATAAAACATCGCCTATGTTGGAGCAAGGGTTGTCACCATCCTTTTGACGCCATTATTTTATAGATCGGTTTGGTATTTCCTGAGATTGTGTAGAAACCACCATTAGAACGTTTTTTAGAAAGATTTTCGCGCATTTTCACCCCTTTTAAATTTTGAATTGTTTAAGAACTGTTCTTAGAAATCCTTTATATCTAATAAGTAGCTAATATTTCAAATTTCATATTTCTAGGCCCTTCGGTAACGCAAAAATCGCATTTTTAGAACGTTTTTTGCTCCTGCACCCGCTTTCGGGTAGTGGCACTGACATAAAACATAGCCTATGTTGGAGCAAGGGTTGTCACCGTCATTTTGACACCCTTATTTTTTAAATAGGTTTGGTATTTCCTGAGATTATGTAGAAACAACCATTTAGAACGTTTTTTAGAACGCTTTTCGCGCATTTTCACTCCTTTTAAATTTCGAATTGTTTAAGAACTGTTAATAGAAATCCTTTATATCTAATAAGTAGCTAATATTTCAAATTTCATATTTCTAGGCCCTTCGGTAACGCTAAAATCGCATTTTTAGAACGTTTTTTGCTCCTGCACCCCCTTTCGGGTAGTGGCACTGACATAAAACATAGCCTATGTTGGAGCAAGGGTTGCCACCGTCATTTTGACACCATTATTTTTTAAATCAGTTTGGTATTTCCTGAGATTGTGTTGAAACCACCATTTAGAACGTTTTTTAGAACGATTTTCGCGCATTTTCACCCCTTTCAAAATTCGAATTGTTTAAGAACTGTTCTTAGAAATCCTTTATATCTAATAAGTAGCTAATATTTCAAATTTCATATTTCTAAGCCCTTCAGTAACACATAAATCGCATTTTTAGAACGTTTTTTGCTCCTGCACCCCCTTTGTGGTAGTGTCACCGACATAAAACATAGCCTATCTTGGAGCAAGCGTTGTCACCATCATTTTGACACCAATATGTTTTAAATAGGTTTGGTATTTCCTGATATTGTGCAGAAACTACCATTTAGAACGTTTTTTAGAACGATTTTTGTGCATTTTCACCACTTTCAAATTTCGAGTTGTTTAAGAACTGTTCTTAGAAATACTTTAAATCTAATAAGTACCTAATATTTCAAATTTCATATTTCTAGGCCCTTCAGTAACACTAAAATCGCATTTTTAGAACGTTTTTTGCTCCTACACCCCCTTTGGGGAAGTGGCTCCGACATAAAACATAGCCTATCTTGGAGCAAGCGTTGTCACCATCATTTTGACACCAATATTATTAAAATCGGTCTGGTATTTCCTAAGATTGTGTAGAAACTACCATTTAGAACGTTTTTTAGAACGCTTTTGTGCATTTTCACACCTTTCAAATTTCGAAATGTTTAAGAACTGATCTTAGACATATTTTATATCTTATAAGTAACTAATATTCAAAATTACATATTTCTAGACCCTTCAGTAACGCTAAAATCGCATTTTTAGAACGTTTTTCTCTCCTACACCCCCTTTGGGGTAGTGGCACCGACATAAGATATAGCCTATGTTCTAAGTTGGACTAACACCATCATTTTGATACCATTACTTTTGGAATCGGTTCGGTAGTTCCAGAGCTTACCTCCTACAAATAAACAATTTTTTCCTCTTTATAATAGGAGTATAGATGACTAGCAAACCCCGCGGCTTTGCTCGCGTAATATTTGAAATATTCCAAGTGATATTTATATGTCTAATTTTTATTAAAAGGTAAAAACTAAATTTTTATTTTATTAAAAGGTACTTATTACTTTTAGGAATAATTCAAAAATTACTATTTAAAACACAGTTTGATTAAACATCCTTATTACACTGCATTAGGCAGAAGTGAGACTTAAATTAATAAAATGAAATAAAAATAAATAAATGATAATTTAGAATATATTTTGAAACTTTTATGCTCAATTAATACGCTCATTTCAGTATTCATTTGAAGTTTTGAATTTTTTGGAAACCATCCTCTTACATCTTAAAAATAACCATCATGTCAAATTCCAAGTCCTACCACCTCTCTCAACATAAAGGGCTATGTTGAAACAGGAACTATCACCATTAATTTGCCAACATTAATTTTGAAATCGGTTTGTTATTTCCTAATATTCCACAGAAACGTAATTTAAAAAGCTTTTAAAGCCCTTTTTTAGAACGTTTGTTGTTCCTGTGAACCCCAGGTGGCAGAATCACCGGCATAAAATATAGCCTGTGTAGGATCAGAGACTGTTACCATTGATTCGCAACTATTACTATTATAATCGGTTTATATTCCCTGAAATTGCATAGAATCGTAATTTAGAACTTTTTTAGAATGCTTTTCGCACCTCCCCTTCGCTTCACCCCTTTTTAATTCGAATTTATTTTCGACGTTCCTTCGAGGACATTTATATTTTATAAGTAACTACCATGTCATATTTAAAGTTTCTAGCCTTCTAGCCTTTTCAGTATCACAGAAATCGCCATTTAGAAAGCTTTTAACTCCTGCAACCCTCTGGTGGTAGTGGAACAGACATAAAATATAGCTTATGTTTGAGCAGGTTCTATCATCAAAATTTGCAATCATTATTTTTTAATCGGTTTGGTAATTTATAAGTTTGCTTAAAAATTGTAATTTATAACGATTTTCACTCACTTCATTTTTTTAAATTTGGAATTTTCTTTAGACTGTTCTTAGAAAGCAGTTGCATCTTACAAGTAAATACCATGCCATATTTCAAGTGTTAGACCCCTCAGTTGTGCAAAAAACGCAAATTAGAACATGTTTTGCTTTTGCAACCCTCAGATGGTAGTGACAGCAACATAAAATATAACCTATGTTATAGCAGGGACTGTCACCATTGATTTGCAACCATTAGTTTTGAAATAGCTTTGGTATTTCCTTAGATTGAGTAGAAAACGCAATTTAGAACGTTTTTAGGACGCTTTTCGCGCATTTTCACCCCTTTTTAAATTTCCAATTTTTTCGAAACTGCTCTTAAAGATCATTTATATCTAATAAATATGTACCTTGCCTAATTTTAAGTTGCTAGCCCCTACCGATCACAAAAATCGAAATTTAGAACGCTTTTTTACTACTGCAACGTCTTGGTGATAGTGATACCGACATAAAATAGTGTCTATGTTAGAGCAGGGGCTGTCAGCATCAATTTCCTACCATTACGTTTGAAATCAGAATCATTCTTCCTGAGATATTGCCGACAAATCGGCATTTAGAAGTTTTTAGAACGCTTTTCGCGCATTTTGCTCTTGCATCTCCTCTGTGGTAGTGGAAACAGATATAAAATATAGCCTATCTTGGAGCAAGATCTGTCACCATCATTTTTACTCTATTATATTTGAAATCGGTTCAGTACTTCCTGAGATTGCATAGAAATTGCAATTTAGAAAGTTTTTTACAACGCTTTTTCCGCATTTTGACCCCCTTTTAAATTTTGATTTTTCTAGGAAATGTCCTTAGAGACCATTGATATCTTATAACTAACTACCATTCCAAATTTCACGATTCTAGGCCCTTCCGTAACGCAAAAGCCGCAATTTAGAACGTTTTTCTCCTGCACCCCCTTTGGGGTAGTGGCACCGACATAAAACATCGCCTATGTTGGAGCAAGGGTTGTCACCATCATTTTGACGCCATTATTTTATAGATCGGTTTGGTATTTCCTGAGATTGTGTAGAAACCACCATTAGAACGTTTTTTAGAAAGATTTTCGCGCATTTTCACCCCTTTTAAATTTTGAATTGTTTAAGAACTTTTCTTAGAAATCCTTTATATCTAATAAGTAGCTAATATTTCAAATTTCATATTTCTAGGCCCTTCGGGAACGCAAAAAACGCATTTTTAGAATGTTTTTTGCTCCTGCACCCCCTTTCGGGTAGAGGCACCGACATAAAACATAGCCTATGTTGGAGCAAGAGTTGCCACCGTCATTTTGACACCATTATTTTTTAAATCGGTTTGGTATTTCCTGAGATTGTGTAGAAACCACCATTTAGAACGTTTTTTAGAACGATTTTCGCGCATTTTCACCCCTTTCAAATTTCGATTTGTTTAAGAACTGTTCTTAGACATCATTTATATCTTATAAGTAACTAATATTCAAAATTTCATGTTTCTAGGCCCTTCAGTAACGCTAAAATCGCATTTTTAGAACGTTTTTTGCTCCTACACCCCCTTTGCCCCTTTGGGGTAGTGGCACCGACATAAAACATAGCCTATCTCGGAGCAAGCGTTGTCACCATCATTTTGACACCAATATTTTTTAAATCGGTTTGGTATTTCCTGAGATTGTGTAGAAACTACCATTTAGAACGTTTTTTAGAACGCTTTTTGTGCATTTTCACCCCTTTTAAATTTCGAATTTTTTAAGAACTATTCTTAGACATCATTTATATCTTATAAGTAACTAATATTCAAAATTTCATATTTCTAGGCCCTTCAGTAACTCTAAAATCGCATTGTTAGAACGTTTTTTGCTCCTACACCCCCTTTGGGGTAGTGGCACCGACATAAAACATAGCCTATCTTGGAGCAAGCGTTGTCACCATCATTTTGACACCAATATTTTTTAAATCGGTTTAGTATTTCCTGAGATTGTGTAGAAACTACCATTTAGAACGTTTTTTAGAACGCTTTTTGTGCATTTTCACCCCTTTTAAATTTCGAATTTTTTAAGAACTGTTCTTAGACATCATTTATATCTTATAAGTAACTAATATTCAAAATTTCATGTTTCTAGGCCCTTCAGAAACGCTAAAATCGCATTTTTAGAACGTTTTTTGCTCCTACACCCCCTTTGGGGTAGTGGCACCGACATAAGATATAGCCTATGTTCTAAGTTGGACTAACACCATCATTTTGATACCATTATTTTTGGAATCGGTTCGGTAGTTCCAGAGCTTACCTCCTACAAATAAACAATTTTTTCCTCTTTATAATAGGAGTATAGAAGAGTATAGATGAATAATTATTTTTTGCCTATAATAAAAATAAACAAACGGAAATAAAATAATTGTTTGAAGGAATGCAGGGCTTCTTCGCATCTGTATGAATAACCGTTCAACATTTATGAAGACTAATGGTTCCTTATTGACAAATGGTAGCTTGAAGAAAAAAAATTACACAAAATTTCTAAATAATTGAACGTTATTGAAAATTATATATAAAAAAAAATTATTGAAGAATAACTTCATTTAAAATAAAAGGAAACTTTTTTTTTTTTTTTTGAAATAACAAGGCATGATGGACTAATTGTACTATTTTTTCTGCGGATTATTAACAAAACTCGTTTTTTTTTCTTTTGTCAATCAAGTGCAACTGATTGACGAAATTCGCGATTTTTTATTAACGACCGATTGACAGATTTTCCATTGGCAATTGGCAAAATTTGCAATCTTTTCAAACAACCAATTTGCGATACCTGCGATAAATTGACGCAATTCGCGATTTTTTCAGCGATAACTTTTCAAATTTCGCGATTTTTTTTTCTATAACGGATCAACGAATATTACGATTTTTTCCGCCCCCCATCGAATTATTTCGCGACCTTTTTGTTCTGCGATCGATCTTCGAAATTTGTTTCAAAAAAGTTTTTTCCATGAACGATTAACAAAATTCGCGATTTTTTTTTCATGTGTGATTGGCGAATTTTGCGTGACAGATTGACAATATTTGCAATTTTTTTCCAATGACCAATCGACGAAACATGATTTTTTCCTCATATACATTGATGTAATTTGTGAATTTGTGATTTTTTTCGCGCAATAAATTGGCGAAAATTGCGATTTCTTTTACGCGCGCAATCGATGAAATTTGCGATTTTTTTTGCGCCCAATGGATTTCTATTTCATGATATTTTTTGGGACCGACACACAAATTTTGTAATTTTTTCCATGAACTATTCACGAAATTCGCGAATTTTTGGGAAATTTCACGATTTTTTTCACGAGCGATTGACAAGTTTCGCAATATTTTTGCGACCAATTGACAAAATTTGTAATTTTTTCTATAAATTGTCAAAATTCGTTATTTTTTCCGCGACAGATTGACAAAATCGCGATTTTTCCCCAGTCGATCAAAGAAATTTGCAATTTTTGTACTTCATCGACAAAATTCGTGATTTTACTGTGCCCGATTAACAAAATTCGCGATTGTTAACTGACTCTGATGAAATTTGTAATTTTTCCCGTGGCGAATTGACGAAATTTGCGATTTTTTTCCCGCAATAAGCTGGCGAAACTCGCGATTTTCCGTAGCCGACCAAGAAAGTTTGCAATTTTTTCGAAACTCCTCGAAAAAATTCGCGATTTTCCGCATCCGATCAACGACATTCGCGATTCTTAACTGACTCTGAAGAAATTTGTAATTTTTACGCGACAAATTGATGAAATTCCACATATTTTTCTCGCGATAAACTGACGAAACTCACGATTTTTTCGCTGCCGGTCAACAAAATTTTCAATTTTTCCTTTCCTCATCGAAAAAATTCGCAATTTTTCTGTGCCCAATTAAAGAAATTTGAGAGTTTTCCGCGCCGAGTCGACAAAATACGTGATTTTTCCTCCCACGATCAACAAAATTTGAAAATTTTCCGCGCCCGATAAACGAAATTTGCGATTCTTAACTGACTCTGACGAAATTTTTTCCTGCTGCAAATTGAGAAAATTCCGTTTTTTTCTCGCGATAAACTGACAAAACTCGAGATTTATCCCCAGCTGATCAGCGAAATTTGAGATTTTTCTGCGACTCATCGATAAATTTTGCGATTTTTCCGAACTCGATCAACGAAATTTGCGATTCTTAATTGGCTCTGATGAAATTTGCAATTTCTTTCCAGGGCAAGTTGACGAAATTTGCGATTTTTTCCTGCGACACATGGACAAAAAATTGCGATTTTTCCAGTTATAAATTGACGAAATTGTGTAAAAGAAAGAAGAAATCATATAAATTGTGATCGCGGGCCACAAGTTAACCTATGGCGGGCCACAGGTTGTGCATCCCTAATTTACGGGGATAGTCAAAAGTTTTCGGTTACGTTACGGCCTATGGAAAAAATAGTTTCAAATGATTTTTAGTGATGTTACACGCTTTCAAACATAATAAAATTGATATGCATTTATGAAGTGCATTAAAATATACATTCTGTAGAATATGCAGTGCAAAGAATAGTTATTATTCATTTACAGGTCCATACAAAAGAATTCCATTACATAATGATATAGGAGTGGAGAGAATTGTTTGCGGCGTATTTCATTTATGTTAAATTATTTCATGTATAATGAAATTGATATACGTCGCTGAGGTTTACTATAACTTATTTCATGTATAATACGAAGTGCATAGCATTTACAGGGACACGCAAAAGATTTCAGATACAATATTATTATATTGTATCCGAAGTATTGTACAGTAGAGATGATTGCTGGAAATGCATTTTTAATTATGTTATGCACTTTAATGTTTCACATTTGTGCATAGTATATGGTGTGTATAAATGCTATAATTCATATACAGGGCTACACAAAGGAATTCGTAATGGTTACTGGGTAGGAGTGCAAATTGCTTAAAGGTGGTTTTTAAATGAGTTATGCATTTTTATGCTGAACTACGTTTAGTTTGCTACGAAATGTTTATAGTACATAGATAAAATGATATACAGGGGCACTCAAAGAATTGGATACATGGCCGTCTATAAATGATAATTTCTGGAAATGTAATTTCAGTAGTTTTAAGAGTGTTTTAGTTTGAATTAAATTTTAGCTAAACAGTGGCGTATAACACAGGTACTAGGTAAACTATAGGGCTGTACAAAAGTATTCAAGTTTGTTTCCATGTATTCGTATAAATTGCTGAAAGAGAAATTTCAACCTGTTATGCATTTTCTTGCTAAACTAAATTTCTGCATTATATAGTATATGTATCCACCTACAGATCAAATACAGGGCTTTTCAAAAGAATTGCAATACATATTTGGCTATAGACTACAGGTACAGATTCCTAAAATTTTTAAGGAGCCGGTGGCTCCTAACCCCCAAAATTCCAGTCGCCACTTTGGCTCCTAACCAAAATCTAGTGGCCACATTGTGAAACAAACTCATAAAACAATAGTGTTTATATGGAAAAAACAAAAAACTCAGGAATTCTAAATGAAAAATAGTTTAATTAATAAATACACATGTACAATAAAACACATACTAATTACAACAAATGTGTATATTTAATTTAATCCCAAAATTCTTGAAACTTTGATATTAAAAAAAAAGTATAATATAAATCTGAAAAAAATCAGAAGATAAAGCTGGACAAGATACAATTGAATAACAAAACATGTATAAGCTAAGCCGTCATGATGATGGGAAATATTAGAAAAACTTATTTCTTATTTTGATTTTGTCATATAAAAGTATACATATAAAAAAAATTAGGAATGCGTAAGATTATTTTGCACTATAAAAATCTCGCACTTGCAGAAAACAATTACAGAGCAAGAATATACCTCGCATTAAGTATTTTTTCGCGCTTTTGTTCTTTTTTTCTTTAGAGTTCGGAATCCTCTATCCTCGCGGCTCCATGATCCAAAGCCCTTAAATAATCTCCATCGCATCGGGAATTTTGGACTGTCTCGTGAGCAGATCTGCATTAAAGGAGTATTTATTTCGACTCTGGATTTAAGACGAAATCTTTGAAGAAATGCTTGCTTTCGCTGGTGTCCAAAGGAGAAGCTTTACCATTAGCCCGCTCATGTGCCGAGCTTCGCAGCTACTAAGCTTTGTAGTGGAACGGACATGCGCAGAATTATATTCGAACATAATGTTCGGCAACAAAGCAGTACATCACAGTCACAGGGGCAGCGTTCACGACGGTAACTGAGATCGCAAAAATTCCCTGATTTTTATCAAGGTCATATTAGATCTCGGCCAGTGAAAAGAGCAGGTGCTTTTCTATTTGCAGAAGAAACAAGAAAAATAATGCGTTAAGCATAGATTATGAAACTATTTCCAACACTTGCTGAATGCTTTAACAAAACTTCGTTATTTAGGAAAATAAGGTAAATAAGATAACTAAGTAAACATTTTAGAAAACGCATAAAACTTTTGAAAATTTGATTTCAGCCATTACCATCCATAGCCAAATATGTGTTCCAATTCCTATGAGCAGCCCAGTATTTGATCTGTAGGTTGTTACATGTTATATATATACTATATAATGGAAAATTTTAGTTTAGCAAGAAAAAGCATAACAGGTTGAAATTTCTCTTCCAGCAATTTATACTAATAGATGGAAACATACTTGAACGCTTTTGTATAACCCTTATTACACGCCGCTATTTAGCAACAAAATCCAAAATAAAACACTCTTAAAACTACTGAAATCACATTTCCAGAAATTACTATTTATAGACGGCCATGTATCCAATTCTTTGCGTGAACCTATATATCATTTTATTTATATTCTACAAACATTTCTTAGTAAGCTAAATTCAGTTCAGCGTAAAAATGCATAACTCATTTAAAAACCACCTTTAAGCAATTTGCGCTCATACCCAGTAACACTTACGAATTGTTTTCTGTAACCCTGTATATGGATTATGGCATTTATACACACCATATAGTATGCATAAATACTCGTATAGTGAAACATAAAAGTGCATATCATAATTGAAAATGCATTTTCGCAATCATCATTAATGTACAGTACTTTGGATACAATATAGTATCGGAAATCTCGTATTATACATGAGATAAGGTATAGTAAACCTCAGCGACGTATATCAATCTCATTATATATGAAATTGTGCAACATAATTAAAATACGCTGCAAACAATTCCTTCCACCCCTATATCATTATGTAACAGAATTCTTTTGCGTGGTCTTGTAAATGAATAACAGCTATTCTTTGCACAGCATATTCTATACAATGCATATTTTAGTGAACTTCATAAACGCATATCAGTTTTATTGTGTTTGAAAGTATGTAACATCACTAAAAATCATTTGAAACGATTCTTTTCCATTGGCCGTAATGTAACAGAATATTTTTGACTGTGCCTGTAAATGAACTAAACATGCTACAAACTTCATTTGAAATAGGAAATGTGCTATGATAAATGTCAATCACATCGAAAATTTCAGGGCAACCGGGGTATATTTACAGGAGTTAGAGCATGGACAGACGGACCGACAAACCGAAATCATAAACACTTTTCAACTTTGTTGGAAAGGGTTAACAAAATATAAAAATTGCGTGATGGGGATTGGGAACACTGGAAATTGATCTTTGGCGACTAAGACACTGGAAGTTAGTCGCCACAGCAAAAATTTAATCGCCATGGGGCGACTGGCGACCTTAAATCTGCACCTATACTATAGACGGTAACTGATGAAATCAGTTTTTCAAATGTTTACTTAGTTACCTTATTTCTCTAAATAACGAAGTTTTGGTAAAGCATTCAGGAAGTGTTGGAAAGTGTTTCATAATATATGCTTAACGCATGATTTTTCTTTTTTTGGGGGGGGGGGGGGAGGGAGAGTAATGGTCCATAGCAAAATTAGAAGTTCGCCAAAAGAAAAATAAATAAAACTCAAGGTTAATAACGTAATTGAACTACGCACGTAAGGCTGCTAGTCACTTAACATTACTGGGGTGAATTTGGAAGTTAAGTCTATACGCGTTTGATTTGTTCGTGTATTTAAACCATCTCCTCAGGAAATTAATATTTTTAAATTCTTTTTTCAGCGTATACTTTTTTAAGGATGTCTCTTTTTTTCTTAGTTCTCAAAATATTTCTGAAATATATACTTAATTTTATGTGAAGTGTTAAAATCTTATTCACAGTTCATCAGCTTGTAACACATAAAATGGTGAATTGAGCATAGATTTTAGAAATATTCTGAAAACTAAGAAAAAATAAACATCTTTTAAGAAGAGTAATTAAAAACATTAATTTCCTGGGGAAATATTTTAAATATATGAATGCATTCTACGCCTATAGACTTAGCATTAGTGAGGGGAACTCAGAAGCTAAGTGACTAGCAGCCTTAACAACTCAAACAGTAAGGATCTACAAAATCCCTACTTCTTCCAAAGCTTCCATGCCGGCAATCATGCTTATTAGCACGGCTCCTGTCCCTGCCGGCGAAGGCACTCACGAGCTAATGCTAATCCTATGGGGAGGGATTTTTCTACAATCTCGTTTGCATTTTGACATTTTTAAATAATTTTTTTTTGCATTGGATAGCGAGATTCGTCTCTACATCGCAACTTTTTTATTTTTTCGATTTTGGTAGCAGATATTTTTTAGAATGACACTTTCATTTTCAGAACCAGTTTTGAAAGTGAAAGTAACTTTATAAAAAATATCAGCGACCAAAATCGGAAAAGTGAAAAAGGTGCAATGTAGAGACAAACCTAGGCTATCCAATGCAAAAAAAAAAAAAAAAAAAAAAATATTTTAAAATGTTGAAATGCAAACGAGATATTAGATAAATAAAATTTAAGAGGCAGGAACAGTTGTGTAGCTGTAAAAAAAAGCAGAGGGTATGCGCACAAGGCACCCTACAGTGTATATCCTCATGAGACCTGGCATCCGTTTAAATGGATGTTTTGCTTTCTCCTTCTATTGCATTAAATTTCATTGTAGCAATCTAAAACCAGTTGGTTTTGGTAATGTATGAATCAAAAATCAACATTGAGCTTTTGGATTTTAACAACGGTAACTACTTTGTTTACAAAATGGCGTAATAAATGAGTCAAGTTGGAATTCTACGTCCCGCTGGTAATTTTCGTTTTTATGTTATTTTAATTTGTTTAAACTATTTTTATTTTGCAATTTTAAATCAGATGTTAATACTTGCCTTATGTTCTTTATAATAAATTCTATTCTTTCCCATACTTTTCGCATTTTTTAAATTACTTTAAAGCAAGTTATGGCCTGAACATCCATTTAGATGGATGTACTGTAAAACAAAATTAAAAAATCGAAATTTATTCATTTCTTTAAAAACGTCATTTTTGATGAATATTTCTTGAAAAAAAAAAACTCGTATTAAAAAAAAATTATTCATTACATTTTGCTTAGGTCTCAGGAGGTTATACTATAGCTTTTGAGAAACAGAGGATATACGGTGTTCCTTAAAAAATCCAGAAAGTATGCAGCGCATACCACCATATACCCTCCACTTCATCCCTGGGCAGGAAAACTAATATGCATGTTCTATGAAAAGAGAAAACTAAATATGGAGAAAGTTAGAGTTTGGCACATTTACATGGAAGAAGTCTGGGAGTAAATTGCAGCTAATACATAATAACTGTATTATATTATGAATCACAAAAAAAAAAGAAGAAAAAAGCATAATCTTTTTATTAATTTGATATATTAACTACATACTCTGAATCCTGAAACAATACATTCAAATATTCTAAATCAAAAGAATTAGAGTATTTTTCTTTGATTTATCCGATTCTAAGAAAGAAAAAATAATTCAAATGTATCTGTAGAGAATACAAGTAGAAAATTGAAATCTATGTTGCAGATTTAAGTTTAGCTACAAAATAATATATTTTATGCTTAACATGATGTTATTATTAACTTTCCGCAATTTTCCAAATGGCATATTTGAACAGATGTGATTTGGAGCAAACATCTTGTTGAAATCTTTAGTGGTATTCACATCATTTTAAATGACAATGTCTCCGTGATAGCTACATTTGGCAATGGACCTAATTACGGGAGATTAATATTTAAAAAGCAAAAGAGCGTTTTTAGGTGCGTTCGGAATTATATAAATACGTAGCACCTATAGTCGTCGTTCAGTCAGTCTATCCGCATATAACAGAACAGAACAAAAACTACTCAACCGAATGGTCTGAAATTTTAAATATATAATTGTTGCAAAATTTTGTCGAGTCACTTCAAATTTTTTGAAAATCAGATGTATAGTTTAATGACAGGGACAGATGTTTTCCATTACATTACAGCCAATGAGAAAAAATTATTTCAAGTGCATTTTAATGACGTTACAGCCTTTCGAACAAAATGAAATTGATATGCACTTATGAAGTGCACTAAAATATATATTCAGTACAATACGCTGTGCAAAAAATATTTATAAAACTAGTTATAGTACGAACGCACCCCATTTGCCACGTTTGACATGCAATTTCCAACTTGTTTAATTTGCTTTGGGCAATCAATTGCCAATTCTGACAAACCACCTGTCACTAGCTACAGCTACTTTTCATTAGTGTAGCAAACAACTGTTCATTCTTGAAACAGATTTTTAAAAGAATTGTGCTTGAAAATTATTTAAAAAGCCATAAAAAATCACTAAATCACTAAACGAGCTAGTTTTCAAACAAATGTCATCCATAAGAGCATTTTCGTTCCTAAATGACTACGTAAAAATTAAAAGTGATAGGATTAGAAGAGATGCAAGAACAAAAACAATAGAAGCAAAAGTTATACCACCGGCCGTTGCCACAATACTCATGCATTTCTAAAAATAGTTATTGGTTTTTGACAGTAGAACAAAAGTGAACTACGATTTTTTGGAGACGACATAAATGTTAGAAATAATATATTGTTGCGGAAAGATTGCTCAGAATAGTGAAATATTTGGCTATTTCTTTGGCCATTAATGGCTAACATGCGGCAAATTTGGATGTTCAGTTTTTTAATAAACTTCAAAACTTTATTCGAATACATACTTCACATTTTTCATAGGAAAATGAATTTTGGGGTTCTTCATTAGAAATCTAAAGAAAGTATATTAAATGTACAAAAATTAGTATTTCCAATTAAAAATAATGTTAACTAACGTTCTAACAGTGGCCACATGCTCTGTTCTATGACCTGAGAAGGTCAAGTTGGATCCTCTTGTATGTGTGATCAGAATGTTAAAGTGAAACAAACAAAAAACAATGTTATTTTTTTAGTATTCTTTTAAGCTCTTGCATCCTCTGTTTGATATCCAATTACAAATAATGTCAACTAACGTTCTAACAGTGGGCAGCATGCTCTGTTCTATGACCCAAGAAGGTCAAGTTGGATCCTCCTGTATGTGTGATCTGAATGTTAAAGTGAAAAGAACAAAAAACAATATTTTTTTTTTAAGCTCTTGCATCCTCTGTATAATACCCAACTAAAAATAATGTTAACTAACGTTCTAACAGTGGGCAGCATGCTCTGTTCTATGACCCGAGAAGGTTGAGTTGAATCCTCCTGTATGTGTGATCTGAATGTTAAAGTTAAAATTACAAAAAATAATGTTATTTTTTTTTAGTACATTTTTTTAAGCTCTTGCATCCTCTTGGCAATATTCTTTTTTATTTTTAGTGAGTAGAATTATTTAAATTATATATAATCTGTTTTAAAAAAAGAAATGATATTTACTAAAAAACAACTTTTCAAAAGCAAAAAAAAAAAAAAAAAAACCCAAGCTAAAAAAAAAAAGTTGAAAGTTGTGGCTAGAAAATGGTGGGATATCAAATTTCCAAGCTTATATTAGGTTGAGCAAAAAGTTCTGGGAAATTTTTCATCTAATAGTTACCAAAATTTGTATTGTATATCAGAGTACTAGTGGTATATCTATATAGGAGTTCAGGAATCCGATTACGGCCTCTTTTGATCAATGCAACACTATTTCAATCCTTTAATGAAGTTGAAGAAGCATGTCAAGAGTTTTTCGATTCCAAGAAGACGCCATGGTACTTCTAGCAAATCCAGAATGTGGCAGAACGATGGCAGAAAGCCGTAGACTATCATGATCTCTACTTTGAAGTATAGTCCTTGTTACTTTTGTTGTTAATTTGTGCATAACAATGCAATTTTCACAAATTTCCCAGAACTTTTTGCTCAACCTAGTATTATGGTAATTATATAACATTTTCCATTAAACAAATTACCATACGAAAGCCAAGTACAACATATATGTTGATAGAAATTCTTTTCTCCTGTAGTATATACATCTTAACAAGTTTCAAAATTTTATGCATGATGGGCTTGGTGGCCAAATTTTCATATTTAACATAAATTTCTAAGCACCCAAGTCAATAGTAAAAATTTGAAATTGTCAGTAAAGCAAATATTTTAAGCTTTTCGTTTACTGACTTAAATGCTTAGAAATTTGAGTCTTAAGATAATGATGACTTACCTTAAGGGGACTGGTTACTCAGTTTCGGAAATCTCCTCCGCAATGTTAAGTCTATGGACTTTTGATGCATTCGTATATTTAAAATATCTTCTCAGGAAATTCATATTTTTAACATCTTTTTTCTGTGTACTCTTCTTAAAAGATCTCTTTTTTTTCTTAATTTTTAAAATTTCTAAAATCTATACTGAATTTAATATTTTATATGTTAAAAGCGTGCAAACTGTGAGTAAGATTTTAACACTTCCTATAAAATTAAGTCTATACTTTGGAAATATTTTGAGAACTAAGAAAAAAGAGACATCTTTTAGGAAGTGTACACAAAAAATAGAAGTTAAAAATATTAATTTACCAAGGAGATATTTTAAATATACGAATGCATCAAATGCCCATAGACTTTACATTAGTGAGGGGAAATCGAAAGTTGAGTGACCAGCCCCCTTAAGGATTCTCCTTATGATTAATTTTTTAGAGTAATTAATCCTTTTTCGTAGAATAAATACCCAACTATTATAGGTGAAAATTAGCAGTCGCCACTCGCCACGTGGCGATTAAAGTTGTAAAAGTGGCGATTAAAAAATCGGCCATCGATCGCCACCTTAGTCGCCACTCGCCAAGTGGCGATAAAAAATCTGTTATCGATCGCCAAGTGAAATATAGCTTTTTTCATAGAAATATGCATCTTTACTTTGGTTACATCTAATTAGCAAACTGGTTAATTCTTTTGCCTACCGGATGCAAGCAGATTACAACGATTTAGCTGTCTTTTTAATATCTTGGCTTTTCGCCATTGCTTTTCAGTTGGATTATTTTTTCAAGAAATACAGTTTTATACTGCAAAATATATTCATCAGCTTTGATTCCACATGCAAATAATTCAAATAATTTATTCCCCCCCCCTTTTTTTTTCACCGGATGCAAATTGATTTTAAGGACTTGCAGTATTTTCAATATTTTGACTCCTGCCACATGCTCACCAGTTAGATTACTTTTCTTCAAGAGATACTGTTTAATTCTGCAAAATACACTCACCAGCTTAGATTTCAACTATATGTAATGTGTTAATCAAATATGATAATAACACATTTACTTATTAAATAAAATCCGAATAACATTTTATTGTGCTATATTTGATTTTTTTTATTATTATTATTGTATACACCTAACTGTTGGAATTTTGATTTAGTTATTTTTTATATTACGAAAGTAATGGTAATTTGATTGATAAGTGTTTATGAACATATACAAATAATCTAAAAACATATTCTAAAAAAATTAATATGATAACAGATTCTGTGGTTTTAAACTGATTTTCTTGAATTTTGAATGCTCCCCTATTCTTATCATGAATAGTTGGCTGGTATAAAACTCTGACTTATAGAAAAATATGTATGTGTACAACGATTATAGTTTATGTAGATGTCCAGAAAGTTTTGAACATTATAGTGGCCACTAACTTTAAAAAGTGGCCACTAATGAAACTGGGTCTACCGGCCACTGGCTACTAACTCAATTTCCCAGTTTTCACCTATACCAACTATTCCGATATGGTCTCGGAAAAGTTGGGGAAACAAGAATATGCAGAAAAATTTTCTCCTTCAGCAAAATCAAGCAAATTTTGTTGAGTATAATATTGTGCTGGAGAAAACACTCTATGAATGACTACCACATGCTGCTACCATAAGTTATGCATTTATAATCAGCACAGACACACATAATTACAGGCATCTCTCGACTTACATAATATGCGACTTACGTAAATTCACACTTACGTAATAAATATCGAAAATTACATTTATGAACATACTAGCGCGTTTGATACACATTTGCACAGTTTTGATAGTTGTTTTATAAATAAAATATGCAGATAAAAACCACCACCATAATATAGTTTTAACAAGTCTATTAAAATGAGGCAAAAAAAAACAAAAAAAAAACTTGGGTTTAACTGTTACAGTTTTGTTAGCTGAATTCAAACCGTAACGAAACCTAATTTTAAAGCTATGAAGAAGAAGAACGAGTGTATTTTTTCTTCTAGCTTCAGCTGTTCATGTAGATTAAAAAACGATATAAATTAATTCATCAATGTTAAATTTATAAAACCCGTATTCCACAAAATATTTTTTATTTGAAAAGTGTCATTTCAGTTTGATTTTATATTTTTTCATACTTTTATAGTTTATATCCAAGTAAATACTGTTGCATACTGCTTTATTTATAAAATACTACTGTGTAAATAATGTATATATTATATATGTATATAATGAATATTGCAGTTTCTTATGAAATTTCACCTAAGCAATTTACAAATTCGACTTATGTAAAATTCAATTTACGCAAAAGTTTACAGAACGCATTACTTACGTAAGTCGAGGGATGCCTGTACATAAAAGAAATCACTAAAGAAATAATGCAATAACAAAAAATTAATTAATTTATTATTAAAAAAGAATATATACAAATAAAATTTACATAAGAATATGTACAAAAATGCATAAATCAATGACCGTGTATAGATTCTTTATTATTCGGTGGCTGGTAATGCAGGAAATGGATTCTGTTTACTAAGAACAACTTTTAAATGCTGGAAAGATATGTATCCTTTAATTTTGTTCTAAGAAAAAAGGGAGAAAAAAAATTAGCAACAACAATTTCATTATAGAAGGAAAGTATGCACTATTTTTATCAAATTTTTAATTTATATGAAAAAGAGATGGATAGATAAGGCCCATTTTGCCCACCTCTTCTACTGACAGAAAAAAAAGGAAATACTTTTGATCCTAAGCTATTTTACTGTTATAACATCCTTTTGGAATCATATGCAGAGTTCCCCAGGTTTTTAAAAAAAACAGGCTGTTGGTGGTGGGAAAAAAAAAGGCCCTTTTCAGATTCATAAGGATTCTTTTTAGATTCATAATGGCTCTTCTTAGATTCAAAATGGTTTTTTTTTAGATTCAAAAGGGTTCTTTTTAGATTCAAAAGGGTTTCCTTTAGATTCATAAGAGTGCTTTTTAGATTCATAAGAGTACTTTTTAGATTTTTATGGGCACTTTTGAGTCTTGTGAGCATTTTTTAAAGGCATTCTTTTTATTCTTAAAGGCAATTTTATTTAAATATTTAAAAGTCAGGGTATACTTTTCAAGATAACAATGACTCAAGTCTTTACTTGTAGCAACTTTTTTAATACAAAAAGCAGTAAAGGCATAATTTTTTTTTACTGAAGAGTAAAAAGGGTGCAATTTTTTAAAATGAGGGGCAAGAAGGGTGCTATTTTTTTTAATCAAAGGGCAGGAGGGTGCCTGTCTGAGGGGGAAAACTGTCATTTGTACAGCCTTTCTGATTGATTTTTGTTAGCAGATTGTTTAAATTAATATACAAGATAAAAAAAAAAAAAAAGGTTTATTAGGCAAATTTCAGTGTATTTCAATTTACATTGATATGAAGCAATCATAACATCATCATAGTTTTAACATATATTTTACTTTATTATTTAAATATTAACATATGTTAAAACTATGATGATATTATAAGCACTTTATATTTGGAAAAAGAAAATGAAATTGATATAATTGAAATACATTAAAATTTACTAAACGAACATTTGTTTCTGATCCTGTATAACACATTTTATACAATCTTCACACAAAAATGAGACAGGCAGTAAATATAGACTTTAAATTACACCAAAACACTCAAATCACCCTAGAATTTTTTTTTCTTTTAGTTTACGGAAAGCACAAAACTGAGCTTTAGATTCTCATTTACTGCGCATTTTAATTGGCACACATTTCAAACACATATTATTCCACATTTTAAATAATACTAGGGAGGGTCAGCCTCCTGATTGCTAGTGGTCGTCAACCCGTGAATTGCAATGCAAATCATATTGGGATCACTATGCAATCCCAGCTCACTCACCACTATTTGTATCAACTCTAGTCAGAATGAATATTATCATAAATCATTTTAACATAAGAAATTTACAAATATTTTTAATGCATAAAAAAGTAATGGAAAACTTTGGTGCAAATGCAAATAAAAATGCATTTTTTTTTGCCTATAGTGTTGCACAGCACGGCTTAAATTCATTTAAAACTCTTTGAAAAACACTACAAACATGCTATATATAATGCTAACAAAATGTAAACAAAACATTTTCTGCTGTGTCTAAAAGACAATCTTGATCAGAAAACTGATTTGCTGAATGCACATGCCATTGTAAAATGAACCCAATGTATTGCTATTCATACAAAAGAGATTATCTCTGAAATTTGATTTGCTGAATGGGGTCGGGTCATGTGACCGTAAATTAACCACTGAGAACCGTTGCTGTTGTTTTTTCTAAAATGGCAAGGTATAAATTCAGCCTCATTTTTGCAACCCGTAAGAGAAATATTGATATATAGATTGTCATGAGAATTTAACAGATGTTAAAAAATTATGAAATGCTTAATCAAATTTATAATGTTAAATGACACTTTCCTGTTACATGGGCTTTGGTGCTTTTTTTTTTTTTTTTTTTTTTAAGTTTGGCATAGTTCAGGTTTAAGAAAATGAGATTTATTGTCAAATGATATAAACAGCCATGAAAGGAAACATGATGAACTATTATGCTTATAAGCTATTATATGTTTTATTTTTAAAATTAAAATGCTTAAAATGATATATTGTAATATCGTTCAAATTGGTGTTGTTGAGTCACAAAGGATTAAGGTAAAAATAATAACTTAAAGATTCATGCTATGAAAATTGATACCATTATCAAAGAATAGTGGAAGCAATTCAGACATATTTTGCCATAGAAATTACAGAAATGCAAAGGGGAGAAGCAGAGTAAAACATAAAGTGGGGAAAAAGTATTTCTATGGCAAACATCTAATAACATGGTTTTCTAAACAAAAGGTCCAAAATTAAATCTCGAAGATGTCAATCTTACAGATGAATACAAAAAGCATTCAATGAAACTTATATTTATAAAAGATGTTTATAAACTATTTCTTTTTAATTGAGAATGTTGTATGATCTGATCTAAAAAAGATCTTGTAGATATAAGATACTTCTGGCATCCACAAAGGACGGAGTAAAGAAAGTATAAAAAAATTATATGGCATTATGAGCTGTAGAAAATTTCATTTCAATCATGTATTTAAAATATAGATGAAACACACTATTTTTTTTTAAATTCTCTTGCATTTTAATCGCTTTACAGATGAATGTTCTTAATTTATTATGAGTAACAATCTCATTGTTGCTGTCATTATTCAATAAACTTTTAGTGATATGAGACATCAGAACAATAATTTAATATAAAATAACAGCTATTAAGAAAAAAATATATTAAATCAATGAAGATGTTTATAAATGATTAATGTATAACTAACATTATATTTTTTGCTGTCATTACTAATAACTTTTAGTGATGTGATATAGAACAATATTTAATATAAATAGCAACTATTAAGATAAATATTGATAAAGTTATTGATATAAAGTACATTGAAAAAGTTAACTATCTAGAATTTTTTTAAAGAAAAAATATATTTTCAAACAAAATACTTAAAATTAAATTTATAAGTTATTATATGCTTACATCATGGATAAGATTTGCTAAAATACACATCACTTCATCATCCCCAATTTCTTCATCATCACTGTATTCCTAGAAGTAAAGATTACATTATATATATACAGTATAGGATCCGTTATCCGGAATCCTTGGGACCTGGGGCATTCCGGATAAGGGGTTTTTCCGTAATTCGGAACACTACCACAAATATTTTCTAATGTACATAAATATGAAATACTGGTTAGCATAAATAATATTAAAAATACTGTATTACACATTTGTGGAATTGATTCTATAAAACACAATTATGGAAAAGTTTAATTTTTATTTAAAAAAAAAAAAGTTAAGAAATAATTTTAAATTATAATAAAACTTACAAATGAACAAGATCAAAAATAAAATTTAGTTTGGGGGTTCAGATGCAGATGCTTGGGAATTAGTTTTTTGGAAAAATCCTTTTAAAGTTGGCTGTTTGTAACGTTTCTCTTTTACAAGCTGGTCTTGAATTTTATTAAGGACATTATTTGTTGTTCATGGAAATAACTTCTTTGTTCCATGCCTTGAATTAATTGTTGAGTGTAAAATATCATTTGTTCATTAGACATTTTTTCTACCTCCTCATTTTTGTCATCATCATCACTACGATCATCAGATGCATCTTTAGTCACCATTTCACAAGTTTCACTGTATGTCATCTGATGACTAAGTGGAGCATTACTGTCTATATTGAAACAAACTTGAACTGCATCTTCATCCAATAATTGGGGAGGGAGGAGGGGAATATATTGAAAGTTGACTTTTTATTTATTTTTGTTTTGTTTACGAATTTATTGCATGGAAAGCGGACAGAAAAATACAAGAGGCAAAATTATCAACACTTAAAATGCAGATTTCCGCAAATTCGCGGAGATAAAGAAATGCATAATTACTGTAATATTCCATTAACCCACCCTCCTCTATTTTGTAAACAAATTTGATATTTAAAAAAAATCCCACGAAAGCACCCCCCCCCCCCTTTCCAAAAAAAAAAAAAAAAAATCGCGCGAAGCGCCGTACCATCTTTCTGTCTTATCGGATTCCGTATATCTGTTTTTCTACTGTTCGATGGACGCAGCTGAAACCCATAAAACAACGTTTCTCTCATTCTCCTAATTGGCCGAATTGTAGGTGCGCCTTTAGATGACGTCAAAGGTCGGAGCTTGCCAACAGATTTTCATCGCGGAAAACGCATTCAAATTCTAAGTGACGTTTCGAAAATATTTTTTTTCAAAAGGTTAAAATTTAAATTTTTTATAATGGATTTTAGAGTTTGAAACAGAAAAATATGAAATTTAAGAATATGTAGTTAGTTTTCCCATATTTCTAAAGGTTACGCCGATGCGAAGTCATAAAAATGATCAAAAAGAGAACTTATGTCCGATGATATCATACATTCAATTCTTATCTTTCACGGGAGCCTCATAAGTGGGATCGTAGGGAGAGCGCGCTTTTAAGTTCGCGCTTTTTAAGTTCTGTTTTTTAATTATCTGGGTTAACAAAAAAAGAAAAATCTGAATATCAGGGCAGGTTTTGGACTATTGTTATAAACATTTTCGGATTTCAACAGGCGGTAGATTTCGATAGGCCACTTTTAATCCCTGTAAGCGGCCTCTCCGATTACTTCACGATTTTTTGCCGCGTTTGGGGGGGTGGGGGGAGATTAATGGGATATTTTGGTACCTTGAGGTGTATGAGAAAAAGTTTAAAATATTTAAAATATCGATTTATAAAGCATGTTAACTCTTCAATAAAATATGAAAAAAAAAAACTGCAAATTTTTATGAAATGAAAGCTTTTACTAAGTTTCGGTTTCAGATCGTTTAGCGTTCCGGTTTTTAGAGCGTTACGGATATTGGGACGCCAGATAATAGATCCTATACTGTATATATAACCATTAATTAAACATTACTGACCACCATCAATAATTGTGATAGTATGAATGAATTTATAACAATACAGTGTCCCCAAACACACTGAATGGATACCAAAGACATAATAAACAAGCTGCTATGTATAAAATAAAGTCCCTTGTACTATATAACAAGAATTAATAATGAAGAAAAAAAGAATATAGATTTCGATAAAAATAATTGAAAAGCTTATATATTGAATTACGTTATCAAGAGTACAGAATTCAATTATATAAGCAAAATAAGTCATTTTCTGTGAGAAAAAAAGCTATATGTAAGTCATTGTTGGTTAGTTTGTTTATTAGAATTTTTGACCGATTTGCATAAAACTTAATATAGATATGTTTTAGAATATGAGTAAAATTACTGTCAACTTCAGAAATTTCCCAGACCAACCGTTACACCCATTTTTCAATCCCTTACCATAATTTATAATTACATAAGTTTTTTTCCCTATTAATTAATTAATTAATTTATTTCATGTTGCCAGACCCTAAAAAATGGTGCAAGAAATAAAAAAAAATGATAACACATGTATTTAGCTTTTATAAGCCAGCAAAAATTTAGACAAATAGTTGCTATCTTTTATTTCCTATTTCATTGTATACTAAAACTATATGTTGTTAATACTAAAGTATTTTAATACTTTAGAAGTAATGGCAACATTTTCTGCGATTTATATTAAATCTGAAATGAAATATAACAACCGTTTTTTAGAGCTAGTTCATTTTTTCTTCTTTAAAAACTTCATGGCATCATGAATAAAAAGTCATCATTTTCACAGAATCATTCTAGATTTAGTTTTATGAACAAAAATGTAAGTTTACTTTTAAAATAATGCCAAGTGGAACAGAATTTCACTACATGCTACATCATTTGAGTAGAATTTTTTGCATATTGTCAGAAAAATTGTATAATCTCATTTTTACACACAACAAAGAAATCTTGCATTCTTATTTATAAAGATGGAGATTTTACTACGACTGCATCAAAGATATGTCCTTTTTATACTCTTTTATTTAATTTAACTTGACTGTTCTAAATATTCAAATGGGTGAAAAAAGTCTGGGCCAGGATTCAAACCAGGGATATCATGGCTGAAGCCGCCAATGCTCTACCAACTGAGCCATTCTGGACGAATCTGAAGGACACTAATTCACCCAGCTAACCTTTAACACTGACAGAATCTGGTCTGACATCTTAATCAGTTCAACAGAATAAATCGTAGGTTTTTTTTATGGAACTGCAATAAACACTGCATGGGTAGGGTAATTATATCAGATTATATAATTACGAGTAATCTAATATAATTACGCATGCAGTGTTTACTGCAGTTCCATAAAAAACCTACGCTTTATTCTGTTGAGCTGATTCAGATATCAGACCAGATGCTGTAATTGTTAAAGGTTAGCTGGGTGAATTAGTCCTCCAGATTTGTCTGGGATGGCTCAGTTGGCAGAGCATTGGCGGCTTCAGCCAAGACATCCCTGGTTTGAATCTTCACCCATTTGGATATTTACAACAGTTATGATTTATTTACCAACTGAATAATTGTGGTAAAAATTAATCTAATATAACTTGGTTCATGTATTTAAAGATGGAGTTTCATAATCAATTTTTCACTCACTTGATATGCTAGAATTACAAAAATTAATGTATTGTAAAGGAATTTTTTGCAACAACATGAATTATAGTCATAAAATTAGGCGTGATTTATAAGATAAACTTTGAATGCTTATAAAAGTTTTTTTTTTTTTAAATTTATTTTCACTTTTATACTTATTTTTGATTGTCTTTTTAACAATTTATGGGTGAAAAGCACAAAATTGTTGAGATATCGGCATTTTTAGAATATTGCCTTTTTTATTTTACCTGGCATGTTTCCACAATTAACACGGGCAAAGTAAAGTTATTTTGCTGGTATATATATGTATATATATATATATATATATATATAGGCAGTAAAACCATGCAAGGCTTTCATGCTGTAACCTTTGAGATAATTTGCTGATATGTTTTTCATTAATTTTTAACTAACAGTGATTTTTAATCAAACAACACATTTAAATGAAATGCAAGTGCATTATGTGAAAAATTTGTTCAAAAAACTATCACATGATACCTCATTCACTGTTTTGTATTTTGTATGTACTTAGAGAAAGGGGTGTTGACATCAGAAATAATGTATAGGATATTTACTATAATTCATAATATTTACAGCATATTCTGGCTATTTGTGACACTCATGGGTGCAAGTTTAAAATTTGGCCAAGATTGAAAATATTTTGAATCCCCCCCCCACTCATCCCCCCTCTGAATGTGCACATGCACGACCACTTAGACAAAACTCAAAATATTAAATATTATGTGCAGTAAAAATACATCATCTTAAAACTGAATGAAAGAAAATGCATATGCATGTAAAAAATTCATATTCATGTAAACAGCACTTGAAAAGTTAAATTCATACACGCTACAGTTAAAAACAATGAAGTTGACATTCTATGACAAATAAAATTAACAAAATACTGAAGATTGTGCATGGGCACACTTATATACAATGTTTTTGTAATTTAAAAAATATCTTCCCATAAATCATAATAAAAAATTCTTACCTCGAATATCTGCAGATCATTTTTTTTAATTTTTAAGGTAGCTGTTTTTATCTTTCTTTTGTAAAAATCTTTGATTACAAAACACAGCTTGAAAAATATCCCATTAATATCTACTGTTAGATTACAATAAAACAAAGAGTACTATCTCAACAACTAGTAATTAACAATATGCAATGTAACATAAATTGCAGAAAAATGAGCTTGGATCAAAAATTTCAGTTTACTACTATGTGAAAGCAACAGTTAAAAAAAAGCGTTCAATCATTTCAGGAATAAATATCAAACCAAATAATAGTGCCTTAAAAGTAAGTTTTAAAAAAGGCAAAGAATACTAAAATACAAATTACATTGATGATAGAAGTATAAATTACAACAAATGAAATTATTCAAGTTTTACCATGTTTTCATTTTATTTCTACTAGTATTAACAATTTTTTGTGTAAAATTACCATTAATTTAACAAAATTCAATAGCTATGAAAGAAGAAAGTCAATTGGATCTCTTCATTTTATAAAAATAAGCATATACAATACTGTGATATGATGAAAACAATTTACTATTATTTTAACTGAAAATTATCCTGTTATTTCAGGAATATTAAATCAAATGAAAATGTTTTAAAATGAATTTAAAGAATACTAAAACACAATATTTAAATTGAAATATAAATTGCAACAAATGCAATGATTTAAAATTTAAGTTTTATCAAGTTTTCCTTTTACTTCTGCTAGCAATAATAATTTTTTGAAATGTAAAATTACTACTAATTTAACAAATTATTATTAACTGAAAAATTTCCTGTTACTTCAGGAATAATATTCTTGAAGTAATATTCAGTAGCAACAATGTTTATGGAGTGCTTTCTTGCAATTATTGCCATAATTGGTCTTCTGCCCATAAAGAATGCAAAAAACAAAATCCAGATTCTGACATCTTCCGGCACCAGTCACTGAATGATTTTTTTTTTTTTTTTTTTTAATCAATTTCTTTCAGCCATGCCCATCGCCATTTGTTTTATAAATATCTCTGAAATCTTCATTAATACCAACAATATTCATGGAATTCATGATAAAAATCCCATGTTAAATCGTTGTGTTGGCTATCAAAATGTTAGCACAAGGAGCAAACTACTAATCTTCAGGAAGACCTTAGTTGTCAATGGTGATTATACTGAGCGAGCCTTTTTATCGACTCTGGCGTTGTAGGTTTTCCATACTGGGAGATATAGCGATGAGCTTGGCGAGCAGAAAATCGTTTTTCGGATTTAATTTATATTATTTGTTTACTGCTGAAGTATATTCTTGGATCGCGAGGCTGTTTATCGTTGTTTGGAGGAATAAATTTGTGCAAGTTGAATTTACCAATTAAATTTTTTTTTTCCCGTTCCATGCAGATTTTTTTTTTTTTTTTTATATTCCTGAAAGAATTCCAGTTGATGATAGACAGCTGAAATACATTTAGAATAAAGTTATTAAAAAAAAAAATTCCCCTTTAGGGACACCGGCTGGGGAGGGGCCAGTAAGGGCCACCGCCTCTCTCTGGATTTTGAAAATTAATTTTAAACGAAACTTTTTTCATTTCTGATTGTTAAAAATGAAAGATAAAAAATTGCCTTGCCTTCCTCAACCCCAACCATGTCAAAGAATTTTTAATTCTTTTTCTTTAATTTTCTTTTTACATTCACATGTTTTTAATTTATCCAAAAGGGATCAGAGATTCTGTGGCGGGAATTATTTTTTTCAATTGTCAATTTTGTTGAATGTTTGTAGAAATCTATTTTTGATAATTTGATATTTCTTAATTGTTGTATTATTTTATTGCTTCTGAGTATGTTTAAAAATTGTCTTAAATGGAGAATTCTGTCAAAATGTTTTTTTTAATTTAGCCTATTTCATCCTTACATTCTGCAGCAGGCGAATGTAGACCATACACCTCAGCCATCCAAGAAAAAAAAAAATAAAAAAAATAAATAAATAAATAAATAAAAAAAAAAAATGTGTAAATGCAAACGAGATATTAGAAAAGAACCTTCCCATTGGTTTAACATTAACTCACGTGTAAGGCTCCTGTCCCTACAGGCGAAGACATTCGCTAACTAATGCTAACCCTATGGGGAGGTTATTTTCTAATATCTCGTTTGCACCTCGGAATTTAAATTTTTTTTTTTTTTGCATTGGATAGCTGAGGTCCATCTCTACATCGCTCTTTTTTTTTTTACTTTTTCGATTGCAGATATTTTTTATAAAGTTACTTTCACTTTCGAAACCGATTCCGAAAATGAAAGTATCATTCTAAAAGATATCTGAAACCAAAATCAAACTAGTCGGATGTACCAATCCCAAAACTTTCTTCTATCTCATACATGTTAATACTTCAAAATTCGCTATAACACTGCCAAAATTAAATGGCAATCTATGCCTCTCATGAGGATTCTAACGATATGAAATTCTGTGCATTAGTTCTTGAGATATGACTATCGCTGAAATCGTCTAAATTCAGCAAAATGCTGCCTAGCAGCGCCACCTATTGGGTGATTTATACCAAATCCTAATCAGCAATAATTTATCTCAACGTCTGATTGAATCTGAAGTTCGGAGAAAATTCGTACATTAGTTTTTGAGATAGAGCAATAGCGAAAATCGTGAAAATTTCTGCATAGCAGCGCCACCTATTGGGTGATAAACACCAAAACCTAATTAACAACAACTTGTGTCAACATACAACTAAATCTGAAGTTAGATGAAAATTGGTCGATTAGTTCTATTGATAGAGCTATTGAGGCAATCGTGGAAAAGGTAGCAGAGAAGCGCCACCTGTTGGGCGATTTACACCAACACCTAATCAGTAGCAAGTCATATCAAGGACTAACTTAATCTGAAGTCTGATGAAAATCCGTGCGTTAGTTCTTAAGATAGAGCTATTGGGGAAATCGTGTAAATCCTGCAAAATTCATCATAACAGCGCCACCTGTTGGGCGATTTACACCAAAACGTAATCATCATCAATTCATATCAAGGACTAACTAAATCTGAAGTTTGATCAAAATCCGTGCATTAGTTCTTGAGATAGAGCTATTGCGAAAATCGTGAAAAATGCAGCATTGCAGCGCCACCTGTTGAGCGATTTACACTAAAAACTAATCAGCATCAATTTGTATTAGGCACTAACTGAATATCAATTTTTATTAAATTCCGTGCATTAGTTCTTGAGATAGAGCGCCCACAAAATTTGTGTCACATACAGACAGACAGACAGACAGACAGACAGACAGACTCACAGAGTCACAGACAGACATTTTGTAAAAACATGTTTTTTGGAATCTCTGACCCCTAAAACGTCTAAATCCATCGAAAACCGGAATTCGAAAATTTTCATGAATCCAATACTTTCTTCTTGTAAAGATAGAAGAAAGTAAAAAGTAAAAAAGGAGCGATGTAAAGATGGACCTCAGCTATCCAAAGCACAAAAAAAAAAAAAAAAAAAAAAAAAAATGTCGAAACAAGTTTTTAAAAAGAAGAAGTCCTTAATCAGAAATTTGTATTCGGATATGGGTTAAGGGACGGTGAAACTTTGAAACAAAAAATGTATGTACTTTCATTTAAAAAAAACATTCTCGATATGTATATATATAATTTCTTGTAACAATCAAAATAAGATGTTGGTGTTGGTGTGGCGGCCCTCAACCTCCACGCCCGGGACGACTGCCCCCCCCCCCCCCCATACGCACGGGCCTGATTGATTTATGTCAAATTAAATTACAATTTTACTTATCAAATCAAATTAACTTACATTTATGCATAAAACTGTAGTATTATGAATAACTGGTGCATTTTTTCTTGTTTTTTCTGTCTAAAATACTGTTAAAATATTGAATTTATACTATTGTTTAAAAGACCAATTAATTTAACTGCTGATCAATTCTTTCTAAGTAAAATAAGAATAATTTAAACTTCTGTATGCGGAAGGATATAAATATTATATCGTGAATGTAATTAAGAAAAGCCGCATAAAAAAAAAAAAAAAGATTAGTTTTAATTCACACAAAAAGGAAAATTCTTGCTATTTTACATATTCTTTCCATATGCTTCATATTTACTTATATTTACTTGAGATGAAATTGTCTAATCCACCAAAATTTTCTATCCAACACGATTGTCCAGTAAATTAAATAAATAAAAATCCATTCTTAGATAACAATTGCTTGTAATTAATTTACCGGGAACTAAGAAAAACTGTTCGATTTCAAATCCCTTCAAATATCATGCCTACAAGTAACCTGTTTTTACATTTAAAAACGAGCCCTAAAATAGAAAGTTTCCGGTTCTTGGGCAGGGAAAAATAGTTTTATGAGAAACAGTCTTCAAATAAAGAGCTTCTTTTATTCGTTTTAATTTGCAAAAGAATTTTTTCTTTGTTTTGTTAAATATTTCATCCATGTGTTGGGTATGTACTTGTGGTGAAATTTTCCAAAAAATTCGAAAACACCGAAAATTTTTCTCTATATTTAACAGTTTAAGAAAATAAACCTTTGATTCGACATCAAAAATCTACAATCTCTGATAATAAGAGGAGGCTATATCTATTGATCTTCACCCCACAGAATTCTATGGGGGTCTAAGGTTACGAGTCATTTCTCGCCAAAATCCTTCCTTGCAAATAAATACATTTCCTTAATTATTATTAGATATGTATCATAAAAATGAATATATGTTAAGCTCAATCGATTTTGATTAATCAGTCAATCATTTTTTGTATGAAAATGTCGAAAAAAAGAGATTTAATATACCATTTCTTTCAGATTCAGTACAGAACTATTTATTGTCACGCCTTACACTCTTCTCTAGTATAATCTCCATTGACAACTAAGGTCTTCCCCAAGATTAGCAGCAACACACAACATAAACAGTTATAGTAGTTAAGAATGTTGCCATTCCAAAGACGAAAAAAGAATGCCTAGTGTTGAAAAGTAGCCTCACTGAGCCTCATCCACTACTTGTAGCCCGATCATGACACACGTTTTACCTTAACGATATCTGCGCATGTCAGGTTTGACGTCACGTTACAAATGAGCGATTTTTGAGTGATCACTTCAACAGGTGTTAGTAGCTGGAAAGCTTGGTTCAAAAGCAATCAATCACCGTGAACCAGTGCTTTGCCAGCGTGAGGAAACAAGAAAAGAGCACTGACTGGTCATTGCGACACGAGCTTCCTAGCTTCTAAGCTCTAGTATTGCCGCTTCTTCTTCTAGTCGAGCTGGTCAGCGCACATTAGGGAGAAGAAAGAGAAATTGCTTCATGTGTCTGCAGGGTGATTCATAACAAGCTAAAAATAGAACTCTGAATGCAGAAGGGGGAACATAGACATTATTGGACTAAAGATAAACAAAGAAACGTCTTTTTTAGAGCAGAATTAGTGTTTTCAATGCATTTTAAAAACGGTATTTTTGTTTTTATACTTTTTTTTTGTTTGGAACTGAAAATAAGGAAAACGCATCCATTTTTTTCCGTCTTTCTTTCAGTCTCGATAATTTCCCAAGACGGAAATCCATCCTGAGACGGAAGGTCTTGCATCCACGGTGACACAATGAAATTGGGCAGCCGACAAAATGTCAAGAAAAGCAAAAAATATTTTTAACATTACTTCTGATAGTTGGGGCATCTGCTTTATTGGGACAAATCGTGCTAGAACTGACGTGCCCATAAACTGGAATCTAGTGTATACATATGAGGGTTGCCTTTCAACTTTCTACAAAAAGTAGGAAGAAACAGAATTTTTTGGAAACAAACTGTTTTATTGTTTTGAAAATATTTGCCTTTAAGATTTTTACACTTTTCCACCCATTCAAACCAATTCTTGAAACAGTTTTTCCACTCTGAAATTGATATCTCAGAAACATAGTTTTGGAAGGAATCAACAGCTTCTTGAGGCGATGAAACTCGCTGCTCACGCATTTTTTGTTTGACATAAGGGAACAAGAAAAAGTCATTAGGTGACAAATCAGGAGAATACCGACAATGAGACATTAATTCGATATTTTATCCTTCAAATAATCAATTGTTTCACATGCGGTATGGTGTCTGGCGTTGCCGTGATGAAGAATGATGCGCCGTTTTTTGTTGTTTTTCCCGATTTCGTTGATGATTTTTGGTAAACAAATTTCTGTGTACCATTTAACGTTAACAGTTTTTCGATCCTCTAAAGGAATGGTTGCGATATGTGCTGCAAGGCCGAAGAAACAAGCAGTCATTTTCTTGGAAGTGCTTCGTGAACGAATAACCTTCGTAGGATTCGGCTCATCTGGAAACATCCAAACAGTGGATTGTTGTTTAGTTTCCGGCTCATACGAATATATCCAAGTTTCGTCACCTGTAACGATGTTGTATACGGATTTTGCAGTTCCAAATTTGAATTTTTTTAGCATTTCCTTACACCAATTTGCATGAGCCTCTTTTTGAGCTTCTGTCAAATTGTGCAGAATCTCCATCTGGAACAAATCTTTTTAACAGCTAAATGTTCGTGCAAAATCGAATATATTGTAGTCTGTGATATGCCAAGGGATGCTTCTATCTCATGGATATGTGACATACCGATCTTTTTCAATCATCTTGCGCACAGAATTGATGTTGTTTGGAATCACTACCGACATTGATCGTCCTTCACAAGATTCATCATTGACGAATGCACGACCATGACGAAATTCTGCAAACCAATTAATTGTAAACAGTCTTTTCTGATGGTGCTTCATACCAAAAGTTTCACGAAGCGATACTAGGCATTCTTGTTGAATGAGGTCTTTCTTAAAATCATAAAAAATCATCCAATGGAAACCTTCACAAGTTATTTCCATTTTTTTCACTCACTTGTTTCTTTAGAACACTCACTGTAAACAAAATATGCAGACAATTTCTAAGATGTCACCGATTCCAAGGTAAAAAAAATGTGAATTTTATGAATATCCTGAAGAAAAATTTCAGTAGCGCCATCTATTGGTTGTTTGTAAAAACATAAAAGGCAACCCTCGTAATCATGACTATAAAATTGTTACACATTGCATTAATTCTATTTTCATTGCATATGTACAAAATAAAAATATATTATCAATGTGTTATGATACAGCAAACATTCAAACACAAAACAATTCATTAGGGTGGAGCACTCAAAACAATTTTAAGAGAGAGTACTAAAAAATTATGATACTTTCTAATGTGTGTCATTTCTAATTTCTGTCTTCAAATCAGTTTAAGATTTACCTTACAGAAGCTATCCTAGAAGTCAGTAAAATTTCAAGAGGCCTACTTGGACCAAAGTTTTCAGGTCTGGTCTCAGCCCAACCTTAACAAAAGCTGCCTATTTTGAACTAATTGTTTTGGTAAGTATTAATAAAAAATTTCTTTCTTTTAATCTTAAAGACTATGAGAGAATACATGAAAGATGACATATTAGATCCTAAGACAAAAATGTCTTAATTATGTAATTAAGTGTCTTTGAAGAGAATATTTCATCTACAATTTTCAATTATAATATTTTCTAATCAAAAGAATACATTACCTTCTTGAAATTCAGAGCAGTTTTAAAAGCACTCACTGGAACAATATGTGATGGCATCAATAAGTACCTGAAAGAGATAACCATATAACCAAGAGTGTTTCATAATTTAACAAATAATGTACTATCATGAGTGCATATATTCACATACAAAATAAGAAATACAGTGGGTTTTTTTGAACAAGAACAGTGATCACTGGATATTGTTATCAAGATTGCTACAGGAAAAAAAAAAAAAAAAAATAGTTGCTTTCACTAAAATAGTTTCTGAAATAGAAGTTTAACATGGCAAAAATAAAAGCCTATTAAAATACAAAATATTTTCTCCACTTTCTTAACCACTTAACAGTGCCTTTCCTCAGACGTGCAACAAATGCTTTAATATTTCTTTCTTTTCAAAATTGGTTTCACAGCACGAACAAATTTTTCATAAAAAAAAAAAAGGTCACACTTCCTAAATTATACAAACTATTATTAGGCAAAACACACTTCAAAGTTCAGAAAAAACCATAAAGTCAACTAGATATTCAGAATAAAGATATTTTTAGTCACTAAAATAGCCTGCTTCGCCATAAAAAAGAGACTTAAATATTTAATACTAGTAAAAAACTTCCTAAAAAAATGATGGAATATTGATATGTGTTTCATTTTTAAGAGACTTCATAAAAACAAGCATGAAGATTTCATTATTGAAATACTTTAAAAATGATAAATGATTTCTACAATTACAAATGGTGAGGCTTTACTTATATATATATTTTTTACTCAATATTAAATTTCTGAAGTAGTTCAACGATCAATAAAGTCTTTGATTTTAATCTATAGAATAGAGAAATAAAAAATCAGTGAAAATTACGTCATGCTGACACAATCACATAAATTTTTCTTCTTAGTTTTATTAATGTAAAAATACATTTCAACCTAAGCATAATCATAATGTCACCAGCGCAAACTTTTCAAACATACTTTATATACGTACTTTTATGTTGAATCACAGTATATTCAAATGAAAATATATTTCCTATTTAATTGTGATGGGAAATAAACTAATAAACTCATAATGCATAAAAACAAAATAAACCCAATAGACATGATCTTGCAATGTCGCAATAAATATGATTTTTTTTCGCTTATAAAAATAAAGTACATGTGCATATTTTTTTTTTTTTTTTTTTTACAAAATATAACTTGCAAACGGAAAAGTACATATAAAAAGCAACGTGTCTGATATTTTCATTATTTCACTTCTATCTGAAACAATGGAAGTAATCCAATTGCCACCCTTTTGAAGAAATTTCATAAAAAAACTTTTAAAATGTAAAAATGAGAACATTTAAAATATAGCTAGTTGGGGCACATCTACAAACTAACAGAAAGTAGATAGATACAGAGTTAAATTACCTCTTTTTTTTTTTAGAGCAAACTATTTAGGAACGACATTACATATATAAAAATAATCAACATATTTTTGGGGTAAAATTTTAATATGACTGGTTTAGACAAAGTAACCTTTTTTAGAATGCTTACTTAAAAACAAAATTGAAACCTCATTGACCAAAACTGTTTAAATTTCAGGAATTTTTTCTTGAAATAATTTTTCAAGCGAGATAAAAGTCAACAAAAAGTTATCTTGGCATGAAGCTAATAGCTTTTTTGGCATTTTAAGCTTTAAAGTTGCCATGGCTGTCTTTGGCTAAAAACTGTTCTAAACAATTGCCATTTAGTTGTCTATGGCAAGTCAATTATTTAAATTCATTTCCTTCATTTATTGTTACCCTGAGCAGAGTCAGATTCAGTTTAGTGTTTTGAGGTGGGGAAGGTGAAGCAACCATCCAAGGATGCTAACAACTAAGGAACAGAATGTACACAAAATAATGGTCAATATTTAATAGATTCCTCACAAGCTATCCTTCATAAAAAAAAAAAACCCAGATTTTTTTTTTTTTTTTTTTTGTCCTCTAAGAGCACTGTGAATGTTAAAGTTGCTTCTGCTTCAAGAATTCTTCTAGAAAACCAATAATACAGGGGTGAATAGAAACAAGAGATCGAAAATACTAAATAAAATACCGACTGATTTTTAAAAAATTACTGACCAGTTTTAGTAATTGACAGTTAAAAGTTAAGCTTTAAATAGTTAAAACCATTTTTTAAATTTTGTAATAGTAATATAAAGCAATTTTGGAAAGAATTCTGATTTAAAGTTGTAAATTATTATAGCAGTAAATAATAAAATATGTAAAAAAAACCAAACATTAAACTGCACTACACACTAAAATTAAGACTTTTGATGAGAACAAGTCCAATCTCTGATCTTAAAAGAAAAAACGAATTTCGTTTACAATGAAACTAATTATTTATTGGCATTCAATAAACATAGCAGGAATTTTTCAACAGATATATCAGATTATCCTGAAAACAAGATTGAGTCATACTAATTGCACCAAACAATGCATTAGGGCTTATTATTCAGTTTTTTTTTTCCTCATGTTCAAAAATTTACATATATTCATGCACAAAAATCTACAGTTTTTCATACATTCATGTATACAAGGTATCCATTTATTTGTGTATTCAAATTCATCGTACAAAGTTTTTATTTCTTCAAATATCGTCAAGTCTTCTTCTAATGCAACATTATTATAAATCTCTGAACTGAGCTTTATATGGATTTTCCTGTAAAACTACTGGTCATAATGTCTCGTGTCTAGTAATACAGCTCTCCTTAAATGAACATTTTTTTGCAATGGTAGTGACAAATCTTAGTTGCAGTGTTTAGAAACACACCATATTTCCCACTGACACTTGTAAAGTATGGATATTAAAAAATGTGTTACATACAATAGGAGTCCCTTGTTACATTGTTCATGTAGATATATAGCTCTGTTTCTGTGTCTCACAAAGAATAAATAAATAAATAATAAGATGTAGTTTAACTGCATTTTTTGAAAGCTAGGTATAAATGTTGAATATCTCTTAATTTCGCTAAGAAAATTATAATACGTGCATAAACTAACATTTTTAGACAAGCACAAAACTTTTTCTTGTACGTTATCCTTCTTAATTTTTTAATGCCCACGGTAACATCATACTTATTTGATTGTATCCAGACTAACACGATATAATGAGGAGCCACTGCATTACTTAATCCATGTTCTCCATTTTGAGTATGGATGATGAAATGTGAAAGTAGCAAAAGTAGTGACTACTTTTGAAAAGTAGTTTGTAGTTGCTACTGTTTAAAACAAGTAGTTGTAATTAATGAATATTTCTGGAGTCACAATTATTCCAAAAATTTTGATTCTAATCTTTATTTTACATAAAAAAATAAATAAATAAATAAAGAGTGCGATCTTATAAATATCGAAGCAGATTTTTAATGGATAAATGTATGCATATTGGCTCTTCATTTGTTTATTTATTTAACTATGAGAAACTACCATATATTTTCTTGTATGCCACACCTTTTCTATGCTAAAATTTAAATTAAAAAATCAGGGGTACATATTATATTCAACTTCAATGCTGCTATATAATTGGGGGCATTTTATTATTTAGATTTTTGAAAAAGTAGTTGTATTTCGCTAGAAAAAAGTTTTTTTGATAACTGATTTTGGTGCAAAACCTTTGAACCTCCCTCCCTTTTTTTTTTCAAAGGCTAAGAAAAGTTTTTTTTTAGAAAATATCACTGGAGATATTTATAAGCTCGGGGCTAGAATGCATTGCACCTACCACATCATACTTGTGACCAACCTTCACTTTAGCAATTTTACACCATGGTATTCATTAGAGATCAAATAACTTTGAAATAGACTATGAATTACAAACTTAATTATTTGCAACAAAAATATTAGTGAAATAAATTTCAGATTTTTTTCATAAAATACTTATTATTTTATAATTATAAAATCATTAGATGCTAATTTGGCAAGTAAATTTTATTCCGATAGTATTATAATGATTTATTATTATTACTTTTGCTTAGAACAAATGTCATCATATTAAGTAGTGACCACTGTCCTTCCTCCCCTTTTTAATGAAAAAATGGCACACAAAATAAACATAATCTGAAATTACAAGACATAACATAAGAATAATGGAACAATGCAAAACAACCGATACTTTTATGTATCAAAATAATGAAAGATATTGTTTTACAGTACAATTTTCTACTTATTATAAATATATTTTTTAAATAAGCTTTCTATCCATCAACCAAAAAAGAAATCTAGACAAAATAAGTAATAGAAAATACAAATTAAATTATAAAAAATTATTAAAATATTTTAAAAAAAGGGCCCTTACACTTTTTTAAACAGATTTCTGTAGATAATAGTCTTCAACTTCTCCAAGACTAGCCTAATGCCCCACTTAATGAAAAAATCTTCAGATGCTTGTAATCCACTTCCAAATCGTTGAAGATCTCCATCTCTGGATACAAATATAGTTATTGTAATGTAAGAAATAAAAATAAACTACCATCAGAACAATTTATAAATTTAAAACTCAATCTCAAACGAAAAAAAAAAAATAATAAAAATCAATGATATAAAAGCACATATACAGTGAAATCTGCTAAGAAATAGCAAAGTACTAGAAATAAATTCCCTTTTTAAAAGAATTTGCTCTTTGTATGTACAGCCTCCAAAAGTTAAAAACCTGTGACCAAATGCTTTTGATTGCACACAGTTTGTTGAATATCTACTACTTATTTTGAACAGAAGGGATTTCAGGTAGAAAAGATTTGTATTTAGGCAGATAAGTTTTCTCATACACATCTCAAATCAAAATTAAGCCTAACATGGCTCCATCTTATCGGAGACTGGTAAGGTTGACGGGTTCGCCCCGGATGTGTTACACTGCCTTTTATTATATAGAGATTAATCATATTATTACACTACATAAGATGACATCTTTATAAAAGTAACATGGAATATCCATAAATTTATTTTAAATAATATTTACATATAGGTAGGGAGCCAGTGACATCGAAAGTCCTGTGATCGCAGAATTGAAAAAAAATTATGTAAATCGATAATAGAAAGTCATAAGAACAAAATGAGCTAGGTATGACTAGGTTTGACAAGGCGAAAATATGTTTAATTAAATTAATTACTATTAAAAAGCTATAATGTTTTACCATTACATTGGATATGGATAACTATAAGAGAATTTTATAGAAAATTTTGTGCTCTTTCAGAAAAACTTGGTATGACAAACTTTATTTTGCTGGAAAAGTGTCATACCTATTTTCAGAAGGTAGGTGGCTGGTGATAAAATTTCACAGTTATTTTGCTTTGATTTTTACTGGTAGCATCTTTATTTCCAGGGATGAGATTTCCGACTTTTTGCATACCAGTATAACCTTAGAGAAAATGTTCTGTTAAATCGCGAAAATGTTCCGATTAAATAAAATAACATTTTCTCTAAGATTATACTGGTATGTAAAAAGTCGGAAATCTCATCCCTGATTTTGTATCTGAATGCTGGTCAAGTGTCAGCAAAGGCGTATAGCAGACATGCGTCCACCTGCTCTTCGAATTCCAGCAGTGTTATGCTAAAGTTTGTCATGTAAAGTTTTCCTGAAAGAACACAAAATTTTTTATCAAACACTCCAAGAGTGATCAACATCTGTGATAACGGTAAAATATTATAGCTTTTTAATAATAATTAATTTAATTAAACATATTTTCGGCTTGTCAAGCCTAACTCTTTTTGTTCATATGACTTTTTACTATCGATTTACATAAAAAAAAAATTTCAGTTCCACAATCACAAGGCTTTCAATGTCACCAGCTCCCGGGCTAATAGAATGCCACATATTGTAGAAATTAACTTACTTAACAGCTTGAACAAGTTCAGCAAATTGCATAAGATCATACTTTTGTAAAAGATACAATGAAGGCATCACACCCTAAAACATTAAATGTGAAATTTAAATTACAAGATACATTTATTACATTAAACACAAACGTCTCAAGTTTTTTTTTTTTTTTTTTTTTTTTTTTTGTTGTTGTCAGTAATGTTAACATGATGTAAAAACAATTAAATATGAGAAATGTAGCAATGTACCAAGTATATGCTTACATATAGTAATACTTGCACTGTATGTAGATATTTCATCAGACAATTGAAGAGCAGAATGGATGAACATGTTGTGCCACATTTTCTAAAAACTTCTTCTGGATGAAAGCGTTATGCGGTATCCTATCACATGGTGAAGCTAAAATCCTAAGATTCCATTTAGTCTTGAAGATTTAAGACATTATTCATTAATATTTAATAATGTCAATAATATTAATAATTTTTAATATTTGAAAATTAAATATGAATAAGTTTTTCTGAGAGAGTACCATACCTGTTAATATTTTAAACACATGTTATCAAATAGAAAATAAATCATTAAAATTTACAGCAAAAACTTTTACTTCAAATTTCTTCAAATGTAATTTTTACTACTTAACATGTTCTTCCACTTAGCTCTTCAATTACAGGCAAGCCAAATTATAATCAAGCTTCATGATCAGGGTTGTTACGTTTAAAACAGTTTTTTAAAACATGTTTAAAACATTACATTTAAAACAATGTTTAAAACATGTTTATTAAAGAATCGTTTGATATTCAAGTTGCACGCTTTATTTACGCAACAAATACATCATTTTCATGTGTGGATCATTCAGAATTTAAAAAGATGGTGTTGAGTACAAAACCTGGCTACAAACCACCAAATCATCATGAAATAGGAGGCATATTACTTGACAAAGTGTATGAATCTGTGCTGGAAACTTATAAAAATGATTTAAGAGAACAGATTGTTTGTGCTGCTCTTGACAGATGGAGTAACATTCTCAATGAGCCAGTTGTAGGAATTACAGTATCTTGTAAAGACCAAATTTACTTAGTAGATTCAATTAATACATCTGGCCATCCTCATGAATTTAATTATCTTTGTGAGCTTGCAAGTATTGCCATAAATAAAGTCGAGGAATGCTATGGTTGTTTTATTGGCAGCTTTGTAACAGACAATGCTGCCATGAAGATGAGAAATGAACTTAAAAAGATTGAGAGACATAATATGAATATTTTAACTTATGGATGTTCAGCTCATGTCTTAAATCTTCTAGCAAAAGACAATAAAATTTCTAATATAAAAGCTCAAGTTTTCATATTATTAAATATTTTCGAAATGATCATTTTACTTCAGCAAAGCTTCGGGAAACAGTTGCTAAAAAGCTTGAGTTACCATCAGGTGTCAGGTGGAATTCCATGTTGGACACAATGGAGTCTTACATAAGCAACTGGTCACAAATTTTCAAAATTTGTGAAGATAATCGAGAGAAAATCAATTCTGATATTTCTAAGAAAGTCCATAGACTTGCAGTTAAAAAGAAATGTTGAAGATTATATCCAAAGGCTCAAACATATTGCAATTTAATGTGACAAAGCTCAGAGTAATAATTGTATTATTAGTGATGTAGTTGAAGTTTGGAAAGATTTTAAAAAAGAAATGTCAGAAATATGTGATGCTAGTAATCTTACCATGATTACAAAAAAACATTGAAAAAGCCATAAAAGACAGATATGAAATGGCCATGACATCTGTACATTTCTTGGCAGACATTACTGATCCATGCTTTAAAGGAGAATCACTTACAATTGATGAGACAGAAAAAGGCATGAACCTTGCAGCCGAATTATGTCCTGAACTAATTCCTATAATTATAAACTATAAAGCTAAGTCAGCTCCATTCTCCAGTTATATATTTGACGCTATTAATAATAATGCAAAAAAAAAAAAAAAAAAAATATGCTGTCAGTTACCAATCATAAATTCGCTGTTCAAGAATCAAATAAAGTGCTGGTGTTGATAAGGTTGCCAAGCTTGTTACAATTTTTAAGAACTTAATAATTAGCAGAGTTGTATAATATAGACGCACACGCGCACGCCGAAAATTTTCTGCAAAATTCGGAACTTTGCGGAAAATTTCTTGGGAAAAAAAACCAACATAATTTTTGTTCTTGTATTTTTTTTTTTTTTTTAAATACCGAAAAATTAAAAATGTTCCTTAATAATTAGCAGAGTTGTATAATATAGACGTACACGCGCACGCCGAAAATTTTCCGCAAAATTCGGAACTTTGCGGATAATTTCTTGGGAAAAAAAAACAACATAATTTTTGTTCTTGCATTTTTTTTTTTTTTAAATACCGAAAAATTAAAAATGTTCCCCAATTTTATGTACGATTTATTTATTGTTTGCAAGGGGTGATTCTGTTCCGAATTTTCCGAAATTTTAAGGCATTCGGTTCCGAAAATTTTAAAAAATCGGCCATCAGTAGATATAAAAAAATATCACTGAAATATATCGCGGATTTCAACAAATGGTGGTCGCCGGAAAAAAAACCAATTCCGTCAATCGTTCGCAGAAAAAAAATAACCAATTTTGCCAAAGCATCGCGGAAAAAACGCGAATTTCTTTAAAGAATCGTGGAGAAAAAATAATTTTGTCAAAGAATCGCAGGAAAAAAACAAATTTCGTAAAAGCATAGCGGAAAAGATGCAAATTTTGTCAAAGGATCACGAAAAAAACCCCGCAAATTTCATAAAAGAATCGCGGAAAAAAACTAATTTCGTCAAAGGACCACGGAAGAAACGCGAATTTCTTTAAAGAATCGTGAAAAAAAAAATTTTTGACAAAGAATCGCAGAAAAAACGCAAATTATGTCAAAGAAGTGCAGGAAAAAAACGAACTTCATAAAAGCATAGCGGAAAAAGCGCGAATTTTGTCAAAGGATCGCGAAAAAAACGCAAATTTCGTAAAAGAATCGTGGAAAAAAAACTAATTTCGTCAAAGGATCGCGAAAGAAACAGGAAATTTCGTGAAAGGGATGCGCAAAAAGCGCGCATTCCGTCAAAGGATCGGGAAAAAATACAAATTTCGTCAGAAAGCCACAGAAAAAAAAAACGCGAATTTCGTGAAAGAATTGCGAAAAAAAGCAAATTTCATCAAAAAATCGCAGAAAAAGCAAATTTCGTCCAAAAAGCGCAAGAAAAAACGAATTTCGTAAGAGCATAGCGGAAAAAGCACGAATTTTGTCAAAAGATCGCGAAAAAAAATGTAAATTTCGTCAAAGAACCACCGAAAAAAACTAATTTTGTCAAAGGATCGTGAAAAAAAAACCAGAATTTCCTCAAAACGCCGCGAAAAAAAGAGTGAATTGCGTCAAAACGCTGCGAAAAAAGCATGAATTTCGTCAAAAGATCGCAAAAAAGTGCAAATTTCGTCAATGGTTTGCGAGAAAGAAACTCATTTCGTCAAAGGATAGGAGAAAAAAACGCATTTTGTCAAAGGATCGCGAAAAAAGCGCGATTTTCGTCAAATAATCGTAAAAAAACGCAAATTTCGTCAAACGGCCGCAATAAAAACTCATCGGTCTCTTTAATGATGATACCAATGAATGGACCTCTCCTTACAAAATGTGATTCAGTTGTTTCCGAAGCAGTGTCCATTATTTCTGTGAACAGAGTGATTGGCATTTTGTGAGAAGAGATCACAATATTAAGGATTGGGCTGTCTCTAAATCAATTGACAAAATAACTGATAAGAATTCACCTCTTCTTATCATGGATTTTTAGCTTTATTATTTTTTTAACCAACATAATTATTCTGTAATTAATATTAATTAATTTTTTATTTAAATGGTAATTATTTTAAAACTGCTGTTTTTAATTCATACCGTCAAAGTAATATAACACGTTATTTTATTAAACATTAAATTAATTTGCAGAAAGTTTTTGACCCAATATTTATGTGCGCAGAAAGTTTTTGGTTTTATACAAGTCTGATAATTAGATGTTTTAGTTTAGAATAAAAAATTAATTTTTAATTAATGTTTGGTATTTATTAAATAATTTTTTTCTTATTTGCTGTTTTTTGAAAATATTTTCATCCTTTATATTTAATTTAATAATTTTTGCTCGCTTTAATCAAAATTGTGCTGTTGAATCAGAAAAAAAACGTTTTAAACGTTTAAAACATGTTTTAAACAAAAAAAAACACGTTTTTTGCTTTTTTCCAACCCTGTTCATGATACTTGGTAAAATACCTCTTAATCTGGTACCAGAAAACTAAAAAACTATACAACAACTATAAAGATTCTAAGGATATTTTTAATTATGAAAGATAATTAAAACAAAGTCTTGAAGGAAAAAAAAAAAAGCACAGCTTTTGAGCAATACATCACATTTATTTCTCTCTTTAAACTGATAATTCAGTTGAAAAAAAGTAAATAAACAGGATTTAACAAACTATCAAATAATCAAATGCACTCCATATTCTAGTGTAGACATAAAGTGATTAAATTACATACATGTAAATGGGAAAATGAAATAAAAAGTCTGTAGAAATAATCATTAAAGAAGAGAGAGGCTGACAAAAGTATATTAATTATACTCATTATAGAAGAGATAAGAAACTGAAAATTCATTTTAAAAGCTTATAAAAAAAATAACTGATCATTAATAAAAATATTAACAGAAATGTTTTTTCACTTTTCATTTTATAATAAACTTCAACTTAACAGAATTTTTAAAACTTTTTAGACTTACAAGAAAAAAAAAAGATAAAAATAATAACGATAAATATGCAAGGAATCAAGTCACAGATCTGTTGACAGGTTATTTAAATTTGCCAAGTAGAATAAAATAACCACTACGCAATTTGATATATGTTTTATTTATCTTCATTTATAACTTTATATATGCATAATACAAAATAAATATATATGATTATCTTAAAGATCATTTGGTATGCTTACAGAATTTAAAGTTTAAACAGTAATACTAACATCACTATAACAATATCAAAATTCATACCTACCAAAACCATTTTCACTGTAATTAAAAATATAAGAATGAGTCTTTTATTCTTCTTAGACTGTTTATGACAATGAAGAAATGCAAAGGTCAAATTTTCATCAGCTATTTAAAAGAGAGAGAAAGAGAAAAAAAAAACTTAAATTTAATTAAAAAATACTGATGAATTTGATGTAAATTGATTACCAATAAGAAAAATTATTAAATAAATAAATTAAATACATTTGATTTTCTTTTTTTTAAATACCATTCATACAAAAAAAAAAAAAAAAATAATAATAATAATAAAATGCTAAAACATTCATAAAAAAAATCAATTACCTAATTTGAAGTTGCCTTGAAACATTTGTTGCTGACCAACAAAGTACCTGAAACAAAATAAATAAACAATAAAATAATAATGTATATGTAATAAAATTTAAACCTAGTAAATCATAAATGGAACACTTGTAATAAATGGTATAATGGTATAGCAATATTTAACTTTTTAAAACACAATTCAATTTGGATAGATTTTCATTTAAGAATATAAAATCAAACAAATTCAAGAGTGTATGTTGCCAAAGGCAGAGAGATAAAAGAATTACTTAAAAAATCAAACAAATCCTTTAACAGAAGAAATCATCATTTAACAATTAACAAAATCTGTAATAAATGGATAATGGGTTCTCATAAAGAAAAATGTATATGAATGATTATCTCACAAATTCTCCAACTCTGTTACTTACTGTTTAAATTTTTTAAGTTTGCATATTTCTTCATTATTTCTTTTGTGTTTTTTTTTTTTTCTTTTGGTCTTAGTTTGATTTCATTATGACATTATGAATCACAATAATGTGAGTAGCAGCTATTACTTACATTTCCCAGAGTAGCTGATCTTTTCTCATGTTTTGGAATACATTTTGGACTTTCCCTCGAAATTTCCTTGAAATTTGATGACCTTGACCAGAATTTCTTTGATGATCAGAAATTGACCAAAATTTTTCACTGATATTTTCCTGATTCCTAGGTTCCTCTAAGGTAGGGGTGCACAACCTTTTTAAGAGAAGGGCCACTTACAAAAATTTCTGGGTTGTCGAGGGCCACATTAGTAACATGGAGAGAATTCTATTTCGGGGAAGTGATCTGTGGCCTATAATCAGATAAAAAATATGGTTTCAGAGCGGGGGTACCCCTCTAGTTCGCCTACTTAACATATCCAATCCAGTTGGCAAGGATACATCAACAGTTTACGTTTGTATATATAACAGAGATATATCAAGGATCATTTAGAAGGAGGGATAATATTCCTTGACTTTTTCGGAGGAGTAAATTTTTTTTTATGAAAAGTGATAAAAAACAAATATAGGTATGAAAGTGGCTGGTGCCGACAAAAATGGGAACTTTATGAAGGGGGAAGGAGGTGCCGATAAAAAAAAAAAAATGTTATCTTTCCACGCCTGATCAACGATTATCACGATTTTTCTGCGCCTGATTGTCAAAATTAGCAACTTTTCCGAATGCGGTCGACAAAATGTGCCGTTTTTCTGCAGCTGATCGACGAAATTCACTATCTTTCCACGTCCGATCGATGAAATTTTCAGCACCTGTTTCACGAAATTCGCAAATTTTCCGCACTTGATCAAAGAAAATCGCTATTTTTCCGCATCCGATCAACGAAATTTTCAATTTTTGCGCGTATAATCGACGAAACTCATAATTTTTTGTGTCCAACCAACGAAAATCGCTATTTTTCCACGCCCCATCGACGAAATTTTCAATTTTTCGCATATAATCGACGAAACTCACGATTTTTTGTGCCCAACCAACGAAAATCGCGATTTTTCGAAACCCGATCTACAAAATACGCTATTTTACGTGCCTGATCGACGAAATTTGCTATTTTCCCGCCTCTGATTGACGAAATTTGCAATTTTTTCGCGTCCGATCAACAAAATTCGCGATTGTTAACTGACTCTGAGGAAATTTGTAATTTTTTCCAGCGGCAAATTTACGAAATTCGTGACTTTTCCATAACCGATCAACAAAATTTTCAATTTTTCTAAGCATCATCAAAAAAAATTTGCAAATTTTCCGTGCATGATAAACGAAATTTGCGATTTTCCCGCGCCTGAGCGTTAAAGTTTGCGATTTTTTCGTGCCCGACCAACGAAATTCATGATTTTTTGAAGCTCAGTTGAAAACAATCGCGATTTTGCCACGCCAGATTGACGAGTTTTGGGATTTTTCCACGCCAGATCGCCTAGATTTGCAATTTTTTGGCGCCTGGTTGACGAAATTTGAGATTTTTCCGCGTCCGGTCAACGAAATCCGCAATTCTTTCACGCGGCAGATCGACGAAATTCGCGATAAAGAGATGAAACATGCTATTTTTCTGCAGCCGATCAACAAAATTTGAGATTTTTCCCGCTCCTAATCGACAAAATTCGATATTTTTCCACTCCCAATCGACAAAAATTCGCTATTATTCCGCACCCGATCAACGAAATTTGCGAGTTATAGCTGATTAACGAAATTTTCAATTTCTCCCGCGGCAAATTGACGAAATTCATGTTTTTATTCCTGTGAGCTGTGGATAAAAATTGCAACTTTTCCCCACTTATAAATTGACGATTCACGGGCCACACATTAATCCATCGCGGGCCACTTTTGGTCCATGGGCCACCGGTTGTGCATCCCTACTCTAAGGATATAGTAAGTTTTGTTCTCTGCGATTTTTTAATTTTTCTAAAAATGTTTATGTGATGTTTTGACTTTTTCTTTTTTTTTTTTTTAAATGGAAAGAACTCAAATTTTCCTACTGCCATGTTAAATTAAAGTTGTAAAAATACCAAATTTATACTTATACAAAAGAACATGTACTGATTGACTCATAATCAATGTCGAGTCTCAATCATTGCTCTTAGGACAATGGAATTTGGAAGACATTCCTTACACAATGCAGGCACCAATTAAGAAAGAATTTTTGAAAATTCACTCCCTAAGGAGGTTAAATGGAAGGTCGAAAGTTTTAGGTCATTTTGCCATATCTCAGCTGGCTGCAGTTTTAGGTAGAAGCATGACATTCAGCATCACAAATCAACAAAAAAATAGTTAAATGTGCATTTTAGTGATTTTAAAAATTCAACCAAGATGTTAAAGAGGGGTCAGAAGTTTTAGGTCATTTCATCATATCTCAGCAGCAGTTTAAGGTAAGAGCATAAAATGCAGTCTAACAAATCTACTAAAAATGAATTAGAATAAAATGCAGCCTAATAAATGTACTAAAAATTAATTAAACATTTATTTGAGCGATTTTAGAGATTTTGTCGCTAACATCGGCTATGAACTTGATTGCGAAAAATTGGATGAATAAGACAACTATTGCTGATTTTTGATTAGATAATTTGCATAAGACATTTTTCAAGGAAAAGTTTTTTTTAAAATTTAATTTAATATTTTATAAATTTTTTTTTGCAGTTTTCGTCTTATAGCAATGCAGTCTTTATATAAAATATAATACATTTGCTCCTATTCTCAGAAAACATATTTTGGAGGTAAGATTTACAATTTAAATGCTGATTGCCATATTTATGAGCTCGAATGTGCACAAGACTTTGTTATAGCGATTGCCGTATAGTCAAGTTATAGACGTCAAACCAACTGGGCTCTGTTAAAATGATTGTCAATTTAAAGGTTTACACATGCAAAATTCACGGGGTTCGATTATAGTGATTGCTGTATTAACGATATAGGGCTGAGAAGCACACAGGATCTCATTGTTTTGATCACCGTACTAACAATTTATGGGTGCGAAACCTACAGGGATCATTTACAATGATTTCCAGATATCCCAGGTTATCCTATTTCTGTTTATTTTATCCGAAAGCTCACCCTTTCCTCTAGATAAGCATGGGCACGAACGAACAGGTCTTTATCAGGGGGCTCATGAATAAAATTTTTTATTTACATCGCAAAATCTTTAGTTACAAATTTACATGCTTTGTTGATAGTTATTTTTGTATAATTTAAAATAAAGCATTTTATAATTTTCTGTTTGCATATAAGATGCACTTTCTGAGCGCCAGGCGAAGTTTGGACTTTACTCTTTAGAAGCAACTGCCCCCCCCCCCAACCCCCAAGCAACCATCCAGATGGGCAAAGACTGGCTAGTCAGTTCATATAGCAATGTGAACAATGATGCTGAAAATCTTAATTTAATCTGGATCTAAATAAAAATAATCTTCAGATTTGATAGTGGGACGAGCATATCCAGCTCAGGTTCATTTTGAAAAAATAAATCAGCAAAGTTCCACTAGTAAATGTAACACTATAATAATAAAAAAACTAGACAACGAAATTTCATTAAAAACATAAATGTGAGCTGATAAAAGAGGTTTGCATTGGCCAAAATTTTCAGTGTTGAGTCTGTACAAAAATTTAATGAAATCAGGCCCCATCTATCCTGGGTACAACAAAGTTCTATTTAAAAAGAAAATTCTTTAATCACCATTTTCATACAATTAAGGCAGTTTCCAAACTCCCTGCTCAACAACGTGAAACTTTCTGACACATTTTGTAACACCTTTTAAAGCGCAAAGGCATAAAATTGGCAGGTCTGACTATTGAATCGATTTGGAATTGAATAACATTTTCCATTTTTTGATAAATAAATTACTTATCCAGTTATAAGCGATTCTTGTCATAGTACAAGTGTTTTACCCTTTTTCATACTGCCATATCAGAAATTCAATTCAAAATACCCACTTTGACAGTATTTTCTGAAAGATCTTTTGCCATTATCAAAAAATAAAAAATACTACTTGTTTACATAATTTCCGAATAAGAACACCTTCTAATTTCACGCATTTATGGACAAAAGTGAATTTAGAAATGTGTCAGAAAGTAGCTCCTTTCGATTTGATAACAGCCTTAATATTCCTTTAAAAGAATATTGCATGCATATTTATGTAAACAATTTAAAATGTAGCATTTTTTAGATTATACATCATCAAAATATGGAATAACAACATTAGTGATTACTTTGACAATAACATTCTAATCAGGGGTGATTGTGACTCAGCGAGAAAAACCCTGGAAATTAATCGATACAAAGTGAAAAACCCTGAAAATTATTGATGCAAAATATACCAATATCAATTTACATAACAACTGATGCTGCAACAGCTGACAATCAAATGACATATTTCTGCTATTGTTTGAAATATACAATATCAGAAAAACATTATTTGGTGAAATTCCATTAATTTCACTGAAGCTAAAGCTAAATGACTTCATCACAGAATTATGAAATTAATATTAAAAAAAATATGAATTGCCAACTACAATTTTTTTGATAGATTTATATATGTCCTCCCTTATGAGACTTCTAAATTTCAAATTTTTAATTCAAATAATTTTCGAATTACAATTAAAAAACATCAAAATAACAGTTTAAGGGGCCGTCTATGATATGCAGAAAAGCATAATTTAAAAAATTTATATTTTACTCATTTTATTGAAATATTCGGGCTGGTAATAGTCAAAACATATTAAGCGAGTGAAAATGAAATGACCATATTGGCAAGTTCAATTTATCTTGCTATATATGCAAAGTTTGAAATCTATAACTGGTAAATAAATTTATTCCAAGTACTCATGAAACAAGTACAAATTATGTGTTAAGAGTGTGATCTCTTAGTAGATTTAATGCAAGTCATATATATGACACCTAGTTATTTGAAAACAGTAAAAAAATGTCAAAACCAATTCAATTTTACTTCTAAGTGGCTAAGTATTAGAAAAAAAAAAAGAATATAAAAATTGAAATTTTGTTTGTTCTTTTAGCTTTGCTTTTATACAAGGTAAATTTCTTTTTCTTGCTTTCTTCCTGGGAATTATTACACATTATAGATATGCAATTCTGAGCATTTTTGTACTGAGATTGAGTTGGATGACACAATACTAGGGGTGATTCTGAGGGAAAAAAATGTATCTGAAATTCCCAGCAACTTTTGTGAAAGATTGCAGAAGAGGGGGGGGTGTGCGAGAGAGAATCACTCTTGGTTGTGTTTTCTCCGCGACCTTTTGCCAAAATTTGCATTTTTTCTCGATTCTTTAAAGAAATTCATGCTTTTTCTCCTGATCCCTTAACAAAATTTGCATTTTTTCTGCGATCCTTTGATGATATTTCTATTTTTCTAGAGATCCTTTGACGAAAGTCAAGTTCCCCCCCCCCCCCCCCCCCACGATTTTTTGACGAAAATCTCGTTTTTCCCACGATTCTTTAAAGAAGTTGTTTTATTTTTTGTAATCCTTTAATGAAATTTGTGTTTTTCCTGCAATCGTTTGACAACATTTCCATTTTGCATGTTTTAAGAAATAATTAAACTAAATGAATTATGATCAATTTATCCTTTTGCAAGAAGAATTAAGTAGAATGTGTATTTAAATTAGCTCAAATAAATGATGAGTAAAACACTAAAAATGTAAGAAACGAAATTGAATCTGTTTAAGGCATATAAAAACGATAATCTAAAATGGTCTGAAGAACCTTTTAAAACCTTTTTTTTTTTAAAGAACCTTTTTCGCTCAGTTGGAAATATTCAATTCGTATGATAACTTTACCAATCAGTTTGATTGTGTTAAAATATTAGTTCATCTACGTATCCATCGTTTATATGGAGTTCCTTTACCTGCGGTTTATTCTGTTGAGCTGTCTACATGACAGACCAGATGTTATTACCAATAAGGTTTTTCTGAGCGAAATATGCTGGCTGGTTGTCGGCCCAGTTAGCTTAAACGGAAAAGCATTGGCCTTGTAAGCCAAGGATCTGGGTTCGATTCCCAGCCTGGGCATTTTTCGCTCAGTTGGAAATATTCAATTCGTATGATAACCTTCTAAATATAAAAGTGTGATGTAGTAATCACATTTATTATCTATTTTTTAAAATTGTAATGCAGCATTATTATCTCACGCTTTAAACTATTAATTTTCAACGCAAAACATCGTTTAAATCACATTTTTTCTTTCCTTTTTACCGCAAGTAGCAGATAACTTTTTATTTCAGCTTTTCCCCCTCTTCCTGTTCTATTTTTAGAATCAGTGTGACGTCGCCCACGTCATATTGGAGGTGTGTCTCCTCTTGCCTTTTGACCGTAGTTTCGTTTTCTCCGTGCTGTCATTCGTTCTACAATTCAGACGCAATTTAATTTTAACGAATAGATTTAAATCATTTCTGAAAGTAGTTTTATGTAGTATGTTTATGTAGTATATATAGCAATGCAGCCAGTTTTTTAACAGATTTTTAAGATTTACGAAAGTTTAAGATGTATTTTTGACAACGTGATTTGTCTTTTTTCAAATCGGGCCTAGTGCCAGTTTGAAGGATTGCGAACGTGTTTCAGCGATCATGTTATTCTAAGGTGCTCATTTAATAAGTAAAAGTTTGTCGCAGATCGCCGATGGAATTTAATTCAACGCTTTTTTCGAATTTGGACTTTGTATCATCAAGACATTCTCTAAAGAATTATTTTGAACCAGCATTCAGTTTTATCATGGAATTACTTCAAGTTTTTAATAATTCTACATGGAACGATTATCTGATATGTACAGTGACCAGATTATATACTACCTCCTGCTTCACCTCTCTCCATTTCTCAAGAATAAAGTTGGATTTAATATGAATAATTGTCTTCATTGAACAAGCCTCTTGTGTCAACTATTATCATTTAAGTAAGACCATTTATTTTTATTTCTACTGCAATAACTTTTAATTTATTTATACTACATTTGGTATCCATGACAAAAAAGAACATTGTCGGCGTTATTGCTTTTTGATTACAATGTAATGCCTAAAAAACCTTAATGACTGTATTTTTTTTTTTGACGATTGATGAATTCTTTTTAAAGAAGATTTTTGTTCTCAAATAGAAGAACTGCTCTTTTTAATGGAATTTTGAAAATGTTTTAACATTATATTTGCCGTTGTTCTTTTTTTGCAATATTTTCTGTTCTTATAAAAAGAAAACGTAAGTTTTTATCTTAGAAGAAATTTTGTTCCTGACTAAATTTTCTTTTGCATAAAATTTTGAAGATTTGTCACTTTTATAGAAATATACTGACATAAATTCAAAGAAATTGTTTTAAAATTATTATTTTTTTTAATATGGAATTTTAAGAAAATTATAATATTCTGCTGTTCTCAGATGGAACATTTTGCTTTTTTAACGGCTGAAGATCGATCAAACATCGTAATGAAATTTTTGTTCTCAAGTTTTATTTGTGATTCCATGATTTAAAATTTTTGAGCATAGTATAATTTAAAAAAAAAAAAAATCCTTTACTAGTTTTCATTTTGAGATATGTCTTGACAAAATTATTGCTGTTTTTAAATTATTGAAGAATGAAATATTATTTTAAAAATCAAGAAATTTATTTATTTATTCTCTAATTTATTTATTCTTATGGTGCATTAAAAGATATTTATCATAGAAAATCTTTAATGAATTTTTAAATTCTGAAATGAATTCTAAAAATTGTTCTCTGATTTTAAGAACGAATTTATTTAACAAGAAGCTATGGTTTTTATACTTATTCTTATACTGGGGTTTTAAATTTTATTTTATGGCACTAATATATTGAAATAAAATATTTAATGAATTTGAAGATATATTATGAAAATTAAGATATTTATTGAAGCAAATTATTTTTTCCCCTTGGAATCTGTGATAATTATTGAAGTTTAAATTATTTTACTGAAGTTGTTCTTATCTATTACTTGCAAAGGAGCTGAAGTTCTTCATGAATTCATAGCTGTAAAATATCCTGTATAATTTTTTGAAGTCTTCTCTACTTTTAAATGTATCAATTTATAAATTTTATTCCAAAAATACCTTCAATAACTTTTTATAAAAAAATATATAACATGTTCTTGTACCACCTTCCACTTTTGTTCTCAAGATATTTTTGTCATTTAGTGCACGATTTGACTGCTAATATCGATTTTGGTGTTTGGTGAGTGCAGTGTTCTTTTACTAATTTAAATTTCAAGAACTCTGTTTGCTTTCTACAAACTGTTCTCATCATAATTCTCAGTGCTTCAATTTTCCAGAATTATGTGGCTTCATCAAAATTTAATGACATATTTTTTTTTGCTTAAAGAAGAAATTAAAAAAAAACATCCTGTCTAACAAAATAAAGTTTGATAAAATTTTATTCTGATTTAAAACTTTCTTATTCACATTTACTTACCTGCTGAAGTTGCCTTCAAGAGTGTTGTTATTAATCCATTTTTTTAAACGCTTCTCTGGTGTGTGGAAATGTTGTTCTGAAAGTACTGAAAATATTATAATACATACCTGCAAAAAAAAAAAGTTCTGTTCCTCATTTACAGCAACCAATAAAGATTTGTGCTCCATTTTCGGCTTTGATGTTCCTGGTGAATTATCAGTAATTTATGTAGTAAAAAATCCATTTATCTCTGATCTTCTGCAGTGTGTTTTTGAAGTTGGTTTTGAAGCTAAATCAGTATATATATTATTTTTTCATAAACAACAGAATTTCCCAGTCAACGTTTACTTGTGAGCAGAAAATTTTCATCCTTATGTAGGGGTAAGTGGCAAAGTTTCATCCTCGCATTGGAAGTGTTTGACTTCTACATCATACCATATTCTACAACTATTTATAAAATTTACTGTTATTTGAACTACAGATGTTTAAGCTCAAGAATGTTTGTTTATTTACTTATTTCTGAAGATTTTTATATGTCAATTATTATTATAGTGCCTTTTCCTTATTTCATAACCCAATTGCTTCAAAATTTTTTTAATCTGCCATATGCCTCACTTTTTCAATTTATGCAAGAAATTATTTTAAATTGATTATGAAGATATATATTTTTTTTTAATGGAGAAAATTTTTATTTGCACCTTTTATACGAAGAAAAGCACTAGTTCTTAGTGAACATATTTACCAGCGCATCTTTTTTGAAGTATTCGTCAGTGAATCTTCAACAATTCTCTAAGAATCACAATTAAAAAGTGCTTCTTGACTACCGATTTTGTATACCTGATTTTGTCCTCTACTCATCATGGTGTATGTGCTTATATCATCCTTAAGTGAAGTGTTACTCCTAAATGTACCACCATGGATTGTCTTCTTTTTGCCAGCAGTGTTTGCCAATTTTTCCTTCACAAGATGTCACCATATTCTGATAAATGTTTATAATTGGTGATAATGTTGTTGCTAACTGTGCCCCCCCCCTTTTTTTTTAACAAAATAGAAGTGTTTGAATAGTTACAGTACTATTTATATCCAACCATTTGTGGTTTATACCAAGAGCTTCTTTACATCTGTAAAATACACTATTTTTTTTTTTCTTTTTCTATGCTGATTATTTGATTATCTCTTGCACAAGATCTCAGAGGTCTCTTATGTGCATTGGAGTCTGCTGTATTTTTGTGTTTTGTATAAATGTGTTTACAGAGTTACTGAATGTGTCCACTGGCCATGGTATCATGAAGGATTGTCTGTTTATTCTACAATATTTAAAAATTTTTTGCAGCTCTTTAATTTAATTTCAACTGTTGTTTAAAGTTAATTTAAAATATTTTTTTTTACAAACATAGAAATTTAAATTTTACTATTAAATTATTGAAGGAATTAAACTAAATATTTTTATGGTACACTTGTTTGGTAATTTAAATTTTTTCCTGATTATGACAATTTTTTTAAAACTATTATTATGATTAATGAAATTTAAGTCCTAGGTTGTCGGAATATAAGTAAAATATTCTCGACTCTCTCATTGCAATTTATTTTTATAAATATGCAGAAATTGAATAGTAGAAATGATTTACTCATTTTGAAGTTTTCAATGTTATGAGAAAATTGAATAGTAGAAATGATTTATGCATTTTGAAGTTTTCAATTTTTAATTATTTTCCTAGGCAGTCAGAGTATTTAGAGAGGGTTCTTCTGACTTTATGTTGCTTTACTTTTGCAACTTTATAAATTTTGATTCATAAGTGTACCTTATTTTTATCTTATTGAATTCAAAATTTTTTTTGTGGTCTCTTTTGGCTAAAAATTTATTTAGCTTTTGGATTTATTATTAATTTTAAAATATTATATGGGGTAATTTTTTAATTTATAGAGATCATTTTACACAGGAAGGTGCCTTTCTTTGCCTGTGATTGCAATGGGGCTTGATATTATTATTATTGTATACTATCATGTTATGTATACTATTGAAATTTGAAAGTACTACTTGATGTATATTCTTTTTCTTTTTCTTTAGGTCACTGTACATGTACGTTCCCTAAATGTGCACATGCACTTAAAATTTTTATTATGACTTTTAAATTTTAAACTTAAATTTTATTCTACATTTTTTTGCTCCTTGGCTTTTAAAATTTTGTTTTCCCTTTGTTGAAAAAGCTCTTTCAAGATTTACCTTTTTCACATTTTGGTCATCCAAAATTTTGTTCGGTGAATGGGGGTAATGTGATGTAGTAATCACATTTATTATTTATTTTTTTAAATTGTAATGCAGCATTATTATCTCACATTTTAAACTATTAATTTTCAATGCAAAACATCGTTCAAATCGCTTTTTTTCTTTCCTTTTTACCGCAAGTAGCAGATAACTTTTTATTTCAGCTTTTCCCCCTCTTCCTGTTCTATTTTTAGAACCAGCGTGACGTCGCCCGCGTCATATTGGAGGTGTGTCTCTTCTTGCCTTTAGATCGTAGTTTCGTTTTCTCTGTGCTGTCATTCGTTCTACAATTCATACGCAATTTAATTTTAACGAATAGATTTAAATCATTTCTGGAAGTAGTTTTGTAAACCCCTTTTATGTAGTATATATATCAATGCAGCCAGTTTTTTAACAGATTTTTAAGATTTACGAAAGTTTAAGATGCATTTTTGACAATGTGATTTGTCTTTTTTTCAAATAGGGCCTAGTGCCTGTTTGAAGGATTGCGAACGTGTTTCAGTGATCATGTTATTCTAAGGTGCTCATTTAATAAGTAAAAGTTTGTCGCAGATCGCCGATGGAATTTAATTCAACGCTTTTTTCGAATTTGGACTTTGTATCATCAAGACATTCTCTAAAGAATTATTTTGAACCAGCATTCAGTTTTATCATGGAATTACTTCAAGTTTTAATAATGTTACGTGGAACGCTTTTTTAAAATGTGTACGGTGACCTACTTCTTCTACCTTCCACCTCTCAAGTGAATCAACGAATAAAGAAGATTTTTATAACTGCTGTCTCTTCAATGTGTATCTCATCATTAAGTAAGAACGTTACATTTACTTATTCATCCTTCTTTTATTTTATTTTTTTACTGCAAGTCAATCTTATCATCTTAGCTATACGATCCATTTACGGCATTCAAGAAAATGTCTATTCTCGGCACATTGACTTTTTATTTATTTCATGGCATCTCTTAAATTATTTATACCACAACAAGGTGTAAGAAAGATGGCCACAACTTAAAGGACAGATAATACACATCAAGGCGAACAATTTTTACGTAGGAAACCAGGTTAGCAAACCCACACATTCAGTCAAAAAAAAAAAAAAAAAAAAAAAAAAAACCAGTATGTCTCATTACATACTAAACACAGCTTTTTAACATCAAGGGTGTACTCAAATCCAAACTGCTTAGTTTCTGACTCATGTTTAAATTAATTTTCGCTCTCAAACACATCCAATTGGTAGGCTATCTTATTCAGAAACTATATAATGTGCTGCATGGGTCAATTTTTTGATAAAGGCAGAATATATTTTTTTTAAATGCTATCAAAGTGGGCATTTTGAACAGAATTTCCTGAAACGATAGTGCTGGAAACAAAAAAAAAAAAAAAAAAAAAAAAATGGTTGTTTATAAATCTTTTCAAAAATCATGTCAGCAAGTTTCATGTTTTTTATTTTAAAAATGAGTCTGCAAATGTGTCAGAAAACTTTAAAGTAATGTTGAGTGGGGAAAAATATGTTTTTGAATACTGCCTTAATGAAGACATTTTAGTGAAATTTTCAACAGACTTACTTTGCAGTGTGAGAAATGTAATGATGCCATGGGAAGTACTGGAAGTTAATTGTAATTCAGTCAGTAACATGACGTATATGATCATTTTGACTGATTAAGTGGATTGTGATGCTGGTTTGTTATACGAAAATTGTTTGTCTTGATGTGCTTTATAGTTGTGACTACCTTTCCTGTTATTATAAACATATTATTCTAAATAGCAAAGTAAATTCAAATAATAATAAACAAAATTGTTTAGTTAATGTCTGTATTATATTATACATTTACATTTGTACCGATTTTATCAGGCATGACTTGTACCAAAAAATGGGGTATCATGCATGTCTGTACTATACTCATTAAACAGTAATAATATAGTTACTTAGAAACATTTTAATTAAATATTTAAAAATACATTTGCTATTGTTTTATAGAAAAAAAATGTCATTTCACATTTTATTTGTAAAAACAGTATTTTAGTGTTTAATAAAAATTCAATATATTTCAAAAACACGTTTATTTTTTGGAATATCTTCAAAGTTCATTTAAAAAAATTATCTGTGATCTTTAAAACCATTACAAATTCATAAAAAAATCCTATTCTCCTTGATCGTTAGCACATTAAACAGCATTCTGCACACCATTTTTGAAATAATGTTTTCATCTCTTCACCAAGGCATCTTCAGTTCCGAATGAAATTAATTTTACCTTTTTTCTAAATAACTATATTATGACTGTTTAACGAGTACAGCACAGACATGCATGATATCCCATTTTTCGGTACAAGTAATGCATGATAAAATCAATATAAATGTAAACGTACAGAAAGGTAAACCTTTGAGTAACTAAAAAAATATTGAAATTTCTTACTTGTATGCAACCCTTTGAGCTATCGGGTACTGATCCTTCAAATTAGAACTTTCAATGACTCTAATTAAAGGTTTGAGCAGATGGAGCTTGTTTACCTAAAAAAAAATAGTAGAAATAATTTTTTTTTCTTTAAAATTATCTGAAATCCAAACAATTTCAGTATTTTTTGTTACAGTTTGAGAACAGTTAAAAAATAAATAATAAATAACAATAAAATTGTTATTAGAGGTAGTAAATTTTTACAATACACATTTTAGTAAATTATTCATACTGGAAAATTAACCCTTGACTGCTGTTAGCAGTCTCACAGTCTGCTGCATTTTTCAATTTTCACAGTAAGGGGCTGTGGATATATAACGTTATCCACTTTTTGGTAATTTTGAACCCCCTCCTTCCCGTACGATATCATATGTTATCCCCCCCCCCCCCCGTAATAATATCGTTATCAATGTCTAATTTTTTTTTTTTTTTTTTTTTTTTTTTTTTTTTTTTGCATTTGCATTTATTTTCCTTTGTTTTCAGTGATATACAGGTATCGTTATGCATTTATTATTCGCACACTTTATTGATTCAAATGAAGAGACGTCAATAAAACATTATTATATATGAAATAATACTTAAAAGAGCTACTATTTAAAAGTATTTAATAACAGCTTTTTGTTTCATAATGCATTCAACAATAAAAATATCTTCTTGCACTTTCCCCGCACAGAGTGGCGGGGAGGGGTCGAAACTTCTTATCAACAAAACAGGTGTGCAACATTCTTTATCTTTTTTTCACGTAGTAAACACAACAATTTAAAATGTACTTTGGACCCGGTTTTTCAAACAGCAGATTATATATGCATACTCATATAACAGAAAAGAAAGGAATAAAGGAAGAATAGGAATGTCAAATGTTAGGATATTCCACATTTTGAAATTAAATAATTTTATAATCATTTAATGATTTTAAAACTAATCTGAGGTAAAGAATAAGTTTACAAATAAAAAGAGAAAACTTTGGTTCCATCAAAAATGATAACGATATCAAAAGACTAACCCCCCTCCCCATAGAGATATCTTACGGTATCATGTGTCAGATACAGGGTTGGCAAGTTTCTGCCAGAGTGGTTAAAACCAGCGGTTGTAACCAGTTGAAACTAGTTTCTGCCAGTAAGCAGGGTTGGCATGGTTTAAACCAAGTGGTTTTAACCATGGTTTAAACCACGGTTTAAACCAATTGGTTTTTTTGTCAAAAAAACCATTTGGTTTTTTTAGAAAAAATCTAATATAATATTTTCTCTTTTTTGTAATTTAATTGTTTTAAATCATAAATAGAATTAATTTCTACTTTTAACACTTCATCTCAGCAGTTAACATGTGACATAATGAGCCTAGTTCATGTTTCTATGCATCTAGAATGAAAATTAGCATGTGCTGATGTACATATCTGGTACCCTAAAGATTTTTCTTAAAACATGTGAAATTAGAAAAGATAAAATAGATAAATAATATTGAATATTTAGCATAAGATATTTTCATTTATAAAATGCAGATTATTTACAGCAGTTAATAACAAAATACAATGATCTTTAAGATTTTGGTTAAGTTGTAAAGGAAAATTTTCTGGATTGGGGAAGATTATCCTTAAAGAATTTAAAAAAGTAACTTAAGATATCAAATTGAATAACACAGCTTGCAAAAATTTAGTGCTAGTTATAGCATTTCAAGAATACCAATCATTCTTTTCTGTTAGTTGCTGAATCTAATGGCCAAATATGTTGACTTGGACACTTGGAGTTATCACTCAGATAACAAAATAACCAGAAATATTTGTATATTAAAAAAAAATAATAATAACAACCTCAGAATAATATATTATATTAATGAAACTGCATCAAATGTTTATTGATTGATTATTACATTATTAATCAAAGGAATCTTCATATGATTTTCAAGGTATCAGTGCTTCACTGTGTAGAGCAGTTGACTTTGAACATAAAACATAGCTGTTACTAATAATATTTAAATTAGAAATAATTTCAATTTTCTATATAATTGACTGTAATTATTTAATTTAAATATTTTTAAAAGTTATATTACTTATATAATATCCAAAAATGTTTATTCTATCAACAGATATGCATCTGTATGCAATAGGAAATTATATTTAAAAAAACCTGGTTTAAACCAAAAAAACCTGGTTTAAACCAAATAAACCGGTTTTTTTGGTTTTTTACAAAAAAACCTGGTTTTTTTCCAACCCTGCCAGTAAGTGGAAAAAACTGGCAGAAACTAAGAAATAATTTTAATAAGAACTTTAGACCAATGTCAGACGGGTGTCTTTTGTGCTGCTTTTTTGCTTAAGTATTATCCAGCATTGCGAATGGATAATACTTAAGCAAAAAAGACGCCCGTCTGACATTGGTCTTAATGTGCAATGATTCATAATTCACACAATCGCATATGTATTTGATATGTAAGCAATTAATTTAAAATTAAAGATTATGAATATTATTCAAAGTCGCAAAAAAGTTTCAAAATGATCAATAACTTAAAGATTATGATTCTTGTGAAAACATATAAGTAAATAATTGAAGCATAATAAATAACAGAAAAAAAAATTAATAAACTATCTTGTACAATTATTTTACAATATTGAAAGAACAAAATTGCCACTCAAATATACTGTTAATACTTTTTCCACAGAACATTCCATAGCACAGGACAAATTTTGCTAATCTTTCTGAATACAGACTGTTTCTTAATTTGTTCTGAATAAAAGAAAAGTTTGAAAATATTCTTTCAAGACTGTCATTACTTGCTGGCAATGTCATTATTGAGGATGCAAAATTTGAAAAATCCTCATTTTCTCCAGTATTTGTTTTTAAAGACGGCCACCACACAGAAGGCAAGGCATTTTCTAGGGCTTCCTTCGAGAAGTGTGTTTCTGGGACAGGAGTCGATTTTGCTTCAAAGGATATTATATATGGCACAAAATTGGGAATAATATGAGAAAGCAATTTCCTTGCCTTTTCTTTATGTTCATATGTCAATTTCGATCCCATATACTTAGAATAAACTAATTAAGCTAGTATATGGTAGTCGGTTATTACTGTATTAAATCTTCTTTGAACCTTTGTATTTGTTTGTGTTGTAAGTGCAAAATGTGGTTGGAATATTTTCAACTAACAGTCTTAAATTGAAAAGAAAAAGAAAAAAAAAAAAAAAGTCAGATTTGTTCCTTTGAATAACTGTATTTAAATGAAATGTTTTTTAAATCCATGGAATTACAAGATCCATATATAACTGTAACATTTCTATGAGAGATATTTTTTTATTGTTATTATTAAATTATTATGTTAAATTACAGAAAGGCATTCTGAGCAAGTATTGATCATTTTCCTTTTCTTTTCATTGTTTAATTTAAAATAAGTATTAGATATATTTTTCTATTTGATTTTTAAACTGAAATTTTAAAATACTCTAATAATTATTTACATATAAAATTATACAATCATATTATAACAAAAATTTTATCTGTTACATAACTAATTTTTTCTAATACAAATCTATTTTTTTAATTAAAACTACCCACAATATTTAATTTGTTATTTATACTGAAAAAAATGTACTTAAGGAATTTAATACTACTAAAAAAAATTTCAGATTATGTATGAAATGTGTTTTTGCCAATTTCTGCTGGTTAAAACCGGTTATAACCACTTTCTGCCACTGGCACGGCAGAAACCCTTTTCTGCCGGCAAAAAGCCAGCCCTGGTCAGATACCCCCACCCCCCCTTAAAATGATAACGATATATATACACAGCCCCTAACTTGTAACTTTCAGTTTAACTACAGATACATAGATACTAGTGAAACTGTGTTTTGTTTGGAGTTTTAGTACCATCGCCAGAGACTTCTGGATAAGTGAATTTTGATAATAAAAATCTTGTACATAAAGTTTAGTACAGAAAAAGTATCTTCTGAGTAAAGTGAGCCTTTTATTCACTTTTTGATCAAGCAGTCTCAAAGGCCACTCACAGTATCAGGGTTAATAATCTAAATAATAATAAAAAATAATTCTGTTTTGTAAACAAAAAAAGAAAAATGCTTTATAAATTAAATCTAATTACTTAGGCACTAAAATGAAATATTTCAAACATACCTTAAAATATATTTTGAACAACTGATTTGTTAAGTTCAGGATACCCCATCTTTTTGTATCTTCTTGGAGAGCTCGACTGAAAGAAAAAAAGTAGTATAATTGAAATAAACTTGTGAATTTGAAAACAATATAAAGAAAGTCAGAGATAATTTTCTAAACTTACTTATCGCCTACACATATTCTGAAAAATCCCATAAGAAGATCAGCTCCTTTTTCCAAATATTCATGTGGTTTATCTTTTTTCCCTTGTTGCAGATCAGCCTATATTAAGGATAGAATTGGAAAAAAAAAAAAAAAAAAAAAAAAAAAATTAAAATTAAAATGAGGGATGGCATTTAAATAAAACCATTTCTTTTAAAAACATTTAACACACAAACAAACATATTACAATCCAATTATATGATCCAAACTAGACTTGAAAGCCACTTCAATTCAAGGACATCACAGAAAAAGTACTATAAAATAGTTGCTTTGGTACTGTAAAACCTCTAAATTATATACAGTGAAATACGTTTAACAGGAAATTGAGGGGACTGAAATTTCTTTTCGTGTAAAAAGATTTGTAAAATTGTAAAAAAAAAAAGAACAAAACTCACAAATATTTTCGACGTTGTTAAATTTTATATCGATTTCCAGTTAAAGTACTAGCAGGTTGCATCCATTAGGATAAAAAGCAAGTAAAAAAAATGTTGTTTTTTGGGGGGAAAAAATCAGATATCTTTTTTCAAAGTGTCTTTTTTAGCATTCTGAGATTTAGTTTGTTTGAATCAAATAAGCAAAGCTGTCTCTAAATCTTCGTGCTTAGCAGTTCTCATACGTTTTCTCTCTGGCTTAAATATACTGTGCTCAAACATTAATGGAATGGGATCTCTGCTTTTTATTATTGTTGATAAAGTAGAAATGGCAATGCCAAACTCTGCAGATTTCTGTTTTCGTCCTTCTTTTTCATCAACTGCATTAAGCCTTTATTTGAAGCAAAATAGCAGTTTGTTTTCGCACTGACTTCTCAGCCATTGTGCTAATAAAACATAAGCTAATTTAAAAAAAAAAAAAAAATCACTGATCTTCACCCAAAATTCAGTGGTTTTAACACAAAATTCACCAATTTCAGCTCAAACTAACGAGATCGAAAGCGAATTTTTTTTCGTGTTAAACGATTTTTGTTTCATGTTAAAAGAAAAAAAAATGTATTAAATTGCATAATATACTGTCCGGGGCGGTATATATCATTTCGTGTTAACTGATTTTTCATGTTAAGCATTTTTGTGTTAAACGTATTCCCCTGTAGTTATTCTAAATAGCAACTTAAATGACCAAAAAATAAAGGCTGCAAAAATATAAAACAGCCGGCTATACTTTCTTATTGTAAAATTGAACTACCTGGCAAGTAGAAAATTTCAAAGCAATGTTTTCAGGAATAATATTATGGATATAAAATAATAATCTCTCTCTCTCTTTATATATATATATATATATATATATATATATATATATATTACGCTATTGTACGTGGCACAGAGATCACGATTATTTGTTAATTGTTTAATGGCAACACCCGAATCAAACACATCTCATTGGTTAACATACCAAACATAAAATTAGATTTATTTACATTATTTCGGATAAAAGAATACTGATAGTTTATACGTATTTAAATGCAGAATTATTAAATTAAACCATAAATAAACATATATTTTTAAGATAGTGCATTTGTGAATATATTTTAAATGTAATAATTAAATTTATTAAGGGACACAAAAGTATCAATGATAACAGAAAATTGTAAGAAACCTAATGCTCTTTGTTTAGTCAAAAAATGTAGACGGATATAACTATAAAATGTTTGTAAACATTAGATATAGGCTTGAAGCAAAAGAAAAAAAGAGGAAGAAAATTGAAAATTTGCAGTAATTTTAAATAACGAAAGAACAGATAAAGGTATTATACTACTTGGTTATCCTGTCAACTAATTTTACTAAATTATATAAGTCGCCAAATTATACAAATTGACATAATTTTTATTTTAGTTAACGAAAGAACAAATAAATTACTAAAACATTAATAAAAATACAAATAAAAAGTTTAATTAAAAATGACTTGATGACATAACAAACACATGTATCATGTGTAATGTCAAGAGACTGTGACATTTACGATCAACCATTAATGGCTTTTAATCTTATAGTTTGGCGACATTTTTTTGGTCGATGGGATTATCAAGTAGTATCCAAATACATTAGTAAAATATTAAAAAAATACAAATAAAATGTCGAATTAAAAAGATTTGATGATGTAACAAATACATCACACTTAATGTCAAGTGAATGTGACATTTACGATCGTCCATTATTGGCATTTAATCTCAAAGTTTGGCGACAGTTTTCTGGTTGACTGGATAACCAAGTAGTATTCCTGTTTTAGCCCCCAGGGGGATACCTTCTTTAGGTATTCACGGGTTTCGCGACCCCGGATTCCTGAGCGATCTTTCTTCTTTTCCTTATTCTTCTAATTTTAGTTGTCTATCCTTTCCTCTTTGTTTCACTCTTTTTAATCTTCTCTTTTCAGTTTCTTACTTCTTGGTTATGATAGTATCAATACCGATCTTCCCCGTTCGGCATTTGAACTTATGGAGACCCAGTACCGGCTTTTCGGGCTCTGCCTAGTGGCATCCAGTTGGGTGTGGGAAAGGTCTCCAGTTTGAATGCTGTGTGGGGGAGAGGAGTGGCGTGCTACCATAATATCGTTTTTAAGGAACGTTTTTTAGAAAACGGTCCCAGAGGTGAGCTCTCTCGGTAGCGTTAGGCTGGGGGGGCGGGGGCCAGCTCATAGTGAGAAATCCTCTCTGGCTTGCCAGAGACCTGTGTACCTGGTACATGCTATGAGTGGCAACCGAATCTCCAGTTCACGAATGGCTCCGGAGGTTACTCTGAACACGTTAGGAAAGAGTGGGGAACCACTACCTATGCGGGGGTAGTGGCGAACTGGAAGTTTACCGTGGATATAAAAATTTTTCTTATGGTTACAACTATGGTTGATCAGGAAATATTGAGTTCCAAGGTCGGCGGTGGTTGTAATAGTGGAAAAAATGGAAAACAAGGATTGGGGGTCACTTTTAGTGAAACCCAATTGAAGACTGTACTTGACTCTTCGGAGAAAAGTGCAGTATGCCAGAAGGAGGAAATCGGCATGACTGTTAGTGGAGACAGAGGTGGAACCCACCTAGGTGGGGAACACTCTGGAACCACTACAGGAGGGCCGAAAGTACTCACTAAGACCCAGAAAAGAAACCGACGGAGGAAGCAGAAGCGGGAGGAGGTGGAAACCAACACTGCTAATGCTCCACCGAAGGGTTCAAGGGAAAGTGGAAGTAAAAGGAAGGTGACAGATTTGACACCTTCACCTAAGATGTTGGCAACAGCAAAAAGACCTAAGGAGGATATCCAGAGGTCCTTTGCCGCTGTAGCAGCAACTAGGAAGTTAGCTGTGGTTAAGGAAGACTTTCCAGTGACCAGGCTGACACAGGAAGAGGTAGATATAATCTCAAGGGATGTCATCAGATGTGTTGATGAGACTCCTGATGATAAGCCCTTGCCTCTGATAAATGACTCCAGGCTTGTTAATGGAGCCTTAATTTTCACTTATGAAGGAGATGCCACTGAGGACTGGATTAGGACCTCATATCAGGGCAATGCTACCGTCTTTGAGGGTATTCCCCTCAAGGTACTTGCCATGAATGAGATGCCAAAACCAGTCAAAGTGGCTTTCAAAACAAGGGATGTCTACACCAAAGATCCCATTGAGCTGCTCAAGAGGCTCAACAGATATAACCCGGAGTTGAAAACTGGTGACTGGCGTGTTCTGGACCATGTTGCAGAACCCCAGTCCATCCGTTGGATCTTTGAGGTTGATGTTGTTGCCTCTGAAGCTATAAAAAGAGCTGATTACAAGGTCTATACCGGCCTTGACAAGGGATCATTCAAAATTTTGAATGATCCAAATGCTAAAAAGATGAGAGAGAAGGAGGCTGAAGCTCTGGCTGCAGAAACTTCCTCTCAGGTAAGTGAAACAAGTAGTATTAAAGAAATTAATGCTAAACTTGAAAATATTTCTGTCCAACATAATTCCCCCTCCATGTTTTTGGATGAAGTGGAACAACTGTTGGCTGAGGACTCGGAGGATATGGTTACCTCTGAAGGGGGTGTTGTCATAAATAAACCAGATGACCCAGTTAAAGGTAGCTCAGATCAACCTTCATCACAGTAAGGGTTCATCTGCCACTTTAGGAAAGATGATCTCTGAAGGAAAGGTTGATATTGCTCTTATTCAGGAGCCCTGGACTGTGAATGGCAACATTCTTGGTCTAGGATGTAGAAAGGACAGGCTCTACTATGATAGAACCTGTCCCAGGCCGAGAGCTTGCATTTATGTCAGCCCAAGGCTAAATGCAATTAATATGGTGAACTACCTGAGTGGTGACTGTGTTGCCGTCAAGGTGGATTTTCAGGGTGGGAATGGGCCTGATAAGATAATTATCTCGTCTTCTTATCTTCCATTTGAGAAACAGGACCCTCTTTCTGATGAGGCAAAAGCTCTCATGGGTTACTGTTCTCGGAAGGGGCACAAGTTAGTGTTCGGGTGTGATGCAAATGCACATCATACTGTTTGGGGTAGCACAGACTGCAACAAACGAGGAGATGACCTCTTAGAATATATTTTGGTTTATAACCTGTATATTCTTAATAGGGGGAATGAGCCAACCTTTATTACTAAAAATAGGAGGGAGGTTCTTGATGTCACTTTTTGCAGTAGAAACTGCTATGACATCATTAGAGATTGGAGGGTGTCAGATGTTGTTTCATTATCAGATCACCGACTAATCATGTTCAACATTGCAGGGACAACTGGACCAGCAGTGATGAAGAGGAATGCCAGGAAAACAAACTGGCATTCTTACTGCAGGGAACTTGAAGAAAGGATCCTGTCTTTAAAGGGTAAGTTAAGTTATAATAATTCTTCGGATGTGGAGTCGGCTGTTGACTCAGTGCAACAGGCCATTCTCCAATCATATTATAACAATTGTGAACCTCCTGTTGCTAGCTCCCCAAAGCCTGTGCCTTGGTGGTCTTCTGAGCTTAGCAAACTCAGGAAAATTACCCGCAGGGCTTTTAATAAAGCCAAGAAGGGTGGTGACTGGCAGCAATATAAGTCTGCACTCACCACATACAATAAGGCCATCAGGAAGTCCAAGTATGACTCTTGGAAAAACTTCTGTGATGGTATTAATGATGTCTCTACTAGTGCTAAACTTATGAGAATTATGGCTAGAGATAGTAGTTCCTGTCTGAATGCCATTAAATTGGCAAATGGGCATTATGCTGAAACAGGAAAGGAGATTCTCTCAGAAATGATGAGGATTCATTTTCCTGATTCCACCAGTGGTGACCCAGATGTAGCTCCAAGCACACCTGCTGCTTTTAGTAGCAGTAGGGAGTGCTGGAATCTTGCTGGTGATATCATCACTCACGACAGGATCTTGTGGGCTATCGATTCATTTGATCCTTACAAGACTCCGGGTATGGACGGAATCGTACCTGTTTTGTTACAAAAGGGGAAAACGATTTTAGTCCCAGTACTTAGTCAGATATACAGGGCATGTCTCGCTTTTGGATACATTCCAAATGCATGGAGACATACCAAGGTGGTCTTTATCCCTAAACCTGGGAAAGACACATATTTTGAAGCAAAATCTTTCCGTCCAATTAGCTTAACATCATTCATGCTTAAGACATTGGAAAAGTTAATGGATAGGCACATCAGGGAACAGATCTTGAGTGTAAATCCACTCTCGAGCTCCCAGCATGCCTATCAGACTGGCAGGTCAACTGACACTGCTCTTTATAATCTTTCCTTTGTTCTTGAGAAAAGTTTTAAGGCAAATGAAACTGCTTTGGCAGTCTTTCTTGATATTGAGGGTGCCTTTGATAAGGTATCTACGGATGCCATCCTTAGGGCATTGGCCAATAGGGGTGCGGATGAAGTAACATTGAATTGGATCAACTGTCTACTCAGGGATAGGTCTATCCATACTGAGTTGTTGGGGGATGCAATTCATGTTAAGGTAAAGAAGGGCTGCCCACAGGGCGGGGTACTTTCTCCTGTACTTTGGTGTTTGGTGGTGGATGGACTCCTTGTTGAGATTCATCTGCATGGTGCATACTGTATTGGGTATGCTGATGATATTGTCATCATCATTAGAGGCAAGTTTGAAAATATTCTTTCAGACATCCTCAATAATATCCTTAAGAAGGTAGAACGGTGGTGCAGGGATGTTGGTCTTTCTGTTAACCCAGAAAAGACGACTCTTGTTGCTTTCACTAGGAAAAAGTCAATCAAATTCAATGAGATTGTGTTTTATGGGCGCACTTTGAGTTGCTCAAAGGATGTGAAGTATCTGGGTGTCTATTTCGATGAGAGATTGTGTTGGAAGAGGCACATGGATTACTGCATCAATAAGGTCAAAAAGATTTTCTGGTCATGCAGAAATGCTATTGGCAAAACATGGGGACTCAGCCCAAAAGTGATCTGGTGGATATACAATATGGTGATCTGCCCTATGATCAATTATGGCAGTATAGCTTGGTGGTCAAGAACAATGACTGACATTGCCAAGTCAGAATTAGCAAAACTGCAGAGGATGATCTGCCTGTCCATGACAGGTGTACTTAGGACAACTCCTACATCTGCTATGGAGCTGCTGTTGGGTATGTACCCACTGCATATGATTATTGAGGCAGAAGCATTGCTCTGCTCTTATAGACTCATTTTACATGGGCAGTGGCAGAGTTACTCGAGGTATCTTACTTGGGGTAGGCTTAACTGTAAAATCAGTAAGCACCCAGTATTTATCATGAAGGGTGACGGCATGCCTTTAAAGCATGTATTTGATAAGTCGTTCAGAGTTAGTCTTCACTCTAGAGCTGAATGGGAGACTCTTTCTGTAACGGAGCTTAAGACTGGTATGATCTGGTTTACTGATGGTTCCAAGATGAATACTGGTACGGGAGCTGGGGTATGCTGCCCAGCTGATGGTACATCCTTCTTTTACCCACTGGGTAGATACGCCACTGTCTTTCAGGCAGAGGTCTATGCAATACTCATGTGTTGTTACATTTGCATTGAGAGGGGGTATAGTGGCCTGTCTGTCAATATCTACTCTGACAGTCAGGCAGCATTACTTGCCTTACAGAAACGTACAATTACTTCTAGGATTGTTTGGGAGTGTTACTGCTCTTTGAACAGGCTTGCCAGTAATGGTAATGATGTTGCTATACATTGGGTACCTGGTCATACTGGCATCCATGGTAATGAGCTTGCTGATAGTCTAGCAAGGAAAGGGTCGGTTACTCCATTTGTTGGACCTGAACCAGCTATTGGCATTTCCAAAGAATGCATTAGAACTACTGTTTTTAGAATTTTAAGAGAGCAGCAGTATCAAGAATGGCTTGACTCAAGAGGACAGAGACAAGCGAAAGAGCTCAATAGCGGATGCCCTAGCAAAAGGGCAAAAGAACTCATTGGGCTCAGGAGGAATAGTCTAAGAAATATGGTGGAACTGTTAACGGGACACTGTAGACTTAATGGACACCTTAGTACCATGAAGGTGGTTAATGACCCTCTTTGTAGGGGTTGTAAGTATGAAGAGGAGACTGCCTTACATGTGCTCTGTAACTGTGAGGCATATGCTGCTCACCGTTTCGAACACATGGGTCGACATCTGATTGAGCCATGGGAAATTCAGGATATTCCTATCAAATGCCTGCTGAATTTTATGTCAGCTACTGGTCTATTTAAGGACTAAGTGAGGATGTTTTTCTTCTTTCATTTTTGGGGGATAGCACAATAGACCCCTGGTCGCGGTGCTTTGGCTCAGGCCACCCCCCCAGTAATACAGTAATTCCTGTTTTAAACGTAACTGTTATACTTTTAAAATTTTAGATCTTGTTTAATTTTTTTACAAGTTTTTAGTCCGCTCCACTGTTATATCTTTCAATGACAGTCTACCTGGGCAATGCCAGGCGGGTCAGCTAGTAACAATTAAAACATATTCAGAGTAAATCTTTAAAGATTCAATGCAGAAAAAGCATCATCTCAAGAGAAAATCATTGAGAACAGAATAATGATTGGTAAAATCAATTTCCTTTTTAGAAAAATTTTCAGTACTTTTGAAAGAAACTTTCAAGGATAGAAAGAAGAAATTTGCCTTGGCATGAAAAACATCTACTTGGCAATTCAAATTTTTTTTTATTAGTCACTTACAGTGTTTCTTTTTTAGATAACATACAATAATAAAAAATTGTAAAACAAATACTACATATTATTACAACTACAACTTTTTGGTCTGTTACCCTGGTTTTTTTGCTACTTCCAGATGATTAAGCAACAGATTTAACAAATTGTGATATTCAAAACATAATTTGTTACAATGTAGGAAACATCTAATTCTCTACTTGATTTCCAACCTTTATCCCAACATTCATGGCAATTTGATTTATTTTGTACAAATAACAATGTTATTTATCACTGAGTGGTAATACTAATTATCATTTTTACATAAGTACATGAATAATTTGACAGTTTAACAATAACTTTTTAATTGATGCCCCTGAAAAAAAAAAAGAAAACACTGGGAGAAATTTTATTAAAAAATTTAGAAAAACAGACAGGTTGAGAGAAAAATAAATAAATAAAATAGTAAAAGGAGACACAGTAAGGAAGTGAATAACTGAACGCATTATTTTACGTTTAAATGTTATTTTTGAAAACTTTAAATAAAATTTATTGGAAAATAATAATTTGTTAATTTATTTTTGGATAAAATTGTCTCACACTTTGTAAAATCTATCCCATCGGTGAATAAAATATTTCAAACTCTGAGACAATTGATCATTTTTATTTTAAAAAAAGACAGATTTTAAGTGCAGTTACAAAGAAAAAATCCCTGCCAGCTCGGCCTACAGGCGGAGGTAGATTTTGGAGTTAAGTATACTAATTTCATCAACAAAAACTAAATCATGATTAGAGATAAACCCACTTTAACAATTTTATCTGGTCGCTTTTGACGAATTTTTATTTCATTTTTATATAATAGCTGGTTTTATCAGAATCATGTTAAGGCGGTATTAAAAAAAATACTTTTCATGCTCAACAACTCAAAATTTTCTGGCACATTTTCAGATTTATTTTTAATAGCAAAAATAGAAAACTTGCTGACGTGATTTTTGAAGAGATTTATAAGCGACCTGTGTTTTTATTTTTCATTCAATTAATTAAGACTTGATTTATGATTTATAAACAATTATTTTCTCAGTAGGACAATATTTTTCATTTTTAACACAATCGCTTCGGGAAATTCTGTTCAAAATGCAAACTTTGACATCATTTTTTGAAATATATTCTGCCTCTATCAAAAAATCGATCATTACGGTACATTATATAGTTTCTGAATAAGAGAATCTACGAATTGGATGCGTCTGAGAGCAAAAATGAATTAAAAAATGATTCAGAATATAAGCAGTTTGGATTTGAATACACCCTTAATAAGATGATTTTATTCTTTAACAGCTATTTATTTTTGATTTGTTTTTGCTGTAACAATTGGTCCTATCAAAAACTTGTCTATATAAATGTTTAGACAATATTAAGAATATATATGATAAATTCATGGGGATTTTATATCTTGTGGATTGACAGAGTTATGTATTTGTTTCTTCTTCAATCCCCCCTTTTGTTTTTGTTTCTAATTTTTTTTTTTTTTTTTCGGTACAAATTGGTCCTATCAAAAACTTGTGAATATAAATGTTGTAGATAATATTAAAGAGATTTATAATAAAATTAATTGGATTTGATATCTGGAGAATTGACGAAGTTATGAATTTTCTTTTCCCAAAAACCCTATTTTTTGCACCCCTTGAGCCCATTTTTAATTTTATCAAAAATCTGTGATACATAAATTTTTGGCCCTATTTTTAGAAGTAATAAAAACTTTAAACTGATTTAATGTGTACAAACATTAAGAAGTTATGGGGTTTTTTCAGTTTTCACAAAAACCCTCCCTATTTCCATCCCCTTGGTCCGATTTTGTCCATTAACGAACTTGACTGAGATTTTATGTATAAGTTTGGAAGAGATTTGTGCAGAATTGTGGAAGTTATTGTGTCCAGAAGAAAGTGATATATATATATATAGATAGATATATAAAGTTTTTTACTGAGGGTGGTTTTGTGCTCTAGGGGGTCATGATCGGTGTAGATCTGCAAAAAATTTTCAGAAATTCCAATATAGGGGAGAATGTAATAGGTAGTATTTCATACGAAATCTACCTAAAACAGATTATGGGAATGCTATAAAATTCATTGAATTTGTTATAACTTTAGAATAAAATCTTTAAAAATTATAGGATTAGAACAACATCCCCTGTAAGTTTGGAGATTATTGCAACTTTTAAAAGTTAACATGAAAAAAAAAATATCATAATTTATTAAAATAATTAGATAGTTGAATTTTGCTGATACTAAAAAAGTTGTGGAATTAATGTTTTGCCCCCTGTTTACAATTTTTATTTTTTAAGAATCTATGCTCCTTTGTTTTTTAGAAATAAACACAGGACGTATTTTTGTACTTCTTTCTTTTTTAAAATAAGGAAAAAGAAAGTATTTTAAGTGTTAAAAAGAAAGTTACAAAGAAAATTGTTGACTATGAGCACAAAAGTAAGAAATATCAGTTATCAAATTGTCATTTTAAAACTCTTAACACTTATCAGAGCAGGACAATTTTTACTTTCTTCTATCTTTACAAGAAGAAAGTATTGGATTCATGAAAATTTTCGAATTCCGGTTTTCGACGGATTTACACGTTTTAGGGGTCAGAGATTCCAAAAAACATGTTTTTACAAAATGTCTGTCTGTGACTCTGTGAGTCTGTGTGTATGTGACACAAATTTTGTGGGCGCTCTATCTCAAGAACTAATGCACGGAATTTAATAAAAATTGATATTCAGTGAGTCCCTAATACAAATTGATGCTGATTAGTTTTTGGTGCAAATCGCTCACCAGGTGGCGCTGCTATGCTGCATTTTTCACGATTTTCGCAATAGCTCTATCTCACGAACTAATGCACGGATTTTGATCAAACTTCAGATTTAGTTAGTCCTTGATATGAATTGATGCTGATTACGTTTTGGTGTAAATCGCCCAACAGGTGGCGCTGTTATGATGCATTTTGCAGGATTTACAGGATTTCGCCAATAGCTCTATCTTAAGAACTAATGCACGGATTTTCATCAAACTTCAGATTCAGTTAGTCCTTGATATGACTTGCAACTGATTATGTGTTGGTGTAAATCGCCCAACAGGTGGCGCTTCTGTGCTGCCTTTTTCATGATTGCCTCAATAGCTCTATCTATAAAACTAATGGACGAATTTTCATCTAACTTCAGATTTAGTTGTATGTTGACACAAGTTGTTGTTAATTAGGTTTTGGTGCAAATCGCTCAACAGGTGGCGCTGCTATGCTGCATTTTTCACGATTTTCGCAATAGCTCTATCTCACGAACTAATGCACGGATTTTGATCAAACTTCAGATTTAGTTAGTCCTTGATATGAATTGATGCTGATTACGTTTTGGTGTAAATCGCCCAACAGGTGGCGCTGTTATGATGAATTTTGCAGGATTTACAGGATTTCCCCAATAGCTCTATCTTAAGAACTAACGCACGGATTTTCATCAAACTTCAGATTCAGTTAGTCCTTGATATGACTTGAAACTGATTATGTGTTGGTGTAAATCGCCCAACAGGTGGCGCTTCTGTGCTGCCTTTTTCACGATTGCCTCAATAGCTCTATCTATAAAACTAATGGACGAATTTTCATCTAACTTCAGACTTAGTTGTATGTTGACACAAGTTGTTGTTAATTAGGTTTTGGTGTTAATCACCCAATAGGTGGCGCTGCTATGCAGGAATTTTCACGATTTTCGCTATAGCTCTATCTCAAAAACTAATGCACGGATTTTCTTCAAACTTCAGATTCAGTCAGCCGTTGACATAAATTGTTGCTGATTAGGATTTGGTATAAATCACCCGATAGGTGGCGCTGCTAGGCATCATTTTGCTGGATTTAGACGATTTTGGCGATAGTCATATCTCAAGAACTAATGCACGGAATTTCATATCTTTAGAATCCTCATGAGATGCATAGATTGCCATTTAATTTTGGCAGTGTGATAGCGAATTTTGAAGTATTAACATGTATGAGATAGAAGAAAGTTTTGGGATTGGTACATCCGACTAGTTTAATTCTTGGTTTCCTCTCAGACTTCTTCAAATTGATAATTTTATTTTAAATGTATAAGGATGAGGTTACAAGATACTGAAAAGATTATTAAAATGAAGAATACATGACAGCTTTAAATATCATACTACTAATAAACAACAATGAAAAAGCATTCCCCCCCCCCCCTTTCCTTCAATAAAATAAGTTAAAAGGAATGGCACCCCACCCCCTTCTTTCCTTAGCATAAAAATTCTTTCACATCAATTTAATGTTGTGCTATAACAACAAATATCATGTATTAAAATTTAGGTTAATTTATAAATTAAAAAAGGCCTTTCTTCCTATATAATAATTAAGAAAGAGTTTGTTTATTGATAAGAAAGTATCAAGTTAGCTATTACGTTTCCTTAAAAATAAGCAATTTGAATATTTAAAACTAACAAAACATTATTTCTTTTTCATAAAAGGATTTATATTTTTAGGAATATATATTTTTTTAATAAAAAAAAAACGAAGTATGACATAATTTTTATATTTTCTGTAAAGGCATTTTAAACAGAAAAAGAAAAAGCCAGCATGGACTGCAAACAATAATAATAAAAACAAACAAACAAAAAGAAATAAATCATTTAAGCTTAAAGCCTAGAAATACATAGAATAAATAAATAAAAATCTTAATTGTAATAAAAATAAAAAGTGTGTTCAAAAGTATTATAATGCACTATTTCCTCTTTATCTAGGAAATGCCATTAAGGCCTGACTAATATATATTTGACCTTGGAACACTGCCTAGCTTTAATATCTCCAACTGGCAGGTTAGTTTGTTAACTCTATGTTCCTTATTTTCAGTGTTCCGGACTAGAACTGAACAAAAACTTAAAATAACATTTCTACAGGAACAAAAGTTAAATGAATCCAAAATCGCAATTTTAATCGCACACACACACATACACAAAAAAAAAAAAAAATTCTAGAAATGAACTTAAATTGTTTTTTCAGTTACAAAACTGAACTGGAATCTTTTTTTATTGCTTCAGAACTAAACTATAAAAACAAAATTAGGCACGTCAAAAGTTCACAAGTTAAATTATGCATACTGAAAATAAAACTACTGAAGATCAAAACATTCATTAAACAGGTCTTTGATGCTATACAACACAATCAATTCTGGTTTAAGATTCAAATTACTACAAAAAATCAAACACAATGTAAGATTTTAAGATTTAAAAATAAATAAAATCACAAACATGTTTTACTGTTATAATAAAATAAATACACACACACAGTAACATGAACAATTATACAAAATGTTACCTTCATAGCTATTTTTCTCAAATCCAAACACAATGTGTACATTATAGGTAAAGCCCAGTTTTCATCTTTTTGTCCTTGCAATATTTTAGTGAATGTTATAAAAATGAGTTAAGAATTTCTTTAACATCAATGTGTGCAAAATAGTGAGGCAAAAAAACATACGCTATAATTAATTCATAAAATAAATTAAAAAAAAAAAAAAGACATACAAAAGACTCTGACAAAAAGAAAGGTTTGTCCATGGTTTAGTAAATTTAAATGCCATCATACAAGCACCGATGCTGCTGCAATTGAAGCATTAACTTGAGAAACAAACACACACACATGAAAAATATTCCTCCACATTGTTTCAAATGAGCCCAAAGTGAAGAAATGGGAGATAAGGGACATCATAAAGACATCAATTGAACACACGAGGAATATTTTATAGGAAAATTTGCATATGAAAAAGATTTGTGTGAAATAGCTGCTTCATTTCCTAACAATCAACCAAAAACCGCAACATCTGAAGGATTCAGAACATGGTTTGAAGCTATTTCAGCATAATCTAAAAGTGTTTCTGCATCAATTTGTAAGAATGAATGAAACATAGCTTCGCTACTACATACCTGGGTTCAATAGGTAGTCGATAGAGTGGTATGAATCAGACAAACGTCGCAAAAATCAGCTGGAAAGATCTCGGTCAGTATTTATTGGGATACACTGGCATAATATCAGTGATAGCTCCTCTATTGGCACACATGAGCATGTGAACCCCCAAAGAAAAATGAACAAATTAAATAAATAATATTAAACATATTCCAAGACTTTTGTCAATTTCCAGGATGAGCTTAAATATCTCCACTCTCCCTCATTTCTTTTAAATAAGCACTAGGGATGCACTGAATAGTGATTTTGGCCGAATACTGAATATTCGGCCAACAGGTAAACCGAATACCAAATATTTGGCAAGCCAAATAATGACTACCATAGCCGAATACCGAATATTCGGCTTGCCAATCACTTTTAAATTTCAGAATTTGAAAGTATTAAAAAGTTAAATTTTGAAACAATTTTACATGATATTTAACACATATACTTTCATATTGATAAACAGGATCTTTTTACAAGTAAATTTTATACTAAAAAATTATGCTTTGAATTGTTATTTAAGAAGAGTAGTTAAGGAGAATAGTTTTAAAGCTTCTTTAATTGATAAAATTTTTAATTTCATGGATTCTTCTCTGAATTAAAACAAATGAATAAATTTTTTTTATATTCTAAAACAAATATTTTAAAATCGAATTGAAATTTTGAAGGAATTGGATGAAAAATTGTACAGTCATATACTGTTTATTTGTCAAGAAGGGACTAAAATCATCAATATTGGTTAATTTTCTTACTGTTGATACTTTTCAAATAGCAAATAAAAAATGTAAAAGCCTTCTCTTTTATTTAAATATAATTCTATTTTTATTTATTAAATATCTTTATATCAATCGACAGTTAAAAATAATAGTCGTTTTAAGGTTTTTAAAAAGGTCTTTTAGTGTTCAGTCTGGCCAAATATCGAAATATTCGGCCAGACTGAATAATCGGCATATCGAATAGTTTGATATTCGACCAAGCCGAATATTCGGCGGTATGGACAAATACCGAATAGATATTGAATATTCGATGCATCCCTAATAAGCACATGATAAAACATCATTACTCTATGGCAAAATGTTACTATATCAATTTTGAAAATTATCAATAGAGAATGTCCATGATCACATGGGAGATTGATGAAGTTCCTTTCAAAATGGATGGGCATGGTGAAAGGAGTGTGAGGCAGAGGCACCGCACCGCTCGTGTCTTTTCTTTCCATTTACACAAACTTCAGTGTTGAGGGCGCTGGCATATTTCACTGCCCCCCTTTTTTTTATTGCTGTTTATCCAAAATTTCTCTTTGTTCTTTATATTCAATTGGTTAATTTTTGTTTGTTTGATTGTATGATCTTCCTTCATAGAAAGTAAAATGTTAAATTTTTTCTACCTATAAGTGCTTATTATTTCTTTTAGTTGCATTGTTTTCATTTAACTTTAAAACTTCAAATGTATTTTAACCTGTACATATTGTTAACTGCATATGACATTTTGTTATTCCAATTCAAATAATTATTTTGGAGGAAAAAAGTGTGAGGGAACAAAAAATGAAATTAAATAGGAAAAGGAAATGATTTCTACAAAAACTTAATAATTTTTAATTCCATATATGTGGGCTGAGAAGCAGAAACAGTGTGCAGCATGGCACCAGGTGCTGCATATTATTTCAGATCTTGCAGATTAATCTAACAGTTTAAAAAGAAGTGGTGGGGTTTAAAAAAAATTGCTAAAATTTACTTTACATCTCTAGATTTACTGTATCATTTATTACTATTATTATTTGTAAAAGTAAATTTTATGGGTTTCTACTATTATTTCTTCTGATAGTAGTCTTGGTTCAGCATTATTGGGTCACAGATAAATTTTGATTTGTTGACTCTATTCTAAGAAGCACATGGTTATGCTTTTCCGAGTGCCTTGCAACTGCTAACACAACTGCTGTTTTTTAATTTAATTTTTCAGATAAGATATTCTTTTTACTAAGCAATCATTAGTTTGGTCGATTTAAGATAATTTACAATTATTAAAAGGAAAACTGCATATTTACAGGTCACTACGATAACAGTAGGAAAATGAATTTTATGAATAGGTTTAAAAAGTTAAAAATTTTGTTAATTTATATGTAAAAGGTGGATAAAATGGAAGAACAATGGTTTTACCAGGAAGATTATTTTTAATGAGGAGAGTGGAAGTAGTAGAAAGCTTGAAAAACTTATAGTCAATACAAGGACTAAAACTTCTATTTTACCATTTAAAATTTTATTCTTTAGAAAAGAAATCAACATTAGAATAAATATTAAGTGCATAGTACAAATATGGGTAAAAGACTGCCATTTTTTGTTAGGAATGATTGTGATTTCATATGAAAAAAACCCAAAAGATTGTGTTGAAGATGTGAAATAAAAACCAGGTGGTGCCGTTACATGACACTTCGCATTAGTGAAAGGAAGAAATATAACTTCAGAGTTTATGACTGAACTGCCGGTGAAATATGCACTGAAAATTGTGATGTTAGCTTGAAAACAAAATGTAGAAATAATGCTGCACAAATGGTGGTTTTTTTTAAAGTGCAATCCTTTATAACAATGTATAGTTGATTAAAATAAAATGTTTGTTAAGTTTTAATATGAAGAGTTATTCAGCATTCTTGAATTTACTTTAAATTGGAAGTTTATGAACTCGGGAAAGAGACTTGGAAATAAACCAAGTTTCAAACACTAGGAAAGTGGGAAAATTTTGACCACCGTATCTTTGCTGGTAAAATAACTATTCTCTTCTATTAATTACCTGATAATGATGAGTGATGATAAACAATTTCTCTCAATGCTAAAATTGTGTTTTTTAATCATTATATGGAGAAAAAAGAAGATTCACTTTTTATATTCCATCTTCAATAATTATAACTACATTATTACTTAACAAGCAATTTTTTAAATAAAAGCAAGAAATATCATAGTATAACGGTGTAAACTGATATGGTAATGTGTTATGATTTACATTTATGCTAGAGAAAGAGACTAAGACATCCAGAAACAGAATTTTCTGCATCAGTCTGCAGCAAATTAAAATTTATCTACGACCTGACAATGCTAGATTAAGCTTACTATCATAAAAAATAACAGAAACCCATAAAATAAGCAAAATTTGCATTTATAAAGAAAATATAATAAAATGATGCAACAAATACTATAAATCTAGAGACTAAATTTCAGCTATTTTTTAAGCCCAGTATCTCTTTTTAAGCTGGTGGATTAATCTGCAAGGTTTAAAATAATCTGCAGCACCCGCTGCCATGCTGCACTGTTTCTGCTACTGGGCTAAGACATATTACAGTAATTTTGTACATTTTATCAGGCTCTTTGTTAAACACAATTAAATTTTTTTTTTTTTTAAATGATAGATTTTTTAAAAATATTACATACAAATCTTTATGGCCACTAAAACATTTCAATAAATACCTTCCAAATATTATCAAAAAATGTTTCTCTAAAAGTTTACTTAACTAGGATTTTTTAAATATAAATTTAGAACAATGTTAAAAATGCCAGAATATCTAAACTTTAAGCAGACTAGTTTCGGTAGCATTCAGTGTACCGTCCTCAGTGAGCACTGAGAATGGCACGCTGAATGCTATTGAAACTAGTCTGTTTAAAGGTATATATAAATATTATACAGACATACATACAATAAATACAATAAACCCAACTGGAGTGAAAAATTAGCCAGAGCCAGGAATCGAACCTGGGACCACAGTATACAAGACTGCTGCTCTAACCACTGAGCTACTCCGGCCGATGCCTGAGTCTGCAATTTCTCACTAATAAACCATGTTGGGTAAGTCACCAGCCATCTATATGACAACCTTGGTTGGCCAGACAACGATGAACTATTATTATATTTCGTAGATCGATGTAATAGTAAAATCTATTCATCGTTGTCCGATCATCCAAGGCTGTCATATAGATGGCTGGTGACTTACCCAACATGGTTTATTAGTGAGAAATTGCAGACTCAGGCATCGGCCGGAGTAGCTCAGTGGTTAGAGCAGCAGTCTTGTATACTGTGGTCCCGGGTTCGATTCCTGGCTCTGGCTAATTTTTCATTCCAGTTGGGTTTATTGTATTTATTGTATGTATGTCTGTATAATATTTATATATACCTTTAACTGTTGAATGCAGGCGTTATTTATGTGTGAATGTGTGTTTTAATATATATTGTAGTATGTGTGTCTATTATTAGTCTGTTTAAAGTTTAGATAATCTGGCGTTTTTAACATTGTTTTAAATTTATATTATCAGAGTTCATTCTAGGATCAAGGGCAGACAGGGTGCACTTTGCCATAAAAGGGCACATTAATGTAATGATAAATAATTAATGACTCTTCCACCCTGACACCACCCCCTAAAAAGTCTTGGCTACTCCTTTAACCCATCCATGACACTTTGCTGTGCAGGGGTGATTCTTTTCTGAAAAATTAAGGCAGTCATTTCCGAAAATTAAAAAGAATCGGTCATTAATCCAAAAATTTGGACATAAACTATATCGCAAATTTTGAGAAATGTTCGCCACAAAAAAAAAAAAAAAAAAAAAAAAAAAAAAAAAAAACAATTTTGTCAGAGAATTACGAAAAAACGCCAATTTCATCAAAGGACCTTTCAGTTTTTTTTTCTTTCTTATTTCATTCGAGTTTTCACGGTAGCCGAGAAACGGGGTATAGAGACCGAGATTTATGACTGCGTCGGTGCTGGAATTTTACTGAAAATAATTGGTGTCTGTATGAGGATGTCATGGGGGGGGGGGAGTGAAAAGGAACAGATTAGGAGCAAAATGGGGCTAGGACGTTATATAATGTTTACAAATAGTTTAGAGTTTGCTTGAAATAAGCGTTGAAATTTACTTAAAGGACGCTATTTTTCCCCCGGTCGATTTTCTGAGTGATAGGGTTCGCGGGGCAGGCCTTTCGGACAGTGGGGGCATCGGGACTCCAAATTTTGTAAAGAAGGGCAGGCAGGGCGGCCCGCCCCGCGAAAAACGCCTAGAATGAACTCTGATATTATATTGTGCCAAGTTGCATTAATTATTAATAATTAGAATTTGTTTAGCTTAAGTAATTTAAATGATAGAAATTTTTTTTTAAATCATACAAGTCAATTAAAAAATCCACGTAAAATTACATATACATTTTGTAATTTGTTTTTCGGTTCAGTTATTAGCTATTTATTATAAAAAAAAAAAAAAGAAATTTTTTTAACAGATAACAGAAAATATTAAAAAATGATGATATTTTAAAGAAAAAGGATACTGAATTAAAGTAAATTGACACTTAAATGCTTCAACAAAATTATCATGCCTGATTTCTTGTAAACACCTACATAAAAGAAAAAGTACATTATACAAACAAGCAAATAACACAAATCTTAAGAAATTTATTAACTGTAATATCATTTAATTTAAAATGGACCTTATATTTCTGAAAGAAGAATGTTCAACTTATTAAAAAATATATCTATAAACTATATTACAATGAAAACTTTAAATTAAGCAAATACAGTAAACTGGTTCTAAGGTGGAACTGCGAAATTTTTTTGTCACAGACAGTATTCTGCCTTAGAGTTTACTGCATTAAAGATCGTTCTGTGAGACTAAACTTTTTTCCATTAGGCAGAATTTTGTCTTACACAGAGTTTACTGTACATATAAACAGTAATTATAAAAATAGAAGACTAAATAAAAAAAAATATACTTGATATGCAAGAGCACAACTTCATCCCATGGAGAATCAAATATTCTTCTCACGCTTGATTCAGGGCTTGATGAAACAATCTTTGTATTATATGCATGGATATGCTGTATAGATAAGGATTCCTGAAACATTAAAAATTTTAATTAATTAATTAATGTTTTAAAAATTAATTAATTAATTAATGTTTTAAAAATACTAATTTCAAAGAAAGACAAATACAATTTGTAAGTAATCATTTGCCATCTTTTTTTATAAAAAAGATTTAAAAAAAATTTAATTTATAAAATCTTCTTAACAATAAATAACTAAAAATAATAATAAACAGACTAATTGCATATATTTTTTATTGAGTTATTGCTGCTGTCCCTAACACTTTTCATTTTAGTCAACAACATAAATCTTTTATTTAAATGTAAACTTACTTGGATAGCTGGCTAAACCAAGGCTCATCTAGTTTTGATCCAAGCATATATTTTATCATTAGTCATAACATTTTAATTTCCTGGGTGCAGGGGCTCGGAGCCAGAGTGCTCCGGAGCTAAAGCCGGAAAAGGAGCTCCAAATTTTCATCAGCTCCAGGGCTCCTTTAGTTTTTCAAAATCTTTCTTTAAAATCTTTTTTTTTTTTTTTTTTCAGTCTTTTAAATTTCTAGGCTTAAAATATTTTGATTACATCATTATTCAGTATTTTAATTATATCATTTTTTAGGGTTTTTTTTTTTTTTTTTTAAATTAGAGATGGAAAACTTCTCACAAAAACATGATAACACTACTTCACTTCTACTTTCTACTTGAGCACTATTGTGCTAAGTGGCAACACTATTTGAAAACAAATATGGCTGCCTGTTGTTTGCATGTGTAGTTGCACAATTTTGGTTGTTTGAAAGTGTAGAAGAAATTTAAGATTTTTTTGTTTAAAATTCCACCAAACTTTCTTTTTTAAAAGTAAAAGATGTCAGATTTTCTGAACAAGCATTTCAAGTTAGATGAGATGTAAAATGGATTTTGTCAGATCTTTAATGGAGGTAAAGGAAAAATTTGTGAGCAAAAAATTAACTGTGTAAATTAAAATCTGCAACTCAAAAGCGCGAAGCTGGAGCCAAGTTGGAACAGTTTGCTGGAGCCACAGTATTTTATCTGGGAGCGGAGCTGGAGCATCCAAAATGTTTCTGTTCTGGGTCTCTGCCTGGTTGAATCGTCTATATCTACTTTTTTTTTTTTCCCCCTTTATGTTACTACCAGTGTCTTGAACAAAACGCACCAAGGAATAGAACATACTGTTTACAGAAAACTATAGGGCAAAACTGGGAAATTTCATTAGCGGCCATTGGCCAGTAGGGCTAGTTTTTTAAGTGGCCACTTTCTTTAAACTAGTGGCCACTTTTTTATTTAAAAATACTAAACAGTAAAATTTCTATAAGTATTAATCTAAAACTGAATAGCCCAAATAAGAATGTTAATATAAATATATTGGAATCAAAAAAAGTAGAATCCTTGGTGAAATGCAAGAAAATTTTATTTTCTCCTTGTAAAAAAGTGGCCGCTGATAGACAATTTTTCACTAGCCACTTTTTCTCATTTACTAGCCCTGTGGACGGTGGCTAGTGCTAATTTTGACCTTTACAGAAAACCCATAGCCAATCAATCCACTATATCTCATAACGCTCAAGCACAGTTTTCCTACAAAATTTCTGCATTTAGGCATTCTATCAAAAGACGAGCTTTCACAGTCTGTATCCGGAGCAGTTAAACAACGAAATAAATAAAATATATGACATCATGAAAAACAATGGCTATAAAGAAAACACAATAAGTAAATTAAGAGTATGAGGAATAAGAAGAAAGGTAATTTCAATGTACAGAATTCCAAGTTATCCTCTTTACAATACTTTCCTGGTTTCTTTGAAAGACTGAAATTTAAAAACTCAATAGATACAATATCTCCATTGTTGCAAAACCTTCCATAAAATTAAACTAGCCAGATGTACCAATCCCAAAACTTTCTTCTATCTCATACATGTTAATACTTCAAAATTTGCTATCACACTGCCAAAATTAAATGGCAATCTATGCATCTCATGATGATTCTAAAGATATGAAATTCCGTGCATTAGTTCTTGAGCTATGACTATCGCTGAAATCGTCTAAATCCAGCAAAATGCTGCCTAGCAGTGCCACCTATTGGGTGATTTATACCAAATCCTAATCAGCAACAATTTATGTCAACGTCTGACTGAATCTGAAGTTTGGAGAAAATCCGTGCATTAGTTTTTGAGATAGAGCTATAGCGAAAATCATGAAAATTCCTGCATAGCAGGGGTGCAGAAAATGTACATACTCCCAACATTTCCCCCAATCCACATGAAAATTTCCCCAAAATTTTACGATATGTTATAAGTAAATGCTGTATTATGGTAGGTATTGAAAATTTATTTTTCCAATATTTCTCAACTTATGCGCAAGTATATATGACAGGGTGATTCTGAGTAAAAAAAAAAAGAAAAAAAAATCTGAAATTCACTGCAAATTTTCCGAAAGGTTAAAGCAGAGTGGGGGAAATCCACTCCCAGCACTAACTAGGTTTTTTTTCGCGACCCTTTGACGAAATTTGTGTTTTTTAGCGACCTTTTGACAAAATTTGCCGTTTTTTCGCGATTTTTTGAAGAGTTTTGCGGTTGTTTCGCCTTCCTTTTGACGAAATTCGCGGTTGTTTTGTTATCTTTTGACGAAATTTGCGGTTTTTTTGCGATCTTTTAACGAAATTTGCGGTTTTTTTGCGATCTTTTAGCGAAATTTGCGATTTTTTTCGCCCCTTTTGACGGAATGCGCGGTTGTTTCGAGATCTTTTGACGAAGTTTGCGTTCCTTTCGCGATCTTTTGACGAAATTTTTCAGTAGTTTCGCGATCTTTTGACGAAATTTGCGGTTCTTTCACGATCTTTTAACGAAATTTTCGGTTCTTTCGCGATCTTTTGATGAAATTTGCTGTTCTTTCGCGATCTTTTGACGAAATATGCGTTCATTTCGTGATCTTTTGACGAAACATGCGTTCATTTCGTGATCTTTTGACGAAACATGCGTTCATTTCGCAATCTTTTGACGAAACTTGCGGTTCTTTCGCAATCTTTTGACGAAACTTGCGGTTCTTTCGCGATCTTGTGACGAAATTAACGTTTTTCTGTAATTCTTGGACAGAATTCGCGGTATTTTTATGTCCGAATTTTCGGATTGAAGACCGATTTTTTTTTTTTTTTTTTTTTTTTTTTTTTTGAACTGAATGTCTTAAATTTTCGGAAAATTAAGAACATAGTCACCCCTGATATATGGTATATATTATTCTGAGATCGATTTTGTGAAGGTCGCCATACGGATCTTTTTATTTGTAGTGAAATTTTTCTATCAGGAAATTGTAGAATTCTTTGTTAAATTCGAAACCAATTGCGTATGTTTCTGCAAAATTTCCCCAAGTGGTTAAAATTTCGCCGGATCGGACATATTCTGCACCCCTGCTGCATAGCAGCGCCACCTATTGGGTGATTAACACCAAAACCTAATTAACATCAACTTGTGTCAATTTTACAACTAAATCTGAAGTTAGATGAAAATTCGTCCATTAGTTCTATAGATAGAGCTATTGAGGCAATCGTGAAAAAGGCAGCACAGAAGCGCCACCTGTTGGGCGATTTACACCAACACATAATCAGTTGCAAGTCATATCAAGGACTAACTGAATCTGAAGTTTGATGAAAATCCGTGCGTTAGTTCTTAAGATAGAGCTATTGGAGAAATCGTGTAAATCCTGCAAAATTCATCATAACAGCGCTACCTGTTGGGCGATTTACACCAAAACGTAATCAGCATCAATTCATATCAAGGACTAACTAAATCTGAAGTTTGATCAGAATCCGTGCATTAGTTCTTGAGATAGAGCTATTGCGAAAATCGGGGAAAATGCAGCACAGCAGCGCCACCTGTTGAGCGATTTACACCAAAAACTAATCAGCATCAATTTGTATTAGGGACTAACTGAGTATAAATTTTTATTAAATTCCGTGCATTAGTTCTTGAGATAGAGCGCCCACAAAATTTGTGTCACATACACACAGACAGACAGACTCACAGACAGACATTTTGTAAAAACATGTTTTATGGAATCTCTGACCCCTAAAACGTGTAAATCCGTCGAAAACCGGAATTCGAAAAATTTCATGAATCCAATACTTTCTTCTTGTAAAGATAGAAGAAAGTAAAAACATAGTATGTAAGAAAATAGACCCAATAGAAGCAAATCAATTATCAGGGGTATATGCAATACCATTCACCAAAGATGGAACAGAGCAATTTTATATAGGAATGACAAACAGGAAGCTTAAAACTAGGATCAAAGAAAAGAACACATAGCAGACATCAAATACAACAAGAAAAAACTACAGCTTTAGCCAGACTAGAGATGGGAATGCTCAGAAAAAAGCCGGAAAAGTTGGGAAAAAAACTGGTTTTTTGTTTTTTTCCAAATGGCTATTTTTCAATTTTTCCAAATTGGAAAAATTGAAATTTTATTTATAAAATAATGTAGTCAAAATTTTATAATTGCTACATTCTGATATTTTTATTTATATTTTTTTCATGTTTAGTGTCCCTCATGAAAACTTTAACATGGAAAATCTTATTTGTAAACAGGGATCTCTTCATAAAGAACTTGAGTCTCTTAAAGGATCCTTCACAGTTTTTTCTCCTTAAAACATGACCTTTAACAAAATTCTTTCTCTTAAAAATAGACACTTCAGAATTTTTTGACAATCTCCAAATTAAATCCTTCACAAATGTAATGATTTTAGAATTAAAAAAAAAAACTTGCTGTATAATAATAGCTACAATAACCAATGAATCTATTATCTAGCTGTTTATATGTACAAAAGACCATCTGAATAATGTCTAAATAAGAACTTATGATAATTTCTAATTTACAAAATTCTGGTTAAATTTTTTTACATTTCATTCACAGTTTTTACAAGTTCACAATTTCACAAAAAAATGATTGTGTGAAAAAAAAATCCAAGCAAATCCCTGGTAAGATAATTAAATGCAACTTCTCTCATTAAAAATGAAAATTCATGTGCAAAAGTATTTCAATATTATACCAATAAATGAAAATAGTAAGATGGAAAATTTAATGTAAAATTTGAAACATGCATTTATTTTTATTCGCATAGTTGTAATTTTTTACTATTGTTAGAAAAATTTCTTTTGATAATAGCATGCAGTTGAAATTATGTATCATTTTTTTTTCTTTTCTTGAAATATAGATACTTAGAGTTGTCTAAACGTATTTTCAAAAAATATAAATACATACAAACATTGCAAAGAAAATGTAAGCAAATCTCTGTGAAAAATCTAGTTGAAAACAACTTTTAACATATGGAAAAATCCACCTGTTTTTAAAAATTTCATTAAAAAAAAAATATATATCGCTTTCAATATTAAGGATCTAAATCTTACTAAAACATAGTTTGGGTTTAGTCTGGAAAGATGTACCAAAACTACATATACAGGAAACGAAAATTATAACTGTAAGGGGGGGGGGGGGGGGGGAGTAATATTGTAAAATAATACCAATTTTTAAACAACGGAAGATTTGAAAATGATAATAGTCAATACTATTGATTATTTATAATAATACCAGAACTACTATAACTCGTTTCTTTTACATTGGCATCCTTTATGTATTTGAAAACCAGTACTATGTAGATGAGATGTACAATACAGTTTAAAACAACAGTGATATTGGTTGAAACTAAAGATTTTTTTTAAAAAAATTAGTTCTACTGATATAATTAAACAAGTGCGACTGAAAAATCATTTCAACAGACACATGATATAATATTACAAACACTGGGGTTAAATTAAGCAAGAAAAGCTACTGTCAGAATTCTGAGACTGAAAGGATAAAATTTTAAAAGCTGGTTTTTCTCTCTCTTTCAATAACATATTCACATGTAAAGGGAAAATAGTTTTCTTTTAGTGTGCATAAATATTGAAAAAGTTTATTATTGTATACTTTTTAAGAATATATAACTTATTTTTGAGAAACATTTATAGGAAATCAATTTTTCCCACTTTTCCAGAAAAAAACCGGTTTTTTTCCGCCACTTCAAATTTTCCAGAAAATTTACATCTCTAAGCCAGACTATATAATATAACAAAGAACCTTTACAGATTAATATTTAAAAAGGAACAGATGAGTTTGTGGTCTGCATCATAAATTTGGCGATTTTATTTTGCGCCAAAATGCCGTTTCTGAAAATGATCGCCAAACTGAAAAACTGTGTGAAGAACCCGTTTTCAAATATCCTGAAAAATTGCGTTTTCTTTATAGAAAAAATAAATATTTAAAAGTATGTCAGGGGTGCTCCAGTCTTTGGATCCTTGAAATGCAGAGAGTGATTAACCCTCAAATGTTTATAATCATTTTTTGAGCACCGGTCGTATCCCTTCCAGTAGTCAGAAATGACAAGGGTTCCAGGCTTGATCCACTGTTTAATCAGACCTAAAAGAATTTCTGCTGATCTGTCCTGCACAGCAACCATGAAACAGCACCCCAATCCGTGCTCTATACCACCGAAAACCCATTGACCCTCAACCCAATGACCATGGTTAAATTTCCGTTTCCCAATTTTAGATTCACCAGCTTCGATGATTTTATCTGGGCCCCCCAATCTTTTCTATAGTATTCTCAATATAATCGATTAATATGTCAGTGCAATACCTTCACAAATCAGCCATGGCATGTTCACGAACACCGAGGTTTATGGTACCAACACTGGAACCCATGAAAAATTCGAAAACCATCTGTAGAATTATAGGAATTAGAAGTTTGCTGCGAGTAAAAAAAAGAATTGTACCTCACAGACTTAGCGGCATTACAGTGCCCAGCTCCCTGATCAATGCCGCAACACCATTGCCTACAGTCTGCAAGTCGTTTCCAACTAATCATGTGCATAGCAGCACAGCAGACATGACAAGTCATTTCATTACAAATTAAAAAAGCATCAGACAGAAGGAAAAAAAAAAAAGCTCCATGCACCCAAACAGCATATAAAAAAAGGCCTATCAAGCAGGACGGTCGTTCTGCCAAGCCAAGCTGAAAAAAAAATGCTACCCGCCAAACAAACAAACGCCAAGAATAACGACAAGACACCGTAACTGCTTATTATACTGATGACAACTTCTCCATGTTAAATGGACGAAATATGCCAGCGTAAAATTTCCCATATTAAAAGAAGCAATCATCGCAGAAAAATAAAACCACCACCAGAAGGACCTAATAAAGAAGATCTTCAATTTGAGATCAAATGCATCCTCATAAATTAATTATAAACAGAGATATAGATTTTTTAAAATAACGTCGAGATACTGAAAATGACAGATTTATTTTCTTCGTCACAACTTATGTTTCAATTGAGGTAGAGACTTAAATAATGGACAGAAAAAAGTAAGGATTGAATTTTTGGATAGATATTTACTCAATCTACGTGCTTTTATAAAATTCAGCTTTAAAAACATTAATTTTCTATTCATAATTAGCGAAAAACTGTTAATTAGTTCTAAAGTTTACAAATTATGCCAAATAGCGATAAACACGCCAAAATATTTTAGAAATCTTATACTTTTCTTTTATATTATCCTTTTGCATTGATTTCATCGAAGATAACTATGGCTAAGATTCAGATAGAATTTTCGCTGTTAGCGAAATGAGTTTGACCAATCAGAAGCCTGCATGTTTGAGAATATTTGCTGTTTCTGGATCCCGGCCTATGTCATGAAAGTTTTGAGTCATTTTTTTAGTGCCGTGGATGAAGTGCAATGTTTGTAGAAATGTAGTGTAGGATCCAGATAGATTTTTCGCTGTTAGCGAAACGAGAATCACCAATCAATAGCTTGCATTTCTGCAAACAGCGAAAAGTTCACAAAAATGCAGGCTTCTGATTGATGAATCTCGTTTCTCTAACAGCCAAAAATCTATCTAGATTGCGCCCAATGGAGGATATTCCAAATATGGGTTCGAGGCTGAAAAAGTCACATGATACCGGTAATTTATCCAAAGAACTTCTAACTGATAAGAAGGGAAGATACTACTACTTTGCCTCATGAACCGTTTCATTGGCTAGCGGGGATTTACATTACACGTCTACGAACCTTCCCTTCTTTACGATAGAAGTTTTTACCTTGACCACGTGATCAAAATGTAGATGGAATATCCTCCATTATGTTGAACACAATTTTGCATTTCCACATCCAGGAAGGGTATTGATTGTCATAACGACAATACATATTCGAAACTATTTAAGGCACTGATTCTGAACTCCTTTGCTATACATTTCAATATTAAAGAAGTTGTTGTTTCCATAGTAACAGTACTTTTCTGTATTGCTTTCTCTAAAACACAAATATAGAAATTTAACTTAGAGTGCTCAGAATCAACACCATAACAGAGAACCTTTATACATAAGAGTGGTGATATATGCACAGGAAGCATGCTCATTTCAAGTTTTTGCCGAAAGTATGGCTACAGCGTCTAGAATACCCTGTGTGGAAATATGCTATCCAAACAACGCTAAAAATTTGTATCCCTTAAATGTGCGACGATACTGCTAAAATTCCAAGTATCGATCACAGCGACATCTGTGGGATATAGTATTACATTGCATAGTCTAGCAATATCTTGCAGTTTGAGAAAACATCCTGCAGATGTCGCTGTGATCTGTATATTTCAGCAGCATCGTTGCACAGTTAAGGGATACAATATTTTAGCACTCTTTTAAGTATTACAGGGATAGCCAATTTCCACACTATATATTCTAGGTGCTATAGTACGGCAATCCACTTTCTTGAATAGAGGCTATTCTATCTACGTTATGATCACGTGGTCAAGGCAAAAACGTCTAACGTAAAGAAGGGAAGGCTCCGTCGACGTAATGTAAATCCCCGCTAGCCAATGAAACAGTTCACGGGAGAAAGCAGTAGTAGTTTCCTGTTTCCCTTCTCATCAGTTAGAAGTTCTTTAGGTAAATTGAGATTTATTAGACTAGGGAAATAATTCAATATGCATTAGTCTGACGATAATGACACGCTCGCAAAGACCTTTAACGATTTGTTTTATCACTTCTACCAATAAACCTTTATTGGCCATATGTCGCTACTTTGTTATAGCGACACACTTGTTCCTAATTGGATCCCGGTCTTAATGTATCAAAATACGGAGTTTGCTTTCTGTACTATTCTTGAGCTCAGTTATAACATCTAGAAATATAGGCCGAGATCCAGGTACATTTTTGCAAACAGTGAAAAGTTAGCAATAATTCTAGCTTCTGATTGGTCAATCTCGTTGCGATAACAAAGAAAAATCTACCTAGATCATGGTCATGGTTTGGAAACCGGCTATTCCAGTAATACTTTAAAAATTGCTAAAAATTGAATCCCATAAATATTGAAAAATACTGAATGACAAATGTCGATAGCAGCAACATTTTCTAGATCTTCTCTGAGCGAAAGGTTTTCTCATTTGATGTCTTTTGAAATAGTTACGTTGGAATTACCATATGTTGCTGTGATCGACATTCATCGTTCAGCCTCGTTCAACATTTATGGGATACAATTTTTTAGCACCTTTTTAATAAGCCGATTTTTAAACTGTATCTTCTAGATACTATAGCTCCGTTATAGGCCTAGATTATATATTGTAGAAATCGACTATCCCAGCAATACTTAAAAAAGCGCGGAAATAGTGAATCCCGTAAATGTACAACGATGTTGAATTCCAAACAGTCATTTGCAGCGACATCTGCAGGATATTTTTTAAAGAAGAAAGAGACACGTGTAATGCACCGCTATAGCGTCTAGAATACATAATGTGGAAAATTGCTATCCAAGCAGCGCTAAAAAGTTGTATCCCTTAAATGTGCACTGATGCTGAAATCCAGGGAGCTGATCGCAGCGACATCTGTGATATACTTTCAAAGTAAACATCGTATTATTACAGCGGGCTTGACGCCAAGCACACAGGTCAGATGTATGTTAATAAAATGTAAAAAAAAAAAAAAAAAATGCTAGAGCGTCTAGACCAAATTATAGCGCCTAGAATATATAGTGTGGAAATTGGCTATCCCTGTAATACTTAAAAAAGTGCTAAAATATTGTATCCTTAAATGTGCAACGATGCTGCTGAAATATACAGATCGCAGCGACATCTGCAGGATATTTTCTATAATTGCAAGATATTGCTAGACTATACAAAATGTAATACGAAAATCCCGCAGATTTCGCTGCGATCAATACTTGGGATTTTAGCAGTATCGTCGATCATTTATGGGATACAAATTTTTAGCGTTGTTTAATAAAATATTTCCACACTAGATATTCTAGACGCTGTTACCAAATCGTCATAAAGTTTTAGGAAATATCCTGCAGATATCGCTGTGATCGACTCATTGAATTTCAGCATCATTTGAAATTTAAGAGATCCAATATTTTAGCACTTTTTAAAGTACTAGGGGGCTCGGCCCCCTACGAGCTACGCTCGCCAACCCCCGTCCAGACACCGCAGGCTCTAAATGCACGCTAATTTGATCGGCTTTAAAAAGATTTCGAAAGATTGAATTATATGTTAAAAAACAGTGGCGATCTCCCTATAAACGGGTTTCTAGTCATTTCTCTTTGATTGGGGAATTTTAACGCCAAATCCGCTGCGGTACTACTTGATTATCCCGACGACCCATTTCGCCAAATTATATAAATCGCCAAACCATTCGCCAAATTATACAAATTGACATAATTTTTATTTTAAATAACGAAAGAACAAATAAATTCGTACAACATTAATAAAAATACAAATAAAACGTCGAAATAAAAATAACTTGATGACGTAGACACGTGTAACAACATTTCAAAATAAGCTAATATAAAAGGAATTAAGTAAACAGAGTTTTTGTCTCCTGGTATTTTTTAACAAAGCGAAAAGAAAGTTCTTTTAAATGAGATATTTTAAATTAATCGTTTTTAATCTGACGTAATTTTTACCAAGCTATTCTTTCTCTTTTAAATAATCGCGTGAAAGTACTTTTGTTAGCAATGAAATATTATTTGCGGTTTCCTAACAAAAATAGTTGAAAATATCCTCTCAAAATATTAAATAAATGTCTAGCGCAATTTCTAAATTTAAACTTTTTTGCAATATTATTTTGTGTTCATTTTATGTAATAACTATAATGTGACGTAAATATGACATAATTTCTCCTAAGACTTCTAACGCATGTTAATGAATTTATTATTTTACAATATCCTTTCTCTTTTAAAATTCACGTGTGTACTTTTTATGACGTAATTTTTAATAAGTTCCTGCTTTTTATACATAATTATTTAATTCTAATTTGAAAGTTTTTTTCCTGTTTATAATAGTCACGTGTAAATAAATTTTTAATTTGAAGCAAACATTATTGCTTGCGCTTTTTATACAGTTGGCAACAGTTTAAATTAGTACAATTTTCTGAAATCTGTAAAAAATATCTCTAGAAATGCAGAAAATTTGAATTTAAAATAGAAATAAAACCTGAAAAAATAAGTCAAAATAAAAAATTTAATGCAATCTGCACTCCGGCAAATTCTAACGCATAAAATGATCTAAAAATGATTACACTGCCATGTATAGTTTTTGCTGCTATAAAACTTTTTTAGTGAAACGATTTTGTCCAACTTTAGCATTCAATAGCTCTTAAAATAATTCTTCGATTTGAAAACTGTCTGCATCAGCGTGTTTATCAAACATTTCTGTATAAAACCACTGATTTTCATATTTTTGTATGCATTATTTTTCTCAATATTAACGAAGAAAGACCTCCGGTCACAAAAAATTCAAAACCGGCGGCGGCGGCGGTGACAGCGGTAGTTACTTTTTTTTAGAATAGAGAGATTACTGGGATAGCCAATTTCCACACTATATATTCTAGGCGCTAAAGCACCGCGGTAGCTTGTGTTTTTCGTTTACCTCGGAGTAGATATAGATGAAGTCATTTGTAGCTGTTCCTAAACTGTGGCCAACAACATATAAGGCCAGTTCATAACGTCACACGGAGTTGATTATCTGTACACGGCAATGGACACACACACAAAAAAAAAATCGGCGTGCAGCTTTGTACTAATCATCATGAAAAAGATGCTCCAACTCTGAGGCTAACGTAAAAGACAGGCTACCGCGGTGGGTCCGATTCTTCTTCTTTTACAGACCGCTGGAGTCACGTGAGGCTCGAATGCACCAAAGAAGGTGCGTGAAAAGAGCATCACGTGACTCCAGCGGTTTGTAAAAAAAGAAGAATCGGAACCACCGCGGTAGCCTGTCTTTTTCGTTAGCCTCGATCCAACTCCGTATGACTTTTAAACATCATGAACTGGCCTATTATGTCATTGGTTGCTCTAACACCCTCCCTCCTGCGTCCACCGTATATAGCGGCATCTTGTACTGGAGACTGCTAAATGGGCTGCTATCGGTCAAAATCAAGAGAGAAAAGGGCAGAAGAGAGGGAAAGAACTCGTTTTTTTTTTTTTTGGTAACTAGTTTTTCACACGGGAAGATTGACATGTCTGTTCCTTTCCTTTCATAACTTCATGGTGGTGAAATAAGCCAAAGCCTCCTAAATATTTGAGAAAGTCTTGACTCGCGTCACGAAAACATCACACAAAGCAGGCAAAGCAAAGAAACAAAATCATTCATCGGCTTGTTCATATTCACGAGCCAATGAATGATTTTTCTTCTTTGTTTTGCCTGCTTTGTGTGACGTTTTCCTGACACGTGTCAAGGCCTTCTCCAATATTTAAAGGTCGTTGAATAGGTCGGGATTAAGATAGATTTTTCGCTATTAGCGGGATGAGATTGATCAATCAGACGTCTGCATTTTTCCGAACTTTTTGATGTTTGCAGAAAACACCGAAAAGCCTGCAACGATGGAGGCTACTGATTGGTCAATGTAATTTTACTAACAGAGAAAAATTTATCTGGATCCCGGACATTAATTTTGGTTGGTTAAAACAATTTTGAATAAAATGAAATTAGGAAGCCAATGTTTGTTAACTTTTCTGGTTAGTTTAATTGAAATTTTCCTCGTCTATTACTGAAAACTAAGTTACCGTACTTTGGACAAAAAATTGAAAATGAGTACACGAATTGTACATATGTCACCACTCTAACACAGTGTTGCCAGATGGGCTACTTTTTTTAATTCAGATACTTGATTGGCACCACTTTTTTGAAATTGTAAAATGTGCCTTATTTAATGACATATTAATTAAGGCGAAAACAAAGGGAATTTTACCGTTTATAATAAGTGCTGGCAATCAAGAAATCTGAAGTAAAAAAAAGTAGCCCACTGGCAACAGTGCTCTAACATATAAATGTTCTCTGTTATGGCCATGATTCTAAGTGCAGTTGGTTAAATTTGAGTATCTGGGCATTAGAGAAAGCAATAGTGGCCCACCGTGGCTGAGTGGATAAGACACCATGCCGCTAATCGCTTGAGAGCATAGGTGGAAGCAGATTCAAATCCCGCCGTTATCCGCATGTGATATGATTTATGTGTTCAATAAATCAAACAAATAAATAAGCAAGTAATAGTGAAAGGTACAGTTGGCATGGAAACAACGACTTCTTTAATTCGTATAGAAAATTAATGAATAGTAGTAAATGACTCACCTTTAAAATGTAGGCAAATGGTCTGGAAATATCAATGGCTCCTGTCTAGTATTTCACAAAATTAATTTAATAGATTCACATGATGTATAACTTGATGCAACTCTTAGCTAATGAAAATTCTGCAACAAGACTTATGTAGGTAGATCTTTTGAATGACTAATTCAGAATTCTGAGAACAAAACGAAGTTCTTAAGGGCTCTTCCCCCCCCCCCCCCCCCCTCAAAAAAGGAAATACGATAGAAAGATATAAGAATTTGGATAGCTTCAATATGCCTGTGATCTTTTGTCAGAGTTCAGAAAAAGAGTCTGGGCTATAGATTTCAGGCAAATTTTAACCGAAAAATATTTAATTCTAATATATATGCGGCTTTAATAATAGACTATTAAAGATAATCAATTTAGGGGAAATTTTATAGTAAATTAATATCCTCACATTCATGCAAATAGGTATGGATAAACAGACTTGAGTAAAATTACATATTTATTCTTTCTTCTCTATAACACGATCTAAAATCTAAATGAAGATGAAGTTATATGTACAGTTTATATCTTTAAATTTTTAGATTTTTTTTTTATCAAAAATGTTCCTTTATTATGTCTAGAATTGCTAGATTTACAGATCTTCTATTCTTTAGATGTCTGCGGGGTTTCATTCTTGGATTAACCGTAGGTATTTGTAAAGGTAAATTTATTTTGCAAAACCGTCAGTAAAAAAAGTTAGAAAAAACAATTAACTGACAGACTACCTGTAAATATATATTTTATTTCGACTCTGTTTTTTTACTAAATTTTCATCTTTCGTAGAAAATTTTAAGGAGATATAAATTGAGAAAGACTGATACTTTGAAAGAAGAAATTGACTTTCCTTACTTTTAAATTATTAATCACTATAAAAAATGAATGATAGGTAAACAAAATGTATAATATTGTTTTTGCTCCCTGCTTATAAAGTCTATACAAGGACTAATTTGAATTTGAGCTAGTACAATTATTTCAATTATATATCATTTGTTTTAAAAAAAGAACTGATATCTACTAAAAAACAACTTTTCAAAAGTAAAAAAAAGCCAAGCAAAAAAAAAAAAAAAAGTTGAAAGTTGTGGCTAAAAAATAGTGTGATATCAAATTTCCAAGCTTATATTACGGTACTTATTTAACATTTTTTGATAAAAATTTACCATATGTAAGTCGAGTACTTAAGTATGCGTAGATAGAAAGCCTTTTCTCCTTTACTAAATACATCATAACGTGTTTCTGAAAATTAATTTTTTTAAAATTATGCATGATGGGCTTGGCGGCCATCTTTCCATATTTTACACAAATTTCTAAGCACTCAAGCTCGTAACATATTTGCATTATTAAGAATTTCGAACTTCTAGTTTTAGCTACAGACAGATAAATTAAGAAAGTTTTTTATTTTGAAAAAACAAATTGATTTTTACTGCTTTAACTAATTAATTAACCCCCCCCCCCCCCTCCGAAAAAAGAGAATCATAAGATGAAACCTGAAGTTACTTCAGCTTTATTTTTAGACAGAAATTTTTAGGCACTCATTTCCATAAATTAAAAGAATAAAACGTTTGCTTTAGTAACAATTTCGAACTTCCAATCTTAACAATGAACTTGTGTGCTTAGAAATTTGTGTAAAATATGGAAAGATGGCTGCCAAGCCCATCATGCATAATTTAAAAAAAATTAATTTTCAGAAACACGTTATGATGTATTTAGTAAAGGAGAAAAGGCTTTCTATCAACGCATACTTAGGTACTCGACTTACATATGGTAAATTTTTATCAAAAAATGTTAAATAAGTACCGTAATCAGGGGCGGCCGGTCCATTGGGGCCACTGGGGCCAGGCCCCACTAGAATTTTCTGTTCACTTAAAAAAATTTGATTCATATTTTTAATTTAAAACTTAAAAAAAAAAGAACTGTTTACTAAAAATATATTGCAAAGAAACTCCTTCTTACATCGTGCCCACTCATCCGTTATCGACTCTCAGCATCTATTTCTTTCTCAGAGGCAATAAATCACTTTACTGGCCACTACTTACTTCTGAACACCAAGGTTACTGTATCGGGGCACAAGACATTTGTGCCCATTTGGCGCGATAATGAGTATTTCCCTCCCTCACGTGTCATTCAATTTTGGCGATGTACTGCTCTTTTAGAGCTAAATCTTCCGTATTTTTTTTTTGCAATGGGGGGCACTGGGCGAGAGTGCCCTTGATCCAAAGTTTGTTATACGGGGATTCTCAAAAATATTCGTCGACATTTGTATTACTATTGCTGCTTATTCGTTGAATTACGCGATCTTTAAGTACTCTGTACTCTCTTTAAACGGAGACACATGTTATTGTTAAGGTGTATTCCAATCCAAACTGCTTATTTTCTGATTTATTTTTAAATTCATTTTTACTCTCAAACGCATCAAACTGGCAAATTCTCTTATTTAGAAACTACATAATGGGACGTGCTTGTCGATTTTTTGAAAAATGCAGAAAATATTGCAAAAAAAATGCTATCAAAGTGGGAGTTTTGAACCGAATTTTCTGAAGCGGGAGATCTGGGGATGAAAAAAGGGGTCCTAATGAGAAAATAATTGTTTTAAAATCAAATTCTATTGAATTGAGCGAAAAATGAAACCACACGGCCTCTTAAACATCACTTCAAAAATCATCTCAGCAAGTTTCATGTTTTTACTTTTAAAAATGAGTCTGAAAGTGTCCCAGAAAATTTCGAGCTGTTGAGGGTGGAAAAATATTTTTTCGAACACACCCTTAAATTCTTGAAATAAAAAAATGAATTCTGTAGATGATTTATTATGCCCTTTTCAACAATGAATTTGGAAGAAAAACTTGAAATTAAACGCCTGGGACCTTATCAACCGAAGAATTTTGAAATGCAACGAAAAGATGGGGGAAAACTACGCTATTTCTCCACACTGTGGTATCAAAAATTTCTGTGTATTTCAGCAAGTGAAGAAAAAAAAAAGCATTGTTCTGTTTTTATTTTTTATTGTTTGGAGGGATGAAATTATGGAGTATGGCCGGCTGTAACGATTTGAAGCATTTTTCTGAAAGAGTAAAAAAAAAAACATGAAATGAATACTACTCATTTAAATAATGCTTTTAACTATAAAACCTTCGGTTGGTTGTATGGTTGTATTTATGACGGCCAATTATCTGCACGGGGGATATAGGCCCAGGGGGGAGTGCCCTTCGTGGGGGTCTTTCTAAGGGAACCTAACCCGTATTAACGCTTGGAAATCCAAGGTTCGAAGAAAACCACGAAAACTCCGAACGATTAGGCCGACGGGCGCGAATGGGATCGAACCCAGCACCTCCCGTCTACCAGATTCGAGAGCAGAACCTCTCAGCCACTGGTGGGGCATAAAACCTTCGGAACTGTCAATATTGTAGTGCAGTTGCATGAAGGTTACAGGATTTCATTACAAAAACATAATGAAATGGTTGAGAAGAACAGGTATGTGCTAAATCGTAAACTGAGGTATGTTTTTAGAATTGGTCACATACGCCTCAAAACTGGACACTATATTGGAAGACCATTTAAACAATGCTACAGTATCTAAAAATACTTAAAAAACTGTACAATATGAGCTGTTGGATTGTATATATGAAACGTATATGCATGAAGTTAAAAATGAGATTTCTGCTTCTAATTTTGTAGATTTACAAGCTGACGAAACTATATTGATGTAAGCTGCACTTCGCAATTTGTTATAATTTTACGATATATAAAAAACAACAAACCCTTGAAAAGGTTTGTTCAATTTATTGATGTCTATGATAAAACAGCAGAGGGACTTACTATAATCTTAACTCAAAATTTAGAAAAGTTTTATTTAAAAGATAAGCTTATTGCGCAAGCATATGACGGTGCGCTGTTGTGAGCGGGTGTCATACTGGAGTTCAAGAGCGAATGAGAGAAAATTTTAAAACATTTTTGAAAAACTCTATGGGACAGGAACGATTAAGCACACTCTTGCTGATCTTTCAGTCCACAAAGATTTTATTAGTACAATATCAAAATTTGATGTAAAAGTAAGTGAAAGATTTGCTAGTCGAAAAAATCGACGTGCCTAATTTCTATTTAAATAATGCATTAAATTTTAATTTGTGAATGGATTAAATCTCTGCAAGAAAAATATGTATTTTTTTCTATTAAATTATGAGATAATTATTTTTTGTTTGATTTGTGAATTTGTTTTTTAATTTAATAATGTTTGACCAGAGTAAGTTTAATGTGAATAATGGTAATTAAATTTAAAGTTAAAGATTTGCGCATCTAAAAACATACCAAACTTTTATTTAAATAATGTACTAAATTTTAATTTCTGAACAGTTTCAATGTTTGCAAGTAAAGTTTATATTTTTTTTTCTGTAACGTTGTGAGATTGTTATTATTATTATTATTATATTATTATTATTATTATTATTATTTTGTATATTTGTTTTTTAATTAAATAATGATTGATCAAAGTATGTTCAATGTTAATAATTGCAATTAATGGTATGTTAAAAATTGTAATTAATTTGATAAATTTGAAATTAACGTTGATTACTTGAAAAAATATTTTTTTTTTTTTTTTTTACAAAAGTAAGAAATAAAAGTTTTAAATAATAGTTAGTTTTAAATAATTTGTTTTCATGTTTAAACAACAAATATTAATACATAAAAATTTACAATATGTTATGAGGACCGGGCCCCACCAGTGAAGATTGGCACGAGCCGCCACTGACCGTAATATAAGCTTGGAAATTTGATATCACACTATTTTTTAGCCACAACTTTCAACTTTTTTTTTTTTTTTTGCTTGGCTTTTTTTTACTTTTGAAAAGTTGTTTTTTAGTAGATTAGACCTACAGATGACTTCTGAAATATTTAGAAACTTCTGTAACCTCTCTCATAATGAGGTTAATATTTGTTGTTGTGCAAATATCTCAGTTTAAAATTAATTGTACGGCATTTTCTTTGTGGATTTATTAGGTTATGATTAATATGCAGTGATCCTATTTTAATTAAATGATTAATTGAAATTTTTTTATTATTATTAATAAATAATGTAGGAATATTACTATTACATAATAACTATAGGTGCAGATTCCCAAAATTTTTAAGAAGCCAGTGGCTCCTAAAAATAATCCAGTTGCCACATTGTGAAAGAAACGCATAAAAGCAATAGCATTATATGGAGAAAAAATTCAGGAGTTCAAAGTGAAAAATAATCTGCACATGCACAAAAGAATCACAGACTACTTCAAATATATATATTTCATTTAATCTCACAATTCTTTTAATTCAAAATCACTAATGTTCAGTAAAGGGCAAAATTAGCACTAGCCACCGGCCCAGTAAATGAGAAAAAGTGTGTAGTGAAAATTTTTCTATCAACGACCACTTTTTTACAAAGAGAGAATAAAATTTTCTTGCATTTTATCAAGGATTCTACTTTTTTTGGTTCCAATATATTTATATTAACATATTTATTTAGGCTATTCAGTTTTAGATTAATACTACTTATAGGAATTTTACTGTTTAGTATTTTTAAATAAAAAAGTGGCCATTAGTTTAAAGAAAGTGGCCACTTAAAAAATTCGTCCTACTGGCCAGTGGCCGCTAATGAAATTTCCCAGTTTTGCCCTATAATGTTCAGATAAACTTTATTTTCAACAGGAGGCAAAAGAGGAAAAAAACATTTCAGTGGGAAGATGGTGGCTTCTGATAATTATTTACTGTCACTTGAAAATAACTGCTGGGAAAAGTTTTAAAATCTTTAACAATGAGTTTTAAAATTTTAAAGTACTTGCTATGTGGATAGGAAAGTGGCGGGGGATAAAAGTGGAAATTTTTGAAAAAAGATAGGATTTAGATGATTTTTCTTTTTTTAAATGTGGAATTTGCCGAACCATGGAAGATTCTCATTTTTGGCAGCACAAGGATCAAACTTTCTTGGAGATCATCACAATAAAAGTTTATCAAATTCCATGACTTTTCCAGATTTTGGAAAAAATATTGAAATTTCCTGATTCTCCAGGTGATGTAGCAACCCTGAAATTATATCAAATTCGAAAAGGGACACATGCGAGAATACACAGTTAACTTCTTTTTTAGTTTTTGAATTAATTAATCAGGCATTTATCATAAAGGTAGATGTAAATAAATAAAACTTACTGCAACAAATTCTCCATCTCCAGCTCTCAATGCTTTTTCAATCTGAAAACGAAGAAAAACATTTCAATAAAAGTAATATTCACATTACACAAAAGTTTTCAGAAAAACACGGAAAGTTACCTTTAACATGCAAAATAAAAATGGAGAATAAAGGGAAGTACAATATTTCTTAATTTTTAGCGAATTATTTTGTTTGATATAAGGCCTTTAATTTTATGTATTTTTCAATATTGTAAATTTTAAGTTTTTTTCAATATTGTATAGCTTTATTCTAAAAAAGAGTAACTAATGCTGTAGTCAGAAAATAACCAGAGGATATACTTTTAGGGAATAGAGTAGATGTGCCAGTATTGTGCTGTCCTCTAAAAAAAACCCACTTTTTGAAATTTTCTCTATAGAAAATATAATAAAAAATACAAAACAATTTAAAGTAGCTACATTTTCACAGCTTGTTCTGACTAAGATTTTAATGTATAGTATTTTTGATTCTATCAATATATTACAAAATGGCATCCAATTAAACAAGAATTTGAAAAAAACCCACTTTTTCCTAAAAATAACCCATGTTACCTAAAAAAAACCCACATGTAAAAACGCTTCTAGAAATCAAAATATTAGACAGCAAAGTATTTCTTTCACAGGGTTCGTACACATTTCTTTAAATAAAAATCAAGTACTTTTAAGGACTTTCAAGGAGCAAAACCAAAAAAATTTAAGGACCTTCAAATTAAATAAACTAATAAATTATAACATGCATTTTTTAATAAAGGGTTTCTTTCATTTTTGTAAAACTTTTAAATATCCAAATGGACGGGAAAGGGGGGGGGGAATTTCACCATGTGGCAGTAGAAATTTAGAAAATTTTAAAATAATACACAGCAGAAGAAAAAACTAGTCAGATGTGCCAATCCCAAAACTTTCTTCTATCTCATACATGTTAATGCTACAAAATTCATTATCAGAGTGCCAAAATTAAATGGTCTATGCCCCTCATGAGGTTTCTAAAGATATAAAATTCCGTGCATTAGTTCTTGAGATACGACTATTGTTAAAACCATGCAAATCCTGCAAAATATAGCATAGCAGCACCACCTGTAGGGTGATTTACACCAAAACCTAATCAGCAACAACTTATGTAAACATCTAACTGAATCTGAAGTTTGATGAAAATCCGTGCATTAGTTCTTGCGATATAGCTATTGCAGAAATCGTGAAAAATGCAGCATAGCAGAACCATCTGTTGGGAGATTAACACCAAACCATAAACAGCACCTATAATTATCAAGGTATACCTGAATCTGAAGTTAGATGAAAATTCGTGCTTTAGTTCTTGAGATATAGCTATGGTGTAAATCATGAAAAATACAGTATAGCAGCACCACCTGTTGGGCGATTTACATCAAAAACTAATCAACACTAATTTATATTGAGGATTAATTGAATATAAATTTTTATTAAATTTTGTGCATTAGTTCTTGAGATACACCACCCACAAAAATTGTGTCACATACAGACAGAGTCAGACTCATTTTGTAAAAACATATTTCTCAGGATATCTGACCCAGGGGCGTAGCCACAGATATTTTTTCGGGGGGGGGGGGGGGGGGGGGGGGGAAATCCGAAAATTTCCCAACTTGAAACAAATTGCTCCAATTTTCGACTAAAATGATATGCACAACGTGTGTAATAATTATAATGATACTTTACATAAAAATTTCCTTTCCAAAGAAAAATTCTGAAACTGAAAACATAGAAATTCTAATTATGGGTTTGTTTACTAAAAAAATAAATACGCTTTTTACTTTCTTCTATCTTTACAAGAAGAAAGTATTGGATTCTTGAAAAAATTCGACTTCCGGTTTTAGACTGATTTATACGTTTTAGTAAGTCCTGAAAACGATTCGACTGTTTTTAAATATCTGTCTGTCTATATGTGATACAAATTTTGTGGGTGTTCTAACACAAGAACTAATGCACGAAATTTAATAAAACTTTAGAGATTCACTTATACAGTCGAACCTCATTAACGCGAACACTCAAGGGGAAACTTTTTTTTGTTCATATTAAAAGTAGTTCGTGTCATCGGAACTTAACTACATTACATACAACTGGACGAGGCAATCGGAAACAGTTCGTGTTAACGAGGTTTGACTGTACCTTGATAAAAATTGGTGCTGATTTGTTTTTGGTGTAAATCGTCCAACAGGTGGCAACTGCTATGTGACATTTTTCACGATTTACATGATTTTAGCGATAATTATATTTCAAAAACTGTTGCACGGAATTTGATCAAACATCATATTCTGTTAAACCTTGACATAATTTGATGCAGATTAGCTTTTTATGTATATCATATAGCAGGTGGCGCTGCTATGCAGCATTTTTCACGATTTTGCGATAGCTGTATCTCAAAAACTAATGCATGGAATTTAGTCAAACTTCATATTCCACATAAGTAGTACTTCCACATAAATAGATCCTTATTAGGCTTGGGTCTATACTGTACAAAGCTATCGTTTTTGTGCACTTTGAGTAAGGAATTTTGGTTGCAGACATCTAAGAGGCTGGGTGCCTAAATTGAATGATTTGTTTGAAAAATGCTATGCTTATATCTCCTTTTTAAATGCACACAATTCAACAAATCTATACCCTTTAGTGTTTGTTATTATAGGCAAAGAATTGTCATTTAATTTTGGCACTGTGATTGCACATTTTGAGGCATTAACATGTATGGAGTAGGAGAAAACTTTGGGATTGGCACATCCGACTAGTTTTCAATTAATATTAATTCTTGTGGTCTTCAAAGAAGCCCGCATGTTAATAACATCGCTTAGTTTAATAAAATTCCCTATTTCACTTTCATATTTTAAAAGCATTACGCTGTCATGTCTGTAATCCCTCATTGTAGCTTGCAATATATATTTTTTAAATTTTTATTTGACTAAAGATTCTTTCATTAGATGCAACGCCATAAAGATAAGCTGCTGTGAATGTTAAGGTACGAGTATATAGTTTGACGGCGTGACTCAAATAGTCTTTGAATTTCATGGCATGAGTAAAAGGTTTGTTAAGTGAGTTGGGATTTGGTTTATTTCTATTTGACTCTGCAAGTCATGTACATCCGGTTTCTCATATCCAAGTGGAAACATTATTAACTTTTACCTTGCACAATTGTAATTTAAATATGAAATGCATTGCTGCAATATTCTCTTGATAAAGGGAACATTGTCATTTAAGCCTATTACTAAATTCCCGAAATTTTCTTGTATTTCTTATAATTCTTTACTGTAAAACTTATGTGTATCAATGTCCATTGCTGTGCTATTATTTTTATCTATTGCCTTTGGTGAAACCGTTTTCCTACGGTGCTTTCGGAACTCAGCTTCTCCAGTCACATCCTAAAATTCATAATTGTTTGTGAGCTTGTCTGTAAAGAAATCTTTATTTCTTCAAAATTTTATTCAAGTGCAACGTGCCAGTGTTACAATGCATGTCGATTTTTTCTTCAGTTGATGGACTGCTTTCATGGTCATATTTCTATTCCAAATTAAAATCGCCCATTTTTTACCTTTTTCATCCTCGAATGCATTTTTAGATGCTCCAAAATCTTGCACGAAAACTCTTTTCCTATTATGAAGGGTTTCTTCGTGCTGAGATTTATAGTAAATTTTTAGAACAGTTTTAATAACAGAACACTGGATTTTTGGTTTAAAATTTTATAAACACATATGAATATAAACGAACAGGACTGATATACATTTCTGCACACAAATAAAAGTAAAATGTGACAAATTTATCTAAAGTAACGACTTCTTATATCCGCATTTGCTCATATAACGCTTTTTACTTGACAGCGAAGGGTTAACTAATTTTTGCGGTAAAAAAAATCATGAGAATGAGTAAAATATTGTCCAAAAATCGCAAAATTAGTCAAAAAAGTTGTGAAAACTCATCAAATCTTCTTGGCCATAGCTGTGTTTCAAGTAGGTTACTACATTCGTTTCTGTTGTGCTACAAGCACAGGTGCCAACCTCAAACTAATCTTCTGTAATACGTGCGCTAATTTGAACCTGGTTTAATACGTTTCCAACTAGAAATTATTTTAAGATATGAAATTAAATATATTCCACGTAGAAACCTGGAATTAAATAAATAAGCCTTCATGAAATAAATTTTCTGGTTAGAAATGTGGTTAACGTGGATCAAATTAATCCAGACATTACGGAAGATTAGTGCAAGGTTGGCAGCTAACAAGTGATCTCCAATTTTCAAAAGAAGCTGCAATCCCTTTGGATTAAAATAGCTGGATTCTCTTTTGGGAGGAGAAAAGGAGGTAGGGTGAAATTTTTGAGAAAGGAACAAAGTTTTGGAGGAAATAAAGGAACGGGTTAGTCAGTTATTGATGGACAGGAGTAGAGAAATTTAGGTCTGGTAGATGTACAATATTTTTGTAGAACTGAAAAATACAATGATAGATTGAGTGTGGCTGATTTGTTTTTGTATTTCTTTTGATAACTTAACTTGTTTACTGTTGCAGTACTCAAAATAATCACCAAAACAATAAAAATTTCGTAATTTTTTTACTATTACTTTTAAAAAAGAAAATGCCTCAAAAATCTAGAATTTCCCAACTCTAAGCTCAAATTTCCCAACTTCACATATATTGGGGGGGGGAGGCTCCCCCCCATACCCCCCCATGGCGACGCCCCTGATCTGACCCCTAAAACATGCAAATCGGTCGAAAAATTTCCCGAATCCAATACTTTCTTATTGTAAAGATAAACAAAGAGGAGAAACATAATTTTTTCTTATTATTGAGGGGGGGGGGGGGGTAGTTTAACAGACTTATAATTAACTTACAGTTTAAAAGACTTTAAATTTTGTATGCTTGGTAAGGAAGGAGAAGGGCGGGGAAACGTCAATTTCGGTGGAGGGGAGTAAAACTGTATGATCGATTATTTATTGTTACAATAAATTAACTAATGGAGCAGAAAAAGTTTAAAAAAAAAAAAACAATGATTTTTAAGATTTTAAACTTTATAAGTTTGGGGGGGGGGGGGGGCAAAGGGACAAGCATATTTTTTTTTTTATTTTTTAGGGAGGGAGGGAGTTTATTAAATGACTTATTTATTTATCTTACTAAAAATTTACAAGGAAAAAAAACTAAGAGGAGTTTTAAAGACTTTAAATTCCATGTGTTCTTTAAAAGTGTGTGTGTGGTGGTGGAGGAAGAGGGGGGGGGGGGGTTCAAAAGAAAAATTCCAATTTCGGGTGGGAAGAGAAATCTTGATTGATTATTTATTGTGGCAATAAAATGACAAAGCAAAAAAAAATTTAATTAAACGGTTTCGAAGAGTTTTTAAACTTTGAATACTGTGGGGGAGCAAAGAAAAACGGAAGAAGAAAAATTTTGAGGGTGAAATTCAGATGAAATTTTAATGAAATGAGATGGATTGAATTGTTACAGAAATTTAGGACAGATTATTTAGTCAGTATAAAGTAAGAAATAGAGTACATGGATGAAAGTTGCACTAAAGCCATTTTGTAACAGTTTTGTAGCAGCAAAAATCGAATTTTGAAGCAGTAAAATCTATTTTTGTAGCAGCAAAAATCTGATTTTGTAGCAGTAAAATCAATTTTTGTAGCAGCAAAAAATAATTTTGTAGCTATAAAAACTGTTTTTTGGAGCAAATTGAAATTCTAATGCTAATAAAAAATGCGTAATTTCGCGATCTTTTGATGAAATTTGCGTATTTCTTGCGATCTTTTGGCGAAATTCGCGTATTTTTCGCAATCTTTTGACAAAATTCGCGATTTTTTGACAAACTTCGCGTATTTTTTGCTATCTTTTGTTGAAATCAGTGTGCTGTTCGCTATTTTTTTTATGAAATTAGCATGTATTTGTTTTTAATCTTTTGACAAAATTTGTGTTTTTTTGTAACCTTTTGATGAAATGTGGTTTTTTTTTTCGAGATCTTTTAACGAAATTTGCGTTTTTTCACAATCTTTTGACCCCATTTTGTTCGTTTTTAGAAGTAATTGGAAAACCTTTTGACAAAATTAACGGGGTGTTTTTTTTGCTATGACAAAATTCGCATGTTTTTCGAGATCTTTTGACGAAATTTGCATATTTTTGGCAATCTTTTGACAAAATTCGCGTATTTTTGGCAATCTTTTGACAAAATTCGCATATTTTTCGCGATCTTTTAAGGAAATTCGCGTTTTTTCACAATGTTTTGACCCCGTTTTTTTGTTTTTTGACGAAATCAATTATCCTTTGACAAAATACACGTTTTTTCGCGATATTTTGACGAAATTCGTGTGTTTTTTGCGACTTTTTGATAAAATTTGCGGGGTTTTTTTTTGCCATCTTTTAATAAAAATAGCGTTTTTACGATCTTTTGATCGTGTTTTGTTCTTTTTTTGACGAAATTAGTGATCCTTTGGCAAAATTCGCGATCTTTTGACAAAATTTGCGCGTTTTTCGCGATCTTTTGACGAAATTTTCGCGATCTTTTGACTAAATCGTGCGTTTTCCGCGATCTTTCGACAAAATTTGCGTGTTTTTCACGATCTTTTGACGAAATTTGCATGTTTTTCGCGATCTTTTGACGAAATTTATGGTTTTTTGCGACCTTTTGATGAAATTTGCGGGGTTTTTTCGCCAACTTAAAAAAAAATTATCGTGTTTACAATCTTTTGACCGCGTTTTGTTCGTTTTTGACAAAATTAGCGATTCTTTGACAAAATTCACGTTTATTCGTGATCATTTGACAAACATCGTGTGTTTTTCGAGATCTTTTGACCGCGGTTTTTTGCTTTTTTTGACACAATTAGCGGCCTAGAAAAAGGTTAAAAATGGATTTTTTATTGTTTCTCGGATGGACGAAATAGTGCTAAATTTCATCTTGCCACTAAGTACGTTTTGGCGCAAAATGGAAAAAAATAGCAGTTTCGTAGAAGCTTGGCGCAGTAAAGCGATTTTGGCTTCGTCTGGCGCAGGTCTTACATCCCTGAGAGTAGAAAAAGGTTTAAAAAAAAATGAAGTTTTTAACTTTGATATTATGAATGGGGAAGTGAAATTTCAGAAGAAGGGGAGGCAAGGCGGGATTAAGATTTTTTAAAAATCAGAAATTAAAAGAAATGCAGAAGAGTTCCACCTTTGATTAAGAATTAATATGAGAGAAAAATTAAGCACTTTTAAGGACTTTTTTCAGATTTTGCATGAAAATAAGTACTTTTAAGCACCAAAAATTTTTTTTGAAAAATGTAAGCACTTTTAAGGACTTTCAAGGACCGTACGAACCATGTTTCATTATTAATTATTTTTAAAACACAATTCTGCAAAAAAAAAAAAAAAGAAAAAAAAATATATTAAAAGTAAATTGAAGGATTTACAAATGAAAAAATAAAATGTAATTTTTTGCTAAATTCTCCCCAAACTTTTCTAATTTCTTGATATGAGTAAATTCCGTAGCATTATTGGTCCATAGAAACATAAAATTTAAATTGGTATTCTTAGCTCTATATTTGTAAAAATCTAGAACCATTTAAAAAAAAAATATTGAATAAAAACTAATAAATTTTAACTGAGGTTGGAATCGTTATTGTAATTTTTGTACACTGTATGTCGGGCTTTGTTCATCTGGTGAAACCCTATTCATTTCATTCCTCTGTCTGTCTGTTTGTCCGTCACAGAGTTCGTTCTCAGAAACTGTATAAGTTAGAGACTTGAAATTTTGCATACTTGTACCTGAATATCCAAAATCACAAAATTTTTAAAAGGTCTTATATTAATTTAATTAAATGAATTAATTTAATGACATTTGACCAGCTTTGTTATTTAGATTTTTAAAACATAATCTTTAGTCTTTTTCGCTAGTTGTCATGTGACCCAAAATCACTTGTAACTCGATAAGTAATTTATTTATCAAAAATTTAAAACTCATTTTGATTTCAAATCACTTGGTCAACCCTGTCAATTTTGTGCCTTTACGTTTAAAAATGAGGTGGTAAATGTGTCAAAATTTCAGGCTTGTTGAACTTGTTGACTTGAAAATCGCCTTAAGTAATAAAATTTGCATTAAAAAATAATAATAATGATTAAAATAAAATAAGCTTGTAAACATTAAAACAATGGACGAAATACAAGTAAAGGATATCTTTGTGTATTTAAAAAAGAAAAAAAAAAAAAGTGGATGGGTTTTATTTTTGCTATAACAAAGGAGGGAAGGAGGGGTATAACACACTTCAAATTCTTAGAAATACTAGAATATGCATTAAATTTGCATAATTTATTATTTTTTCACGTTTAAAATGAATATTTAAAAGAAAAAATGTATTTTCCATCATTTATTTATTTATAAAAAAGTGGGTGTTTTTTAGTTCCCGCATGGGTTTTTTTTACCTCTGTTTTCAAAAGGTCACAAACTGACCCAAACATAATATAATCAGCTGAAAATGGTGCATTTTATTCACATATTAATGGTTTAACATAAAATCATCTAAAAATTGATGCACATCATTGTTAACATGTCGTATTATAACAAGAAAAACTGAGAAAATGAAGCTCTTTTTTCGCTAGAATTGTGTATTATTAGCTTTTTTTAAAAAAAAACTAAATAAGCATCTCGTAAGTAATTTTAAATAATTTTATTATTGTAAATGGCATATAGAAACAGGACAATAAGAAAATTTTACTTCAGTGATTTTTTTTTAAAGAAAATCTAGGGTGGGTTTTTTTTAGGATACATTTTCCTGTGGGTTTTTTTTAGAGGACAGCACTAATGGACACCCTTCCAGTAATAGACACTCCTTGATGTTTTTGGTTCATTAAAAAATAACTAATAAATATTTAGCTTTAATTATTTTTTTTATAATTCCACCTTGCATGTTTTATAAAACTGGGTTGACACTTTTATTCAAACCAATCAGGAAGCAGAAAATAATGTTTCAAAGTTTTGGTGTTTTTCTGTGAAAATCTTAATGAACAAGCTAAGAACTGGCTTCGTTTAATTAATTTATAGGATCATTTATTTTCTTGCAAAATTTTAATGTTTTTGTTTGAGTAGCAATAGAAAGCTTAGAATTTTATATACTAACGGCTATTTACAAAATTTCATGTATTTTTAAGGTTTTAAGAGGGGGTGTCCAGTACTGGGATGCTTAATTAGTCATTTTACAGTAATGGACACCCGACATAGACATTGCTGAAAATGCAATTTCAGTGATGTTTATAGTGCAAAAAATATTTTGAATTAACTGCAAACTAAATAATCAAATTTAATTTTTAAATTATGCTTACCAAAATGTAATAACACCGAAACTTTTATAAATAGCTGCTTTTAAGTTATTTTATATATCTTTTTTATGTATACCTTGCATATTTTACAATCTGGCAATCAAACCAGCCAGGAAGCAGAAAATATTGTTTAAGGGCACAGTCAAAGAGGGGCTTGTAGGGCTTAATCCCTCCATTTAAATAAAAACAAGTTACAGAAGCTATTAAGAATCTATTTTCTGTCTTAAATGTTTCCTTATTCACCTCTGAACACCCCCCCCCCGTCCCCCCCCCCCCAAAAAAAAATGAAAGTTATTGGTAATATTCATGAAACTAGTAAATCTGCAGATCAGTGGCCTCAAACATCAGTTCTACAGTTTTATTTTGAAATTATTTTATTTAGTATTTAAAATATTCAACATACAATATAGTGAGACAAAACTAAACACTAATATTCCAAAACTTTTTTTTTAATTACCTTTTAAATCCCCCACTGTTTCAATAATTTGACAGCTGTAATTGCCTGATATTTAGTATTTTAAACTATCCATCTAAAGTAGTTAAAACAGCGATTTTCTGATAATTACAATAATTGATGCAAACAGTAAATGAATATAACAAATATTTTATTAATTACTGGTATCCTAACTGTTAAATTTATTTGAAAATAACTATTTTGTTTCATTAGTATGTAGCCATTAAATTCTGGTTCTAAATACAGTCACGAAAACAATTATATTTATTACTTTGGTACTTTTCAGTTAGCCGGGCACCAGTGTTATATTTACATTCATATATACATATATATGCACATATATATATGTACACACACACACATAAATATATGCATACATATGTATATATAGTACAGTCGAACTCGGTTAAGACGCGTTTCAAGGAAGTGGACAAAAGCCCCGTATTAAGCGGGATCGCGTATTAAACATGATTTGTATAATGTTGCAGCAACTGGCCTAATTTACACATCTAATCGTCTCAATGAACTTTAGAGCTTTCATTTATAGGTTTACGGTTGAAAATTGTGCCTTTATACGTATATTTAGATTTCAATTTAATTGTATTCAACATATTGTTTCTTTTTATAGGACCGACTGGAATAATAACTAAAAATAAATATGGATTCAAACATGGTTTTAATGTCGATTAATTGGTTACAACCAAAGAAAAAATAAAAAAAATAATTTTCTTTCTAATTTTTTTAACAGAAAGAAAAAAAGATTAAATCTTCAAAGCACAATCCAGTTGCTAAAATCATATTTAGTACTTGTGATAATGAGTACCATTATAATCTGTCTTTTTTAATATAAAAAAGTATCTTTTTTGCATTTTAAGCGTGATTTTTTTACCTCATAGGACAGAAAATCTATCGCGTATTAAACATGATATTTTTGCATTAGCCTTATGGGCGATGTTCAAGGGACCAGAGAAAATCCGCGTATTAACCGTGAGCATCTTAACCGGGTCCGACTGTATATGCACATATACAGTATCGGACCTCTTATCCAGCATTCTGAAAACCGGAATGTTCTGAAAACCGGCACTTTTTACTATCTCATCGTAGATTTAAAAAAAAAAAAAAAAAAGGCTATAATTTAAAAAATATTTTTAGCTTAGAATTTGGTCTTTCTTCTATTTTTTAGCTCCATCTGATTATCAAGGGAAAAAAATAATGCTTTAGCCATATCTTACTGTTAAAGGACAAAAAGAAAGAAAAAAAAATCCATAAATATCGAAACGTAACCTCAAAGAAGTTTGTTTCTATTTTTCTAGGGCTTTTAACGTTCGTTGAAAGAATGAACGAGATAAAAAGCATACTTTCCTGCTTCAAGGTCAAAGGGCAGAATGTTAGTAAGTCAAGAACGAAACGGTACTCTTTTCCCTACTAATTATTTAAAAAAAAAAAAAATCTATCTCCGTTGCTAATTGTCCCATTGAGTTCAAATTTTCAGCAAGTTCAAATAATAATAAATTAGATCACTTACCAAATTTATATTAAAATGCAGTAAGTTTTCAGAAAATTAGAACACCCCCTACCCCCCCCAAAAGCCTAATCTCTCAGCCACTTCAACAACAACAAAACTGTGTAGCGTGTTTTTAATCGTGATCGGAGAAGTCTTACGTTATCAGTTTGAATCTGATAACTTTCTTAGTTATGCAGAAAGGGTTCATTATTACCGTGTGATAACTGAGGCAATGCAAGTGAATCATACAGAAGTTAATTTTTCAAGCTTCCGTGTGCTTTTTCCGGAAAGGAGAGATGTCAAATAAATTAAGAAATTGCATCCTTTGTGATTACTTTTATTTTTAATTCGGCAACAATTACTTTATCAAATACAAATTTAAATTTAATAATAAGAGTTATTTTGATCGACTTCCTGATGACAGGAAAATAGGCTAAGAATCACTTTCCTGTTTCACTGTTACATCAATTACCCCCCCCCCCTTTCTTTCATGACAGATTTTGTAGCGATCAGGTATCCGGCAATCGGCGTTTCCCGAGCATGCCGGTTAGTTACGCTTTTACTCATACAGTGGAGAGGTGATTTTTGCCGATGCTATATTTATGTTTTTGGCATGGATCCGAAAACCGGAAAATTCTGAAATCCGGAATCGGATGGATTTCTATGATGTCGGATAATGGGTCCTATACTGTATATGTATATATGAATGTAAATATAACACTGGTGACCACTAACCGAAAAGTACCATTACTTTTTATGGGATGTCCATTACTGGAACAGAGGGTGTCCACTACTGGGCCAGAGGGTGTCCATTACTGGGCTTTTGATATATTTCTGTTATTTAAAATTAAATTTCGATTCATATTGGAAAATGAGACTATAAGAATGGTTAAATATTGTTGATAGGTTAACATAATATTGAAAAATCTGGAATATAATAATTATAACTATTAATAAAAAAAAAATTAAAGAAATTCCTTAAGGGTGTCCATTACTGGCACATCTACCCTATTATGCTATACCTTACTTACGTTTACATGAGAAACAGAGGGTCATATCGAGATTCTTAAAAAAATCTAGAAGGTATGAGGTATGCCACATATACCCTCCACTATATACCTGTTTTCACAGTATCATTTAGAAAACTAGACAAAAATTAATGTTAGAAAACAATTCCATTCAATATTACTAAATAAGTGCTCCATAGTGTTTTAATAACTTTAATTACAAAGAAAATTGATTATCTTGCAAAAATGATTTATTAAAATCATATTTTATGCCATGTCAGATATCACAACCTTCAGGTTCTGTTAAATCTGAATACATTATAAACAATCAAAATGCTAGGGTAGATGTGCCAGTAATGGACACCCTTAAGGAATTTCTGTAAAAATTATTTTTTTATTAATAGTTATAATTATTATATTCCAGTTTTTTCAATATTATATTAATCTATCAACAATATTTAACCATTCTTATAGCCTCATTTCCTCATATGAATTGCAATTTAATTTTAAATAACAGAAATATACCAAAACACCCAAAAGCCCAGTAATGGACACCCTCTGGCCCAGTAGTGGACACCCTCTGTTCCAGTAATGGACACCCCATAAAAAGTAATGAATATAATTGTTTTTATGACTGTATTTAGAACCAGAATTTAATGAAAACCTACTAATGAAACAAAATAGTTTTTTTTAAATAAATTTACAATTAGGATACCAGTAATTAATAAAATATTTGTGATAATCGTTTACTGTTTGCATCAATTATTGTAATTATCAGAAGACCGATGTTTTAATTATTTTAGATGGATAGTTTAAAACACTAAATATCAGACAATAACAGCTATCAAATTATTGAAACAGTGGTGGATTTAAAAGGTAATAAAAAAAAAGTTTTGGAATATTAATGTTTAGTTTTGTGTCACTATTTTTAACAATCTTCTAGAGATTACTTGATATATCATTTATAATAATTAATATTACAAATATGAAAGAAATGATATTGTGAGTTGAATATTTTAAATACTCAATAAAATAATTTCAAAATAAAACTGTAGAACTGATGTTTGAGGCCACTGATCTGCAGATTTACTAGTTTCGTGAATATTACCTATAACTTTCATTAATAGTATTACATTTTTATTTATTTTTTAATAAGGAAACATTTAAGACAGAAAATGGATTTTTAATAGCTTCTGCAACTTAATTGTTTTTATTTAAACGGAGAGGGTTTGGTTTTGGTTTGTGTTTATGACGGCCGATTATCAACACGTGGGATATAGGCCCTGGGGGGAGTGCCCTTCGTGGGGGTCTTTCTAAGGGAACCTAACCCGTATTTACGCATGGGAAACCACAGTTTCGAAGAAAACCACGAAAACTCCGAAACGGTTAGGCCGACGGGCGCGATTGGGTTTAAACGGAGAGGGATTAAGGCCTATGAGCCCCTCTTTGACGCCTCTCTTAAACAGTATTTTCTGCTTCCTGGCTGGTTTGATTGCCAGATTATAAAATATGTGAGGTATATATATGTACTACACAAAAAAAAAAAAAAATAATAATAATAAATAAAATAAAATATCAAAATTTTATTAATCACATAAAATAACTTAAAGCAGCTATTTATAAAAGTTTTGGTGTTATTACATTTTAGTAAGTATAATTTAAAAATTAAATTTGATTATTTAGGTTTACAGTTAAGCCAAAGTATTTTATGCACTATAAACATTACTAAAATTGCATTTTTAGCAATGTATACATGGGGTGTCCATTACTGGAAAATGACAAATTAACCATCCCAGTAATGGACACCCCCTCTTAAAACATTAAAAAGAAATGAAATTTTGTAAATAGCCATTAGTATATAAAATTCAAAGTTTTCTATTGCTACTCAAACAAAAACATTCAAATTTTGTAAGAAAATAAATAATATATAAATTAATTAAACGAAGCCAGCTCTTAACCTCTTCATTAAAATTTTCACAGAGAAACAGCAAAACTTTGAGACATTATTTTCTGCTTCCTGATTGGTTTGATTAAAAGTGTCAACAATAACACAGTTTTATAAAACATACAAGGGGGAATTATAAAAAAAATAATTAAAGCTAAATATTTATTAGTTATTTTTTTATGAACCAAAAACATCAAGGGGGGTCCATTACTGGAAGGGTGTCCATTACTGGCACATCTACCCTATATAATTTTTAATAACAAAAATTTATGTGAACGTGATTACTAGTAAATTTGCAATACCGCAAACGATCGCATTCTCTTTAGAAAAAGAATTTCTAAAAATACATACATACAAATATTCTTCTAATACAGTGTAAACCTATTAAATATACATTAAATCAAAATTATGACACTGCAACATGCAATCTTCACAAAATGAAACTGGAAATGTAACCACTTACATCGTTTAAATATTGGTTTAAAGACACGTAAGCCATCAAGAAAATAGATTAAAAAACTCTCAAGAAATTAAAATAAAAAAAATTATTGATTTAATTAGACGCAGATTGTGTTTTGAATTATTGAAACAAAAATCAACAAATATCCAGCAGCACCAGCCGTTCACGCTTACGAACTATTCGTTATTTCAGCAACAGCACTTTTCTATAAAAATATGCGCAAGCGCATAAATAGCGCAGAGCTCAGTGTGTTTGGGCAGCGCTGGTTTGGGTTGGTATCGTTTGTATCGTAATCGATGCTATGCCGACGTCATCTCAGATGCTGATATGTAGCTCCGGTTTGGTTTGTATTAATGGAATGTTTTGTCTTGAGTGTTTGTCATTAAAGTCCTATGTGTTTTTAAAAAGTGTTTTCTCTCTACCTTTTATATATAAGTATTGAAGAATTATTTTTGTTGATCGTTGAAGTAAAAGTAGCAACATGGAAGGATTATTAAAACCCCCGAAGTACAGCGCCTACAGTGTGGAAAACGGCTATAAAATAGTGCTAAAAAATTCAATCCCATAAATGTACAACGATGCTGAATAACAAGATGTCGATCGTAGCGTCATCGTAGTGATTTAAAAACGATAGTCATTCTAAAAGAGACTCTTTAACCTATTTCACGTCATTCCTTAACTAAATTAGCTTATAACAGACTAAAATATCTTATATTTATAGTTTCCGATATTTAACATTCTATAATTTTTGAAAACACAGGGTTTATATTGAAAAGAGTTGCGAGATGGCGCTCGTATCAGCATATTGTCGCTGAGCATTGTTGGAGATTTATGGGATACAAGTTTTTAGAACTTTTTAAAGCATTATAGGAATAGCCATTTTCCACAGCAAAATTTGACTTTCCATAAGACTTATGCTCGTATTCACCATCTACCTCGACCTAGAAAATCTCTGTCGAACGCTCAAATGAAATTCACGATATCATTTGATTGGACATTATCAAGGAGACGCCCAATCAGGATTAAAGGTGCATACCGTTTGAGCGTTCGACCGAGGTTATCGCTATAACTCGGGGTCGAAGTAGTTGGTGAATACGAGCGTTAGTTAGGCATTGGTTCGAAATCCGACAATTTCATTGGCTGTTGGGGAACCGAACTTCTTTCCCTGAAAGGAAGAAATCCATTTTACGAGTAACAGCGCTGCTACTCATTTCATCAAATGTATTTCTTGATAATAATAACTTGATGCATTAAAAAAAGCTTATGTATTTCTCATACTGAGCACGGAATCAATTGTTATACAGTTAATAACATAATATATATTAATTATTAAATTTGATATAATTTCCTAGTAAGAAAATTATTAACAATTCTAAAACAACATTGACTTAGGTAAATTATGATAAAATAATGAGATTGTTATAATAAGCTGCTTAGAACTTTTTTTTTTTTTTTTTTTTAATTTTTTTTTTAATTATTTATTTACTCAGATGTTTGCAATCAGTATTAAAGTTCTAGCAGCTTAGCTAAAAATAAGTAATTGAAGTTCCATCTAGATATATAAAAATATTTTTCTATGTCAGTTTAAAAGATACTATTATTACATTTAAATAGATATTTTATTTTAATTATATACCATTAGCTCCTAAGTGGTATTATGTAGTAAAATTTAATCACAATAATATATTTCGAATAAAAATTGTAAAGCAACTGATAATAAATTAATAAAGAAAGAAAAAACAAAAATCTCCATAATAATAATAATAATCGTTATTTTAAATATATATATATTGCAACTAATAGCAAAATATTTTTCATTGTTCATGTTTGATGTATATTACATTTTTATTGCAACATATATATATATATATAATAAAACTTTTTGCAAATAATTATTAAATCACAGATATATATATATATATATATATATATATATATATATATATATATATATATATATATAAAACCATTAATTAAACATAACCTACCACCATCAAAAACCGTAATATCATGAATTAAAGCTGTAAGTATAAAAAAAGTGCCAAATAATTTATTATAAGAATTATTATGGAAGAAAAAAAAAAGAAGAAAGTGGACACCGACAAATAATGGAAAAGCTTATATATTGAATTACGTTTTCAAGGGCACAGAATTCAATGATATAAGCAATATGGTTGTTTTCTGTGAGAAAAAAAAGCTAAAGCTAAAAATTATTTTTCTCTGTGCCCGAACAACCATTATAATCATGTGAATAGATTAAAAATGAAAACAGAATAGAAACAAATAATATGAAATGGAAAAAGCAATAAAACCAGTTTAAATATTTATAGGATATCAAATAGAAATAATACACAACATACCGATTAATATTTCAGTATTTTTCAATATATCCACTCGCACATGGCTACCATAATAAAGTAAAGATTAAGGTGAATAAAACAGTTAAGAAATCACAATAATTGATACCAAAGCGAGGGGTCTCTCAATGGGAGAAATCGTGTACGAGATTACGGAATCACCTTGATTACAGCTGATTTAGCGGATTACTATGATTACATGTGATTATACCTGATTACACCTAGATTACATGTGATTATACCTGATTACACCTAGATTACATGTGATTATACCTGATTACACCTAGATTACATGTGATTATACCTGATTACACCTAGATTACAGCTGTTTACACTTGATTACAGTTGATTTCACTTGAAAATACGTGATTAAATTGCTAAAATTTATGATTTAACAGTTTTACTCGATTTTACTGCCTTCCAAACATCTGTTTTTTTTTTTTTTAAAGATTTGTCCAAAATAAGAAATAAGTATGAAGCAGGACGGTGATTTACCTATCACTGTTCTGCCGACAGTGGCGTAGCTAAGGGGGTGGGGTCTGAATCTCACCCCAAATGATGGGCCCGTACACTAAATCATGAATAATAAAAGTAGTAACTTGTGCTAAAACGCCAATTTTTTTTGTTTTTTTTTGCATGTTAACTTTTTAGATTTGTCCAAAATAAGAAAATAGTATCAAGCAGGACGGTGATTTTCTTATCACCGTTCTGCCGACAGTGGCGTAGCCAAGGGGGTGGGGTCGGAATGTCCCCCTCTAACGATGAGTCCGTACACTAAATCATGAATAATAAAAGTAGTAACTTCTGCTAAAAAGGCAATCTTTTTTTTCTTTTTTTTACATGTTAACATTTTAGATTTGTCAAAACTAAGAAAATAGTATCAAGCAGGACGGTGATTTGCCTATCACCGTTCTGCCGACAGTGGCTTAGCCAAGGGGGTGGGGTCGGAATGTCCCCTCTAACGATAGGTCCGTACACTAAATCATGAATAACAAAAGTAGTAACTTCTGTTAAAACGGCAATTTTTTTTTCTTTTTTTTACATGTTAACTTTTTAGATTTGTCCAAAATAAGAAAATAGTATCAAGCAGGACGGTCATTTGCCTATCACCGTTCTGCCGACAGTGGCGTAGCCAAGGGGGTGGGGTCGGAATGTCCCCCCTCCTAACGATGGGTTCGTACACTAAATCATGAATAAGCCGTTTTAGCAGGTATAATTTTAAAGTGTTTTTTTCGCCAGAACCATTATTTTTTTCCGTTTAATACAGGATTCCATTATAGACGTTTTCCCATGTATTCTCTAAAATTTATCCACTGTATAATAACCAAGGTTGGATCCAGCACTCAATTTAGAGGAGGTCATGGCTCTTTTTTTTTTGTGTGTGTGTGTGTGTGTGGGGGGGGGGGGGTTACACCACTTCATGATCAATTTTTATATTGAAGGCTATTCTCAAATTAAAACTGACGATTTTTCTGATACGCGAAATCATTTACATTCCTAAATACAAAATATTTGCAGTAGTATTCGTTAATATATATATATATATAGATTTTATTGAGATACCAAGAAATCGTAGCATTTCCCATTTTCTTGTAAATGCGAAGAATGATTCAGAAATGTTGTCAAATTAGCATTTTAAGCCAATTTTTAGGACTTGAGAGCCACAGAAATGTCATCATGAGAGAGCAATTTGCATTCGCGTCCGGAAATTTAGTTTAAAATGCCAAATTTTATGGAATTTTTGGTAAGATTCTTCGCTTTTATTGAAAAATGGAAAACAGTTTCGATCACATAGTTTCCGAATAAGAGCACTTTCAAATTTCTTGAGATTAGTAATATTTTAACGGATGTATCAGAAATTACCTAATTTTGATTTGAGTAGAGGTTTAAAGAGTCAGAGAGATTCGCATTGTTGAACAAACTTCGGAGGAGGGTGATTGAAAGAATTTAAGATATATTTCATTTTTTAATAACTTTTAGCATTTTTCTGTTGTTTACGAGGGTGTGGGTCATGACCCCCGTCTCCTTCCCCTTGGATCCGTCACTGATAATAACCGCTTGAGAGCATAAATGTACTATAGTTAAATCTACGACATTAGAACATGTCTGTAACGAAGCGTGCCATAAATGGGAAAAATTTAAAGTTTGACGAAATTAACACTGTACAATTTATACCCGCTAATATAAAAATCTATGTAAAATGGAACATTTATCCAGACCTTTGCGATTCCTTCTTTGTAGCCAGTAAAGCCTGTGAAAAATTAAAAACAGAAACATTTCATGATCCCGATTATGAAAGGATGGATAATCACAGAAATACTCTGGCTAAAGCGGATACCTGTTTAAAACGGTATTTTTCCGATCTCTAGTAATTCCGTTTTGAGAGATGTTATTGTAACTAGATAAAGTGTAAAACTTCATCAACGGAGAATTTGGTGGGACCAATGTTGCTAAAACTTACAGTAAAAAACAGGGCCGAAACTAGGGGGATGCAGAGGGGTCATGTGCCCCAAGCGTCAGAACGAAAGGCGAGGAAAGGGGTGGGGGCGCCAAATGAAGATTTTATGTTTCATTTCATACAAAAATGTATGTATATTATATATATATATATATATACATTAAAGACAAAGTAACTCGCAAGCTAATGTTAAACCTATGGGAGCGTTCTTTTCAAATTTGTGAAACTGAAAGTAACTTTATATATAAAAAAAAAATCTGCAACCAAAATCGAAAAATTAAACACTAACCTTTTAGAATTCAATCATTGGTTTTCAAACATTACATCTTCGGCAAATGTCCTTTAATGCTTTTTTGTTTTAATTTTGTCCGCAATAGAACATTGAACTGGAATCTTCAGAACGTTTTGTTATCCAAATCAAATTATAAAAAACTCTGCATCCTATACAATGAATTTAATAAACTCTACTCTTTCATCAAATATCGCTTTTAAAGAATCTTTTTTTTCTATGGTGTTTCTGCCTGTTTATCTTCGTGAACTTTTATTGAACTTTATTATTTTCCTCATTCCTAAGCCTTTCGTATTTGTAAATAACTTTAAACACTGTTTTCATTTTGTTTTTATTTTAATTTTTGTGTTTACATAGAAGTCATGTGTTATTTTTGTATATGTCTATACTTTCTGTTTTCTTTATGATTTTGTGTTTACTTATAAGTCATATGCTTGTAAATGACTATAATTGCTGTTTCTTATACTTTTATCTATGGTGCTTGGATGCCATAGTTTTCGTAATACAGTCGGCCCCACTTAATCGGGTAACGGATAATTGCATACCCCGCTTATATGCATAGAATGCCGTGGAACAAAAACGCTCCCCATAAGGTTAATGTTAAATATACTCGTTTTATCGCATAACAATCCCCGGTTAATTGCATAAATATCTCCAGTCTAGTAACCCGCATTTTATAAATTCCTGTTATAGTGATGAATGGGAAGAAAGGAAGAACTTTTTGTTGTTGTAACAATGGTTTGTTATATCTACGGTCGAAGAACAGAAACCGTCGTGAAAGAAGACTTTATTATCTAAATTCTAGGAAACGCATAGGAGTGTTGAATTTGGACAATTATGTTTTTCTTGTCTTTTAAAGCTTGTCGTACATGCAGTGACTCAATATGCTGGGGGTACTTTTTGGAAAATCCTGGAATCGGGGGAAAATACAATCGGGATGGTCAAGAGAATAAAGGAACAATATTTAGCGCCGGAAATTGAGAAATACAGTATCCGAGGTAGGAAAAAACAAATTTCCCTAAAAGATTTTTTGTGTAGGCAACAACAACGAGAAAAAAAAGTGATAAATTGACAAATAATTGGAAAATAAAATGAATTTATGCAGAATTTATTTATTTTCAAAGGTATGATTTAAAACAAATTTTTTTTTATTTTACTTTCATTTTAATTTTACATACATTATAATGAAAAACTAAACCATGTAACGTAAATAGTGTAATAATACATTATACCTTATTCCATATATTGTTATATAGAGAGTAATAATAAATTATTTAAAATTAATAATTAAAATCTAAATTATTAAAAGAATATTTTTTAAATTATTATGTAAATGATGTTCATTAATATTTATCATATCTGTGGTATATAATCAATTGATAACGTATACTGCTAACATTAATGGCTGTCCTCGCTTAAACGCATAACCCGCTTAAATGCATACAATTCAGTGGAACCAACTGTATGCAATTAAGCGGGGCCGACTGTGTTTCAATATATGTGTCGCTGTTTTCTGGGTCAGTTTTCTTGGCTGATTGCCGGAGGGGTTTCTTCTGCCAGGGGTTCATGCATTTGCCATTTTTTGGTTGGCTCCCTGGTAGAGTGATTGTAGCCCTTGTAGAATTCATTCTCAGCTATTTACAGAAGAAAATAAAATCATTTGAAACTATTAATATGCAAGTGAGAAATTTTTAAAAGAACGCTATCATAGGTTTAACATTAGCGGTCCAGTTTCTTCCGCGTGAATAGTGTAAGCTCTTAACTCTCAAGCTAATGTTAATCCTATGGGAGCGTTGTTTACATATTTCCTTGTAGCATTTTAATTATTATTAAATGATTTTTATTTTTAAAGACTTTTTTTTCTTTTGCATAGGGTATCTGCGGTCGACAACTTTTATTGTGCGTGAGGAGGGGGGGGGGGGTCAAAATCCATATTTGTTCCGGGCTCAAAAAAGGCTAGTTTCGGCCCTGGTAAAAAAAATGAGTTTACATGAATACAAAAGCGGCACACTTAACATAATTTGGTGAATCTTAATTTATTTTATAATTCTATATCGAAAATTATCACCAATAGATTTAAATCTCCTACTTGAAATAGAAAAAAGTAATGTCATTGTTGGACTAGTTATTGTGAAGTTTTATTGAACTTGTTAGTTATTGCGATGTTTTGCTCGAAGTTGCGAATTTCAAAATACCTGTAAAAACCCGAATGTGATTATTCTGTTCTAAAACATGCTGATACGCTCTTTGTTGCAACAACGTCATAATTCAAAAATCGCGATTTTTTAGTTTTGATGTTGAAGTAAATGATCGATATATTATTTCAACTCTGTGAAATTTTTTGTCAATCAGCAAACAAGAAACAGGAGGCGAATTTTCTGAAGTTTTATGATCTGTTTAAAATCGTAGAATCTTTGTCAAAAGATGACTTTGATAAAATTTTCTTTTGTTACACACACAGAGCTTTAGGCAAGGAAGTGTGTGTGTGTGTGGGGGGGGGGGGGGGTCTGGATGCTTTTCTCGAATGAGGTACGAGTTTACTGAATAAATCATATGCATACAGTCAAATCCGGTCAAATCTGTTGACTACCGTAAAGATTGGTAAAAAATTTAGTTTTTGTCAGGTTTTCGACTTAGCTTTCATAATAGTATGGTATTTATTTCATTTTCCTTTAAGGCAAGATTCCGTTATAGACAGGTTCATTTTTCACAGGGTTAGAGTATACAGTGTATATGTATAGGGGAATGAAGTTTTAAGTTAAATAAAAGCTTATAATATATAAATAGTTTCTCTTTTGCAATATCTTCTAAAACAGTTGTCGTTTTCTACTTTAAAGTATACACATTTGGGGAGCATACTTGTATATGCTGTATATTCTAGCAAATATCGCAAAGCTCAAATAAACATATTTACACACAGAAATGTTATTTAATAAATAACTGAAATAGTTATGCCACAATAATAAGTAACATTTGCATTAACAAATATTCTGGATTTATGTTTGAGCTGTGTGTTAAATGCTGAAATACATGGTATATGTTACTACTAAAAAACAATCTAGGTTATTTAACCCTTATTTACATTTTATTTCCGTAGAAAACTTTTTTTTTTAACGGTGTCTATACTCAGCCTTTTTATATTATAGAGATTCTAAAATCCTTTTCTAATCTACAAAGTTATTTTAGTAATACATTCAATTACAGAGAATTATAAAAAATTATAAAGTAACCTATCATAAATTAATAAAGATTTTTATGTCTCAAGGATAATTTTAAAATAAAAAACCTTTAATATATTAATTCTGATAATTTTGCATTTATCTGTTACTATAGTAACAGACAAATTTAAAATGATCAGAACTTTATGAAGTTCTAACATGAAAATACTTTTGATGTAAGCCTAGGAAATTTATTATTGCATTTTAATAAATGTTTACTTTAATTATTAAAAAATAGATTAACTGATTTTTTTTATTTAATTATTTAATTTATTTTAAAAATCTAATTGCTAAAAAAAATTACAAAAGAACTGGTAATAAAGATCGACTGATTTTAACTGACTTAATAAAAATCAAAACAAAACTCTAAAAAAGTGAAAACGCCAGCGGAAGGACAGAACACGCAACTTTAGTATTACAAATGCAAAATCTTAACCAGCCCTAGTCTTGACCATTGGGCTATATCATTCAGACGTTTGAGATACCAAAATACCATGTGCCGGCATTACACAGTATTTTACTCTTGTACTTGTCCTTTCAGGGAAAGAAGTTCCGTTTAATTTCATTGGCTATCGGTGAAGCGTCAGCCAATGAAATGGCAGGGTTTCACACTAATGCTAAAAGTCTTATGGAAAGTCAAATTTCGCTTTACCACACTGTATCTTCTAGGCGCTGTACCCGAAGTGTCTTAGCTTTGATGGAAATGTTTCAGAGCACTGGAAAAAATGGATTCAACAGTTTAAAATATTTCTCATTGCATCAGGAAATGATAAAAAAGATGCGAATGTTCAAGTAGCGATATTTTTGAATGTAATTGGAGAAAAAGCACTTGAAAAATAGACGGGTTGCACATGACGTCACATGTCTGAAGTCGCTTCGTATGTCGCCCAAATATAAGGCGAATATGGTACTCTCCATTTGATTTTTTAATCTTATTTGCACTATAATAATAAAAATAAGGAAGCTCTAAATTAAAGAGAAAGATAACACGTGCTTTTAACGGCAAACGGAGAGTTCTGTGCTCCACGTGTGTGCTCCAGAAGCTATAGTATCAGTCGTTGCTAATAGCAACGTGACGTCAATGCAAGGGGTCTTTGATTTATCAGAGAATCATAAAGGAAATTTAACCAAAGTTATCGAAGCCTTTGAAAATTATTGTACACCGAAGTCAAATGAAAGTGTTGATCGTCATATATTTTTTACTAGAATTAACAGATATCTGAATCTTTTGATGAATTTTTATCTAGCCTGAAGAAGCCCAGTTCGACTTGTGGATTTGGCGATTTGAAAGACAGTTTAATCAGAGATAGAATAATTAGCGGCGTCATTGACAAGAAATAGGAAAGATCGTCTGCTGCGTGAAGGTGATTTGAGTTTAGATAAATGCATAAAAATATGCAAAGCTAACGAACTCGCAGAAGTTCAATTAAAATCTTTAAATGGTGATACTAGAGTAGATGATGTTAAATCGCATAAGAATAATTTTTCAGGAAATTCGCTCTCAAATCTCAAACATCCATCTATAAGAAAGGAATTACACGAAGAAAGAAAATTTAATAGTTTTCCAAAAAGATACTCCAATAACTAGGAAAAAGAAACAAGACAGAATTATGAGTCGAGAAAACCCTGCGGAAGATGCGGTAAGTTTCATAAAAAAATTAATTGTCCTGCTTATAATAAAATTTGTAATTTTTTGTAAAAGAAAAAATCATTTTGCGAAATTTTGTTTGAATAAGAATATTAATGTTGTCAAACGCAACTCTGATTTTTTAAAAACAAGTGTTAAAGATAACAGTTCAAATGATGATAATTTTGTTTTGAGTTCCATTTACGATTATAAATGTAGTAGCGGTTGCAGTGACTGGTATGAAAAACTTGTAGTAAATAATTCCAAGATTTTGATAACAAAATTAGACACCGGTGCGCAATGTAACGTTTTGCCTGTAAATGAATTTAAACATTTAGGTTTAAAGCAAAACGACCTGAAGAGTTCTAATGTGAATTTGTGTAATTATAATGGATCTAAAATGAATGTTATTGGTAAATGCATATTAAAATGCCAAACTGAAAAAGGTATTAAAGCTAATATTTTGTTTCAAGTGGTGGATATTCTACTAGCCCTAATTCTACTTCTGTGTTCGGTTTACCTACTTTAACTGCGTTGAATTTAGCACAACGTGTAGATGTAGTCACTTGTTTGGGAAATTTTCCTCAGACTGTTTTTCATCACTATAAAGATTTGTTCACGGGTATTGGTAATTTAAAAAACTTTATTTACGATATTAAACTTAAAGATGATGCTGTTGGTAAAATTGAACCATGCAGGAAAATTCCATTAAGTTTATTAAATCCATTGAAACAAGAACTTGACCGAATGGTAAATCTGAATGTTATTAGAAAAATTGAAGAACCCACCGATTTCGTAAGCTCTTTAGTAATTGTTAGAAAAAACAACGGAAATTTGAGAATCTGTTTAGATCCGCAACATTTAAACAAACAAATTTTGCGTGAATATTTTTATTTGCCAAATTTTGAGGAAATTGTTTCCAGAATGCCCAGAGCAAAAGTATTTAGTATATTAGATGCTAATAAAGCATTTTGGCAAATAAAGCTGTCTGAAAAAAGTTCTAAACTTACTACATTTAATACCCCTTTTGGTAGATTTTGTTTTCTCAGAATGCCATATGGTATTTGTTCTGCCCCTGAAATTTTTCACAGAGCTTTTTCTGATGTTTTTAAAGATATTGAAGGTATTGAAATATACATCGATGATATTCTGGTTTGGGGAGAAACTCAGCAAGAGCATGATTTAAGATTAAAAGCTGTTTTGGATAGAGCAAGAGAATATAATATTAAGTTTAATAAAGAAAAATTCAAAATTAGTCTTTCTGAAGTTACGTATTTGGGTGATAAGTTTTCTGGTAATGGTATTAGACCTAATGAAGATAAGGTAAAGGCAGTCGTGGAAATGAAGCCACCAAAAAATGTTAAGGAGTTAGAAACATTTCTGGGTATGATCACATACGTTTCTAGATTCATTCCTAATGTTTCAGATAAAAATCTGTTCTGAGAGGTTTGTTAAGGAAAAATTCTTTGTGGTCCTGGAATGCTATACATGACAAAGCATTTATTGAATTAAAACAAGTTCTAAGTAAAAAACCAGTTTTACAGTATTTTGATACGAATTGTGATGTGACTTTGTCTGTTGATGCTTCACAATCTGGTTTAGGAGCAGTTATTTTACAAAATGAATTGCCTGTAGCGTATGCTTCTAGAGCTCTTACTGACACTCAGAAAAATTACGCACAAATTGAAAAAGAAACGTTAGGAATAGTGTTTGGTTGTAAAAAATTTCATCAATATTTATACGGAAGATCATTTACAGTAGAAAGTGACCATAAACCCCTTGAAGCTATTTTCAAAAAACCTCTAAATAAATCCCCCTTACGTTTACAAAGAATGAGAATTCGATTGCAACCTTATTGTTTCAATTTGGTTTATAAACCTGGTAAAGAATTATTGTTGGCTGATGCCTTATCAAGAACATATTTAGAAGATTCCGATGATACTTTTAACGGCGAAATTGAGACTCATGTAGGAATGATTGTTGAAAACCTTCCTGTAACTGGTGAAATTATGGAAAAAATTCAAGTTGAAACTGAGAAGGATGAAGTCTTACAGCTTGTCATGAAATTTGTTAAAAATGGTTGGCCCATTATAAAATCGGATGTTCCAGATATAGTCAAACCCTATTTTTATTTTAAAGAGGAACTGAGTGAAACAAAAGGCATCTTATTTAAGAATTTCTGCATTGTAGTTCCAGAAAGTTTGAGAAAAGAAATGTTGAGTAAAATTCATTACACTCATCTTGGTATTGAAAAATGCAAGAATAGAGATAGAGAACTGTTATTTTGGCCGGGTATGACTAAAGATATGGAAAACTTCATAAATAATTGCACAACTTGCTTAAGCTTTCAGAATGCAAATACCAAAGAATCACTTTTACCGAAAGAAGTTCCAAATGGTCCTTGGCAAGTTTTAGAAGCTGATTTATTTCATTTTCACGGCAAAGAATACTTGTTAGTAGTTGATTATTTTAGTAAATTTGCTGACATAGAATTACTTAGAGAAACAACCAGTAATAATGTAATAATTCCACTTAAAGCTATGTTTTCGAGATATGGAATACCAGAAATTGTGTATTCTGACAACGGACCGCAATTTACTAGCCAGTTATTCAAGAAATTTTCAAGGCAATGGTGCTTTCAACATGAGACATCTAGCCCTCATTTCCCTCAGTCGAACGGCATGGTGGAGAGACATATTCAAACTGTGAAGAATATTTTAAGAAAAGCCTTACATGACAACAAGGATATTTATTTGACCTTATTGGAATATAAAAATGCACCGATTTCAAATGAATTGCAATCACCTGCTGAGATAATGTTTGGTAGAAAAATCAGAGGAATTTTACCTCATAGAAATTATACCACCGAGAGATTTTTAGAAACAGCAGATCAATTACGAAGAAGACAACAGCTACAGAAAAAATATTTTGACCGGAATGCAACAAATTTGAAACTATTATCAAGTCACGATGAAGTTTTCATCCATAGTGAAAAGAAACCGTATGAAAAAGCAATTGTATTGAGTCCAGCTCAACGACTGTCGTAGTCACGACCTATATACCTTGGTTTTCTCCCTTTTATTCAGTTTTGTCCCTTGAGTTCGTTGAACTCAAGCTTTGGCCTCCTTCTGTCAACCTTTCCCCTTGGTCTTACCAGTTGTCGCCCAGGTGAGTTGTTCCTTTCGCAATTCTTGCGATCTCCCATTTTACCTACTTTGACTTTCACTGCGCACGATGGGGAGTTTGCCTTTTGGTATTGGCAACGCTGGCAGTGTTTTTTTAGGATTCGGCGGTTTTGTTCTGGCGGGTGTGGACAGCGGGAGCTCGCAGGATACAGAGTTTTGTTTTCCAGTCCCTGGTAGCTTTGGAGCATGTTCTTTTTGGGATGTCGCTGTACAACGATAGCTGTTTATTAGTAGTGAAGACAACTATGTTCTTTTGGGATGTGGCTGTACAACGAAGGCTGGTTATTAATAGTGAAGACGACCATAGATAAGGTGATATGTAGTCTTCCTTTAAACTATCGTTATATTTATTTTTTTATGACTCCTTACCAAGTTTTATATAATATAGGTCTATCCATGCTGTCTAATTTTTATTTTTTATGTTGACCAAATCACATGTCGACAGTTTTAGAGTTTGACAGCAGTGGAACCGTTATATTCTGACATTCGTTTTTCCCTTTAATTAGTCCTACCACGATGCTTAATATATAGTGGATTTATTGAAGTTAAATAAATATAACTGTTCGAATGAACTATTGTCTCCATTCACTTTGTGGATCACTACAATCTCAGTTCATGGAAGTAAAACTTCCCAGTTATCTAGTTATTGCTTTTGAATATTTATTCATCATAACACAACGCATTTTTTCCAAATCCATTATATAACGGCTTTATTGTAAACACGACAACGACCTTGTTCTTATAAATTATTAAAAGAAGATGGAAGAGTCGTGAAAAGAAATAGGAAAGATATTTTAAGAGGTGCGAACAACATGAATTTTCAAGTTAAGAATGAGCACAATTTTGCTGATGAAAAAACAGAAACCGTGTCTGACGAGATATCCAGCAATGAGCAAAATAGTTCATTTACGTCCAGTGATGAGATTGCTAGCCCGAACCAGTAAAGAATCCGTACCAGACTCGATCAGGCCGAACTGTTAAGAAACCTAGATATCTAAAAGACTTTGTAACATAAACTGTTTCTATTAAACTTTAAAATATGTTTAATATTATTTTTTGTTTTTCTCAGTAGCTTTGCAGGGGAGATGTAACATATCGTTTGTATCGTAATCGTTGCTATGCCGACGTCATCTCAGATGCTGATATGTAGCTCCGGTTTGGTTTGTATTAATGGAATGTTTTGTCTTGAGTGTTTGTCATTAAAGTCCTATGTGTTTTTTAAAAGTGTTTTCTCTCTACCTTTTATATATAACAACATGACAATAACCATAGAATTACAAACAACGAGAAGGAAGGCAAGCATATCTTTGCATTGTATCTACCCTGCCTGCTGTTTGCCACCGGATAATTTCTCTTTCGCTAATCCCCATGAACACTTGCGGCAAAAGGGGTGACAGTAACAAAGCCCATTGGATAGTAAGGTGAAGCGTTAGGGGGGTTGCAAGCAGTTCGTCTTCGTTAAATCCCGTCAGCCCCTGCGCGCTTCAAAGCTAATCCGGTTTCTTGTCTTCCTTCTCGTTATTGGTACTTCTATGCCAACGAGAAGGAAGACAAGAAATCGGATTAGCTCACAGACTTCTAATATAAGTAGACTCCCAATTCCATTGTTCTTTCGGGACGGTTTTGACTCCAACATCTTTTGCTTTCATTGCCAAAAGGGTGCCGTAGTTTGGCGGTAATCCCTTTATTGGCAAAGCATAAGTGCGGTCAACTCAAGACAAACGCTGACAGACGATGTTTCGGTGGGAATCTGGAGAGAGATTTCGAGGAGAAAAACCGGCTTGGCGCGCTAAATCTGTCTTCCATCACGTGATGGAGGGCAGAGATATAGGGGCCAAGAAAAGGTTGCCGATTTGGAGTCTACTTATATTAGAAGTCTGTGGATTAGCTCTGAAGCGCGCAGGGGCTGACGGGATTTAACGAAGATGAACTGCTTGCAACCCCCATAACGGTGTTGAATCCCCCCCACGCTTCACCCTACTATCCAATGGGCTTTGTTACAGTCACCCCTTTTGCCGCAGGTACAGCGCCTAGAAGATACAGTGTGGAAAACGTCTATTCCTATAATGCTTTAAAAAGTGCTAAAAACTTGTATCCCATAAATCTCCAACAATGCTCAGCGGCAATATGCTGATACGAGCGCCATCTCGCAACTCTTTTTAATATAAACCCTGTGTTTTCAAAAATTATAGAATGTTAAATATCGGAAACTATAAATATAAGATATTTTGGTCTGTTATAAGCTAATTTAGTTAAGGAATGACGTGAAATAGGTTAAAGAGTCTCTTTTAGAATGACTATCGTTTTTAAATCACTACAATCGACATCTTGTTATTCAGCGTCGTTGTACATTTATGGGATTCAATTTTTTAGCACTATTTTGTAGCCGTTTCCCACGCTGTATCTTCTAGGCGTTGTACCGCAAGTGTTCATGGGGATTAACGAAAGAGAAATTATCCGGTGGCAAACAGCAGGCATGGAAGATGCAATGCAAAGATATGCTTGCCTTCCTTCTCGTTGTTTATAATTCTATGGTTCAGAAGTGCAGTAAACGCCGCGCGCGCGCTCAGAACTTTTTGCCATGGAATAGGTCTTATCGAAGAAAGGAATTTTAAAATAATTCAATTATTTCATTATTTTTATGGTTCAAAACAGGTAAAACCAATGACTATATTTCTTTATCCTTCCAAAACATGGTTTTTGTAACAGAAATACATGCCTACACTGTTAAAAATATCGTGAAAAATTACCTCTGTTTATAAAGGCTATCTGTTTTCTGACCAATGAGAACGCTACTTAAACGTCTATGGGGCGTTCTTATTGGTCAGGAAATAGATAGGCTTTAAAAACAGAGGTCATTTTTCACGATATTTGTAACAATGTATGTTCACTCAGATAAAATCCAAAATATTCGGGAGAAATATCACGTGACCTACTTCATCTACTTTAGCCCGTTCAGCATTTAAAATCAATGGAGGATATTCCAAATATGGGTTCGAGGCTGAAAAAAGTCACGTGATACCGGTAATTTACCCAAGGAACTTCTAACTGATAAGAAGGGAAGATACTACCGCTTTGCCTCATGAACTGTTTCATTAGCTAGCGGGGATTCATACGTCTACGGAGCCTTCTCTTCTTTACGCTAGAAGTTTTTACCTTGACCACGTGATCAAAACGGAGATGGAATATCCTCCATTAACCAACCGCACACAAACTTGACACGGGTGGCTCAGAAAACTTTATGTGGGCGATTTGATCACGTGATTGTGCGTTTTGTGCTTATGTTTTATTGGTTGTGCTTTGTTTAGTAGGTTGATACAATTTAAAAATTCAATTGGTGCTATATATATATATTTTTTACTTTTTAACAATTTTCTTTTAATCTATTTAAAAAGGATTTATCAGTTTCTCTACATTTTTCGTGATAAATAGAATGCTGTTAATAAACCAAGATTGTGATATCACCATATTACGAGATTTTTATGTAATCTACTATATTGGATAATGGATTTCAATGGAATTTGCAGTGTTAGTTAGACAATTTTTCAAAGAAGTTTTTAGTATATATATTTCTTATTTTATGATTGCATATTTTAATACCGTGTGGATAACAGACCAAAATACATCATAAAACATGAGAAACAAATGGCACTCAAAATCATGTTAGAATGCAGGGACCGATTAACCTCTGAAGTTATTTCATTCGAGAAGTGTTTTCTATTCGACATCCCGAAAACTCACCAATGCTACAAATATTATTCACTGGCTCAGTTAAATTCACATTAAAGAAGGTTTTTTTTTATGTTTCATTTACAAAAAAATAGGATACAATCAGTGCAAAAATGATTTTGCATGGTATCAGCGTAAAAATGTAATTTGGATAAAAAGTTTGAATTCAGAATGCATGCATAACTTAAAATATTAATATTATACGTTGTGCATGCAAGCTAAATTCAATTATATTTAAATTCAATATGTAAAATAAACAATGCATCTAAAATAATGGACAGACTGGAGAATTGTGATCATGTGGTTGAAACTGGCCTACTAACGAGAAATTAATTTGTAATGAAAGGTATTTTTATGAAACACTTTAAAAAAAATACCATATATATGTGTGTAAATAAGTTAATAATTTGAAAAGAAATTAGATAGAATTTTTTGGAATGGAATTAATTCGATATAAAATTTGGGGGTCTCTGTTTTCTCAATTTCGTGTCCCTTCTAATTTTCTAAGGGAAGCACGCGCTTTTCGTGCCTATTTGATAAGCAGGGCCTGTTAGTATGAACAAAATACTTCTTATGCGTTCAGTAGAAAGTTTATAAACATTCTAATCATACTTTATTCATTTCAAAACTAGATGCAAAACGCCATATATTTCATATCTTTAAAAAATATATGTGCAGATATTTTTAGTAAAATAATGTACATCTATTACAGTAAAATCCCGACTATCCGGCCTACTAAAAAACGACAAAGAAGAAAAAGAGGTGGACGATGGCAGGAAAAATTTCATCCCACATTCGGAATGGTTCAAGACGATTGAGGCAGCACTGCAGTACATTAATCAGCAGGAGGAAGCGACGCCAGCGCATATCATCTGCTTGCGTAAATGAAAGGACATTGCGTCGCGGAAGAGGGCTGAGTCTCCGTACAAATGCTTGTTTTTCCATCATTCAACAGTTTTCCAGGAACTGTATTTTTTTATACCCTTCTTCACAAAAAGACGGGGACATTCAAGAATGGGTCAGGAGGTAAGAAGTTTAGATCAACCCCAAGGAAGGACTCCCCTTTTGCGGGACGTCCAGCATTTTCCTTGTAAAGCCATTAAAGATGAAAAACGCCACGTGACCACAATAAAGCGCCTCCTGAATAGAACAAGGTAATGCGAGTAGAGGATTAGAATGATATGTCTATCTGGAGCTTAACCGATTACCCGCTGGTGTTGCATTGACGCAACAGAAAACTAAATGTCCATGGTTAAATTTGCTATCAAGCTACCACTATTTTTGAATTAAGAAAATTGCCTGATTTAATAACAGAAACTTTGATAATTAAATAAAGCGAAGATTTTCTTTCAAAATTTATTGTGGCAAACATTTTTCTGCAAAAAAAGTTGAAGATCCCTATGTTTTAGTTTCGGCGGTTAATGAGTTAACAGGGAGAAGCAGTTAACTATCAAAGACTTTTTCAAAAACTAAAATCTGTAAGTTTTGACTCTTTTATCTTATGCATAACATTTCATATTTATGCAATCATTTATTAATAAACAGTAAAATGTGATTTACTCATATTTTTTACGAATTAGGCTTACGTTTTACGTTAATGATTTGCTTATTTTGAAACTGTATGTACTGTATATATAAAACTTATCTTAAAATGAGTAACATGTGTTTTTAATATCATTGCGGGAGGAGGGCAGGAAGTGAGTAAATATTTTTATATAACTCCGGCCTACCCTTCCGCCACATTAGGCCGGATAGTCGGGAGTTTACTATACATTTATTTTTATAATATTTTCCATGTTGATTTTAACACCGTAAAATATGATTTGCATCCCAGTCTTGACAAAAATTCACCCCTAAATCACTCAAAAAAAAAAAAAAAAAAAAAAAAAAAAAAAAGAAAGAAACTTCAAGAAATTATTCTACGCGCAAGCGTATATTTTCGCTTATTTTTTCATTTGCTTAATATCGCTTTGAGTATTAAAAGGCGTTCAAATGTAAAACTTTCATCGCGAAATACCCCATTTTCTCGTATTTAAATAAGTATTTTATTATTATAACTAAGGGTTCGTACCCGGGCTTCCCGGGTTACAGAAAAAAGGTGAAAACATTTTTTTTTAAATTGAAAACTAATAATTTTTTATATGCAATAATTTTTTTAGACTGTCCACTTACATTAAAAAAGCATTTTTCATATGAAAAATACGAATTATACAATCAAATAAATTTTTGAAATTTATCAAAAGCGATATTTTCTTATTAGCTGCATGCTAAGAGACCATGATTTTGCTACTACGGCATCCTTTCATATTCTGATAATTTCAGAGCTTACATGTCTGTTAAATTTGTGTTTTATTTATATTTTATTTATTTATTCATAGGGAACCTTTTTTTTTAATGGATATTAGCCGCAAGAAAATTATGAACTCTTTATTTTGTTTTAAGGGCAAACGGATTAATCTTTCGTAATCGAGCTCCGCTTGCTATAGATAAATTAAAAAATATTTCCTGATTTAAAATTGTTTTTAAAACCACAGACAAACAGTAAACTGAGATGAACTTTGCAAACAAATTCCATTTGAAAAAAAAAAAAAATCCTATTTCGTGATCTAAAAATTTAAATTTTACGATTACAAATATGTTAGATTTGTGTTTTTTCAACATTATTCTTTTATTTGTTTGTTACTTTATGCACAAAATGTTTATTATTATTATGTATTGAAACCTGCACGTGAAAAGATAAATTTAAAAAAAATCTTGCTTAAAAGTTATTTTAGAAAACATAATACATCAGTCAATTAAGATACAGTTTTTAAACAAATTGCAACTAGCATTAAAAAATGCTCTGACGAGCACCAAAAAAGGCTAATATGTTTAAGTATGAAAAAGGGTTTGACAAGTGCTTCTAATAGAGCATGAAAAAGGACAAGGGGTCCCTTCTTGGCTGCAGCTCACTGTCAATGCCAACTTTGAAAAAATCATATTTGCGCTTTTTCCATATAAAATAAATTCGCGGTACTTTAGTAAAACTTTCCGTCGCGCTTTACATGTTAACTGCACTGTTGTACTGCGCATGCGTCTGCAATGCAACTTTGTACAGTGCACTGTGTACCATTATTTCTCTATAAATTGTACTACACTGTACATTCCTATTATGCTTTTGATTTTTGAACCTCGGCGCACATTCACACTGTGCTTTTGTACTTCCGTATTAAAGGTGTATGCGTCTAATGTTCGTTTATAATTTACATGCATTGCTGTACTGCATAGTACATTGTACAGCCACAGCCACTTGCTTTTAATTTCAACAATTAATGAATTAATAAATATAATGTTATGCGTGCACATGTGGAGTTGTTCCTGTGCAGAGTGCTGCAACAGTCTGCACTGCACTACAAATCAGTTTTCGGTACAGTTCTACATTGCGGGCGTGCTTGGTGGACCTACATGAGTGTGATACGCTGTAGGAACTAAGGTTTTTGGTACTATGTCGCCTTACATTCATGTTTAATCAGGCTGCGTCTTTACTGGTTGTGTCTTTACACTACACATTTTTATCGTAACTGTGGCTGATTTTTTTATATGAAAAAAGCGCAAATATGATTTTTTCAAAGTTGGCATTGACAGTGAGCTGCAGTCAAGAAGGGACCCCTTGTCCTTTTTCATGCTCTATTAGAAGCACTTGTCAAACCCTTTTTCATACTTAAACATATTAGCCTTTTTTGGTGCTCGTCAGAGCATTTTTTAATGCTAGTCATTTAAATTTTTTGATAATTATATATTGAATGTAAATAAACCTGAGTTGCTTTAAATATTCCCAATAATTTTTTTCTTATTTCGCACAATAATGCACTATTTAACCAAGTTATGCACATTGTTTTAAGAGGTTCCAGGTTTTTTAATCAAATTCACGTTATTTTTATTCATAATTTAATTTACTTGGGCTCCCTTAAATATAACTAATATAATTCCTTAATCTGATGTTAGTTTTTATTGCATTAAAATATCTTAGTTTGTTGATTCTCTCTAAACAAGTAAACCCTATTAGTTTACAATGGAAGTCTATAGGAATTTGGCGATATATCACCAAGTTGGTGACAAACTTAGCGGTATTTTGCGACAGAACAGGGTCCCGTATATGGTAACCCTTCTTATAGGTATGGTGATGCATTAAATGCTGTTCTATAACCAATGAGATGCGTTTCATTCGAGCGTTGCCATTAAACAATTAACAAATAATCGCGATTTCTGTGACACATACGATAGCGTAACATATATTGTAGATTATCGTGGAAATCGAAGGTTTAGGCCACATCGTATTGTTTAGTTAGACCGGTTATACTAACATGGTTCTCATGTTTTGCTACAATTTCTTTTATTGAACAGTAATTCGCTTAAGCTTCTTACTATTGCTATCACTAAGCACTTTTTCATTCTTAGAAGCCATAATGAGAGCTAAAATTAGCGCAAACCTGAGTAAAAGTAAAACAAAAAGTTAAATTTTTTACAGTAATAAAGGTACACAAAGTACTCTGATATGCACACCTTACTCAAAACTTGACTAATAACAAGAGTTATGTGAGGGTTGCCAACTGAACTATTCGGCAGCCTTGGTCGGGAACCGAGATACTGCACGCCAACCGAGTCAAATTTTGATCACCGAAGTTGGACATAAACCGAACTGGTTATAAACAGAAGCGGTCGTGAACCGAGGTTCCTCTTATATTTTGACCTATAAGTTTGCAAATATGGCATTATTTATATATTCAATGGCGATGATCATTGGGCATCTTGGCGATTTTGGCGATGAAACTCATCGATTTCAAAGTAACGTTCCGAAGTGTACTTGAACCGCCACAGATGTCATATACGCTTCACGTTGACGCGATTTTTTTCTGACGCCAATGTCATATACGCAACGGGGTACTTAACTGGCGCCAAAGTTTTCTTATTTTGCTTGATATGGTAACACGAATGTTGTTGTTAATTTATTAATAAATTGTTTATTTACTTTTCTTTTCTTTTTTTAAATTATATAAATTGTTTTGTTCTATTGTTATTAATTAAAGTTTTTAAATTTTATTGTTAATCCCTTTTTAAAAATATATATGAAACTGGTATTCGAAAACGAGGTTTTCGCCAAATTAGCGTCAGAAAAAAAAATCGCGCCGACGTGGTGCGTATATGACATCTGTACCATACTTGGTACAACTTGATTATCCTGTCGACAAAAAAATTATCGCCAAACTATAAGATTAAATGACAATAATGGATGATAGTAAATATTACATTCATTTGACATTTAATACGATACACATGTTTGTTACGTCATCAAGTGATTTTTAATTCAAGTTTTGGCAAAGGTGTAACTGACGCCAAAGTATCGTTATTTTGCTTGATATGGTAACCCAGATATTGTTGTTTATGCTGTTGATGTTTTCGAAAATTGGCGTCAGAAAAAAATCGCGCCAATATTGAGCGTACATGACATCTGTGCCACGAGGTTTTCGCCAAATTGGCGTCGGAAAAAATCGCGCCAATATTGAGCGTATATGACATCTGTGCCCAAGTTTTTATTAGTATTTTTATTAATGTTTTACTAATTTATTTATTCTTCCGTTATTTAAAATAAAAATTATGTCAGTTTGTATCATTTGGCGAATAGTTTGGCGAAATTGGTCGACGGGATAATCAAGTAGTACCATATATTTTTGCTGTACATTTTCGACAATATCTCAAGCAAAAGTACCTAAAGTTAAACGAAACCCTAATTATTTAAGGCACAGATGTCATATACACAACGGGTTTGGTGCGGTTTTTTTTTTTTTTTTTCTGACGCAAATTTGACGAAAACCTCGTTTTCGAATAGCAGTTACATATCTATTTTTAAATTCTATTATTTTAAAAAGGAAATAACAATAAATAATGAAAAGTTTAATTATTAATAACTATAGAACAAAACAATTTATATAATTTTAAAAAATAAAATAAAAGTAAATAAAAAAAATAATTGATAAATAAACAACAATAGCTCAGTTACCGTATCAGGCAAAATAACGCCATTATCGCGCCAGTTATGTACTCTGGTATGTATATGACATCTCTTCCTTATTAAAAATAGATGGAATGGTATTTTTTAAGGTATGCTTAGTATGTGAAGTATTTATATTACTGCATAACTATCGCTTGTGTAAGTCAGGATGTTATGATGATAATTAAAATAAACCTTACATTTAGCTCCTGAACAGAAGCTTGGGATTTACCCTGTTTTTCTTTTTCCTATCAACTCGTTTGTGCTCCATTGTGCCTATTACTCCAGTTCAAAATATTAATCAAGAAAGTTGTATATATTTATGACAATTATGCATTATCTGCTTAGATTGATGTCGATTTCACAAATACAAAAATCTGTCAGTTTAATTTCAATTTTTATTGACTTATAAAAACAAAAGTACACGTGTTATCTTTTTTTTTAAATTATTGTACTGCTTTTTAGGGAGTGGCAACACGAAATAGATTATTGAATTAGAAAATTAGAAAATGAAAAGGAGAGATTTCTATAATTTTATGGGGACATTATAAAAGACAATTTCGATTTTCTCAGCGACCGTCAAACATACAAAGATTAAAAAAAAACCTATTCTAAGTTTTAACAAGAGGATCAAAATAAAACAAAAACGAAGTTAATCCACCCACTGGAACGTTAGCTACACTTTGTTGAATTTTGTGTCTTCATTTTTTCGTTTAAGATTAAATAAAAAACTACTGAAAGCTACAGTATTTTTTTAAATGCTATCAGTTTATTCGTCTCGTCGAGTTCTATCTTTCAAAAGAAAAATCATTGTCGTATGTCAACTGGTTCGCCAGAAATTTAAGAAAGTCGTTTGCATTTTCTATTTCTTAATCATATTATAGCTTAACGCTGCCGCGTTTGCTATGATTTAAAGTAAATATTTTCCCTATGCGACGAAAATTGAAAATGTACGATGGTCAGGAGATTAAAAAATTGCAGTAGCGAAAATTTCAAAATCGAAATTTGATTTGAAGTGTTGCTATTCTCAAAATGACGCCAGCGTTACGCACAGATACATTTCTTCTTTATAATACTAGGGGGCTCGGCCCCCTACGAGCTACGCTCGCCAACCCCCGTTCAGACACCGCAGTTTCTAAAAGCACGCTAATTTGATCGGCTTTAAAAAGATTTTCAAAGAATTGAATTATAATTTAAAAAACAGTGGCAATCTCCCTATAAACGGGTTTCTATTCATTTCTCTTTGATTGGGGAATTTTAAAGAAAAATCAGCTGCTGTTAAAAGTTACGATGGCTATTTTCCTCTTTGATTACATTAAATCAGTTAAACATTTCAAAATAAGCTCATATAAAATTAATTAAGTAAGCAGAGTCTTTGTTTCCCGGTATTTTTAACAAAGCGAAAAGAAAGTTCTTTTAAATAAGACATTTTAAGCGGGCTCTCATGTCAAGCACACAAGTCGTACGTTTGTTGGTCAATAAATAAATAAATAAATAAATAAACGTATAATACATTTTAAATGCATTGTTTTTAATCTCACGTAATTTTCACCAAACTTTTCTTTCTCTTTTAGGTAGCTTTCTTTACAAAAAAGCTACCTATTGCAGCCGTTCGGAGGAAAGTGATTTCAAAAAATTTTGGTATATTTTCATCGAACATGACCCCCAGACTCCGAAACCACCCTCCGTTCAAAATTGATATATATATATATATATATATATATCTGACCTATGTCACACTGTAACTCCTGTAATTATGAACCGATTTCGATGTAATTCGGTGTGTACATAGTACATACCAATGTCTCGACCGAGTTCGTTGGCCAGCTTCATCCGCCGTTTTCTTTCAAAATGGCGGCCATTTAAATTTTAAAAAAAAATTTAAAACTTGAAATGTGGTACCAAAAAATTAAAAATGGAAAAATATTTTTTTTTTATGTATTTGACCTTTATACAAAGATTCCGGAGCAGTTTTTGTTTCGTCTATATCTTAAAAAATGGCTGAGTTATAGCATTTTGAATTTCTAGCGTGGCTGACATTTTGAAACGTCCTGAATTTTGTCACGCGATAAAAGGCGTATTTATGAACCGATTTGGATGTAATTCGGTGTGTACATAGTACATACCAATCTCTCGACCGAGTTCGTTGGCCAGCTTCATCCGCCATTTTGTTTCAAAATGGCGGCCATTTACAATTTTTAAAAAAATTTAAAATTTGAAATGTGGTACCAAAAAATTGAAAATGGAAAAATATTTTTTTCTTATGTGTTTGACCTTTATACAAAGATTTTGGAGCAGTTTTTGTTTCGTCTATATCTTAAAAAATGGCTGAGTTACAGCATTTTGAATTTCTAGCGTGGCTGACATTTTGAAACGTCCTGAATTTTGTCACGCGATAAAAGGCGTATTTATGAACCGATTTGGATGTAACTTCATTTATACATAGTACATACCAATGTCTCGACCGGGTTCGTTGGCGAGCTTCACCCGCCATCTTGTTTAAAAATGGCGGCCATTTAAATTTTTAAGATAAATTTAAATTTGAAATGTGGTACCAAAAATTGAAAATTGAAAAAATATTTTCTTCTTATGTGTTTGACCTTGATAAAAAGATTCGGGAGCAGTTTTTGTTTCGTCTATATCTTAAGAAATGGCTGAGTTATAGCATTTTGAATTTCTAGCGTGGCTGACATATTCAAACGTCCTGATTTTTCTCACGTAATAACAGGCGTATTTATGAACCGAGTTGGATGTACCTTGGTGTGTACATAGTACATAGAAATATCTCGACCGAGTTCGTTGGCCAGCTTCATCCGCCATCTTGTTTCAAAATGGCGGCCATTTAAAAAAATAAAAAAATAAAAAAATGTAAATGAGATACAAAAAAATTGGAAAATGAAAAAGATTTTTTTTGTATGTGTTTGACCTTAATACAAAGATTCCGGAACAGTTTTTCTTTCGTCTATATCTAAAAAAAAATGGCTGAGTAATAACATTTTGAATTTCTCTTGTGGCTGACATTTTAAAACGACCTGATTTTTGTCACGCGATAACAGGCGTATTTATGAACCTATTTGGATGTAACTTGGTCTGTACATAGTACATACCAATGTCTCGACCGAGTTCGTTGGCCAGCTTCATTCGCCATCTTGTTTCAAAAGGGTTGCCATTTAAAAAAATTAAATTTAAAATTCAAAATGAGGTATTAAAAAATTGAAAAATGAAAAAGATTTTTTTTATGTGTTTGGCCTTCATACAAATATTCCGGAGCAGTTTTTGTTTCTGAAAATTTGTTCTTTTGTTGATATCTTAAAAAAAGGTTAATTTATAGCACTTTGAATTTCTAGCATGGCTAACATTTTGAAACGATCTTGTATTTGTCATGCGATAACACACGTATTCGCCTATTTCGATGTAAGAAGGCATGTGGATAGTATACATCAACAGCTCGACCAAGCTCGCTGGCCAGATTCATCAGCCATCTTGTTTCAAAATGGTGGCCATTAAATTAAAAAAAATATATATATTTAAAGTGAGGTGCAAAAAAATTAGAAATTGAAAAAGGTTTCTTTCTTAAGTATTTGATCTTGATATAAGGATTCAGGAGCATTTTTTGTTTGTCTTTACCTTAAAAAATGGCTCAGATATAGCAGTTTCAATTTCTATTGTGGGTGACATTTTGAAAAATCTGATTTTTTGCATGCGACAGCACTCCTATATATTAACCGATTCCGATGTGAGTGAGCATGTGCACAGCAATTACTAAGGTCTCGACCAAGTTCACTGCTTAGCCTCATCCACCATGTTGTCTTAAAATGACAGGCACTTTAAGAAACTGCCGAATTTGGCAGCCAAATATAAGTTACTTTAAAGAAAAGCAGCTTGGATAAAGCTGACTAATTTCGCGAAATTGTCATTCATTATATTGATAAAAATTAGTATTGAATCTCCTATATTCGGTTTCCACTAAATTGAGCTTCGTGTGTTTGCATGATATAAGTTGGCTTTTTTTAAATAAGGATTATGAAAGCTACCTCTTCCTCCCGGCACTGGCCGGAAGGACTTTTTAATATTCACGTGAAAATACTTTTGCTAGAAATGAAATATTATTTGCGCTGTCCCAACAAAAATAGTTGAAAAGATCATCTCGAAATATCAAAGAAATGTCTCGCGCAGTTTTTAAATTTAAACCGTTTTGCAATATTATTTTTTGTTCATTTTACGCAATAAGTGTAATGTGACGTAAATGTGATGTAATTTCTCCTATTTAAGACTTCTAACGCATGTTAATGAATTTATTATTTTACAATATCCTTTCTCTGTTAAAATTCACGTGTAATTATAAATGAAGTAATTTTCAATAAGTTCCTGCTTTTTATACGTAATTATTTAATTCTAATTTGAAAGTTTTTTTTTCTGTTTATAATAGTCACGTGTAAATAAATTTTTAATTTGAAGCACACATTATTGTTTGCGCTATTTATAAAGTTGGCAACAGGTTAAATTAGTACAATTTTCTAAAATAAGTAAAAAATATCTGTCGAAATGCCGAAAATTTGAATTTAAAATAGAAATAAAAGCTCAAAAGATGAGTAAAATTTAAAAACTAAATGCAATCTGCACACCGGGAAATTATAACGTATAAAATGATCTAAAAATTATTAAATTCCGATGTATAGTTTTTGCTCCTATAAAACTTTTTTAATATAACGACTTTGTCCAAATTTAGCCTTAAATATCTCTTAAAATAATTCTTCGATGTGAAAACTGTCTGCATCAGCGTGTTTATCAAACATTTCTCTATAATACCGCCGATTTTCATATTTTTGTATTCAATATTTTTCTTATTATTAACGGAGAAAGACCTCCGGTCACAAAAATCTCAAAACCGGCGGCGGCGGTGACAGCGGTAGTTACTTTTTTTTTAGAATAGAGAGATACATACATAATCAGCAAAATATAATAAAGATCAGTTATTAGGATGTGGTTATCAATTGAGGCTCTTATGCTTGGTATTCCGGAATGAAAAACAGCAATTTTCACCTTCTCAAAATTTGCATACGCACTTCTCATATCCATATTCCTCATTCAAAAAAATATTGTATTTTGTTTGATCATTTAAAAATCATTTTAACTCAAAACTTGAAGTCACGATTGTCAGCAACACCTTTTATGCGAACAGACACACTCTTTACTTGAAATTCTAATCTCAATTCCGGAGAGTAAAAATTTTCGTAATTTATGTTTTTTACACACATTTGTGTTAAAATGTTTAGTTTTCTATAAGAAAACGATCATTTTCTTTTACATATGACTTCATTTTCACTTAAATAAGCATTTCGGCCAGTGTCTGAAACTTAGTATCAGTACACACGCAGAAGGAAAAAACAATATAGACAATTTATGAGGAAAAATGCGTGTTTTCAAAAGCAGTGTGTCATTTTCCGTTATTGTGCCCCTAATATAATATTAATCTCCTAAAGGGATTTTGCGTCACTAAACCCTATACAGCAGTTTTTATCAACAATTTTAAATTTTTATCAGAAAATGGTATGGATAAATATAAAAATACCCCATTATGTCTCTCTTGTCTACAATAATGAAAGCTATATAATTTTTAACATTTTGAAGAAATTTGATAAAATGCTTTTAAAATTAAAATATAAAAGTGGGGATATTAAAAAAAAGAAAAAAAGAAAAAAAAAAGAAAAACAGATAGTGCGATCACATCTACAAATGAACAGCTTTCAGTTAAAAAAAAATAGTAAAATTGGTTCAGCAGAAAGATCAGGGCAGATGAATAAAAACACACCTGTGTTTTAAATATATAGATTTTATAAAATTATAAAAAATTAAATTAAGCAAATTATGTTATTTTGATAAACTTATAGTAGAATGTCCAAAAGAATAGCATTAAAATTTTATTATTCGAGAGAATTTTGTACAAAAACTTCCATGGTCAATAAACTTATATTTTTCCTTAAAGGACCTCCACATTATTGGTGATTTATCTAAAAATAATAACCGACCTCCCATTGAAGTTCTGTCATCCCTGTTTGTGGAAAAATCGGTGTCTGAATATGCAATTACATGTACATTTTTACAATTCAAATTCAACTTTAAAGATTTAGTAAAACATATCCCAACAGCTTTAATAATCCATGCCAATGTACTAATCCAGGGTTATTTTGAAATTGGCTAAATATATTTACTGCATATGCAATATAGGGCCTGGTTCTATTAGATAGGAACGACAAACATCCTAAAACACTTCTGTATGGAATTTTAGACATTTCAAATATTTCGTTATCGGATTGAGGGGATTGGGTTTTTGAATAAACTACACCTTTGCTTATTGGGAGTGAAGTGATAGGGAACTTAAACTTTTTAAATTTTTGACAAATCTCATCAATATATGGAATTTGATGTATTGCTAAATAGTTATCACCCTCCTCGAATTCTACACCCAATAGCTTTCTGATTTTACCTAGTATCTTAAGATCAAAATAACCAGTCAAAAGTTTAACAACCTTTTCCACCACTCTTTCATTTTTACCGAAAATTACTATGTCGTCTACATAAAGAAGCAGGATAATGTTATCATCAAAACTATACACGCAATTGCACCATTCAAACTTTACAAAACCTATATCATGCAAAATTTTATTTATTTCAAAATACCACATTCTACCAGACTGATGTAAACCATATAAAGCTTTTTCTAATTTACATACTAAATTTTCGTTTTCCACAAATCCTGGAGGTTGGGACATATATATTGTTTCGGCCAAACGTGCATATAAATAAGCACATTTTACGTCGCATTGTAGGTGTGTCCATTTTTTACAGGAAACTAAAAGGGAAAAGAAAATCTAATAATGGCAAAATTAACAACCGGTGAAAAAGTTTCATCATATGTTTCCCCCTTTATTTGTTTGAAACCTTGTGCCACTAGGCGGTCCTTATACCTTACAATTTTGCCCTTGTCATCCTTTTCTAATGTGAAAACCCACCTAAGGGTTTAGCATCGCTTGGTAACTTAACTAGTTTCCAAACTCCCCTTTCCCTCATAGTTTTCAATTCTTCTCTCATAACATGTTCCCAAAACTTCCTTTGTGGGGATTTAAAAACTTGTTTATAGATAGTTGGTATTTTGATGTCATCTAGTCATATATCTTTATTAATATCAGAAGTTTCCGTATTTGAACAAGAACTATCCTCTTGACCTGAAACCACTCCTTTAAATTTATTTGTTCCTTTAAAACAGAAAATATGAGGTTCAAATTTAAGATGATGCTTTTTACAATACTTTTCTACATCATTTAAGGACCTCAACCTTTCAGATTTTCCCTGTTCGTAATAGTAAATGTAGTTACGATTACCATTAGCACTCGGGACAACTTTTCTTAACCAAACAATATCCGAGAGTGGAACCCCTCTCAAAACATCTTTACTTGATTTTATTTCCTCTGTGGAATTCTCCTCCTCCTCCGAAGAGGATAAATCTGGAGGTTTATACGAAGGGAAATAATTTATATTTGGGGTATCATTATTCTCAACCTCACATTCAAACTCTTCATCAGATTCCTTATCAAAAATAGGAGATCCCATTTCTTTTGAACCCATCACGACTCCACTGCGCCGGACACTATCTGGGATTTCCTCATTGAAAGAAACATTAATGGTTTCAATAATTTTGTTTTCTTCGGGTAGCCAAACCCGGTAACCTTTAGTACTAAAGGCGTAACCAACCATTACTCCCCTTTTTGCTTTTGCATCAAGTTTCGACCTAAGTTGCTTGGGAGCACCTACATATGCCATAGCTCCAAAGTGTTTTAAGTGTCTAACGGATGGTTTAGACTCACTATAAAGTTCGAAAGAAGTCTTCGACTGAGATTTGTGACAAATGCGATTCCAAGTATACGTAAAATACAACGCTGCCTCCGGCCAGAAACTTCGTTTTAAACCACTTTAACTTAAAATTGATCTGATGCCGTTAGCAATCGTTTGATTGTATCTCTCAATAGTCCCATTCAGTTCAGGAGAATACACGTCCGTAAATTCGTGTTTATTGCCTCTCCCTTCACAGAAAATCCTAAAATTATCCTTTTTAAACTACCCGCCATTATCTGATTGGATGTACTTTACTTTACGTTCGAGAAATCTCTCCGCCCGGATCACATGATTACGAACAATTCCAAACACTTCGGATTTTTCCTTTATGGGGAAAACTGTGCCCTTACGCGAAAAATCGTCAATAATTGAGAGAAAATATCTCTCTCCGTTTCTTCCTTTCTCTCTTACAGGCCCCCAGACATCTATAAACAACAACTCGAGGGGACGTTTTGATCTAATCCTATTAATTGATTTAAATGATGTACGTCTATGTTTACTAAGTTTACATATTTCGCAAAAAAATTTTCCTGATTTAACCCGGGGAAGACCTCTAATACTTTCATTTTTGGCCGTATTTTCTATCAAATCTGGACTTACATGCGCAAAACTGCGATGCCAAATTCTGAAATCATCTTTAGATATATATGGACGTTTCAAATTTAACCTTTTTAGGAACTAAACTTGGAATTTTAGACCATCCCTAAGAAAAGCAGTAAATAAATATTGACCATTTTTGGACACCTCCACCTTACCGCCTTCACCAGTAAATTTTACACCTTTTACATCCAATTTTGGACCTGAAATAAGATTTTTTCTTAGTTTAGGGAAATACATTACATCAGAAAAGAAAAACAGCCTTTGGCCAAACTTTAACTTTACATTTCCCTTTCCTTTTATCGGAAAAGTAACACCATTTACAGCTACAAACATTTTTTCATCTTTCAAAGGCTTAAATTTATAAAACAAACTCTTATCACGGCAAAAGTAATGCGAAGCTGCGGTATCAAATAACCAGCTATTTTCGCTTTCACTACCACTCAAATTTGCCTGAATATAAAACAAGAAAGGATTGTTTTTACCTTTTTGTTTAACGCTGCTAGAGTTTGATGGTGGTTCCTTCCCTTTGCCTCGGCGATTCCTGTTTTTCTTAACTGGAGACTGGGCACGTTCGGAACTGGATTCTGAGGCACCAGACACACTAGAAACAGATGGAACACGACGATATTAACTTCTAGAGTCTCTTCGGCGTTGTCGACATTCCCTTTGTAGATGGTTTGTGCTCCCACATCGAAGTCTACTTTTCTGTATATGTTGAGTCTCAACGAAAAGTTCTTTACGTTTGTCTAAATCTGGCAGGGCTAATCTTGATTCTTCGGCGATTAATTCCATTAGAATATCGTTGAAAATAAACTTTTCCTCCTTCCAACGTAATTGCCGAAACGTCAGTGAAGGCTTACTGTGGAGACACGAAAAGTTTTGGTTTCCGTTAGTCTGTCTGTTAGTCTGTCTGTCTGTTCCGCGATAACTGCCGCAAAAAGCATCCGATCGGCTTGAAATTCCCTGGGTATGTTGATGAGCTCCCCGGATTTAGCTGTATAGTTTTGGGTTAAATTTGGTTCATTCGTTCGGAATATACAGAACATTTTATTTTGTTATATAATGCTTTTCTATGGGAAGTCAGACGATTTTCAAATTTTCATTTGTTGAAAGAAATCGCTCATATGAATAATAGATTTAAATGGTAAATTTTGGATGCTGAAATTTTTAAATAAGAGTATTAAATTATTCTTATTAGTTTGCAATTTTGTCAAAACATTTGTCAGAGCTTTTAAATTAGGTGTATAACTTATGATAGAATTTTATACATGTGTTCGAATAATATAAAACATTTTATTTTATGAATTTACTTATATTTCATTTTCTCTTTTAACCGTTGCGTAGCAACAGCATCTCATCTAAAAATATCATAAATGTGAAAGTATGTATGGTTTTTTGAAGTCAAATCAAAGCAAAAGGAATGAATTAATGAATGCCTTTGTATAGATATTTGCATATAGATTTATTTAAACGCAGAAATGAAAATAGTATTTATATACTATATAGAATAATATTTTCATTTATTTATTCAACTATTTGATTATAAATGAAAAAGTTCGTTATTTTCATACAGAATAAACTGACATTATTCTGTTAAATTTTATAAACTTTATTGTTGCCAAAAAAAAATGAATAACAATTTCTCCCAAAGAGTTAATTTTAATTTGTAAGATTTTCACGTGCAAAAGAAAATGGAATAAGCAAATAAAAAAAAAAAAAAGGATATATAGGACAGGAATGAATACATATAAACATTTCACACCAAATACCACCTAAAATAGTTTTTGTAGCAGTATTTTCCCAGCACTACGAAGAAAGATTCCTCGATTTACACGATTTTACTTGGCCTTCCTTTTCTCATTCTTTGCGATTTCATTTTCGCAATTGCGTGCATTAATTGGCACAAAATTTTACATTTTTATGACTGAGATATATGTAAGGCCATACAAATAAGAAATTCCGTATTGTCTCCTATAAAATGTGATAAAGTGTTGGTTAATCATATACGTTTTTATTAAGAGGAGCAGAGCTGCCAAGCCTCCGGCGTTCTGGATACCGGTATTTTAATACAGAAAATGTTACTTTATTTAATTGAAACATTTGCGCGATTTAAAAGAACATTTTCTCTAAGATAATAGTGATGTGCAAAAAGCTTGAGACTTGGTATGTCTGGTGGGGAGTGAAATGTTTTACTTAATGCATTTATCTCTATTTTAATGCTACGTGAACAACGTCCGTGTAACAGCTTGTAGAGTGTAAAATAAATTAAATTATTAAAATAATCCTTATTACGAAAAATGAAACAGAAAGTCCGGCTACGGGAAATGAAATGTTAGTTAACCTTTCGTAATTTGACCTGAACATAGGTTTGCGTCAAATTTCAACGGTATTTGTAACATCACGATTTTAAATTAAATGTAGATACTATTAAAAGAAAATCACAAAAAATACTTAAAGGCGCCAAATCATGTTTATCTATTTAACGATGATGAATTATTAACTGTTAGGTTTAGAAGCCCCCCTACTTTAGGGTGATTTTAGTAAGTTAATGCTATCGAGTACATTTTTTGATATTTAGATTAGATCTTAGATATAAATATTGCAGAATGGTAATCAAAATTATTTTTTTATAAACAAAATTTATAAAGGTATTAGATTTCGAAATTAGATGTTTCAGTTTACATTTCCAAAAGTTCTTTATCCATTAGATACAGGTATTTGTGGTTAGCAGGCAAGTAAATACTGCTGTATGGATATTAGGATAACGTAAAATGCTTGACCGAATTATTGCTTATCCTTATAAATCGCAGTGTAAAAAGAAATCTAAGATATAGGGTAATCATTAACTCAATCAGTAGAAAATTACAAATGCAAAATAAATTACACAACGGGGGTTCAGGAGGGCAGAGCCCCCCTGAAGAAATTTGCTTTATTATATAAAAATTACTAGAATAAGTAGCTCGTGAGAATTTCAGAATATCCTTACATAACAACGTGTTTAATTTAACGCTTTTAATGTCTGAAACCATCGAAATATTTTTTTCCTTTTATAAATGTTTGTGTAATTTAAATAGTTTAAATTTTGTTTTTGTAGAAAGATTAATATTACGCAAAGTTTGATAAAAACAATGAGTTGCAGAGATGACGTTGAGGCTCTTGATCTGCAGATTTACTAGTATAACTTGCACTATGCTGTCGAAATGGCTTGGGAGATGACGCAGGAGTTGAAATGCTTTATACACCTCTTCAACAGGATGACCAAGGTCGCTCAGTTGATCGGCAATTCTATTTAACCTGGCAGCAAATAAATCTATCTTTTCATCTGGCTTTACTTTACAGGAGATGAACTCAGAAAACAGGAACATATGCCGTGATCTATTATCAGGCTCGAAATGTTTCTTTAATACATCCCATACATCTTAGGATTATCTTTGTTCTCTATGATTTTTCTAAAGTCCTTTCCCGTATTTAAATAGATTGTAGATAAAGCAATCCTTTTCCTAGTATGAAAATCTTTCACATCCTTTGGTGTAATTCTGTTATCGGCATCAATTTCAGGTTCCTTCTCAACTCCAGTGACTATATCCCATGCATTCTTCTCCAACAGAAGGTATTTAATATCCATTTGCCAAGTTGAGTAGTTTAAAGCTCCAAGCTTATCGATCTGTACTTGCATACTCGCCATCTTCAAAAAATATATATATTGGCCTCCCTGCTTAACAAACACAAATGTCTTTGAAATGGGGCTAAAATTTATGACTCTTCTTATTTAAATTCAACACGTTTCCATTATCCAGGTATGGCATTGGTTGCCCATAACCTCTTCTCTTAGCCTGTATCAATACAGGTCTGATATACACTTATACTGCTACCAGCAAAGGAACTGTAAACGTGCTGTGGAAGATACCTGTTATAAAACTGTGTGTTGAATCCATAGAAAAGTCAGATATTGTTGACGACAGTTCTTTATTTAAACTCTATTTCATTCAATGTATACTTTATAAAAATACAGCTTTAAGTTGAAATATATTTAGAGCCAACTTTGTTTAAAATTGCTAAGTGAATCATTAAAAATAACTTTGGTTAAAACAGGATTAAACTTCAATACACCTGGAACTTTTCAAAACAGCTTAAATTTAAATCATGACTAAAACTGTTCTCTAAAAACATCGTAAAACTCAAACTAAATATCTTACTGTAACACGAACTCAAACATATTAAAATCATAATGATAACTTTAAAGAAACAAACAGAAAAGAGAGAGCGCCGCGATTGATTAGCAAAACGCAATTTATACCATTGAACTGGACGATTCCACTTTACAACAGTCCTTCCGGCCAGTGCCGGGAGGAAGACGTAGCTTCCATATTCCTTATTTTAATAAAGCCAACTTATATTATTCAAACACACGAAGCTCAATTTAGTGGAAACCGAATATAGCAGATTCAATAGTAATTTTTATCAATATCTAAATCATTATGAATGAGAATTTCGCGAAATTAGTCAGCTTTATCCAAGCTGCTTTTATTTAAAGTACGTTATATTTGGCTGCCAAATTCGGCGAATTCTTAAAGTGACTGCCATTTTAAGACAACATGGTGGATGAGGCTAACCAGTGAACTTGGTGAGACCTTAGTAATTGTTGTGCACATGCTCACTCACATCGGAATCGATTGATATATACGAGTGCTGTCGCAGGCAAGAAATCAGATTTTTCAAAATGTCACCCACATTAGATATTGAAATTGCTATATCTGAGCCATTTTTTAAGATAAAGACAAACAAAAAATGCTCCTGAATCCTTATATCAAGGTCAAATTCTTAAGAAAGACACCTTTTTCAATTTCTAATTTTTTTGCACCTCACTTTAAATATAATTTTTTTTTTAATTTAATGACCGCCATTTTGAAACAAGATAGCTGATGAAGCTGGCCAGCGAACGTGGTCGAGATATTGATGTATACTATCCACATGCCTTTTTACATCGAAATAGGCGAATACTTGTGTTATCGCGTGACAAATACAAGATCGTTTCAAAATGTTAGCCATGCTAGAAATTCAAAGTGCTATAATTCAACCATTTTTTAAGATATAAACAAAAGAACAAATTTTCATAAACAAAAATTGCTCTGGAATCTTTGTATCGAGGCCAAACACATAAAAAAAATCTTTTTCATTTTCCAATTTTTTAATACCTCATTTTAAGTTTTAAATTTATTTTTTTTAATGGCCGCCATTTTGAAACAAGATAGCGGATGAAGCTGGACAACGAACTCGGTCAAGATATTTGTATGTACTATGTACACACCAAGGTACATCCAAATTGGTTCATAAATACGCCCGTTATCACGTGACAAAAATCAGGACGTTTCAAAATGTCAGCCACGCTAGAAATTCAAAATGCTATAACTCAGCCATTTTTTAAGATATAGACGAAACAAAAACTGCTCCCGAATTTTTTTTATCAAGGTCTAACACATAAGAAAAATATATTTTTTTCAATTTTCGATTTTTTGGTACCACATTTCAAATTTAAATTTTTCTTAAAAATTTAAATGGCCGCCATTTTTAAACAAGATGGCGGATGAAGCTGGCCAACGAACTCGGTCGAGACATTGGTATGTACTATGTATAAACGACGTTACATCCAAATCGGTTCATAAATACGCCTTTTATCGCGTGACAAAATTCAGGACGTTTCAAAATGTCAGCCACGCTAGAAATTCAAAATGCTATAACTCAGCCATTTTTTAAGATATAGACGAAACAATAACTGCTCCGGAATCTTTGTATAAAGGTCAAATACATAAGAAAAAAATATTTTTCCATTTTCAATTTTTTGGTACCACATTTCAAATTTTAAATTAAAAAAAAATTTTAAATGGCCGCCATTTTGAAACAAAATGGCGGATGAAGCTGGCCAACGAACTCGGTCGAGAGATTGGTATGTACTATGTACACACCGAATTACATCCAAATCGGTTCATAAATACGAGAGTTACAGTGTGACAAAGGTCATATATATATATCTATATATATATATATATGTTACCGGCCAAACCCGATTTTAGGCCAAACTAGATTGTCCTAGGCCAAACTAGTTTATCCTAACGCCAATAGGATAAACTAGTTTTTCCTAGGCCAAACTAGTTTATCCTAACGCCCATAGGATAAACTAGTTTTTCCTAGGCCAAACTAGTTTATCCTAACGCCCATAGGATAAACTAGTTTTTCCTAGGCCAAACTAGTTTATCCTGACGCACGTAGGACAAACTATTTTTTCCTAGGCCAAACTAGTTTGGCCTAATGCTCATAGGATAAACTAGTTTAGCCTGCTATTCAATGGTCTGAACTAGTTTATCCTAGGCCAATCTAGCTTGTCCTAGGCCAACTCAATTTGGCGAGCTTTTATTGATCCCAAAGACTTCCTCGGCGCCAACCTTCTAGTTTGTCCTAGGCCATTTTAGTTTATTTTAAGCTAGTGCAATTTGACGTCATTTTATTGTTCCCAACTACCGCTTCGGCATCAACCTTGTGCAAAGTAGTATTGCTGTCACCGCTGTATAATATATTTTATTCGATGAAGAGTGGAATACAGTTCCCCTACCTTTCCCATTTCACTGCCATCGCTAGTTACAAAATATGTTCCATATGACAAATTATGTGCTGGAGGACTAAGAATGGGGTGCGATGCTATCATAAAATTTAGGAGAGGAATAATTTGGAAAATTGATTAATTATGTGCAGTTATACCTCGAAAATCCGGCATCGTCAGGACCAGGACTTCGCCGGATTTTTGAAAATTCCAGATTTCTGAAAGAATATCAAATGTACTTATGATATCTTAATGGTGCATTTATTCATAATTAATTCAAAACCAAGTGACATTTATGTGGGAAAAATAAATATAAAAAAAACATTGATTTTTTCTATGGTACATAAATTCTAATAAACAGTGAAATCAATTCTTGTGTCGATCGATAAAATTTTATTTCCTATAGTTTCTGCCGTTCTTTAACAAGTTTCTCTTGGATTTTATAAGTGAACAATATCGATTTCGGAAATGTAGTATTGTTCCTCTAAACCATTTAGTGATTTTCCAGTGAAACATATACATTTTTCAAGTAACATCTTTTCTTCTGCAAGTTTTTCGTTCTCCTTCCTATGAGCTGCTAATATAGCATTATCGGCGGTTCTATTTAGCACAGCTTGAGCGATCTTAGTGTCCGCTAATCCATCTCTTTCGATCTCGAAACTTTTAATTCGTAAACAATTGCTATTTTTCTTTGTCCCATAAGTTGGAAGGAAAAAAAATTGGGAGAGCTGGCCTTCGTTCCCAGATTTTTGAAGTTGCCTTATTTCTGAATGCAAGATTTTCGAGGTCACAATGTATTAGTATTTAAAAGTAAAAAAAGGATAAAATAAAATCGGCAGAATTAAAAAAATGAAACTACAAAATTTTAAAGATTTTTAATTTTGTGTGCTGTGAGAGGGCGGGGGGCAGATTTTTATTTAATAATTTTAATGCGCGCTTCAAATCACACTTAATTTAATTGAAAGTATTTTAACTGTGATTCATTTAGTTGTAGTATACAACTAAAATACATTATTTGCATTTGAGCCTAATTGCAACTGAATTCAATTGAATTTTAATTAGTTGCAACTTGCTTTTAATCTTTAATCGCTATTAAATCAAATACACATATATTTTTTAAAAACAAATTTAATATTTGAATAAAAGTATAATTGACTGATGTTCATAACTGCACAATTATGCTGCTTATAAAAAAAAATCTTAAAACATTAGTAGTAGTAATAATAATATTTGTCGAAGCTCATTTGTGTTGTAAATAAAATCACTCAATTAATAGAATAATATTTATTATAAGAAAATTTTTACTTCTTTTTCTTTTCTTTTTCTTTTTTTTTGTGAGTGTGACTGAGTGTGTGTGTGTGTTAGAAATAAGTTATCAAATTTCTTCAAACTTTAACAATTTGTAAAATTAAGGATTATTACCAAACTGGAAACAATTATTCAGCAAATAAAATCCTCTTTACAGAATATTACCTATACATTTGTACGGATGGGGATACAGTACTCTAAAACCTGTTAGTAGAAACTGCGTATGGCGAAATCCTGTTTTAAACGGATTTTTTTTTTTTTTTTTTTTTTTTTTTTTTTACCGGTGCAAATTAGATATAATAATCCGTTTGAAAAAAACGTAATACATTTGCTAAAGACGACGGGCCTGCTAAAAAAGGAACTTAACAAAATCGAAGTTTTTTCCTCTCCTTTGTGATTCCGGCTCAGATGGATTTCCTATATGAAATTTTTCAGATTTTCAAGTCTCCGTGTAAAAGCATTAATGGTATTAGTAGTAATTCGGATATTTACATACAAATAGAGATTCATTAAAAAATGAATATAGTTTACAAAAGAATCATTAATATCGTCAATCTACATTCTATTGCTTGGAGATTTAAAAATTGTTAAAATTCTATACAATAAAATCTTCTAAGACGGAATTGCATAGGAAAGAAGAAAAATCCGTTATAGGCAGATTCCCTTAGTAGCAGGTTCATTGTCTGTTGTAAATGCATTATATTCTTTTCACAAGTACTAGTATCTTCATTTTACATAGATCAACATTTTTTTTTTTTTGAAACACGGGATTCCGTTATAGGCAGGTTATTTTTCTCAGGTTTTAACGTACTTTATTTTATTACCGACTGAAAATTCCTGCTTGATCAGACCTCAAGAAGAATGCAGTCAACTCCCGACAGAAGCCAGAAAAAAAAATTGAGTCACTGTCCATTTCGGTCCGAACCTCTCGAAAAAAGTAATTCTCAAAACAAGACCGGACCGAGTGTCAGGAAGGGAAATTGGGTGGGCCCGTACAGACCCGTACATCGAATAACCAAAAGACTAGTTCACGAAATTTTGTAAATTAGGACGCTAAAATTCTCTTATATTAAAAAAAAAAAAAAAAAAAAAAAAAAAAAAAAATCTAGTATGAAGTGAACTTTGCTCACTTCCATAGATGAGTTTGAGTACTGCGGACTCGTGAGGAAAATTTTGAATTTGAGCCTGAACTCGACTCATTTTTGAAAAATTTTATTTGAGTTTGCATTAGTTCATTTTTTTGTGTGTCCAACACTGGTTGGCATCAATAAAAGCACGTCAAATTGAATTTGCCTAGGATAAACTAGATTGGCCTAGGACAAACTAAAAGTTTGGCGCCGAGGAGGTCTTTGGGATCAATAAAAGCTCGCCAAATTGAATTGGCCTAGGACAAACTAGATCGGCCTAGGATAAACTAGTTCAGACCAATGAATAGCAGGCTAAACTAGTTTATCCTATGAGCATTAGGCCAAACTAGTTTGGCCTAGGAAAAACTAGTTTGTCCTACGTGCGTCAGGATAAACTAGTTTGGCCTAGGAAAAACTAGTTTATCCTATGGGCGTTAGGATAAACTAGTTTGGCCTAGGAAAAACTAGTTTATCCTATGGGCGTTAGGATAAACTAGTTTGGCCTAGGAAAAAGTAGTTTATCCTATGGGCGTTAGGATAAACTAGTTTGGCCTAAAATCGGGTTTGGCCGGTAACATATATATGTCAATTTTGAACGGAGGGTGGTTTCGGGGTATGGGGGTCATGATCGATGAAAATATACCAAATTTTTTTGAAATCGCTTTCCTCCGAATGGCTGCAATAGGTAGCTTTTTGTAATGAAAGCTACCTAAAAAGGGTAGGCCTGAGAATAGTCGATTACGGAACGGCTAACGCCATCTATGAAACACTTAAATTTAATGTCGGTTCTTTTAAATTAATTTACGTTATAGGAAACAATTAACATATTCCAGGTAATGAAGGTATTGCTTTTAAAATAAAGAAGTTCTATAAGCATTAAAATGTAGAAAGGAAAGCTATTAAATCAATATAAGTTTACGGAAAGTATTAAACCCAAATTAGCCATAAGTGACAAGTAAAATCGGTTAGCATAACAGATCCACTGGTACTCCATATCCATTACTTAGCTTTTCAGTTAAAATAATATATATATATATATGCGTGCAAATCAAAAGATTTTATGTCGCATAGATAATTACAACAACAACAACAAAATTATAAACCTATTATATAAAACTGAGTCCTATTAGAAGAAAAACAGGAAAGGTCATAAAAATTTCCTCTGAATCAAAGAAAGACTGCCTAAAATGTTCTCTTTAGTCTGATAAAACTGTGTGTAAAAAGAAGAAAAAAATTATGGAAGTTCTGGACCAATTTGGGGCTCTCTGACAACAAAATCATTATTTTATCAATAAATATAATTCATTTGTAGAGTAAAAACACTGAGTTATGAAGGAGCTCCTTCATAGCTCCATGAGTAAAAAGTATTCTGGGGTTTCACTTAGAAGTGCAAATGTAAGAATCTCTCTATTCTAAAAAAAAGTAACTACCGCTGTCACCGCCGCCGCCGCCGGTTTTGAATTTTTTGTGACCGGAGGTCTTTCTTCGTTAATATTAAGAAAAATAATGCATACAAAAATATGAAAATCGGTAGTTTTATACAGAAATGTTTTATAAACACGCTGATGCAGACAGTTTTCAAATCGAAGAATTATTTTAAGAGATATTTAATGCTAAAGTTGAACAAAATCGTTCCACTAAAAAAGTTTTATAGTAGCAAAAACTATACATCGGAATTTAATAATTTTTAGTTCATTTTATACGTTATAATTTCCCGGTGTGCAGAATTGATTTATTTTTTTAATTTGACTCATTTTTCAAGGTTTTATACCTATTTTAAATTCAATTTTTCAGCATTTCGAGACATATTTTTTACTTATTTTAGAAAATTGTACTAATTTAACCTGTTGCCAACTGTATAAACAACGGAGACAATAATGTTTGCTTCAAATTAAAAATTTATTTACACGTGACTATTATAAATAGTAAAGATACTTTCAAATTAAAATTAAATAATTGCGTATAAAAAGCAGGAACTTAATGAAAATTACGTCATAAAAAGTATACACGTGAATTTTAAAAGAGAAAGAATAGCTTGGTCAAAATTACGTCAGATTAAAAACGATTAATTTAAAATGTCTCATTTAAAAGAACTTTCTTTTCGCTTTGTTAAAAAATACCAGGAGACAAAGACTCTGTTTACTTAATTCCTTTTATATTAGCTTATTTTGAAATGTTGTTACATGTGTCTACGCCATCAAGTTATTTTGATTTCGACGTTTTATTTGTATTTTTATTAATTTTGTACTAATTTATTTGTTCTTACGTTATTTAAAATAAAAATTATGTCAATTTGTATAATTTGGCGAAATTGGTCGACTGGATAATCAAGTAGTACCGCAGCGGATTTGGCGTTAAAATTCCCCAATCAAAGAGAAATGAATAGAAATCCGTTTATAGGGAGATCGCCACTGTTTTTTAAATTATAATTCAATCTTTCGAAATCTTTTTAAAGCCGATCAAATTAGCGTGCATTTAGAGTCTGAGGTGTCTGGACGGGGGTTGGCGAGCGTAGCTCGTAGGGGGCCGAGCCCCCTAGTTTATTTTTTTTTTAAAAGATTTTTTTCCCTTCCCCTTAGGTGCAACTTAAAAAGTTAATTTGATTGCTTAGCTTGAAGTTAAATGAAAAGATTTTATGTGTTGTGAACATTATTGAAGTTGCACTTTTAGGTAGCTTTCATTACAAAAAGCTACCTATTGCAGCCGTTCGGAGGAAAACAATTCCGAAAAATTTTGGTATATTTTCACCGATCATGATTCCCAGACCCCGAAACCACCTTTCGTTCAAAATTGATACATACATACATATATATATATATATATATATATATATCTGATCTTTGTCATACTGTAACTCTCGTATTTATGAACCGATTTGGATAAAATTTCGTGTGTACATAGTACATACCAATGTCTCGACCGAGTTCGTTGGCCAGCTTCATCTGCCATCTTGTTTCAAAATGGCGGCCATTTAAAATTTTTAAAAAATTTAAAATTTAAAATGAGGCACAAAAAAATTAGACATTGAAAAAGATTTTTTTCTTATGTGTTTGGGCTTGATACAAAGATTCTGGAGCATTTTTAGTTTCGTCTATATCTTAAAAAATGGCTGAGTTATAGCACTCTGAATTTCTAGCATGGCTGACATTTTGAAACGATCTGATTTTTGTCACGCGATAACATGCCTATTTATGAACCGATTAGAATGTGACAAGTCATGTGCATAGTACATAGCAATCTCTCGGCCGAGTTCGTTTGCTAACTTCATCGGCCATCTGGTTTTAAAATGGCGGCCATTTAAAAATTAAAAAAAAATAATTTAAAATGAAATACAAAAAAAAAAAAAAAAAAAAAAAAATTAGAAATAGAAAAAGATTTTTTTCTTATGTGTTTCAGCTTGTTACAAAGATTCCGGATTATTTTTTGTTTTGCCTTTATCTAAAAAAAAGCCGAGATATAGCAGTTTGAATTTCGAATGTATGTGACATTTTTAAAAATCTGATTTTTTGCCTGCAACAGCACTCGCATATATCAACCGATTTAGATATGAGTGAGCATGTGTACAGGAATTACTAAGGTCTCGACCAAGTTCATTGGTGAGTTTTGTTGGACCTGTTATGTTGTTTTAAAATGGCGGGCTATCACCGAAAATTCGGGTTAATATAATTATTAATATAATTCGGGATATCACCGAATTTGGCGACAAATATAAATCACTTTAATAAAACCAGCTTTGATAACGCTGACTAATTTCGCGAAATTCTCATTCATATTCAATATTGACAAAAATTAGTATTTAATCTTCTATAATCGGGTTCCACTATTTTGAGCTCCGTGTGTTTGAATAATATAAGCTGATTTAAAAAAAATAAGGAATATGAAAGCTACCTCTTCCTCCCGGCACTGGCCGGAAGGACTTTTAGTAATGTCAAAGCAACACTAGATACCGGGCTTGCTCATTCATTATCATGACATCACAAATTGTGGCTGGTAGAGCTTCTAAATACACAGGCTGGCTCGTCCGTTTGCCATAGCATTCCCAGATGGGAACATGTTGGCGCCAGATTGACCTATTTGGCACATTTATCGCTGTCTTCGTTGCTTCCCTGAATTTATCAAATAGTACGCTGTTGAATGAAAGCTTCGAATAAATTTCAAATTTTAAAATTAGTAATAATTTACTTTTAGAGAATACATAAATGAAATCTGATGTTTGTAAGTACTTTGTTGAAAAGGATGTGTGTATGGCGAGGGGGGGGGGGGACTAAAGAACTCAATTTCAATTAAATTTATATTTTAGGATTATCAATAAATAATAAAATGTCTATAAAAAATAATTGCTTTAACTATTTATTAATCAAGTCATAAAATCAATATATATATATATTCGGAATTTGTAAGATTGTATGTATAAGGTTTTCAATAGTAATTTCCAGAAAATTACTATTGTTAAATCGAAACAGAGGGGGGGGGGGGGGTAAGGGAGTATTTGATAATTTGATATAAAAAAAAGTAGCAGAAAAAGGAAACTGCATCAGTGGTTACTAAACATCTACCCGAATCCGAATTCTTTTGAATAGCTCATGTACCGTTAAAATAATAATAATAATAATAATAATAAATAATAATAATAATAAATAATAATAATAACAATAATAATAACTGAATGCGGAGGAATTGAACCCCTTCCTTTTTTTTCTACGTCCTGAAAGAAAAATTGCCTTACATCTTTAATTAATATTTCATTTATTAAAATTATTACTTATTAATATTCATTTTGCTAGTGGATCCAGTGCTGAATTTACAGTCTGACATCCCTACCCCCAACCCGCTGGAAGATTACGAATTTGATCTTTAATTATAGCCTAGAAGGGCAGCCCTCCTCGGAATTTCAGAGGCCGCAAAGCTTCAGAAATCCCTCCCGAAAAAATAATAGAAACTAAGTTTATTTCTTAAAGAGGGTAGGGAGAGAGAAATTATTATTATTTTTCAATAGAACCATTTTTTATCATTAATACCTGACTTTTGACCACGGCTCCGCTCACACAGAGTGTAAGTTTTGCAGTTCAAAATGAGAATTTTACATGTAATTTTTTTTTCTTTTTCTTCATAATTTATTTAACTACTAAGGCAACTTCCATCTAAATCCGTTCAGTAGAACTTTTTTAACTATATTCGCATGTATTTGAAAATGTATTATTTTATTTTTCCATATGTTGGAGAGTTAAAATGATGAAGATTATGTTTGCAGGATATCAACAGCAATTTATTAGCGTAAGTAAATGTATTTTCTAAATGTACATTCATCCTCCAAAAATATTTTAATGTTTTTTTTTTTTTTTTTTTTTTTTTTTTTTTTTTTTTTTGTATTTATGTAGCGCCACATAAAAAATCAAAAGTGTGCACCTTTGATTGTCCTTAAGAAGTTGGCAATGTAATAAAATAAATATTTTAATTAATTTCTGATGCTAACAATGAACAAAATGAAATTAACTGAACAAAAAATACTATTAAAAAAATATTTTCTTTTTTTTCTTTCTTTTTTTTTTCTTTTTTTTTTTTTTACTTTGTTATAGTTTTTAAAAACTTCTATAAAGTAAAATTGTTTAAAAAAAGTTTTCATGGGTAGCAAGTTTTCATTACTTTAATAATATGAAAATGTTCTTTTCTAAGAGGAAAATGTAATGCGACTCAGGGATCGAACCAGCAAAATTTGAGGCCTATTTAGGGTCCCTTCACAAAAATCTATTTAATAAAACAGGTCCCCTCACAAAGATGAATTTAACAAAATGGACCCCTTTATAAAAATAAATTTAATAAAATAGGGCCCCTTCACAAAACTCCTTTTAATGAAACAGGTCCCTTCACAAAATTCTTTTTTAATAAAATAGGCCCTTTGACAAAATTCCTTTCCATAAAAACTTACTTCTATTTATAATTTTTATTTTGTTAGGTTTTAAAATCTGTGATTTGTAAATAAAACCAGTTCACCAGAAACAAAAATTTTAGCAAAATGGTTTAAAGAAGTTTTTGTTAATAAATGCTTAGTTCGAATTTGAGTAACTCGATTTCAACTTTCATTACAAAATATTATTTTTCAGAAAATTATAATAAAATTCACAAAAGAAAATCTTTTACTTTTCACAAAATGGGCACCAGGAAATAAACCTGCATCGACCTCTGAGATTTCATAGTATGGAAGTACCCTTTGATATTTTTAAAAACAATTTTATATCTGAAAGTTACAATAACATAGCTGCCAACTTGTACGGATTCTTGCTACCACTAAAATGTAACAGAAATTTCTGCTTTAGTTAATTATCAAAATTCACTGCAATTCGGCGATTGAATGAGGCAAAATTTTTTATTAAATTTTAGTGGTAGCAAAAATCCGTACAAGTTGGCATCTATGCAGTAAAGATACGCTTTATTTCTTGGTAATACTGACTTACGAAAATTGTTTAAAATATTTATTTATATGTTTTTAAATATTACTGTCTTATGATGAAATATTAACAATAAAATCATCTTAAGCAAATTTGGAGAATTTTTTTCAAAAACTTAAAATAGAATCCATTTTTTTGTGAAAATGAATATTAAAAAAAAAATATATATATATATTGTAAAATTTCCCTGAAAAATTCTATTTCACATTAGTTCTTTAGCTATTTTTGTTTTCAAAAATCTCATAAATTCCATCACATGTTAATATTTTGAGGTACCGTTATTAATTATCCAAAAAAATTAAAGTAGCTTCCCAAATAATTTCACTCTATTTTCGTCCGATAATATAAAAAATCGCAAATCGCATCAGAATCAATTGTTTTCCCGAAAATGAACTAGATGGCGCTGTACTTTTAAAATATGTCCTTATCGCCAAAATTGGCGAAGAAAAAAATTCACGAAGAATATAATCAACAATTAATATTAAAATTTGGTCATTTTTTATGTTTATAGGGAAATTGAAGCATGCAGTAACCCTTTATTGAATGATTTCAACAATTAATATCAGAAAAAACTACCGATAATTAAGCTTTTAAAGCTACAAATAGACAGAAACTAATTCAACGCTATTGAGATACATTACGCGAAGCAGTCCGTCAGGGATGAAAATGCCTGGCGAGCCAGCTCATCTATTTAGTAGCCTTAGTGTAGCCCTGGTAATGTTCGGTTGAAGGGGGAGGGGGTTATAGCATAAATCCCTGAATGAGCTAAGAATAATTTTGACGATTAGATTATTTATTGTAACGTCAGAAATAAACGATAGAAAGAACGCATTTTTTAAAGCAAATTTAGCACCGGGCAACATAACACCCGATGACTAATTATAACTTCGTCGTTTACGTAATAAAATAAAATAAAACACTGGAAGCATAAACTTAAGACTCGATAAAAACTTAACTAGTGTATATTACTTTAAAATTACATTCATCGCACGTGTGTGCGGCAATACAGTAAGTATCTCGTTACAGCTCAGATCCTCAACATACTTTCCTGAGGCAGTCCAACAGTCTAACTGTAAAACGTTTCTTCCCGCCTTACCACTGAGCTAATCCCCGCGGTTTTCAGTTACGGCGGAATCGAAACCAAGGATGTGGTATGAAGAAAATAGGAGTCAGTTCACAAGCTGGTTTTGGGTTGTCGGCGATGCCAGATCCCCACAGTAGCCCCCCCTGAGCGATAGCGAAACAATTTCCACTATCAGAGGTAGCGAGGGTTAAATCTGACACGCCGACCAGAACGTATGGTTACAGGGTCACTTTTGGGCATGAGAGTTTCTGATTGATTTGTTGATGTCTCTAACACCGGCTGCTTCTGTGCTGCTTTTTGATTGGGAGGCTGTTCCTCACCTGAGCACCAGAAAGCAGGCTTCACTCTGTCTATGTGCACTGTGACAGTTCGCTCAGAAATTTTAAGTGTAAATTTTTTTTCAGTTCTTTGCAGCACCAAGTAAGGCCCCTCATACGGAGCTTGTAGGCTTCTCTTAACACAGTCTCTGCGCAGAAAGACGTGTGTGCATGACTCAAGCTCCCTGCTGATGAAAATTGGACGGTCAGCTGTAGACCGAGCAGGTACTGGGCACAATTGGCGTACCACCTGACGTAGTCTGCCAAGAAAATTTACCGGATCTGGATCGTCAGCTGCTGGCACCAGGAATTCTCCAGGAAGGGCAATGGTAGTACCGTATACCATCTCAGCTGCCGTTGCCTGCAAATCCTCCTTCCATGCAGTTCGTATGCCCAGGAGCACAGATGGCAATACCTTAGCCCATTCGATGGTGTTGTGCGCCATGATTGCAGCTTTGAGCTGTCGATGAAATCGCTCCACCTGACCGTTTGCAGCTGGATGGTATGGAGATGTGTGGATCTTGGTAATACCCAGGAATTGATTCAGTGCCGAAAACAGAGATGACTCGAATTGGGGACCTTGGTCAGTCGTCAGACGTAAAGGTGGCCCAAAACGGGCGATCCAACCAGCGTAGAAAGCCTCTGCTACACTTTCAGCAGTAGTGTCAACCAACGGAATTGCTTCCGGCCACTTGGTGAACCGGTCAACACATGTCAAGCAATACCGAAACCCATTAGATGGTGGCAATGGCCCAACCAAATCTATGTGCACATGCTGGAAACGAGCTGATGGCTGTTCAAATGTGCCAATAGCACTTTTCGTGTGCCGGTGGACTTTGCTTCTTTGGCAGGAGATGCAGGATCGCACCCACTCCGCAACATCCTTCTGCATTCCGGTCCAAACATAGCGTTCTGCAACTAGTTTCTGTGTCGCCTTGACACCAGGGTGGGACAACTCGTGCAATTTCTGGAAAATAATCTTCCGCATGCCTGTGGGCACGAAAGGTCTAATGCGACCTGTTGAGATATCACACTGTAACTTTAATTCTGAATCACCTACTGGCATCGTTTGAAATTTTAAACTCGTGTCACTTTCTTTTGCCTGTTGAAGTGAAATATCAGTTGCCTGTAATTTAGCCATATGTTCCAACTCAACAACACCGGACTTAATGGTCGAAATATTCACTCTCGACAAAGCGTCAAGCATTTTCTAAACCACTGATGTGCTGTATGTCCGTGGAAAATTGGCCAATAAAATCGAGTTGACGAGTTTGACGAGGTGAGTTTTTGTCTGATTTTTGTCTAAATGCAAAAGTGAGTGGCTTGTGGTCTGTGAAAATTGTAAAGTTCCGACCTTCAAGCATATGTCGAAAATGTTGTACAGCGGAATACGCCGCCAAAAGTTCACGGTCGTAAGCACTATACTTCTGCTGTGCCGGTGACAAGGATTTTGAAAAAAATGCTAAAGGTTGCCAATTGTTATTAACTTGCTGCTGCAAGGCTGCACCCATCGCAAAATCTGATGCATCCACCACAATAGATAAGGGTGCCGTTGGAATGAAGTATGCTAATGTAGCAGCATTTGCAAGTTCTTCCTTACTACGTACGAAAGCATTATTAGATTCCTCTGTCCACTGAACTAGGCTTTTGTCGTTCTTTTTGGCACCTTGTAAATATTTGTTTAACACCCCCTGTGTGTGCGCAGCACGGTAAATAAACCGACGGTAAAAATTAAGCATGGCCAGATAACGACGCAATTCTTTAATAGTTTCGGGACGAGGAAATTTTTTAATCGCGTCAACCTTATCCTGGAGTGGGCTAATGCCCTCAGCGGAGATAGTATGTCCTAAGAATTTGACATTAGATTGGCCAAAAACACACTTAGATGGGTTCAAGCGTACCCCATACTGAGCTAGTCGCTCGAACACCATTTGCAAATGTTGAATATGCTGCTCGTAATTCTCGGATGCTACCAGTACATCATCAAAATATGGAATGCAAAAATCAAATCCGTACAATACTCTATGGATAAAGCGCTGAAACGTCGCAGCAGCATTGGCCAAACCGAATGGCATATACAAAAATTCGAAAAGCCCAAACGGAGTTGTGACTGCTGTTTTTTCAATATCCTCAGGCCGCACCGGAATCTGGTGATAAGCTCTAGCCAGATCCAATGTCGAAAAAATCTTTTTACCGTGGAGCGCTTGCGTGCAATCCTGAATATGAGGGACTGGATAGCGATCCGGAACCGTAGCAGCATTCAAAGTACGATAATCCCCACACGGGCGCCAATCACCCTTAGATTTGGGAACCATGTGCAGCGGGCTAGCCCAAGAGCTGCTGGAAGGTCTGCAAATCCCAGCAGACATCATAAACTGAAATTCCTGCTTAGCCGCACAAAGCTTATCTGGTGGAAGCCTGCGAGGCTTAGCGAACACAGGTGGACCTTTGGTTTCAATAATATGCTGCACATCATGCTTCGGGGGGTTAAGGGAGGCTGAAGTATCCGTAAGACTGGGGAACTTATTAAGTAGCATATGGAATGGCGTTATTTCAGAAACCGTGCGTATTTTACTACTAACCGACTTATCAATTATGCCCTGCGCCTGTAAGTTGGTAATGGGGTCATGCAACTTCCCTTGGCGCACATCAATAAGTAAGCCAAAATGCCGAAGGAAATCAACCCCAATAATTGGCTGTGAAACGTCTGCGAGAATAAATGACCAATGAAATTCCCTGCGCAGGCCTAAATCAAGCTTTAAGAGCTGCTGACCAAAGGTAGGAATAATCGTGCCATTAGCAGCAAAAAGCTGGAGCTTATCTGCCGTTCGCGTTTTATTAGCTTTTGATACGGGTAAGACGGACACATCAGCTCCCGTGTCTATTAAAAATTTCAAATGAGTAGTTCTGTCATTGAGATAGAGTCTATTTATTTGACCTATGCCGTCACCCTCAGATTTGAGTGACGGCCTTACTAGTTTCCCTCCCATGAGCAAGGCTTGCGGCATTTATTCGCTTTCTCAGCAAACGTGGCATGGTACCAACATAAATTTTGGGAATTGCCATTCTTTTCGGTACTTTTCTCGCATTTATACTGCCTAAAACGGTCACGGGATTTGGAACGACCCTGCCTGAAATTATTCCCCTTTCCTTCCAACTTCTCCAAGCGTGTAGAGAGCGCAAGAATTAATGATTTTAATTCGTCATTACTGGACTGAATACTTTGAACCATGGGGGGCGGACCATTCGCAGCAATGATACCATCAGCCATCTCGGCTAATTTGTCAAGCGGGTCATTAGAAATTGCTAAAATTTGCTGAACATTAGTGGGTAGGCGCTGAAGAAATAACGTTTTCAGCAAATCATCTCTGACCTGGCTACCAGCCTTATTTCTCATTTCTAGCAGCAAACGGGAAGGTTTTTTATCCCCCAACTGTAAACCAGAAATCAATTCACGAATGCACTGATCCTCACTTAACGAATACTGACTAATTAGTCGTGTTTTTAGCTTTTCGTACGGTTGATCAGGAGGCTGCTCGCTAATGATGTCACCTGCAATCGCCAGCTCCTCAGGTTGCATTGATGCAACTAAATGATGAAACTGTGTAACACTATCAGTAATCCCTGCAAGCTTAAACTGGGATTCTAAATGTAAAAACCAATGTTTCGGATTTCCCCGCCAAAACGGGGTCGCCTTTACCCCAACCCTCTGAATGCTAGCTGCGGCGTTTACTGGGGTTGCCATTTCATAAAATATTTAATACACAAACAAAATAATAATAATAATAAATGCAGGAAATAATAATATATACAGAATAGATGGTTTTAGAAACCCTAGCAAAAAATTATGTGCTCAAATGCACAGCAAGGCCTAGTAGAAAAAATAATGCAAAGATAAGTATGAAAACAAAAATTTTAAGCATGATAATATGCGGTAAACAATCCTTCAATTCGCCGAGGAGATTGGTGTGAAACACTAAAATGCGATTTACCTACACATACGATTCTATCTGGCCAGGCTTAATTACAGTATATCATAATAACTCGCGTCATACCCCGAATTTCAAAATAAGCATATTATTAAGCAAACAAAAATGTTAATTTTGATAGCAATGACATAAATTGCATTTAAAAATTTAGTACCTTACACAATATATATATACAAACGTAAGATAAAATGCACAAAGTTTAACGCCAAATTTACCACGGGGCAAGCAAAATTAATAAGCACACACAAGGGTAATGGTAATTTGAGACACCATCAAAAAATTATGACTCACCGGAATTATCCTCACGCTATTTATATCTTAGCGCCGAGAACTCCGAATGCCAGTAGGTGATGAAATAAAAACTCTGCAGCCACTGCATGAAATCATCTCGTGCACAAAAATCTTGCTTAAATTAAAAATAGATACCCTCTCAGGTCACTATTAATGCAGGAGCGTCGTACACCACGCCATAGAAAAAGCGATGCATCAAGATCACTAGGCAAAATGTTCTGTTCAAAATCGGGTCACCACTTTAGCACCGGGCAACATAACACCCGATGACTAATTATAACTTCGTCGTTTACGTAATAAAATAAAATAAAACACTGGAAGCATAAACTTAAGACTCGATAAAAACTTAACTAGTGTATATTACTTTAAAATTACATTCATCGCACGTGTGTGCGGCAATACAGTAAGTATCTCGTTACAGCTCAGATCCTCAACATACTTTCCTGAGGCAGTCCAACAGTCTAACTGTAAAACGTTTCTTCCCGCCTTACCACCAAGGAGGTTGAACTAATGGAGAAAGCAACGCTCCGCTACGCAATGCTACGAAAGTGAAGCCTGCCACGCCCCCTCATCCTCCCAAAACATTGAAGAACGCATAGCGATACATTGAAAAATGAGTATCGAAAATTCCTAATAAAAATAATTTTAGAGTCAAGATCCGATTTTTTCTATGATTTTACATTTATAGAAGACTGTTTATACGTATTAACTTGTTTTTTATTGTAAAATTTCAAATATTTTTTCATTCATACGTCTTAAACACCAAGTGGAGAAAAAAAATTATTACTATGATTATACTTTATAAAACTGGTTATATTCGGAAAAGTTTGACTTTTTTTAACGAAAAAAATGATTATTGTAAAAAAAAAAAAAAAAATACTTTTTATACTACTAGGAGGAAATATTTTGTTTCAACAAGGTTTTTTTTTTCTTTTTTCACATCAGTCCTAATTAAATTGCTTACATTAGATTTAACTTAATTTTCAGTCATGTTACAAAGATTAGAAGTAAGAATGCGATTTTAAATATGTTAAATAAGATTTCTGAGATATTTACAGACTATAACAAAAACATCCTTTAATTTAGATATGAGCAAACAAATATGTTTCAAGCTTTTTAGGTCAATTTCTTTTATGAAAATATTGTTATTGCGAAGCTTATTTTTATTAAATAAGGCTGTCAAACAGATAATAAAGAATTCTTGAAATGGAAAATACAGAATTAGACTGACATTTGTAGACAACCCCTGTATGTAAATATGTACCTGCTACTAACAAATTCTTAAAGATTAAAGAATGGCTCAAATAATTCTAATTCTATATATATAAACACACCGTTTTTTATCAATTTTTAAGTGTTATAGATCTTAGCAATGTCTTCATTTTAAAAGGCAGGATTAGTAATATATATATATATCTCAGATTAAGGTCAAAATTTCCTGATACAGAAAAGGTACATTTCACAAAGTTTTCCAGAATCAGAATTGTATTATTAAATTTTGTTTTACTATTTTTGGAAATTTTTTTTTTAATCATGAGATTTTTAAACTTAAGAACCTACACATTATAAAGAAAATAGACTTCTTTTAAAATAGGCACCTATAAGGGGTCAAGGAAGGATCATTATCCCTCCCTGAATTTTCAAATTTATTTAATTCATAATCTGTCATGGTAAGAAAAAAAAAAGAAAGAAAACTGTGCAATTTAAAATAACACACACACACACACACACAAAAAAAAAAACTAGGGATTTTTCATTGGGGCGAAGCATGGAAGAGACAATGGTAAATTTTTGTGTTTTTAAATTGTCTTAAACGGGGAGAGCCCACTGCTGAAAAAATATCCAACATTTTTAGAATTTTCAAACAGTTTTATTCAGTTTCTCAAGAATTTAACAGTTATACAAATTTCACAGTTATCTGTAAAATTTAATTACCTTGTAAAAGATATTGCTAGAGAAACTGTCCTCTTGTTCCCGTGAACATTTTATGAGGCTCCTAATTAAAATATTTTTTCACCCTCAACAGCTCGTAATTTTCTGATACATTTTCAGACTCATTTTTAAAAGTAAAAACATGAAACTTGCTGAGGTAATTTTTGAAGACATGTATAAGAGGCCGTGTGATTTCATTTTTTGCTCAATTAATTAGAATTTGATTTATAAACAATTATTTTCTCAGTATGACCATTTTTTTCATTCCCAGATCTCCCACTTCGGAAAATTCGGTTCAAAACGCCAACTTTGACAGCATTTTTTGCAATACTTTTTGCATTTATCGAAAAACGACAAGTTAATATTGTTAATATATTTTTATTACTATAGTATTATAATATAGTTAAAATCGACAATCGCACATTATATAGTTTCTAAATAAGAGAATGTGCCAGTTTGATGCACTCGGGAGCAAAAATGAATTTAAAAATAAATCAGAAAATAAGCAATTTGGATTGGAATACACCCTTAAATGATAAAACAATGTTTTGGAAAAGGTTTTCTTCTCAATTTTATTTTGAGTGATTTTTTTATGCATCCAAGTCTTATTTATGGCATAAATTTTTATTGCAATTTATAATAACATTTTAATTCTACTAATTCAGACCGATTTGTGGGGGAGGAGAATCGTGAATAAGAGGGTTAAACAAGCAAGTAAATTACATGCAGAGGATTTTGAGAGAGTCGGCTGTACAACAGTTAAAAAACTTTGAGGGCTGACATTTGTCAACAACTATTGGGCATGTAAACACCATGGAAAAAAAGTCATACATCACCCTCCCCCCCCCCCCCACCACCAAAAAAAAAAAAATCGAGCTGGGTTTTCTTAAGGAGAAAAATAGGGGGGAAAAAAGATGTCAAATCGCTATAAGAGCAGAAGTAATGTCTCAAATGAAGTTTGTGTCTTTTTATGATATTGCATATTTACCACTATTTAAATTTGATTACAAAAAAATTACTTCAAAATATTATTAATTACTAATTATTACTAAATAGCTAAGAGCAAGTTTCTCCTTATTAAGCAATACCATTATTTACTATATTTATCATCGTACTATTTTGTACCTACAAACAGTTTAAGGGGCTAAAAGGAAAATAAAAATTCCATAATTTCCGTTCATACTTTTTACTTCACTTTGTAGCGGAAAAAATTATAAGGTCTCAAATAAAATTTGATAGCTAAAAGATGTTTTTAAAACATTTAAAAATTCAAGGACTATTTTGTCAAAGTTAGCGTTTTAAGGCAATTTTTAGGACTTAACAGCGACAGAAATGCCGTCATGAGGGAGCAATTAGCAGTCGCATCCTGAAATTAAGTTTTAAACGCCAAATTTTAAAGAAGTTTTTGAAAGATTCTTTGCTTTTATTGAAAAATAGAAAACACTATTTAATCACATAGTTTCTGAATAAGTGCACTTGCAAATTTCTTGAGATTAAAAATAATTTCCCGGGTGTGTCAGAAATTACCTAATTTTGATTTGATTAGAGCTTTAAGGAGTCACAAAGATTCGCATTGTTGAGCAGCAGGGGGGGGGGGGGGGGGAGGATTGAAAGGATTTAATATATATTTAAAAATTTTTAATGATTGTTAGCATTTTTTTTGTTGTTGTTCAGGGTGGTCGTGACCCCCCCCCCCCTTGGATCCGCCATTGCACGTAGGGCTCCACCTCAAAGTACATGATATCAACGTAGGTGAAAGACTATCGCAATAATAATAATCTCTTAGTCAGGATTGCTGTCCGATCATTAACACGTACTTCGAAAATTGCCAATTGTTTTAAAAATAAAGAGTGAAAACATCATAAAATGGAAATCAGATTTATGCTTAAAGCTTTAGATTTAAATTCAACAAAAGCGTAAGCGGGAAACATAAAAAAAAAATCTTTCAATAAAGCACTTTTATACAAGAAAATTTATATATATTCCTATTAGGCGACCCGATGTTTTGGGAGGATGAGGGGGCGTGGTCGCTAGCTTCAACAACGGGAAAGAACGGCTTCTCCATGGTTTAAGCTCCTTGCTTACCACTGAGCTAATCCGCGCGGTTTTCAGTTACGGCGGAATCGAAACCATGGATGTGGTATGAAGAAAATAGGAGTCAGTTCACAAGCTGGTTTTGGGTTGTCGACGATGCCAGATCCCCACACAAAGTTTAAATTTTTTAAATGTGTATTCTGGAGCAGGGGGGAGGGGGAGGAGAGTATGATTTAAATGATTTAATATTACAAGAAAGCAACAAAAAGGATTTTTTTAAAAATACTTTAAATCACTAATCAAAGTAATACCAGTTAAGTTATGAAAATAATGGGAAAAATAACTCAAAGAAAGAGACATTCTTAAGAAATTTATTCTAAAAAAAGTTTACTTATATATGTTTTTAAAAACTATGGAATTTTCAAATAGTTAAGTAAGCTTCTTACCATTTTTATCTGAAGCAATCTGAATGAAGGGAGAAGCATTTAAGTATGGAAAAAAGTTTTTAGACCCGCCCCCTTCCCCTCATAACTAAGATTACATTAAAATTATACCTTACGACTTTTGCAAAAATTAGTTCCTCAATAATGACCTATAATTTACACAAGTTTTCTTTCCCAAATAATTAAGATACAATTTTGTTTTAATTGTAGATTTATTAATTGCATAGATATGGAAAGTTATGAATTATTAAATTAATCACATGTTATAAAGTATACGCGAGATTAAAATTTATTCTAGAAAATTTGAATAATACTTTTAATTTCTAAAAATTATGCGTCCATTTATTTCTTCGCGGTACAAACAATCCGTCATATTCAATGTTTTTAAATGGTCTGTCTTTTGGTTTTGGTCAGAATGATCTCCTTTTTTAAGTCTTAAGAAGCAATCGAAACGCCAAATATCTTTAAAATTAGTCGGATGTCGCAATCTCAAAACTTTCTTCTATCTCATACATGTTAATACGTCAAAATTCGCTATAACAGTGCCAAAATTAAATGACAATCTATGCCCATCGTGAGGATTCCAAAGGTATGAAATTCCGTGCATTAGTTCTTGAAATAGGACTTGGGCTACTTACACCAAAACATAATCAGCAATAATATTTATCAAGGTATATCTGAATCTGAAATTTGATAAAAATTCGTGTATTAGTTCTTGAGATACAGCTATTGCGGGAATCGGGGAAAATTCAGCATAGCAGCGCCACCTGGTGGGCGATTGACACCAAAACGTAAACAGAACCAATCCATATCAAGTAATAACTGAATCTGAAGTTTGAAGAAAGTCCGTTCATTATTTCTTGAGATAGAGCTATTGCAGAAATCGTGAAAAATGCAGCATAGCAGCGGCACCTGTTGAGCGATTTACATTAAAATGTAAACAGCATCAATTCATGTCAAGTACTAACCGTATCTGAAGTTTGATGGAAATCCGTGTAATAGTTCTTGAGATAGAGTTGTTGCGGAAATCGTAAGAAATGCAGCATAGCAGCGCCACCAGTTGAGCGATTTTCATCAAAAACTAATCAGCACCAATTTATATCAGGGATTACCAGAATATAAAGTTTTATTAAATTCCGTGCATTAGCTTTTAAGATATAGCGCACACAAAATTTATGTCACATACAGACAGACAGCCATTTTGTAAAAACATGTTTTTTGGAATCTCTGACCCCTAAAACGTGTAAATACGTCAAAAATCGGAATTCGAAAAATTTCACGAATCCAATACTTTCTTCTTGTAAAGATAGAAGAAAGTAAAAATATGTATGTTGTGAAGTAAACCGTAAATAATGAGATTTCTACTTGTACGACTTTCTTAAAATTCAGATTTTCCATTAAAAAAATAAAAAAATCTAGTCGGATGTGGCAATCCCAAAATTTTCTTCTTTCCCGTACATGTTAATACTTCTTGAAAATTGTAGCATAGCAGCGCCACTGGTTAGGGGAATTACACCGAAATCTAATCAGCAGCAACTTATGTCAACTTCTATAACTGAATCTGAAGTTTGATGGAAATGTGTGCATTAGTGTTTGAGACAGAGTTATTGAGAAAATTGTGAAAAATTGTTGAGATATAACTATTGCGGTAATCGTGAAAAAATACAGCATAACATCGCTGCCTGTTGGGAGATTCACACCAAAAACTAAACAGCTCTAATTTATATCAGGCGCTAACTGAATCTGAAGTTTCATGAAAATTCGTGCATTAGTCCTTGAGATAGAGCTGTTGCGATAATCATGAATAATGCAACATATGAGCTTGGTAGATTTACACCAAAAAGTAATCAGTACTAAATTATATCAGGGACTAACTGAATCTGAAGTTTCATATAAATCCGTGCATTAGTTCTTGAGATAGAGCTATTGCGATAATAATGAAAAATTCAGAATAGCAGTGCCATCTGTGGGGCGATTTACACCAAAAAGTAACCAGCACCAATTCGTATCAGGGACTAACTGAATCTAAAGTTTTATTAAATTCCGTTCATTAGTTCTTGAGATAGAGCTCCCACAAAATGAGTGTCACATACAGACAGACAGATATTTTGTAAAAACATGTTTTTTGGGATCTCTGACCCCTAAAACGTGTAAATCCGTCGAAAACCGGAATTCGAAAATTTTCACGAATCCAATACGTTCTTCTTGTAAAGATAGAAGAAAGTAAAAACGAATGCTTTTCCTATTGAAAAGCATTGCAGAAACATCGATAGCTGGCCTCCGATCTACGGTATAGCCACCTATTTGGGGGGGGGGGGGGGGGGTTCTCCGTCTTTTTTACTCCGTGCTGGTAGCAAACGATTGGAAATAGTCTACTTTTAAATGATGCATATAAAATTTGCTCAGGGGGCCATCTACAAATCAAAACCTGACCAAACTTTGTTTTTGTTTCAACGGTAACACCCAATTTTGACAATATATTTTAAATCTTCAGTTCAAACTACGCCTAGAAACGAAATTCCAATTGATTTGTATGATAAGTTTTTGAATTATAAACATTCAAAATTTAGAGCTTCGAATGTTAAATTACATTTTCATATTTTTATTAATATCTCCTGAAATTATAATCCTAATGTGATAATTTTTCGTGTGGTTATAATACTGAAAAATCCAATCATAAATACATTGAATTTCTAATTTTAAAAATTTTATAATATGAATTATGAAATTAATACTAAAAAAAATATATGAATTGCAAACTACAATTTTTTGATAGATTTATATCTATTATGTCCTGCTTTATGCGAATTCTCAATTTCAAAATTTTCTTCCAATTAATTTTCGAATTATGATTAAAAAAGGTCAAAATGATAGTTTAAGGGACTGTCTATGATGTGTAGAAAAGCCTAATTTGAAAAAAATTTGTTTTATTCATTTTATTGAAACATTTGGGCTGGCAATAGTCGAAACATATTAAGGGGACCGGGAAAGCAAAATTCAACAAAAAAATCGATTTTTACTTTTTTATATCATTAAATAATTTAAACTTTTATCTTTCCAACGATATTTCACACATGTTAAGATATAAAAAAAAATAAGTGTTGAAATTATTCATTCTTTCTAAGAGTACTTCACACATTAATGGCCGTTTAAATCTTTAATTGACTTTTTCTCAAAACTTGGATTTTTAATGTTTATGTTCCTTTTTTTTTCGATGTCTTGAGATGAACTTGAGAACTCAGATTTTTTTTAATACTTATATCATGTTATATTGTATACTTTAACACAGAGATTTAATGATTTCTTGAGAATTATTTATTTTAGGCAGTGAAATCTTACCAAAAACGCTAATTCAAAAATGACTTTCAATAAATAATTAATAATTAATTTTGAGTTTCACTTAGAAAGAAAATGGTCTGTTAAAATACGTAAATCATGTTATTCTAACTACTCTAAAAAATCTAGACCTCTATCTTTCACCATTTCTGAGAAAAAGGTACATAAAGTTGGTGGATTTAACATGGCGGAGATAGGGCTTTCCCGGTCCCCTTAAGCGAGTGAAATGGTCATATTGGTAAGAATAAAAAATTCATTAATTAGAAGTGACCTAGTCATTCTGTAGTGTTTCAACAATCAAGTACCGAACTTCAATTTGGATACAGCCCCTAAAATAGGCTCATTTTTAAAATAATTAATTTCTTTGAAACTAATCATACGAATTACATGAAAACTTGTATTGAGGCCAATTGAAGAGTGTTGACTTTATTTATGGTGTCAATCTTGGGTATTGCTATTGAAAAAAAACAAAAAAAAATTGTGTGTTTTTTCAATTTCTACTATTATTCACACTCTCCCTATATTTATTTATTTATTTATATATTTATCTTGTTCAAATTTTCAATCGTTAATAAAATACTCATTATTCATCCAATCAAGTTCAATTTTTTTTTTAAACTTGTAGTGGATGACAATTGATGTTAATCCAGTTTTTTTCAAATATTAATTCGTAAATTAAATTAAATTAATTAATTTTCAATAATCGAGAGAGCCGTCTTCTTGATCAAGGCATTTTAAGACCGAGAAAGCTCTCTTCTTGATCAAGGCATTTTAAGCGCCATTCAGGAGGAAAGAAGAATGGGTGAAAAAAAATTCTCTTATTGACCTAAGTAGGAATTGACTTAATTTTTTTTTTATATTACTTGTTTATATGTAGATGGCCTCTAAAGAAATTTTATATAGATCATTTAAAGTAGATTTTATTTCCAATCGTTTGGTACTTCCTTCTACAATAATTTGTTGAAGATTTAGTGGTGGTGTGTTTACTTTTTTTCCCGCGAGTGTACGTACGGAATAGGTTTAAAAATTGTGAAAACGGATTTAGGGAACCTAAAAAAATATACCAATATTTCCATAATTTGTTTTGTTTTTATCATAATTACAATACTTACACTGTATGTGTACGAAACGTAATAATTTCTAAAACTCACACAAAGAAAGAAAAAAAAAACCCTATCACTTTTATGGAAGACTACGTAACATTGGTTAAAATATGAAAACTTTTTTAACGTTTATCTAGCGGATATATCCATAGTTTCTTTAAATTCGTCATGCACTCAAGATATGCCGGTTTTGTTTGCTTGAGATAACAGTTCTCTCTTTATCTGCTTCACTGATACATCATTGACTAAGAATGGCTAGATAATATGCGCATTTTCAAAAAGAAATACTTAATAAATTACGTGTTACAATTTATCAAAAATTTCCGCCGCATTTAGTAGTTTATTTTATCAAAACTCAAAATTTTCAAGTTGCTAGTACAAAAGGAAAAAATACTGAATCATTCGCTTTAAAGGAATAAAAATGCTTTCTGATCTTTATAAAATCTCTCCTGAAAAAATAAAGAAAAATCATGCGTCAAGCATAGATTGTAAAATACTTTTCAACACATTCAGAATTCTAAAAAAAACTTCGCCGTTTAATAAGGTGAAAGCAGAGGCGGATTACCCATTAGGCTGAGTAGGCTGAAGCCTAGGGGCCCGGAAGGAAAGGGGCCCTGGCGCTAATTTTTTATGTAAAAGAAAAAGGATGAGCAATTTTCTTTGTTTTACTCATTTATTGAATCTTGTAGGTAATTAACAAATAGATCAGGAATGGCGAACCTTTTTGAATATATCCGTGCCAAAAATTTCAAAATTATTGTGTAAAAATATTCTAACGTGCCAGAAATATTTTAACTTAGATAAAATCCAATAATTAATTTTTTTATAGAATTTTTACTCAAATATTATTACACTTACACTAAATTCGATTCTTAAGTTATTTATTATGCTGTATTTACTCAATAGTATAGCCATGTCGCATAGAATTCCGTATTAATAATCTATAAATGAGTTTTTCTTTTATTGTATACTTCCGAATCAGATAATTTTAGTTGTAGAAACAGGTTCAATAGATACATATTATTTACAGTAACAATTAAAATTCAATTTTCAAAATTATAACTTAAATATAATAAAAACTAAAATTACTTAAAGCCCTAAACCTAAACTGAAGTAGAAGCGTGTTAATTAGGTATATTACTATGCAAACTATATCTAAAAATTCAATTTTCAGAAACCTTTTTGAAAAAGTTTCATAAAGAAGTAAAATTATTTGGAAAACTCTATATGTTGAATGGTTTGGCGAGAAAATGGCGCTACAAGGCTCTTTCATTGAAATTTATAATACCTTAATTCATTCAAAATTTACGGATTGTTTTAAAATAAATTATGTACCTGTTACACAAACTATATTTTTTGTGTAAAAACATAAAATGGATTGTTCTTCATAAACTGAATATAACCTATAATTTTTTTCGCGTACCAAAGAAGTTTTCTTACGTGCCAAGTTCGGCACGCGTGTTATAGGTTCGCCATCCCTGATATAAATTGTACTCCAATCGCTACTCTCCTTTAAAGTTTTTCGAAATTCACAGGAAGAAAATATTGGATTCTTAAATTTTTCGGCTTCTAGTTTGTGATGGATTTACACAGAGGCGCTTTATGTAGCCACAGCATGCTGGGCGAGATTTTGACTGTATCTCTACTTATGATATCTTTTAAAGAAGTTATTAAGTTTTAATCAAGCATTTTCTCTGTTTTTCACCTTGTAAATTTTAGCGTTCTGGGTGATCATACGATTTTGCCAACTTATTCTAGTAAAATCCATTGTTAAACTAAGAATTTTTTTTAAAGTTAGAGATTCCATATAAATGTTTATGTGAAAATACATTAATTTTTAAATTTACTTTCTGTAAATACATTCTGAAAAAAAATATATGCAAAAGATTTAGAAATATTCTTATAATTGCAACATACTGGGTGATTCAAAATAGAGGCTATTACGATTGCGATTATCGTTTAAACTGTTGATGATAGAAACAAATCTTCCAATTGCAAAAAATCATACAAAACAACTACAGCTTTTGTTTTATAAGGGTCTGTGTATATATTAAAATATAAAATTTTATTTTTATATGGCCAAAGGGTCCTAATAACTTATATTTAGAAAAATATTGTTCTCTAGGAAAGAAATTTTAAAAAATCCCATTTTTTTTGCGACCAAAATTTATCGAATTATGACATTTTGAATTTTATGAAATGCATTTAAGTACTTCTTTCCGTTTTTAGGACCAAAAAAACACTGAAATATATCGCTTTGAAGGATGGGAAGTCCGTCGAAAACCGAAATTCGAAAATTTTTACGAATCCAATACTTTCTTCTTGTAAAGATAGAGGAAAGTAAAAATGAGTTATACAGAATGGCTTTATTTGATATTTTTTAGGCTCCATATCTCTTTGAACTTTCTTGGTATATCCATTTACATTTTTCTAATATATACTGTTATACCCAACCCTACTTTTCATAGTTTTTTACAAAGTGTTAGTATTCTTTTAGCAACGGTTTTTTTTTAAATAATACAATTACTAATTCATTGTACGGAACCCTCTGTGCGCGAGTAATACTCGCACTTGACTGTTTATTTTCGTTCCCAGCACTATCACTTCGGGAAATTCGGTTTAAAATGCCTAATTTGACAGCATTTTTTTGAAATATATTCTGCCTTTATCAAAAAATTGACCCATACGACACATTATATAGTTTCTGAATAAGAGAACCTGCCAACTGGATGCGTTTGAGAGCAAAAATGAATTTAAAAATGAGTCAGAAAATAAGCAGTTTGGATTTGAGAACATCCTTAATAGAAAAATATGTCCTCTCTTATCCGGATTACTCCAGTCCACAATAGTTTGACTATGTGAGAGTAGAGGTCTGCACGGGCCCGGGCTTGGCCCGAGGCCCGTACCCGGACCGGCCCGCGGGCCGGGCCTGGCCGGCGGAATTAGGAATTTTTTTCAACGGGCCGGGCCGGCAAAAAAATTAATCGGGACTATCGGCCCGATATAAGAATTTAAGCGAAGCAGATAAAATACGAGCCATTTTCAATGGATATGATTTTCTCGAGAAGTATAAATGTGCGTCACGAGCCGATGCGAGTTTAACAACATTAAAACAGAAATTTAACATGTCCATCGTAGAGATCGGCATCGTACAGTTACAAGATGTCTGATTCCGAGTTTAATTTTTTTCAGCAGACTCGTGCCGGGACGGAACTGGTCTTAATCGATTTCAGGATGTGTAGAACAGTCATTGTGTTTTGTAGTATTAATAGTCATAATGAACTTCTCTTAACAGTATCTTTGGAAATATACCTTAAGGTGGTTCTCATATTCACTGCTCAACAATGCGAAGCTTTCAGACACATTTTCTGACAAAATTTTTAACTATAAAGGAATAAAATTGACAGGCCTGCCTATTGAAGGCATTTGGAAACGAATAGCTTTTTTCCATATTTGATAAATTTCTTACAGAGATAACAGAGATTCCTGTCACGTGACTGTACGTTTTTCTCCTTTCCTGTGCTATTGCTTCCGGAAATTCGATTCAAAACGCTAACTTTGACAGTATTTTCAGAAAGATATATTGCTTTTATCTATAAAAAAACGACATTTACATAGCATCTGAATAAGAATACTTGCCAATCTTACGCGTTTTCGAAAAGAAACGAATTCGTAAATGTGTCGAAATGTAGCTCCTTTGGATTTGAGAAAAGCCTTAAAAATGAGAGAAATATTTTCACAAATCTACTTTTTATTATACAGCTTCAAAAGTTATTATGCTTTTAATCCTTTATTCTGAACTGCATTAATCTTTTAATGAATCCTTATTTCCATTTTGAAATGTCTGTAGGCACGATGACTAAAACACTGTAAGTAATCGTTAATGTTTACTGTTGTGTGTTTTCTGTTTTGCGAAAATCATAGTAATGTAAAATATACTGTAAAATGTTCCCATAAATATGTATGTAGTATTCATTAAAAGAATCTTAATTGTATGTTGAGAAAAAACGGATTTTTTTTTCTTTTTTTTTTGTAGAAATTGTGTCGGGCCGGGCCGGGCCTGTTTTCACTGATTTTTGTACGGGCCGGGCCGGGCTCAGGCCGAACTTCCAATTTTACACCGGGCCGGGCCCGGGCCTGGAAATTCCGGCCCGTGCAGACCTCTATGTGAGAGTCTATGCCGTGTGGTGACCGGCATTAAAGAATAGTCCTACTGTAACCCGTGCATGTCGTAAGAGGCAACTAAAAGGGGTTGGGCGAAAGGCTGATAACCTTTCCCTGTAAAAAATAACTCGTTGCGAAGCCCTTAAATACAGATGTTAGACGGACTGATCTCATGGTAAAACGGACTGGAACTGGAGAACGACTTATAAATTTTAGAATTGGAACTTGGAATGTTTTAAGTTTATACAGAACTGGTGCAGTGAAGCAATTACAGAGTCAGATGGATAGTTATAGACTGGATATATTGGCCTTACATGAAGTGAGATGGAAGGATAGTGGGATAAGAGACATTGTTGATTTTCCAATTTTTAATAGTGCAAGCACAGGAAAAAACACGCATGGTACTGGATTTATAATAAGAAAATGCCTTAGAGAAAATATTATTGATTTTATCAATGTAATTGAAAGAATATGTATCTTGAGATTGAGAGCAAAGTTTTTTAACAGTTCAATAGTTGTGTCCATGCACCAAAGGGAGATAAAGATAGTAAAGATAACTTGATCCCAAAAGATATTTTTTATGGAAAACTGCAGAATGAATTTGATAAGATACCAAGACATGATGTTAAAATTGTTATAGGTGATTTTAATGCTAAAATTGGAAAAGAATATACTTTTATACTAACAATTGGAAAAATTAGTTTACATGATTTGTGTAATGAAAATGGAATAAGAGCTGTGGACTTTGCTGTTTCTAACAACTTAATCATAAGTAGTACATGTTTTGAGCACAAGAATATATACATAAGGAAACTTGGATTTCTCCTGATGGAAAGACAAAAAACAGAAAGTTACAGAAAGTTTTCTAAATTAACAGAAAGAATAGCTAATGAATATGCTGAATTTAATGAGGAAGATATAATCAATAGTAAATGGACTAAATGCAAAAATATCATATTAAAAACTACCGAGGATATTGTTGGAAAGGGAGAAAGGAGGGAAATAAATGAATGGTTTGATGATGAGTGTTGGCAACTGATTATGAAAAAGAATAAAGTAAGAGAAAAAATGCTGAAACATAGAACAAGACAGAGTGAAAATCACTTTAAAACAATTAGAAAAAATATTCAAAAGTTGTTGCACATAAAAAAACGAGCTTTGGATCAGAGTAAAATTCAGGAAATTGAAGACCTATCAGTGATTGAAAAATTCCTTCACAACTTTTCATTATATGACCGCAGGAACCCAAAACCAACCCCACCTAAAAAGTTTATATATATATGCATTGTGTGGGATTGCAAATGGGCAAAATCGGCCAAGGGGTTTGAAATAGCAGGGTTTTTGTGAAAACCAAGAAAACCCCATAACTTCTTAATTATAATACACATCAAATCAATTTACAGTTATTATTACTTCTTGAAAAAAGGCCAAAATTTTAGGTATGACAGATTTTTGATAAAATTGAAAATGATCTCAAAGAGCGAAAAAAATAGGGTTTAACGGAGAAAAATATTCATAACTTCGTCCATTCTCAAGATATCAAATCTAATTAAATTTATTATAAATCTTAATATTATCTACAACTTTTATATTGACAAGTTTTTGATAGGATCAATTATTACAGCAAAAGCAAATTAAAAATACATAGCTGTTGAAGAAAAAAAATTATCGTATTAATATGATTCTGATAAAACTAGCTCTTACAGAAAAGTGAGATTAAAAACTCGTCAAAAGCGGCCAGAAAATATCATTAAACTGGGTTTATCTCTAATCTTGATTTAGTTTTTGTTGGTGAAATTAGTACTTGACTTTGAAATCTACCTGCACCTGTAGGCTGAGCCGGCAGGGATTTCTGTACACTGCGATACGTTTCCACTGTAGTTTCGACTACATAACTTCGCCCACTTAACTGATTATTTAAGAAAACTATTCTTCCACGAAAATTATTTATTTCATGTTTAATTTTTTTATTACAATTCACCTCAAAACATATTCAAATTTCGCCTCAGTTCAAGTAATCTAACGGAAGTTGGTGGGCAGATTGAATGAAACCGAATGATTAATCGAAACCATGAACGCATTTATTTCATCTATGTTAGAAAGTGTTAAATTTTTTCATCATAGCCTCGAAACAATTTTTTTTTCTTTTGTCTACGAATCTGTTACAAAAGCTTTGGAATTTTTCTATCGAAACATTTTCAATTTCGGTAATCAGAATTTAATATCAGAGAACTTTGAAGCGCAAGTAGGTGCGAAACCTTATCAGAGTCTCTCAGATGTACTATTTTAGGAATTTACCTGTCAAGAAATTATCTACCATTGACGTTCAAAATGCACTTGACGGATGAAAAATTTAAATCGCGAATCTGTAGATTAGATTTCATTTCTGTAAGAGTTAAACTTGATTGTTTTCTTTCAAGAAAACAGTCATGTTTAACACTTCGCAACAAACTTGAAAAGTGTTTATGACATCGGTTTGTCTGGCCATCTGTATGCCTAGGTGGCCGTATGTTTGTCCAAGCTCTAACTCACAAATATGTTCGGATTTCCATGCAATTTATATATGTTATTGATGTTTACTGTGGCATGTTCGGTATCGAAAATGAAGTACAGTAGACTCTCTACATACATACATACATACACAATGGCACGAAAATCCATGTAGGATTTTGACTTTCCTCAGCATACCTCGCCAGACCTTCTGATCTCTGACCTTTAATTTATAATATGGTTTTGTGTTAGATCTTTCTCTACCTCTTCTATCCATCTTTTCCTGGGCCTACCAATACTTCTTTTCCTTATTAATTTACCATTACATATCTTCTTTGTGCTTCTCTCATCCCTCATTCTGATTAGATGGCCCAACCATTGCATTCTTCTTATTTTAATAGCATTTATTATATATTTCTTTTTATATAACTGTTCATTCTCCATATTTGTCCTGATACGCCATGTATTGCCTTCCTTAATAGGTCCAAAAATTTGTCTTAGGATCCTCCTTTCCCAAGTAATGAGTAACTTTTCATCTTTTTGTGTAGTGGTCCAGGTCTCGCTACCATAAATTACTACTGGTTTTATAACAGTTTTATAAATTTTGAATTCAGTTGTTCGGGATATTAGAGATGATTTTAGAATGTTTCGAAAAGAAAAATAGCATCTATTTCCTGCTGTAAGTCGAGTTTTAATATCTGCTTCAACCATATCCAAGGTGATCATAGATCCTAAATAATTAAATTCTGTTACTTCATTAAATTGTAATTCATTATTTATTGTTAACGTTGCTGTTGCCTGTGATTTCATTCGGTCCATTTTCATGTATTTTGATTTTTTCATTATTAACCTCGAGACCTAGTTTTTTCCCTTCAGTTTCAAGTTTATTGTATGTTTCAATCAAGACTTTCTTATTTCTAGCAATTGTATCAACATCATTTGCAAATGCAAGGATTTATAGAGAGCGATTCATAATAGTACCTCCCCTGTTGTTGTAGACGCTTCTAATTATTTTCTCCAGGCATAAATTAAAAATGATTGTCGAGAGAACACCACCTTGCTTTAAACCTGAATTCGCTGTAAATTCGATTGAAAGTCTTCCCTGTACTTTAACTTTAGCTTTTGTATTTTCTAGTGTTAATTTAATAAATTTAACTATTCTATCAGGTATGTTAAATTCCTTTAATATTTCAAATAACTTATTTCTGCTTATACTGTCATAGACTTGTTTAAAATCAACAAACAATTGGTGCCAATTAATATTTTGTTCATAGAATTTTTCAAGCATGTTTCTAATACTAAAAATTTGGTCCACCGTTGATCTTCCTTTCGTAAAACCACACTGATAATCATCTATTACCATTTCAGCATACGGCTGTAATCGCTTTGCAATTATCTTTGTCAACACTTTATACTTAACATTTAATAAGGTAATGCCTCTGAAATTCTGGCAATTTAAGATATTTTTCTTTTTATGAATTGCGATAATAATAGCACTATTCCATTCACTTGGTATATTTTCATTCTGCCAAATCTTTACTATTAGATCATGTAACATTTGTACCAACTTCTCTCCACCATATTTCAAAAGCTCAGCACTTATCAAATCTTCACCAGGTACTCTTCTATTTCTTAATTTTGCAATAGCATCCCTTATTACTTCTACACTTGGTAGTTCACAGTTTTCTTCATTCACATCATAATCATCATTGTTAAACTGCATTTCTCTTTCTTCCATTTGACTGTCTGTTTAACAATTCTTCAAAATATTCCACCCATCTATCTGTCACATTTGCATGCCCTGCAATAAGTTTATCGTTTCTGTCTTTACAAAAAAGTGTGCGTGATTCGTAGCCCTATTTGATTCCTTTAAGCTTTGAATACATTAGGCTTAGTAAGTAAACCTGACTTCAATAATGATACCTTCGAAGATTCTAAGAAGAATCGAAGATTCGAAGAAGTAATTTTTTCGGTGACAAGTCACCTTTTTCACCGACAGATTAGTCTTGACCGATCCAATCTCTTTGAAATTTCAGACACAACTAACTGATGTAGCTCTCCAGTCCAGTCCTCTCAGAAAATCATCTTCAATTTCTCTTCTTGAACAAGGGCAGGTATTTTTCGACCATTCAGTGAACCTGACCCGTGACTTCACGAACAAGCCTGTTTCGGATAGATTCGTTGGATTTTCTCACGCTCGGAGCATAGTTTCGCTTTGCTATGTTCATTTTCGTGACTCTATCATGCCTGGGTGGTCGGTAGGGAAAGATCATAGAAGTTTCCATTAGTCGAGAATGCACTTTCCTTTAGCGACCTTTAGGCTGCGTACAGATGCGTGTTTTGCCTCCTTCTCCAGTTTTCTTGGAAAATCTTTTATTCTGCACGGTTCTGCGGTTTATTCACAAAAGAATGAGGAGAATCAACAATGGGTCAGGAGATAAGGAGCTCGACTCTACTTGAAGGAAAGGTTCCTCTTTTGCAGGACATCAGTCCCTTTCCTGCTAAAGTCGTTAAAAATCAAAGACACCGCGTGGCCACAAAAAACGACGCCGACACTGATAACAGTTAGAAGGATGGTGTGTTCGTAGCCTTAGACTTGCCTGTCGCTATATTTTCAACCTCGAAGTTGGATGTTGATGCATCGGTTCGTCTCATATCTGCCGACATTTTTGTGGACTTAGAAATAAAATGCAGCTAGGTCGCCAATACATGGAGATTCCTATCTGTGATATATAAAATATCGCTTTATATGAGAGTTTCTCGTGAGAAGTAGTTCTCACATAACCTTAAATTTGCATGATTTTATATCTTTACCTCGATTAAAAACCTGTTGGGTATGTAAAGGTAGATGTTTCTTGTGAAGATAAAACTAACTAGTCGGATGTACCAATAACAAAACTTTCTTCTATATCGTACAGGTTAATACTTCGAAATTCGCTATCGCAATGCCGAAATTAAATGGCAATCTATGCTCATCATGAGGAGACTAAAAAGATGAAATACCGTGCATTAGTTCTTGAGATATGACTATCACTGAAATCGTGTAAATCCAGAAAAATGCAGCATAGTAGCGCCACCTATTGGGCGATTTACACCAGAACCTAATCATCATCAACTTATGTCAACGTCAAACTGAATATGAAGTTTGGGGAAAATTCGTGCATTAGTTCTTGAGATAGAGCTATTGCGGTTGTCTTGACAAATGCAGCATAGCAGCACCATCTGTTGAGCGATTTACACCAAAAAATAATCAGCAGCAATATTAACCTCTCCGTTACTGAGTATTAATGCAATATTATTAATTATTACTGAATTATTTCTTGGTCTTTTTCCATTATTATTTGGTAGAGATTGGATTTTGGAATTTGATATTTTTCCTCATAATTTGAAACCCCTGTATGTAAATGAAATTGCAAGTTCTAGATTCTTCTGACAAATTAAGAACATTATTAAAGGATTTTTTCTCATTTTTTTACTAACAAAGTTAGGGAGATAAAAAATTTGAAGTCATAACTCTATTTCGGAAAAGATGCTACTCCCAGTGCTGCCACAGGCGTTTATTTTTATATTCTGTTCGCACCACTATTTTTAAACATACATTCTGTAGTATATTTCTCTTGAAAATGTTGTCAAAGCGTATGTAAAGATTTTTGTTTTGAAAAAGTGGTACGAAATAGAATTAAAAAATAGTCGCCTGTGGCAACCCTGTACTCTCATATTTTGCAAAGCGAGAACTATAACTTATGCACTACGCTCAGCAGTAAATGGATAATTACAAAGGTTACAGGATAAAGGTATTAAAAGAGCTTACTAATAGTAAGTTAGCAACTCCTTTATTGCCAGTGGTGAAGCCTAATGGGAAAATTCTTTTATGTGGCACACGTAATTTAAAGTAATTTAAGTTATTAAAGTAACGGTAAAAAAAAAATAAATAAAAATAAAATAAAATAAAATAAAATAAAATAATAATAAGTTGAAAATATCCTTTACAAAGCGTAGAAGATATATTGGCTACATTATGGGGTGATTTGCATTTCAGAAAAATTGATTTAAACGAAGCGCATCTTAAGTTACCAGTAAAAGAAAATTCCCAAGAATTGTTGACAATTAACATTTAAAAGGATTATTCCAATTTTTAAAGTCACCAACGATTCTTACCAGTTCTCCTGCAATTTGATAAAGAATAATTGAACACATTTTAAGTGGAATTGAGGGTGTATAATTATTATTTTTGATGTAAAGAATTTTCTTTCAATATTTGTATGGTAAAAGATTTACTTTATTTACAATAGTAAACCTCTTGTGTATATTTTGTCTCCTATTAAGAGTATTCCTGTACTTTCCGCTGCTAGAATACAACCATATGCATTATATTTGGAAAATTTTCAATATATATTTTTTAAAAAACCCACCGAGAAGGGAAATGTTGGTGTTCTTTCACGTCTTCGATACATAGTGAAGATTTACTGCGACAACTTAACTCAAGTAATGTATGAATTTGAACTTTTGAAATCCTCTGAATCTGAGCTTTTTCAAATTAATCAAATCTCCATTTTGCTTTTAACTCTCAAAACTATTGCCTTAGCTACATAATCAGATCCCTTATTACGAAAAGTTTTTATCTCCTTATTTCTGGTTCTAAAATCCCTAAGAATTTACTTTTTGGTGGTTAGCAAGAATTTACTCTCAAACATACTTGTTTTATAAAATTGGCAGAGTAATTATTCCTGGGATTCATAGTAAATAAATTTGAAATGATTTTACACTTCGGACATTTTTTTATTGTAAAAATAAAGTCGTTAGCTAGCAGTTTTCTATGGTGGCCAGGAATTAACCAAGATAATGAACATCTTGAACATAATTGCACTACTTATGTAAATTTTAAAAACAATCCTCTTAAGTTAAATACGCATAAGTGGGAGTGGCTTAGAGCCCGAGCTCCATGGCAATTCATATTGATTATTTTGGTCCTGTTATAGGTAAAATGTCTTGTCCTGTGGTTGATGCTCATAGGAAATGACCGAAAGATTTTACTTTTCCTATTACTGCTAAAGAACACATCTTTCTTCCCTTTTTTGCCATATGCGGAAATCTTATATCTTTGGTATCAGATAATGCTCCTCAATTTACTTCTGCTGAATTTAAGACATTCTTAAATAATCATGATGTAAAACTTATATTGATTGCACCATACTATCCAGCTACTAATGGTCAAGCTGAGAGATGTGTGCAGATTCTGAAAGCCTTAGATTCAGAATCTGGTGCTTTGCAAAAGAAATTCAACAATTTGTTTTTTTAGTATAGTAAGATGCCTTATGTTACAACGGGCGGTAGTCCTGCATCTCAATTTGTAAAGCGGTTCAATTTGTAAAGAAATGTTGTCGTCTCATTTCAAATATTTTCCATGTAAAGCTTCTGTAACAGTAATTTCGTGCAAATGTTTCTAATTTGCAACTTTTTTTTTTTTTTTAAATGGCCGAAAATATTTCTGCATTTCTTTGCCAGTATTTCTAATGAAAACAATAAGAACAAATAAGAACAAAAATAGATTTGATTGTTCCTAACCTTACAAATTTTGTACATGATAAATAAAATGCGAGAAATTCCTAAATGCTAAAATAAAAAAAATTAAATTAACCAGAAAGTACCTGTAAGAAATTATACGCCAGAAGCCAAGTGGAAATTTTGTGGCATTATAACAAGAGAGGGCAAGTTACATTGTAGATATCAAGTTGGTTCAAATATTTGGAAAATATATGTTGATCAAATAACTAACATAGGATCAAGATATCTTTAGTTAATGATAAACATTCTGAAGAAAATGATACAGAAAGTTACAGAAGGGAAAATACAGCTGTTAAACAAGGTAATTCTCAAGTAATACGGCCTGATATCACAGATCTTCAAACAACTTATTTTCGTCTGGTACACCCAAATACTTCAAGTCCTAAACCAGCTGACTCTGATTTGATACCTTCGGTTCGAAAAGCTACTCTTCCCAATAGTCCCAATAGGGATGATGCTGCACAATCTATAAAAGTTAATTCCTCGTCTTCATCCCCACAGGTACAGTCGTGGAAAAGAAAAAGTAAACACCCCCAACTATCTCTGCAACAAATCATTGTAGAGGAAAGTTACTGGTACCAAACGATTAGAAATAAAGTCTACTTTTAAATATGTATATAAAATTGGCTTAAGGGGCCACCTACATATCAAAACGAATCCAAACTTTGTCTTTTTCTATTGCAATACCCGAATTTGAAACCATAAATAAATTCTACACCCTTCAATTGGCATAAATAAAAAATTCCATCAAATTCTTACGATTAGTTTTGGAGAAATTAATTATTTTAGAATGAGCCTATTTTAGAGGCTGTATGCATTTTAGGGGCATAATTCGAAAACTACTTGGAAGAAAAATTTGAAATTGAGAATTTGCATAAATCATCACATAATAAATATAAATCTGTCGAAAAAAAAAATTGTAGGTTGCAATTTATATTTTTTTCGAATATCAATTTCATAATCCTTAATATAAAATTTTTAAAATTACAAATACAATGTATTTATGTTTGGGTTTTTTAGTATTACAACCACACAAAAAATGATCTCATTACAAATTTTGTTACAGTTTTTTTTTTTCGTTTTCACTGCTTTTTCTGTCGTTCCGATCAGCGACGTATAAAAGCTGTTTTAAATTACTTTAATTTTAAGCAATTTTAATTACCAAAATAGAAATTTATGGCAATTTTGTTTCTGCTTTCTTCTCCAACTTGAGAAAATCTGTTGGACAAACGCTCTGTTAAGGCTGTTCTCAAATCCGAATTGGCTAGTTTCTTATTCATTTCTGTATTCAATTTTGATCACAAAAAAAAATGCAATTATGGCAGATGCTCTAATTGAGAAATTATATAATCGAACAAGTTTTCTATTTTTCGGTAAAGGCAGAAGATCTTTCAGAAAATGCTGTTAAAGTCGCCGTTTTGAACCGAATATCTAAACGGAAAGCGCGGGAATGGGTTAAATAAGAAAGAAAAATCAATCATCCCTCAAGCACAGTTTATGAAACACTTTCCAACACTTTCTGAATTCTTTACAAAAACGTCGATGTTTAATAAGGTAAAGAAAGGTACCTAAATAAACGTTTCAGAAAACTCATAACACGTTTGAAAACCAGATTTAAGCAATTACCGTCCATAGCGGAAAAGTGGCCCAATTATTTTGTGCAGCCCTGTATTTAATCTATAATATGTACATATTCTACATAATGTGCTAAAACTTAGTTTAGTAAGAAAATGCATAATAGGTTGAAAATTCACCTTCAGCAGTTTCTATCAGTATACGGAAACATACATGAATTCTTTTGTACAACCCTGTATATTACTAACAGATTTTTATATGCGCTACATATCAAGATAAAATTTAATTCAGATTAAAACATAATTAAAACTACTCAAATCACACTTCTAAACCTTATCATCTTTAGGAGGTCATGTATCCAGATTTTGCGGGGCCCTATGATTTATTTATATTATACAAACTTTCTTAGTATACTAAATACTATAATTCAACTTGAAAGTGCATAACTCAGTTAAAAGCTGCCTTTAACCCATTCAAGCTTATAATACGCAATGCTTGCGTATTCTTTTGTGTAGCCCGGTATAATGATCTATACCATTTATACACACCACATACTAAGCAAAAATTTAGTTAAATGCACATACCATAAATGAAATCGTATTTCCAGCACTTATTATAGCTAATAGACAGTGTACTTAATGATACAGTTCTCCATTCGAATCTTTTGCGTGTTTCTGTAAATGAACGATAAATGATATGCACATCATCTTAGACAACAAGTATCTTGTAGTAAGTCTTAGTAATGCACATCATTTTCATTATATTTGAAATAGTGTAACAGAACTAAAATTTGCTGCAAACACTTCCCCGTAGACCATTTTGTAATGGAATTTTTTTGTTTCATCCTGTAAATGAATATTAAATGCTTTGTCACCCATATTTTCCAAAATGCATGAATCAGTGCACTACATAAATGTTTATAATTTTCATTATGTTTGAAATTGCCTAATTTCATTAAAATGAACTTGAAGCGATTTTCCCCATATACTGTAATGCAACGGAAAACTTTTGACCGTCCTTTAAAATGAGCTAAAATTGCTACACACTTCATTTTCAATAACGATCGTGCTATAGTAAATATCAATAACATTAAAAAAATCAGGGAAATCCGAATATATTTACGAGAGATAGAGCTTGGCCGGACGGACAGATGGATAGACAAAACCGAAATCATAAACACTTTTCAACTATGCTGAAAGGTAAACAGGCTGTCCTGAGATGAGACAGCAATCGCTTATAACTCAAGACGCAATTCCTTTATCGGAAAATGAGAAAACTGTTCGATTACAAATTATTTCAATAATCATGTCTGCAAGTATCATGCTTTTATCTTTGAAAATGAGTCAGAATTTTTTTCTTTTTGAGCGGGGGTAAATATTTTATTAAGCAACCAACCGCCTTAATCATATTCTTATCAAAGAATGTATAATCATCAAATAGTTTTATATATTTGTTATTGTATTGCAATTTTGAAATCTCTTATCGACTTATCTTCATTTCTTCTTTTATAGAATGGAAGGCACGTTTAGACATTTTGGCAAGATGAGAAAAAAAATATTACAAAGAACAGAAAGAAAAGAAAGAAGAACTGATCAGGCAAGAATTAACAAAATGAAATTCGGCAAGAATGAAATTTTGAATTAATTACATTGTTTTAAATGCAAACAGGTTAATCTTCTGTAATTGCTCATTTTAATAAATCATGTTTGAATTTTATTTTAAATAAGAAAGAAAAATCATGCGTCAAGCATAGATTATGAAACATTTTCCAACACTTCAGAATGCTTTAACAAAACTTTTCCTTTATTTAAGGTAAATAAGATACTTCAGTAAACATTTTAGAAAATGAATAACACATTTAAAACCATCTTTCAACGATTACCGCCCATAGCCGTAAAAGTACTCCAATTCTTTTATGCAGCTCTGTATATGATCTATAGATTTAAGCAGATTCTACATTGTATGCTGAAATTTAGTTTAGTAAGAAAACGCATAACACAGTTGAAAATTCCACTTTAGCAATTTCTACAAGTAGGCGGAAACGTACTTCTTGAACTTTTTGTACAAACCTGAATATTACATACAGATTTTTATACACGCTAGGTATTATACTGAAAGTTAATTCAGCAAAAACATGCTTAAAACTAACTGAAATCACACTTGCTGTAATTACAATATATAGGCTGCCATGTAACGAGTTCTTTACACAGACTTGTATATGATTTTGTTTATATGCTACAGACATATCTTACTATTATACTAAATGTAGTTGAGCTTGAAAATCAACTTAAAGTTGCATAACTCAAATAAAAAAAAATCTTTAAGCAATTCACGCTCATTTTCAGTAGTGCTTACGAATTTCTTTGTGTAGCCACGTATATGTTCTATGGAATTTATGCACATTATGTAGTATGCAAAAAATTTTGTTAAACTTAAAAACGCGTACCATAACTGAAAACACATTTTCAGCAATCATCTCTAATAGACAGTACTTCGGATACAGTATAATAAAATGAAATTCGGCAAGAATGAAATGCTGAATTAATTACATCGTTTTAAGTGCAAACAGGTTAATTTTCTGTAATTGCTCATTTTAATAAATAATGCTTGAATTTCATTTTAAACAAGATAGAAAAATCATGCGTTATTTCATAGATTATGAAACCTTTACCAACATTTCAGAATGCTTTAACAAAACTTTGTCTTTAATTAAGGTAAATAAGATACTTAAGTAAACATTTTAGAAAACGTATAACACATTTAAAAACTATGTTTCAACGATTACCGCCCATAGCAGTAAAAGTATTCCAATTCTTTTGTGGGGCTCAGTATATTATCTTTAGATTTGAGCAGATTCTACATTGTATGCTAAAATTTAGTTTAGTAAGAAAACGCATAACACAGTTGAAAATTCCACTTTAGCAATTTTTACAAGTAGGCGGAAACGTACTTGAACTTTTTGTACAGTCCTGTATATTACATACAGATTTTTATACACGCTGTGTGTTATACTGAAAGTTAATTCAGCAAAAACATACTTAAATTAACTGAAATCTCACTTCCTGTAATTACAATATATAGGCCGCCATGTATCGAGTTCTTTACACAGACTTGTATATGATTTGTTTATATGCTACAGACATACATCTTACTATTATACTAAATGTAGTTGAGCTTGAAAATCAACTTAAAGTTGCATAACTCAAATTAAAAAAAAATCTTTAAGCAATTCACGCTCATTTTCAGTAGTGCTTACGAATTCCTTTGTGTAGCCATGTATATGTTCTATGGAATTTATGCACATTATGTAGTATGCAAAAATTTTTGTTAAACTTAAAAACGCATACCATAATCAAGAACACACTTTCAGTAATCATCTCTAATAGATAGCACTTCGGATACAGTATTGTATAAGAAATCTTTTATGTATCCGTGTAAAAGAACGATAAATACAATGCACATCGTATTCTACAGCAAGCATCTTCTAGTAAACCTCTGTAATGTATATCAATTCCATCATGTTTGAAATAGTGTAACATAACTGAAATATGCTGCGAACAGTTTTTCCTCGTACGCCCTTATATTAATCGAACTCTTTTGCGTGACCCTGTAAATGAATGATGAATGCTTTGCACCCCATATTCTACAGAAAGCATGTATTAGTGCACCCCATAAATTCATATCAACTTCATTATGTTTGTATAAGAGTAACATGATTAAAATTCCTCACAAACGATTTTTCTTCATAGCCCATAATAAAGCGGAATACTTTTGAGTTCCCCTGTACGCGTACTGTAAGTGCTACATATAACATATTATATACTAACCATGTTCTAGTGCACCGCTATAATGTATATAAATTTCATCATGTTTAAAATTTTGCAACACTATTAAAATACACCGAAAATGATTTTCCCCCATAGACCATAATGTAACAGAATACTTTTGAGTTCCCCTGCAAATGAACTACGAATGGTACACACTTCATTTTCAATACCGAACATGCCATAGTGAATATTAATAACGTATATCAATTACATAGCAATCCGAGTCCCAGTTAAAAATGAACTGCAGTGAAACTTTAAAAAAAATGCAGTTGGAAGACTGCGGTGATTTGGCACAAATCCCCGCAGTGTTTTTGAAGTCGACATAACTATAAATTAACCGCAGTAAGTGCGTAGTTGATAACTACACACTCACCGCAGTAAATTTGTAGTTATGTCGACTTCAAAAGAACTGCAGGGATTTGTGTCAAATCACCCCAGTCTTCCAACTGCATCTTTTTTGTAGTTTCACTGTAGCCTTTTAAAAAATTATTACAAAATATGGCGAGGGAAGCCGGATGTGCATAACATGAATAAGTGGTATTAGGCCTTTCCAACAATATGTCACATGATGGGTGACTGCAAAATTTAGAAAATACCCCCTTGGGGTGGCAAAGTGGGTGGGGGAGGAAAGCCGGATGTACATAACATGAATAAGTGGTATTAGGCATTTCCAACAATATGTCACATGATGGGTGACTGCAAAATTTAGAAAAGTGAAAGTCTTTCGGCAGGATTTAGGGCGATCGGGTTTATTTACGTTCCGCTCTTTCGCTGCAGCTATGGAACTTAAAAGTATAATTTGAAATGCCCCTAAAAGATCTCGGCGAATGCTTGAAAGTGAAGAAGAAGCCGAATTCGAATAGAATCTAAACAGATTCGAAATCGAAATAGATTGGATCGCCGCTAAGCGATCGCCAAAATAGGCTTAATAACCGTAGCATGCACGCGTTGCTTCTGAATTCCAAATTACTGATTTAAACGTTCCGGGGCATAACTGAGGGACTTTGAGTGAAACGTCCAATTTATGCAAAGCACTGTATTGGAAATGCGAATTAAACAGCAGCAAGAAGTTTACAACATGTTGTCATGGCGTTAAAGTAATTTTGTATGGACCGGTGTACACTATGACGCAAAAGTTTAGACAATGAAGAAATTCTTACATACTTTGAAAAATATTTATTCAATTTTCAAATCACTGCTTGAAATTAATGTGCTGTACATATAAACAATATTTATAACAAAGAAAAGTGGAATTGTGCATATTGCAATAAATTAAATGGTAACAAAAATAAACTGCTGTCTCAAAAGTTTAGACACAAATTAAATAAAATCGAAATAAACAATTTTTAAAACCTGGTTGCGCATCCATGCTTATGTATTACGTCATATACACGAGATTGCATGGAAGAAACTAAATCTTGCATAGTTTGTGGATCGATATCGTACCATGCATTCTCAATAGGTGTCTTAAGTTCCTTTTCAGAAGAGTATTGTCTAGCGTTGCTATAAACTTTGTGACACATGATGCTCCAAAAGGTTTTCTATAGGGTTAAGATCTGGGCTACATGCTGGCCAGTCGAGAACTCTTATATTATGGGAATTAAACCAAGATTTTGAATATTTTGCAGTGTGAATTGAAGCATTGTCTTGCTGAAATTCCCACTGAGGACCCCCTAGAAGCTCAGCAAATGGCAGTAGGTTTTCTTCTAATGTCTGTGTATAATGCTGTGAAGTTTGACGACCACTGGTGAAGGTCAGAGATACTTGTCCATTATAGCAAAAGGCTGCCCAAACCATCACCGAGCCCCCTCCTTGTCTGCGACTAAAAAAACGTCGAGGTTCCATCCGCAAGTCATGCCAATACGATAAACAACCATCTGGACCATCCAGATTCCAATTTTTTTCATCGCTAAATATGACTGACTGCCATTTCTCTCCATATGACATATGCTTTCGAGCCCACATAAGTCTTTGTAATTTATGATGTGGTTTCAGAGCTGGTTTCTTCTGCATTTTGCTATAAACGATTGTTCCTTTTTCCAAAATTCGTCTACGAATCGTATCCTTTGATACAGAGAGTCCCGATGAGCTTTGAACTCCACGTACGCTCATTTGTTGAGTACTCGCTAGTCTTTGGATCAGGCGATCCTCTCGTACATTTGTCACACGTGGCCTCTCAGACCGACATTTTGCTTTATATTCGGAACCACTCGATAAAACTCGATAAATAGATTTTTTTGACCTATTAATAATAGCAGAAATTTCAGAAACGCTCTTCCCTTCACCTTTCAACTGCCAAATCCTTGAAACCTCATTCACTTGAATTTCTTTAGCTCTCGGCATGTCGACTATGAAGCGCAATCGTTTGCAGAACTTAAGTACTCCAAATTTGTGACATCATCGATTCTAAATTTGCATATGCCAGCGAATATTCAAAGAAATTTAGAATAGTGTCTAAACTTTTGCGACAAGCACATTTGAATTTTTATGAAAAAAATTAGTATTATAGCAAATAAAACGACTGTCTTTTATACATAGCATTTTAAATCAGTTTTTGAATATATTTACAGGTTTTTGTAATTCTGACGTCATAATTCTACATTTTAAAGCTGAATGACGTCATTGTCTAAACTTTTGCGTCATAGTGTATACGGAAGGGTAGTTTTGCCTGTACGGACCTGCGGTACAAATTTCAGGTTCATTTTTGGGGAAGGGGGAAGCTGGAACTTTTTTTTTCGTTTATTGCAGGATTCCGTTATAAACAGGCTTTACTCTATTAGAAAATAAATTTGCTGGATGGTACTTTAAAAAAAAATCTATATAGTAATATTTGCTTTCAATTTTATTATTTCTTTTTAGAGTTTCGTTCATCTCATGAAACCCTATTCGTCTCGCTCCTCTGTCTATCTGTCTGTCTGTCTGTCTGTCTGTCCGTCTGTCCGTCACAGAGCCCGTTCTCAGAAACTATACATGTTAGAGACTTGAAATTTTGGGTACTTATAGCTGAACACCTCACATCAAACAACAAATCATAAAATTTTGAAAAAGTTGGTAATTAACCGAATTACGAGCTAATTAACTTCTAAAATTAACCAATCCACCTTTTTAACGCAAATTCAAACGGACTTTCTCGAAATCATCCGTGTTTCTCCTAAGGGTTGCCAGTAAAATCAGCTGAATGCACGGTTACCACGGAGGAAATAATGCCGAAAAATGAAGTGGAGATTTTAAAGCGAAATCGTATATCAGAAAATATTGGTCCGAGAAATTTGTAAATGGAATAGACAGACGCAGAAAAAAATCTACTTTCATTTGGTATAAAGTTCACATTTCTGCGATGTGTATAAGTTAAAATATCCACTAAAAATCGATCGATAAAAATTTAATTTCTTTAATTGGAAAGACAAGGAAATAAAAAGATTTCAATTCGGCGGGAAAGCAGGTGACATGACGACGCTGCGGTTTTCCATAATAGCATATTTTAATACGAAATTTTAACTTTTTAAATATTAAATTTTTTGATTAAATTTTTTGGCATCCCGATGTCAAATTTCTTGCTGATTTCATTGATACCCATATCTAAGTCCTATCTTAATTACAAGCTGAAATATTAATTATTATTTAATTAATCGGTTTATTCCTATCAAATGCGTCGATTAAAATGAAGAGACGCGCTTATTTAACCACGAATTAACTTAAATTAGGAAATCTAATAATTTGCCTGGGCTTTTTGAACAGCGATATGAGATAAGTATAACTCATTCATCATCAGAAAGTTTACTTCATACCACTATTTTCTAATAGTAATTACAGGAAATATTTTGAATTATTGGTTAAAACCGCCACCCAGTCTGTTTGAAACTTTAAGATAGTTTATAACACATAGAAAAAAGTGTAAAAAAGAATGGAGTGTGCTATTTCGAGGAGGGGGGGGGGGAGCTAGAATTATTTTTAAAATCTTAGCGTTTGTTACCGCAGCAAATATTTTAAATTCTTGTTTAAGACCGCCACCATCCCGACCCATTTATCTACGGAAAGATTGCGTAAAGGAGTTTCATTCAGATATGCTTTTGTTAAGAATAGAGTGCATGGCCCTGGTGGTGGAATGTGGAACTAACATAATGCGATTTTGTTAAAATTAGAAAATCTAACAAGTCGATCTGTTTGAAACTTTAAGATATTTTATAACACATAAGATAACGTGTAAGAAAGAATGACACGCGAAATTCCGGGGAGGGGGGGGGGGACGCTAGATTTCTATTTAAAAAATTAGCGTTTCTGACCGCTTTAGGTGACTTTTTGAGGGAGTCCTGAGATATATGCTACTTATTTAATATAAAATTGTCTAAAGTTTAGTTATCACTATTTTCTAATAGTAATTTCAGCAAATATCTTAATTTCTTATTAAGACCGCCACCACCTCGAGTAACATATCTACTTATAGTTTGTTTAACGGAGTTTGCTTCCGATACAGTTTTGTTAAGAATAGAGTGCGCTCCCTGGTGGTGGAATGTGGAACTAACATTTTTGTTAAAATTAGGAAATATAACAAGGCGATCTGTTTGAAATTTTACGATAGTTTATAACACATTAGAAAAAGTTTATAAAAAATGGCGCGTGAAATTTCGGGAAGGTGGGGAGAGGGGGAGGGGCAAAATATTTCTTTTTTGTTTCATACCGTTTCAGGTACGTTTTTTGATGGCGTCCTCAGATACATGCTACTTATACTTATTAAATATAAATATGTCAAAATTTAAATTACCACTATTTCCGAATAGTAATTTCAACAATTATCTTAAATTCTTGCTGAAGACCGCCACCCCCTCGAGTAACATATCTACTAATGGGTTGTGTAAAGGAGTTTCGTTCAGATACGCTTTTGTTAAGAATACAGTGCGCTCCCTGGTGGTGGAATGTGGAATTAACAGACCGCGATTTCATTTAAAGTAGGAAATCTAACAATTCAATCTGTTTTAAACTTTAAGATACTTTATAACACACGATAATAAATTATAAAGAAGAAGGGCGCGTCGCATTTCGAGGAGGGGGGGGGGGTTGAGCGAGGTGCGCGAACAAAATTAGGAAATATAACTGGACGATCTGTTTGAAACTTTAATATGGCTTATAAAACATAACATAAATTTTTAAAATCAGGCCGCGTCAAAAATCACGGTGACGATCTGCCCACTCCCCCCCCCCCAAGAGGGGCACTTTTCTAAATTTGGCAGATACCCGTCATGTGATATATCGTATCATTTTTTGGGGGGGGGGGACAAAATTAGGAAATATAACTTGCCAAAATTTAGAAGGTATTCCATGGCGATAAATGTACTGGACGTTTTGAAAGGAATATTAAACGAAACCCTTTGTGCGATGTATGATCACACTTACCCACTTGTTCTGCATTACAGTTTATGTTGTATTTGTAATTGCTTTTTCATCTAAAGATTTTAAATTAAAAAAAATAAATTATTGAAAATATAATTAAATTTTAATTGAATTCATCAATTAATTTGGAATAAAAAAGTTTAAAGTATGAGACATATAAAAATTTAAAAACTTAACCTGTGACTTTACACAACTTTGGAACTGAACAAGAGTCGGGCCCAGGTAATTTGCACCGTTTCTACCCCCCGCTCCTCTGTACGGACCTGCTATAAACATTTCAGATTCATTTAACCCTTAACCGGAAACGTACGTCTATGAGATGTTTGCGTCAACATATCTGCCCTTAATATTTTCTCTCTCCGACTTTCCAAACTTATTTTTATGCTGTTATATTAAAAAAGTGGTCTTATCTATATTATAAAGGACAAACATATCTGTGCGTAACGCATACGTCATTTTGCGAATGGCAACACTTTGAAATTTGAAGTAAAATTTTGGTTTTGCAATTTTTTCTACTGAAAATTTTTAAACTTCTAAATATCGCACATTTTAAATTTTTACACCGTCGTATAAGGAAAAAAATGCTCTTTTAAATGCAATTTGATTGAAAGCTATATCTCAATTTATTTTTGAGGTATTAATATTTTTATAGTTTTTAGTACCAATTTTGTAATTGTGGCAACTGAAGTACTGCATTTGCATTAAAAGTAAAGGGGAAACAGTAGATTATTGCACATTTTTGTTGCCATTTCCTCATAAAAATTGAAATTAAAATACATGCTATGTCAAAAATACCGTCTAATTCCGGTGAATTTGGATTTTATTTCGTTTCTATTCATCCATTAAATGTTTCTTAGTTTATACCAAAAATATTTTACAAACGATATAACACTTTCTCCTTATGAAAGCGTATTTTAAATAACTATGTGACTTTCCTTCACAATTACTTATTTCGTACCAGAAAGCTGAAAGAATGCAATTTCATTTATCCGTGTGTAATAATATTTTCCGAATTTTGAAAAAATGATTTCTGATAATGATTTCTGATAAAACATGGAGCTATTATAAACAAAAACAAGTGAAGGCGTATGTACCATTAAATACCCGATTTTTTTCGAATGACGATATTGCTTTTTGTTGTGTTTGTGTATTATTCTGCGATAAAGACGTCATTTGAATACTTTTCTATAGATGTAAGACTAACTTCAAAATTTAGGAATATTAGAAGCTCTATATAGATGTTGTTTAAGACTCGATCATAAAAGTGGACTGCTTTAGCGGATGCAAATGACGTCATTTTATAAAAAAAAGTGTGTTTTTTAATTCTTAAAACTGAAATATGTTTTGTAGAAATACGTCATTTCACCAAAGCTGCTTTGAAATTCTTCACAGGTAAAAAAACTTCTTTTAAAAGTAACGTAATCGAAATCACAGGCTGATAAAGCGCTATGTTTTACAAAAATTTACAGTGTCTTTATAAAATAGTAGTTACATACAATGTGCATGCTCAGTTTGGAAGCCTTTATTCAAAAAATAATGACACATATTAAAGAACTTGATGATTGTCGCCTGGATGAATTCGTTTCGTAGAGTTATACAAGAAAACACTGAAAATCTTGGCAGTAATTTGAGGTTTAAATTAATATCAGGTTTCCCATGTTTTTGTCCAAAATTCTCTTGACTAATAAAATTTTACTACTATTCTTTAAGACACACTACTATAATTTTATTACTCAAGGCTGTTTTTTAATAATCTGCCCTAAGCTTTCTACTGAACCAATTTTACTAATATTTTTTTTAATTAAAAGCTGTTCATTTGTATATGTGCCCACACTATCCGTTTTTTCAATATCCCCCACTTTAATATTTTAATTTTCAAAATATTTTATGAAATTTCTTCAAAATGATCGTAATTAGATAGCTTTCATTATTGCAGAATTGAGAGAATAATGAGGTTTATTTATCTTTATTCATGCCATTTTTTGATGAAAATTTAAAAAATATATTTTTTTCTATGATTTAAGTTTCGTTGTATTGGGTTAAGTGACGCAAAATCCCATTAGGGACATATTGCACCAAAATATTTTGAATGGAAAATGACATACTGCTTTTGAAAACACACATTTTTCCTTATAAAAGTTTCCATACTTTTCTTCTGCATGAGTGGTAATACTAATTTTGAGACACTAGGCAAAAGGTACGTGAAAATGACGTCATATTTGAAAGAAAACGATGAATCTCTTAGATAATACTAAACATTTTAACACAAATGCGTCTAAAAAATATAAATTACGGCAATTTTTACTCATCGGTATTGAGATTAGTAGCTGAAGTTAAGAGTGCGACTGTTCACATGTAAATACGTTGTTGGCAATCGCGAGTTTTGAGTTAAAAAAAGGATTTCAAATGATCAAATTAAAGTACCATTTTTCTAAACATGGTGAATACGGATATGAGAAGTACATATGTGAATTATGAGAAGGTGAAAAGGATGTCAGGTTTAGATTTTACAGGGAAAAAAATCTGATTGTATCAAACTAGAATAAATTTTACCTTTTTGATTCGGGAAAGCGAGGCATAAGAGACTTAACTGTGACAATTTCATCATAATAACTGTTTTTTATCATATTTTACTTATTACACATGCAATTAAAGTTTAATTTTAATAATTCAGCCAACAAGGATAAAATCCATAGGGGAAATTTTATTGTTCCTATCGGAACTATTAATCAATAATCTTCATATTTTTTAAATTTAAAATATGCTGTAGAAAGGTACTATGAAGATATTAATTTCAAAATAGTGGTAATAACAATAAAAGTTTCCCTGTAGAATGCGACCCTTGGACAACTGAGTTTTATAAAAGTAGTATTTTGCAAATTTTAGGTTAAAATAATATTTGTTTGAGAGTTAGTCTAACCAATTTAAGATGATTTTCTATTGTAAATAATTTTGTAGGTTTATTATAAATCACTGAAACAGTTCCTTCTTAAACATTTTCCTTCGTCGAAGTTCGACGGGTTCTACCTCGTTACTATTAAAGACTAAATGTTTAAGTTCACTATTTGGTAAATTATTAAGTGTTCTGTTTGTGCATGGGATTTTCACGTTTCCGGTTAAGGGTTGAGAATATTATTACGCGCCCGGGCAACGCCAGGCGGGTCAGTTAGTGTAATTAATTTTACCAATTGAATTGTTATTATAATTACTTTCGTCTTCATGATCACTATTTTCCTCGAGAATTATATTGGATTTAAAAATATCGAAATCGCACAAACAAGTAACTATTCTGGCAGCGATCTCATCAAAAGTCCCGGAATTATTTATACATAATACATTTCAAATCGTTATGAGATCGTTGACTCAAAAATCATCTTTAATTTGCTAAATTATTTCATTATACTCGTCACTATCAACTTCTGTAAAATTTCTAAGTCTTTGGGGATTTTTTTCTATCACCTTCAAATCCAAAAATAAAATTATGTAGTCTTAAAACTAGATGTTTCAGTCTTTAAAGAAATTTCTAGTTCTTTAAATTACAATAAGTTAAATAATAAAATAAAATAAAATAAAAAAATAATAAAAGTTAAGTAATTAAATAAAAATAAAAGAAAACTTACTTTCAGATAAGTATCCATAACTTCAGAATAAAATGGGCAAGTCAACACACATTGTTATCAGCTCTTTGTTTGATCAATCAATGTCATATGATTTAATAATTATCTAGCAGCAACACTTGGGTTAAAACTTTTGTCCCAGGTTGAACCAACTTTTGTTGCGTCAGTAGCTGTAGCCAAAAGTTGGTGAAATCTAATTTCAAGATTTGAACTCCTGTTGAACCACAACTCCAAATATTGGGATGAGATTTCATCATCTTACAAATGCAGCTACAGAAGCACCAAAAGTTAGATTAGTAGTACACAAGTTTTAACAGTGCACCTAGATTTTAAACCTTACTCACTCCTTTACTATAATGAAGCGTTTTTTGGGGTTTTTTGTCTGATATACTTGTTTAATGGTATATAATGTACACTTCCTCAGATTTGAATTTAAAAAAATGGCTGTGAGCAAAAAATGTTTTTCTAATAACGGTTTTCTAATGGAAGTCAATAGGTTACACTTTTACTAGCATTGGGGGCAAGTGGAACAAAGCCCCTTATTTTACTTTTTTAATATATGGTTTCAAAATTGGCGCAGGTTTGTTTTCTAGAAATTTAATGTTTTTTTTTCTCTCTCTGTGTGTGTGTGTGTGTGTGCATAGTATCTTCTGCTAAGCTCTTCAATTGTGTTACATTCATTATAAATATATAAATATTAAATGTTAATAAGTGTATCAAAGAAAGTTTAGTACCACCTGTTAACATATTAAAGATATGTTACCAAAAATAATATAAAGCAATACAATTAAGAAATAAATCATTTGATATTTTTCATTTGAAAGGCACCCAGCGAATTTCCGCGGTTGTCCAAAAAATCCCTATAGACTAGAAAATAAACAAAACCGTAAAACAAGTAATAGCGTCAGCAATCTATCCCAAGAAACCCAAATCTTAGCGGATATATTTAAGAATTATAATTATACCAAAAATACTAAAGACTCTGAACCCTCAACTAGTAATGTAGAATTAAACTCTGATAACAATGATAATACTACCGCAAACACCCATTCCTCCCCTACTATTGAAAATGCTAATGCCCCAACTAATTACACCAATGATATTAAAGACATTCTTAATACTTTCAACGAAGTTAAACAAATCTTTCAAATCACTAAATTCCTAAATTGTATAAAGAACATCTCAACTCAGACTAAGAAACTCGATAATCCGATGCAAAAATTGATGGTTATATTAACTGAATTTGATACACTTGCAAGTCATATCAACATTAACGAAGATTAAGCTCTTCGTTTGCTAAACTTTTTTCCTTCTTTTTGTTTGTGTTGTTTGTTTAAAAATTAAATAAAAAACAACAACAACAAAAAAAAACTTCTATTCTAGTATTTTATGCTCTTATCATGATATTACTCTTATTTCTTTCATTCTCATGTTTAATTCCCCTCAAATTACTAGACTGGGTGGACGCCGTCCTCTTGCTGTCGTTTGATCCCCTCGGCTTTTGCATTTACCTGTTTTTTTTTAGTTTGAACTCTCCTCACTGTAGCTTTTTCTTACATTTTTATTCTTTTTTACTTATAGTAATTTAAATTCTCTTGTAATTATGTATATATTTAGTTTTGTTTCTTTTCTTCACTGTGTTAAACTTTTTTACTTATCAAGCTATATTAAATGTATGGTCTCTGAGTTGAGTCTTTTTTTTATGGGGCTTCCTTTGGTAGCTTTTTCGCCTGTCCTGGACATATATGTGGATCATATGAAACATTTTTTTTCCTACTAGTTATACTAACTATTTTTTCTTTTAAAAATTGTCTATCTTTTTAGCTTTTACTCTCTATTTTTCGTGGCTACTAGCCGCGTTTAAACTCTCTTTTTTCTAAGGCTCCCATTGCACTGTAACACGATTTTCTCTTAGCCTGGATGTAAAGTTGCCAAGCAACTAGGGAATCCATACACCAGCTTTATTGTTCCAATGTTTTCATTTGAAATGTATTTAACAGTTTAGTACCGCCTCTTAACATGTTAAACATATGCTACCAAAATGTATATAAATCAATAGAGTTTAGAAAGGTTAGATTTCACTTAAATTTACTCGAAATATAAGTTTTGTTAAAGAACATCTTCTTCCAATAAACACTTGAATTGTGTTAAATTCATCCTCAATATCTGAAAGTAAAATTTTAATAAACGTGTATGAGAAAGTTTAGTACCACCTATCAATATTTTAAAAATTAATACATGAAAGTTAAATATTAATAAGAGTTTATGAGAGAATTTAATACCACCTCTAAACATATTAAATATATTCTGCAAAAAAAGAACCAATAGAATTAAAAGAAATTATTTCAGCTGTTTTCTAGACGTTTATATTTTTTTATACTTCCTTCCACTAAGCTCTTCAATTGTGTTATATTCATCTTCAATATTTGAATATTAAATGCTAATAAGTGTTTCTGAGAGAGTTTAGTACTACCTGTTAGCATGTTAAAAATACTAGGGGATCGCACCCGGGCTTCCTGGGCTACAAAATATAGGTGAAAACATTTTTTTAAATTGAAAACTAATAATTTTTTTATATGCAATAAATTTTTTAGATTGCCCACTTACTTTAAAAAAGCATTTTTTATTTGAAAAATACGAATTATACAATCAAATAAATTTTTGAAATTTATTAAAAGCGGTATTTTCTTATTAGCCGCATGCTACGAGTTATTTGACCAAGATTTTGCTACTTACGGCATCCTTTTATGTTCCGATAATTTCAGAACTTATACATGTCTGTTAAATTTGTGTTTTATTTATATTATTTTATTTATTTATTCATAGGGAAGTTTTTTTTAATGATATTAGCCGTAAGAAAATGATGAAATCTTTATTTTGTTTTAGAGCAAACGGATTAAATTTTCATAATCGAGCTCCGCGTGATGTGGATAAATTAAAAAATATTTCATGCTTTAAAATTGTTTTTAAAACCATAGACAATCAGTAAACTGATATGAACTTTGCAAACAAATTCCATTTGAAAAAAAATCCTATTTGGGGATCTAAAAATTTAAATTGGACGATTACAAATATGTTAGATTTGTGTTTCTTCAATATTATTCTTTTATTTGTTTTTAAAAGAAGTATTAATTTCGTTAATTTGTCTTTCACAAATATGTTAGATTGGTATTTTTTTAATATTATTCTTTAATTTGTTTATAAAGGAAGTATTAACTTCCTTATGCTTAAATAGTCAGAAACAAATGCTGAACAATGTTTGTTGCTTTATGTAAAAAATGTTTATTATTATTATGTATTGAAACCTGCACGTGAAAAGATAAATTAAAAAAAAAAATCTTGCTTAAAAATTATTTTAGAAAACATAATACATCAGTCAATTAAGATACAGTTTTTAAACAAATTGCATTTGAAAGTAAATTTTTCCCCCTATGCGACGAAAATTGAAAATGTACAATATCAGAAGATAAAAAAAATTGCAGTAGCGAAAATTTCCAGACCGAAATTTGATCGTGAAGTGTTGCCATTAGCAAAATGACGTCAGCGTTACGTTTGTTCTTTATAATATATATACTTAATCAGTAAAATATAATAATGATCAGTTATTAGGATGTGGTTATCAATTGAGGCTCTTATGCTTGGTATTCCGGAATGAAAAACAAAAATTTTCACCTTCTCAAAATTTGCATACATACTTCTCATATCTATATTCCTCATTTTTAAATTTTTTTTATTTTGTTTGATTATTTTAAAATCATTTTAACTCAAAACTTGAAGTCACGATTGTTAGCAACATCTTTTATATGCGAACAGACGCACTCTTTACTTGAGATTCTAATCTCAATTTCAGAGAGTAAAAATTCCGATATTTATGTTTTTTAGACGCATTTGTGTTAAAATGTTAAGTTTTATCTAAGAAAATGATCGTTTTCTTTTAAATATGACTTCATTTTCACTTAAATAAGCATTTCGCCTAGCGTCTGAAACTTAGAATCACTACACATGCAGAAGGAAACACAATATAAAAAAATTATGAGGAAAAATGCGTGTTTTCAACAGCAGTATATTATTTTCCGTTATTATGCCCCTAATTTAATATTATGCTCCTAATGGGATTTTGCGCCACTAAAGCCTATACAACAATTTTATCAATAATTTTGAATTTTTATCAGAAAATGGCATGAATAAAGATAAAAATACCTAATTATTTCTCTCTTGTCTACAATAATGAAAGCTATCTAATTTTCACAATTTTAAAGAAATTTCATAAAATAATTTTAAAATTAAAATATAAAAGTGGGGATATTTAAAAAAAAAAAACTGATAGTGCAATCACATCTACAAATGGAGAGATTTCAGTTTTAAAAAAATATTAGTAAAATTGGTTCAGCAGAAAGATCAGAGCACATTACTAAAAAACACACTTGTTCTTTAAATATATAAACTATATAAAATTAGGAAAAATTAAATTAAGCAAATTATGTTATTTTGATAAAATTATGGTAGAATGTCCTAAAGAATAGCATTAAAATTTTATTAGTCGAGAGAATTTTGGACAAAAACTTCAGGAGCATAATATTATTTTAAACCACGAATTATTTGTTTGCTTGTCTAACTCGGCGAAGCAAATCCATCCAGGCGAGAATCATCAATTTCTGTAATATAAATCGCTATTATTTGCATGCCACCTCTCTTTTATAAAGACACTCCAAATTTTTGTAAAACATTGCGTTTTATCAGTGTGTGATTTCGATTACATTATTTTCAAAAGTGAAGAATTTTCACCTGTGAAGAATTTCGAAGCAGCTGGGCTGTGGAAATGACGCACTTCTACAAAACATAATTCAGGTTTAAGATTTAAAATACACGCTTTTTTATAAAATGACGTCATTTGCATACGCTAAAGCAATCCACTTTTACAATCCAGTCTTAAACTTTGTCTATAGAAAAGTATGCATATGACGTCATTATCAAGGAATAACAGACAATATTCTTGACATAGCCCTTATTTTAATTTCAACTTTTTTTTCAGTTTTTATGAGAAAATGGTGACATAGAGATACAGTATCTACAATTTTCGACTATTTTCCGTTTACTTTCAATAGAAATGGGGTACTTTTGTTGCCACGATGAAAAAAAAAATGGTATTAAAAACTACAAAATATTAATATCTCAGAAATAACTTGAGATATAGCTTTCAAACAAATTGCATTTAAAAGAGCATTTTTTCCCTTATACGACGGTGTAAAAATTTAAAATGTGCGATGTTTAAAAGTTTAAAAATTTGCAGTAGAGAATATTGCAAAACCAAAATTTTATTTCAAATTTCAAAGTGTTGCCATTCGCAAAATGACGTATGCGTTACGCACATATATGTTTTCCTTTATAATGTAGATACTACCGAAAAGAAAATTAATCACTAGATTGCAAAAAGAAAAAAAAATCATTTCAAATTTCTCGAAATTTAATTTTTACCACGTAACTTCTTCCACTCCACCTCTTAACATATTAAACATATGCTACAAAAATCAATATAAATTATTAGAATTTAGAAAGAAATTATTTCTCTTGTTTTCTCGATTTTTTATTATTTTTATTTATTTATTTATTTTTTTTTTGCATAACATCTTCTTCACAACGATCTTCAATTGTGTTTCTTTCATTCATCCCCAATATTTGGCAATTAAATATTAATAAGTGTTTCTGATAGAATTTAATACCACCTGTGAACCTAATACACATACTGTATAAAAAATAAAATTAATCAGTAAAATTTAGAAAGAAAAGAGTTCACTTTAATTTTCTCACAATTTGATTTTTGTTACCTAACATCTTTTTTACTAAGCTCATCAGTTATGTTAAATTCATCCTCAGTAATTGAAAGTTAAACTTTAATATGTGTTTCTGAGACAGTTTGGTACCACCTGTTAACATATTAAAAATTAGCTACCAAAAAGAATATAAATCAATTAAGAAAGAAATCCTTTCACTTTTTCCATTTGAAATTTATTTATTTTATTTTATTTTATTTTATTTATTTTTTTATTTTTTGCATAATATCTTCTTTCACCAAGTTCTTCAGTTTCGTTAGATTGATTCATCCCCAGTATTTGGCAGTTAAATATTAATAAGTGTTTGTGATAGAATTTAATATCACCTGCGAACCTAGTACACATACGCTATAAAAAATAAAATTAATCAGTAAAATTTACAAAGAAAAGAGTTTACTTTAATTTTCTCACAATTTAATTTTTGTTACATAACATCTTTTTTACTAAGCTCATCAATTGTGTTAAATTCATCTCCAGTACAGTCATGCAGGGTAACTTTGAACCATGGGGTGTAACGTTGCACCACCTCCTAATTTTCAATATTTTTGACTCCAAAAGACTAAATAAACTCCAGAACTGTGCTCTGTTGGCAACGTTTTAAACTGGGATTTCTACTCTTTATTTTAGAAAATAAATTAGCAACATTATGCGCAATTAATTGCATAATCTAACTATTTTTGTGAAGTACTGTTTTCAAGTTAATTTTGAATGCTGTTTTGAAGTTGTTGTAATCCAATTAAATTTTCATAGTAAGTAACAATATACTCATTTATTAGACATATTATTATCTAAATGTTGTAAATGTGTTAATATTTTGTTATTATTTATTTATTAATAGTTAATAAAATGTAAAATAAGAAGGCACTAACATTTTACCACATTTTTAGGGTAACTTTGAGCCGGCTCAAAGTTATACTGATGTTTATAATTTACTGATTATAGGTGCTACTGTCAAAAAATTTCCATATTTGCACGTATATTTTATATAAATGCCGAAAGTGTGCATTAGATATAACATGTAAATATTTTCTCAAATATGTGTAAAATACATAAAATTCATTTAAAGGCGTTATTCGGGGCGGAGCTACTCAAATTTGACGTTTCATGCATTCGACATTTTTTATTCTTGTTTGAATAATACTAGTATTAGTATGTATTACTGTAACTATGGATATATTATTCAGTTAAAACATTGGAAATTGTTTTTCACTGCATTTTTATGTTTTATATGAACAATAAACAGTTTTTTTCTATTACTAAATATTCATGGTTCTCTTCTTCCACTTTTCTTATGCCTAATATTTGTTGCATGTAATATCATAAATTATACAAATCTTGTGAAGTTGGGAAATGTAAATTCGGAATCTTTACATATCTGAAAACTTTTTTTGGGGTTCAAAGTTGTCCTAACTATAATACTTTTATTTTTATAATGAATTATTTTAGATAATATTTATCACATGGTGCAAAATTACCCTAAATGGCTGTGTAACTTTGAACCAGGCTAAAAATTAAAGGCTTTTATCATTAACATTCCTTAATTTTTGATAGTCATACAATAATTTAGGATCATTTCTTCTCTTTCATGCCCCTAGTTTCAACAATATTCTTAAAATAAGAGTATAGCACATAAAAATAGAGAAAATGCGGATCAAAGTTACCCTGAATGACTGAATGATTTGAAAGTTAAACTTTAATATGTGTTTCTGAGAGAGTTTGGTACCACCTGTTAACATATTAAACTTAAGCTATCAAAAAGAATATAAATCAATACAATAAAGAAATAAATCATTCAACTTTTTTCATTTGAAATGTATTTAAGAGTTTAGTACCACCAGTTCACATATTAAACATATGCTACCAAAATGTATATAAATCAACAGAATTTGCAAAGGCTAGATTTCACTTCAAATTATTCGAAATTTAATTTTTATTATATAACATCATTTTTCACTAAGCTCTTCAGTTGTGTTACATCTATCCTCAATATTTAAAAATTAAAAGTCAATATGTGTTTCTCAGGGAGTTTAGTACCACCTGTTACCATATTAAACATATGCTACCAAAAAGCAAACCACAAATCAATAGAATTTATAAAGGTTAGATTTCAGTTCAAATTACTAGAAATTTAATTTTTGTTACAGAAACTCATCTTCCACTAAGCTTTTGAATTGTGTTAACCCTTTAGTGCGCAGCTTTGCATATATGCAAACAACACTGTTTTGAATTTAATAGATTTTTTTTTTATTCGCATATACCTAATTCACACCAGAAAATTAAAATAGCAATATTTGCTTTAATTAAAAAACAGACATTCCGTATTTAAAAAAAGCGAAATTAATCATTGAAACTTTCTGGTACAAAGTCAGATTCTCTGAACTACGAAATTTCTAGGACGTAATTTATTATGGGAATTGACCCCTTCAAGGGCGGTGGTTCATTTTTGGACTGCTTAATTTTAATTCTTAAATGCCACATTGGCACCAGAATATTGGATGAAATTTTTTTCTTTTATTAAGTACATGTTCAAATGTGCTTATTCAAATAAGCTTCTTATGCCGATGATTTTACTATTTTTGCAGGAGCTGATACAAGACGGGAACTTGAAATACAGATGAATGCACGGATCGCATGGTTCAAGAAAATCTGTGATGAGTTGTCTTTGAAGATTAGCGGGGAAAAGTGTGTAAGCATGCTTTTTGGCCGATTCTTACTTGAAGAAAGACGCCCTATATTCAAGATTGATCGTAACAGTATTCCAGTTAAGGACACAATTGATTATCTTGGAGTTACGATTGACAGCAAGTTTAACTGGATTGCGCATATAGAGAAAGTTAGAGAAAAAGTGAGAAGCTTGACATCCAACATCAAGAAGACTGTGGTTAGAGATAGGGGATTACAGGCGACCTACAGAAAAATTTGGTATTGTGCTGTTATAGAGAAACAAATAAGTTATGGATATGAAGTGTGGCTGCAGGATCTTAATATTCATGGCAAGAGTAAACTGAGATCTAGTCAACGATTGGGCCTGCTTTCTATCATCTCGGCGTATAAAACAGTCTCCACAGCGGCATTATGTGTTCTGGCAGGCGTCGCCCCAATCTATATTAAGCTGAAACATGGTGTGATAAAACATAAGGTCCTAAATGGACAAATGAGTATTTATGATGGTGACATAGAAATCAAGAAAGATAATATCATGCATGACCTTGGTACCTGTGATTATCCAGATTATACGAGTCTGAAAAACCTGATAATAACTGATAAAAGTGATCATTATTTTATAAACGAGAAACACCCATTCATTTATACAGATGGATCTAAGATGGTGGAGGGAGTCGGAGCAGCGTTCACAGTACTACATAATAATAATTTTATCTTTGATTTCAAGATCTCTCTGAATGGAAGAAACAGTATTTATCAAGCAGAATTAACTGCTATTAGATATGCTATTGATTGGTTTATGTCCTCACATTTTACTATGGCTTACTTGTTTACAGATAACAAGGCTTCCACACTAGTTCTTCAGAGAAACTTTCCAATTAATAACATTGTAAAGAACATCTATGATAATTTCAATAGTCATCCAGAAAAGGAGCTTACCCTAGGATGGACAAGAGCACACATTGGTAATTCAGGAAATGAGAGGGCCGATGAATTGGCAAAAGCAGCTATAGATCCAGCGGTTGCTGATGTAGTGGAAGAGGTGAAATCTCCTATCTCATGGGTGAAGAGGATTTGTTTGGAAAATATACGTAGTGATTGGCAAGAAGATTGGAGACACAGCGTTAAAGGAAGTGACACATACAAAGTTCTTAAAAAAGTAGATGACAGTTTTATTTGTGTGAGCCAAGTTAATCAATATTTTGTTTCTGCTCATGGAAGCTTCCCGGAATATTTGTTTAAAATTGGAAAAAGAAATAATGCACTCTGTGATTGTGGCAGCGTGGGTAATGTACATCATTACCTTTTTGGCAGATGCCCTGTGGTACCATTTTTCTTTCATTTTGATAATTCACAAAGTATCAGTTGTAATTTCAGAAGAGTCCTATTTGACAAGAAAAACTACAGCAAGTTATGTGCGATATATAATGCACTTAATGCAAAGTATTCTTTTATAAAATATCGGTTCTAAAGCAGTCTATTAATGAAAATTTTCAAGTATATTATAGTTACCAAGTTCCACAAGTATTATCAATCTCCCTTGTATTTTAAAACTTTCGATTTTAAAGACTCAGATTTTATGAACATTATGTACAGACTTTTTTTTTTTTTTTTTTACTGGACTCTCTAATATTATTGAACTTGTTCATATACAGTGGTTCTGGTGGACACGCTTATTCTTCACGTTGTGAGTGCTTGAACGTTTTATCTATTACGCAACCCTTGCTGTTAGCTGTAGTGCTGTGGATGGATTCCTACGTACTGGCGGACTGATTATTGATCTTGCTGCGTAGTGGTTGTTAATCATTGGTTATCAGTTTTTCCTGCATTTTATGAACTTAAGTTTTTAAATATTTTTGATTTTAAGGACTATTTATTTTATTGGACTATCTCCAGTTATTGATATTGTTTCTGTTTTTCAGTTGGTTGTGGAGTTACCCATAAACCCACACTCTTGTAAAAGTTGCATGGTAATCTCTAAACATGCTTTTTGTATATTGTTGATCATAGCAAGTTGCTATGTTTTATTTTTGTATAAGAGTTTATGCTTTTGTTATTTATTTTGTTATTATATATGCCGTTGGTTTGCCCGGTCCTTTGGTAGTGCGCGGAGCTGGATTGTGGAGGGTTTTTTTTCCCGCCAGGACATTAGTTCCATAAACCTCACGGTTGGAGTCCTGGCTGGGTGTCAAAAAAAAAAAAAAAAAAAGTACATGTTCAAAAGCTTTTGCTTAATTGGAAATAAATGTGTTTGCAAATTCTGGTGTCACTCACTCATTCCAGCATTTTACGAATAGAAGTACCTTGCCCCTGAAAGCGTTAAAGGGTTAAAGATTAATTTTTATAAAATAAATAATTATATAAAATAAAGTATTTGGAGATATACTTATTAAAGTATTTACTAATTTGCATTATTTTAGCGTAAAACAGCCACACGACAGTAGTTTTTACTTATATTGCAGATATGCAACAGAAGAAAAGATTGACGTATTATATGAAAAATGTATCTCTGATTTTTTTCATTATTTTTCCTGTGTAATACACCTTTCAGAAAATCATATATAATTCTTTCGAAACAAAATAAAAATTCGAGCATTTAAGGGTTAAATTCATCCTCAGTATCTGAAAGTTAAATGTTAATAAACGTGTCTGAGAGAGTTTAATACCACATATCAATATTTTATACATCAATACATGAAAGTTAAATATTAATAAGAAATTCTGAGAAAATTTAGTACCACCTCTGAACATATTCTACAAAAAAGAAATAAATCGATTAAATTTAGAAAGAAAACATTTCAGTTGTTTTCTAGAAAATTAAATCTTCTTTTGTACTTAATATCTTTTTACATTAAGCTCTTTAATTGTGTTACATTCATCCTCAATATTTGAATGCTAAATCTCAATAAATGTTTCTGAGAGCGTTTAGTACCACTTGTTAACATATTAAAGATATGCTACCGAAAAGAATAAAATAAAAATTATTAGAATTTAGAAAGAAATTATTCTACTTGTTTTCGCAATTGCTTTTTTTTTTTTTTTTAATAACATCTTCCTTTAATAAGTTCTTCAATTGTCTTACTTACATTTATGCTCAATTTTAGAAAATTAAGCTTTAATATGTGTTTCTGTTAGAATTTGGTACTACATGTTAACTTTTTAAACATATCGTAGCAAAAAAAAAAAGTTAATCAATAGAATTTACAAAGAAAAGCTTTCACTCAAATTTTCTCGAAAATTAATTTTTTTTTTACACAATATCTTTGTTTACTAAGCTCATCAATTGTTTTAAATTCTTCCTCAGTATTTGAAAGTTAAACATTAATAAGTGTTTCTGTGAGAGTTTGGTCCCACATAGCAATTTTAGTTTGCAGAAAATTGTTGGCAGTCTTGCTTTGGAAAGCTGCAAAGTTGCAGCAAGTTCAGCATGACAAGACTGAAAGTTCATAACAAGAATGCAGCAAGATAACGCAAACGCCGAAGTCACCACACTTTGAACTTGCAGCCAACTTGTCGTGCAAATTGAATTCTTGCTGTATGAAATTTATTGCAAATTAACGGCAAACAAGTAGAAAATTTTGTTCTGTCCTGACTAAAGTACTGCAAATTCTTTGCAAGCTAATAGAAAATTTAGCTTTATCTTGTCAAAAATACTGCAAACTTTTTTCAAAGTAGTAATCTGGTCATGCCACACAATCTGTTCGCAACTGTTACACTATAAGTTTAACCCGTTTATCTAGAACTGATGTATACGCACCATTAGAAGGTGCATGCATAGTTTTTATCCCCATTTACAAATAAAGGTAATATTTGTACTTTTAAAATCGAGTTTTTTTTTTGGTATTTAATAAGTAAAGCGTTTAAAAAAAGTGGTGCCAACCGAATAAAATTTCTATAATAATAGCCTAAATCATGTGACTGTCATCAACAGTTCAAGGATGACCGCTTCGCATTTTATATGCTAGGCGGCCAATTTGGTAATTTAATGTTGGCCGGGCGCAGGTGATAAATCGCCAAATATTGTTCCATCGCCATCATGTCATCAGTATTATGATAATCCATTTCATTTGACTGTCATGAATAATTTTTCGAGTAGTAAATTAAAACAAAGCATTGATATTGAAATTAAATATCATGGTTTATGGTATTATTTATTACTTTTCTTTTTTTTTCTTTTCTTTTTTAAAGAAATAATTGAGATTCATAATTTTTTAATTTTTCAGTTTTAAATTAAAGTTATGCATTTTAAATACAATGAGTGAAAGTGCTATATTTCAAATGAAATTAATGAAATACGAAAAAAGTCCTTCCGGCCAGTGCCGGGAGGAAGAGGTAGCTTTCATAATCCTTATTTAAAAAAAGCCAAATTATATCATTCAAACACACTCAGCTCAATTTAGTGGAAACCGAATATAGGAGATTCAATACTAATTTTTATCAATATAATGAATGAGAATTTCGCGAAATTAGTCAGCTTTATCCAAGCTGCTTTCCTTTAAAGTAACATATATTTGGCTGCCAAATTCGGCAATTTCTTAAAGTGCCTGTCATTTTAAGACAACATGGTGGATGAGGCTAAGCAGTGAACTTGGTCGAGACCTTAGTAATTGCTGTGCACATGCTCACTCACATCGGAATCGGTTAATATATAGGAGTGCTGTCGCATGCAAAAAATCAGATTTTTCAAAATGTCACCCACAATAGAAATTGAAACTGTTATATCTGAGCCATTTTTTAAGGTAAAGACAAACAAAAAATGCTCCTGAATCCTTATATCAAGGTCAAATACTTAAGAAAGAAACCTTTTTCAATTTCTAATTTTTTTTGCACCTCACTTTAAATATATATATATTTTTTAATTTAATGGTCGCCATTTTGAAACAAGATGGCTGATGAATCTGGCCAGCGAACTTGGTCGAGGTGTTGATGTATACTATCCACATGCCTTCTTACATCGAAATAGGCGAATACGTGTGTTATCGCGTGACAAATACAAGATCGTTTCAAAATGTTAGCCATGCTAGAAATTCAAAGTGCTATAAATCAACCATTTTTTAAGATATAAACAAAAGAACAAATTTTCAGAAACAAAAACTGCTCCGGAATCTTTGTATCAAGGCCAAACACATAAAAAAATCTTTTTCATTTTCCAATTGTTTAATACCTCATTTTGAATTTTAAATTTAATTTTTTTTAAATGGCAACCCTTTTGAAACAAGATGGCGAATGAAGCTGGCCAACGAACTCGGTCGAGACATTGGTATGTACTATGTACAGACCAAGTTACATCCAAATAGGTTCATAATTACGCCTGTTATCGCGTGACAAAAATCAGGTCGTTTTAAAATGTCAGCCACAAGAGAAATTCAAAATGCTATTACTCAGCCATTTTTTTTAGATATAGACGAAAGAAAAACTGTTCCGGAATCTTTGTATTAAGGTCAAACACATACAAAAAAAAATCTTTTTCACTTTCCAATTTTTTGGTATCTCATTTAAATTTTTTTATTTTTTAATTTTTTTAAATGGCCGCCATTTTGAAACAAGATGGCGGATGAAGCCGGCCAACGAACTCGGTCGAGATATTTGTATGTACTATGTACACACCAAGGTACATCCAAGTCGGTTCATAAATACGCCTGTTATTACGTGAGAAAAATCAGGACGTTTCAAAATGTCAGCCACGCTAGAAATTCAAAATGCTATAACTCAGCCATTTCTTAAGATATAGACAAAACAAAAACTGCTCCCGAATCTTTTTATCAAGGTCAAACACATAAGAAGAAAATATTTTTTCAATTTTTAATTTTTTGGTACCACATTTCAAATTTAAAGTTTTCTTAAAAATTTAAATGGCCACCATTTTTAAACAAGATGGCGGATGAAGCTGGCCAACGAACCTGGTCGAGACATTGGTATGTACTATGTATAAACGAAGTTACATCCAAATCGGTTCATAAATACGCCTTTTATCGCGTGAAAAAATTCAAGACGTTTCAAAATGTCAGCCACGCTAGAAATTCAAAATGCTATAACTCAGCCATTTTTTAAGATATAGACGAAACAAAAACTGCTCCGAAATCTTTGTATAAAGGTCAAATACATAAGAAAAAAATATTTTTCCATTTTCAATTTTTTGGTACCACATTTCAAATTTTTAATTTTTAAAAAAATTTTAAATGACCGCCATTTTGAAAGAAAATGGCGGATGAAGCTGGCCAACGAACTCGGTCGAGAGATTGGTATGTACTATGTACACACTGAATTACATCCAAATCGGTTCATAAATACGCCTTTTATCGCGTGACAAAATTCAGGACGTTTTAAAATGTCAGCCACGCTAGAAATTCAAAATGCTATAACTCAGCCATTTTTTAAGATATAGACGAAACAAAAACTGCTCCGGAATCTTTGTATAAAGGTCAAATACATAAGAAAAAAATATTTTTCCATTTTTAATTTTTGTGTACCACATTTCAAGTTTTAAATTTTTTAAAAAATTTTAAATGGCCGCCATTTTGAAACAAAACGGCGGATGAAGCTGGCCAACGAACTCGGTCGAGACATTGGTATGTACTATGTACACACCGAATTACATCGAAATCGGTACATAATTACGGGAGTTACAGTGTGACATAGGTCATATATATATATATATATATCAATTTTGAACGGAGGGTGGTTTCGGGGTCTGGGGGTCATGATCGATGAAAATATACCAAAATTTTTTGAAATCGCTTTCCTCCGAACGGCTGCAATAGGTAGCTTTTTTGTAAAGAAAGCTACCTAAAATACGGTGGAAACAATGTTTGGCGATTTATCACCTGCGACCGACTAACATAAAAATACCGAGTTCATGATTTCTGTACAAGAATCTCCCGATTTGGCGAAGGATTAAGCAAGTGAATTAAATTATGAATAAAAGTAAAATGATTCAATGCTTAGCATACATTTAAAGGAGACCAAACTGATCGCCAAGCGCGGCTAGTTTGTATAAGAGATGCAGTCCTGAAAGGATTAAAAATCATGGACTGAAACGGGGTTAAAGGCAAAAATAAATAAACAAATCAATAACAATTAAAACGTTATTTTAGAAAAGTCCAATAATATTGAGAAAAATTCATTTAAAAATTAAAATTTTCAATATAAATTAAAAATGGCCGAAGACGTAAACATAACTTTTTAATCTGTAAAAATTTTTTATATGAAATAAGTTGTAGATTATAGATAAAATGTTACTTTACAAAAAATAACTACATTTGAAGAATTAAAATACAGTTGAACCCCGTTATAACGAACTACAAGGGACCGAAGGTTTTGTTCGCTATATCCGGTGGTTCGCTATATCCGAATCGTTAAGAAAAATGTTAGAGTTCACAAAATGTATAACTCATTAGTTGCTATGTGTATATTAAATAATGATGTATTTAAAAATATGTAAAATCTATTAAATATGATCATTAATGAATTAAATTGACTAAAATCGATTATATTAAACTGACACGGTACGAATGAAATTTACTAATAATTAAGACAAACAAGAATAAATTCATTTTTCCCTTAATTGTAGCTCACTGTTTTGATACAGTGGTAATCTTCTGCTGACGTGATGGCGATTTCAAAAACATGTTTTGGATTTCTTTATCTAGTACATAAAATGACTCCAACATCCTTTCTTCCACTGTTTGTGTACACAAAAACTTATTAATTAATTACACGCATCGCTGCTGTAGCATCTGAAATTGTAGGGATTTCGTCATTTTCGTGCATATTATGATGAAGAGGGCTTCATCAGCATCAGATGAAGAATCATCGATTTCAGACTAATTCATTTTAATTCCTTCCTCAATCTATTCATAAGCCGGATCTTCATATGTAATGATTTCATCATCAAATGTTTCGAACAATTGCATGTCACAAAATGAGAATGGTGAAATTTTGTGCTTTTTTTATCCACATCGCGATAGGTAAATATTCATCATTCTCTTCTACATTCTTTGCTTCTTCAGCATTCGTTGTATCTTCAATATTCTTTGCTAGACCTGCATGTCGAAAACATTTTCTAATTGTAAAATCCATAACAAACTCCAAGATTTTTCGTCTCTAGTCTTGCACACAGCTGTGATCAGGAAAAAAGGAAAATGACTGATGGGTGGGCAGGATCACAACTGCAGAGTGGCTATTGTAACAGAGAAAGAATGCAGTTGTTTCTACCCTTTAATAAAAAAGACTTATCGCTAATTTGCACCATGTTTCACTAACCGGCATAGATTTTCTTATGAAACTAGGGGGCTCGGCCCTTTACGAGCTACGCTCGCCAACCCCCGTCCAGACACCGTAGACTCTAAATGCACGCTAATTTGATCGGCTTTAAAAAGATTTCGAAAGATTGAATTATAATTTAAAAAAACAGTGGCGATCTCTCTATAAACGGATTTCTATTCATTTCTCTTTGATTGGGGAATTTTAACGCCAAATCCGTTGCGGTACTACTTGATTATCCCGTCGACCAATTTCGCCAAATTATATAAATCGCCAAACCACTCGCCAAATTATACAAATTGACATAATTTTTATTTTAAATAACGAAAAAACAAATAAATTAGTACAACATTAATAAAAATACAAATAAAACGTCGAAAGAAAAATAACTTGATGACGTAGACACGTGTAACAACATTTAAAAATAAGCTAATATAAAAGGAATTAAGTAAAGAGTCTTTGTCTCCTGGTATTTTTTAACAAAGTGAAAAGAAAGTTCTTTTAAATGAGACATTTTAAATTAATCGTTTTTAATCTGACGTAATTTTGACCAAACTATTCTTTCTCTTTTTAATATTCACGTGACAATACTTGTGTTAGAAATTAAATATTATTTGCGCTTTCCTAACAAAAATAGTTGAAAAGTATCCTCTTAAAATATCAAATAAATGTCTAGCGCAATTTCTAAATTTAAACCGTTTTGCAATATTATTTCGTGTTCATTTTATGTAATAACTGTTATGTGACGTAAATATGACGTAATTTCTCCTATTTAAGACTTCTAACGCATGTTAATAAATTTATTGCTTTACAAATTCCTTTCTCTCTTAAAATTCACGTGTAATTATAATTTTTATGACATAATTTTTAATAAGTTCCTGCTTTTTGTACATAATTATTTAATTCTAATTCCAAATGTTTTTTTCTGTTTATAATAGTCACGTGTAAATAATTTTTTAATTTATTTACACGTATAAATATTTTTTTTTGAAGCAAACATTATTGCTTCGCTGTTTATACAGTTGGCAACAGTTTAAATTAATATCACTTTCTAAAATCTCTCTATTCTAAAAAAAAGTAACTACCGCTGTCACCGCCGCCGCCGCCGCCGCCGGTTTTGAATTTTTTGTGACGGGAGGTCTTTCTTCGTTAATATTAAGAAAAATAATGCATACAAAAATATGAAAATCGGTAGTTTTATGCAGAAATGTTTGATAAACATGCTGATGCAGACAGTTTTCAAATAGAAGAATTATTTTAAGAGATATTTAATGCTAAAGTTGGACAAAATCGTTCCACTAAAAAAGTTTTATAGCAGCAAAAACTATACATGGCAGTGTAATCATTTTTAGATAATTTTATGCGTTAGAATTTGCCGGAGTGCAGATTGCATTAATTTTTTTATTTTGACTCATTTTTTCAGGTTTTATTTCTATTTTAAATTCAAATTTTCAGCATTTCTAGAGATATTTTTTACAGATTTCAGAAAATTGTACTAATTTAAACTGTTGCCAACTGTATAAAAAGCGCAAGCAATAATATTTGCTTCAAATTAAAAATTTATTTACACGTGACTATTATAAACAGGAAAAAAACTTTCAAATTAAAATTAAATAATTACGTATAAAAAGCAGGAATTTATTAAAAATTATGTCATAAAAAGTACACACGTGAATCTTAAAAGAGAAAGGATATTGTAAAATAATAAGTTCATTAACATGCGTTAGAAGTCGTAGGAGAAATTACGTCATATTTACGTCACATTATACTTATTACATAAAATGAACACAAAATAATATTGCAAAAAAGTTTAAATTTAGAAATTGCGCTAGACATTTATTTAATATTTTGAGAGGATCTTTTCAACTATTTTTGTTATTAAAGCGCAAATAATATTTCATTTCTAACAAAAGTATCTTCACGTGAATATTTAAAATAGAAAAAATAGCTTGGTAAAAATTACGTTCGATTAAAAACGATTAATTTAAAATGTCTCATTTAAAAGAACTTTCTTTTCGCTTTGTTAAAAAATACCAGGAGACAAAGACTCTGTTTACTTAATTCCTTTTATATTAGCTTATTTTGAAATGTTGTTACACGTATCTACGTCATCAAGTTATTTTTATTCGACGTTTTATTTGTATTTTTATTAATGTTGTACGAATTTATTTGTTCTATTGTTATTTAAAATAAAGAATTATGTCAATTTGTATAATTTGGCGAGTGGTTTGGCGATTTATATAATTTGGCGAAATTGGTCGACGAGATAATCAAGCAGTACCGCAGCGGATTTGGCGTTAAAATTCCCCAATCAAAGACAAATGAATAGAAATTCGTTTATAGGGAGATCGCCACTGCTTTTTACATTATAATTCAATCTTTCGGAATCTTTTTAAAGCCGATCAAATTAGCGTGCGTTTAGAGTCTGCGGTGTCTGGGCGGGGGTTTGCGAGCGTAGCTCGTAGGGGGCCGAGCCCCCTAGTCTGTTAAAAATATCTCTAGAAATGCTGAAAATCTGAATTTAAAATAGAAATAAAACCTCAAAAAAAATAGTCAAAATAAAAAACTTAATGCAATCTGCACTCCGGCAAATTCTAACGCATAAAATGATCTAAAAATGATTAAATTCCTATGAACAGTTTTTGCTCCTATAAAACTTTTTTAGTGGAACGATTTTGTCCAACTTTAGCATTAAATATCTCTTAAAATAATTCTTCGATCTGAAAACTGTCTGCATCAGCGTGTTTATCAAACATTTCTGTATAATACCACAGATTTTCATATTTTTGTATGCATTATTTTTCTTAATATTAACGAAGAAAGACCTTCGGTCACAAAAAATTCAAAACCGGCGGCGGCGGCGGCGGTGACAGCGGTAGTTACTTTTTTTTAGAATAGAGAGATTGGAGAAGTCCTGTTTTCACAACTGCGAAAAAGTAAAAAAAATCATGGTCGACTGGAAAAAATGTTCGTTATAGCCGATTCTTAAGGTTTCGGAGGTTCGCTATAAAAAGGATAAATTAGCATTAAATACAATAGGAAAACGGCGGGACAAAAATTTTCGTTCGTTATATCCGAGAGTTCGTTATATACCGGGTTCGCTATAACGGGGTTCGACTGTAATAAATACCTTTTTATGGGTTTCATAACTTAATCAATCAATGAAAATGAGATTCTGTAACAGTAACAATGATGTGTGTGTTGTGTTGCCTTTGAGTAGCACCCAATTTCTGCGCATGTGCTGATTGTCTATACTCTCGATTTTTTGCTTTCATCACTTTCGCGAATTAAAGACAGTCTTGCAGCAATTTTACAACAAACTACTCATGCCAGTGCGTAATGGTATAACTAGCGTGAGATTTGCTGCGAATATACCAATCAAATTTTTCACGGCAAGATAATATCAGAAAAAAAAAAACCCATAGTTGCTGCTAATGTACATGCTATCTGTTGTACCACCTTTTAACATAATAAACATATGATACCAAAAAATACATAACTCAATAGAATTTACAGAGATTAGATTTCACTTCAATTTGCTCGAAATATAATTTTTGTTACAAACTATCTTCTTGCTATAAACTCTTGAATTGTGTTAAATTCATCCTCTATATCTGAAAGTTAAATGTTATTAAATCTGTCTGAGAGAGTTTAGTACCACCTATCAACATTTTAAACAATAATACATGAAAGTTAAATATATTAATAGAATACGAGTTTATGAGAGAATTTAGTACCACCTCTTACCATACACTGTTAAAAATTTTGCAGCATTCTGGCAGGTCATTCGACCGTTTTTTGAAAAAACAGTTTCATAATAATAATTTAACTATATTCTGACCATAAAATGACTATTAAGATGGTCAGAATAGTGTTAAATTCACGGTTGTGTAACCATTTTCGGAAAAAACGGTCAAATGACCTGCCAGAATGCTGCAAATTTTTAACAGTGTATTAAACATATTCTACAAAAAAGAATATAAATCGATAAAATTGAGAAACAAATTATTTCAGTTGTTTTCTAGAATTCTTTTATCTACATAACATCTTCTTTGACCAAGTTCCTCAATTTTGTTACATTAATCCTCAATATTTGAATATTAAATATTAATAATCGTTTCTGATAGAGTTTAGTATACCACCTGTTAACATATTAAAGATATTTTAAGGAAAAGAAAATTAATCAATAGATTACAAAGAAAAGATTTCACTTCAATTTACTCGAAATTTAATTTTTGTTGCAGAACATCTTTTTTCACTAATCTCTACAATTGTGTTAAATTCAATCTCAAAATTTGAAAGTTAATAAGTGTGTGTGAGGGAGTTTAGTACCACCTATCAGCATTTTAAACATCAATACATCAAAGTTAAATATATTAATACGAGTTTATGAGAGAATTTAGTACCAGCTCTTAACGTATTAAAAATGTTCTACAGAAAAGTATATAAATCAATAAATTTGAGAAACAATTTATTTCAGTTGTTTTCTAGAATTGTTTTTTCTACATAACATCTTCTTTCACTAAATTCATCAATTGTGTTACATTCATCCTCAATATTTGTATATTAATTATTAATAAGTATTTTTGCGAGAGTTTAGTACCACCTGTTAACATATTAATTATATTCTTCGGAAAAGAAAATTAATATGTTACAAAGAAATGATTTCACTTCAATTTACTCGAAATTTAATTTTTGTTACAGAACATCTTGTTTCACTAAGCTCTTCAATTGTGTTAAATTCAATCTCAATATTTGAAAATTAAGAAGTGTGTCTGAGGGAGTTTAGTACCACCTATCAACATTTTAAACATCAATACATGAAAGTTAAATATATTAATACGAGTTTATGAGAAAATTTAGTACCATCTCTTAACGTATTAAAAATGTTCTACAAAAAAGAATATAAATCAATAAATTTGAGAAACAAATTATTTAAGTTGTTTTCTAGAATTGTTTTTTCTACATAACATCTTCTTTCACTAAATTCATCAATTGTGTTACATTCATCCTCAATATTTGAATATTAATTATTAATAAGTATTTTTGGGAGAGTTTAGTACCACCTGTTAACATATTAACTATATTCTTCGGAAAAGAAAATTAATATGTTACAAAGAAATGATTTCACTTCAATTTACTCGAAATTTAATTTTTGTTACAGACCGTCTTGTTTCACTAAGCTCTTCAATTGTGTTAAATTCAGTCTCACTATTTGAAAATTAAGAAGTGGGTCTGAGGCAGTTTAGTACCACCTATCAACATTTTAAACATTAATACATGAGCGTTAAATATATTAACAGAATACGAGTTTATGTGAGAATTTAGTACCACCTCTTAACATATTAAAAAGGCTCTACAAAAAAGAATGTAAATCATTAAAATTGAGAAAAAAATTATTTCAGTTGTTTTCTAGAATTGTTTTTTTCTACATAAGATCTTCTTTCACTATGTTCATCAATTGTGTTACATTCATCCTCAATGTTTGAATATTAAGTATTAATAAGTGTTTCTGAGAGAGTTTAGTACCGCCTGTTAACATATTAAAGATATTCTACGGAAAAGAAAATTAATCAATAGATTACAAAGAAATGATTTCACTTCAATTTACTCGAAATTTAATTTTTGTTACAGAACATCTTCTTTCACTAAGCTCTTCAATTGTGTTACATTCATCCTCAATATTTGAAAGTTAATAAGTGTACCTGAGAGAGTTTAGTACCACTTATCAACATTTTAAACATCAATTCATGAAAGTTAAATATTAATTATACCATTTGTTAACATTTTAAACACATGCTACCAAAAATAAAATCAATCAATAAAGTTTAAAAAGAAAAGATTTATCTTAGATTTTCTCGAAATTTAATTTTTGTAACACAGCATCTTCTTTTACTAAGTTCTTCAACTGCCTTAAATTCCTTCCAAATATTTGAAAAGTAAACGCTAATAAGTGTTTCTGAGAAAGTTTAGTACCACCTGTTAACATTTTAAACTTATGAGAAGATTACCTTTCAGAATTTATTGTGGTAAACGGCTTTCTGATAATAATAATAATAAAAAGGATTAAAGAACCCCATTCAGAGAAAAAATTAATCAATAGTATTTATAAAGGTAAGTTTTCACTTCGATTTTTTCAAAATTTAATTTTTGTTACATAACATCACCTTCCTAACTAAGCCCTTCAATTGTGTTACATTAATCCTCATTGCACACCATTTTGTGATGAGGTATTTAATGTTACAAAGAAAAAAAATTCCATCAATAGAATTTAAAAAGAAAAGAATTCTCTTCAATTTTCTCGAAATTTAATGTTTGTTACACAACATCTTATTCTACTAAGTTCTTCAACTGTGTTAAATTCCGCTTGAATATTTGAAAGGAAAATGCTAATAAGTGTTTCTGAGAGAGTTTAGTATCACCTGTTAACACTTTAAACATATTCTACCAAAAATAAAATTAATCAATATAATTTATAAAGAAAAGTTTTCACTTCAATTTTTTCGAACTTTTATTTTTGTTACATAACATCATCTTTCACTAAGCCCTTCAATTGTATTCCATTCATTCTCATTGCACCCCATTTCGCGATAAGCTATTCAAATAGTCTGAATTTGAACGGAAATAATGAAAACCGCTCCACCTTCACCTTTGTGGTTTATGTTTAGTACACCTAAGAAATAAAACCTCGGCTCTTTTTTAAAGTTCTTTCGGACAAATAGCAACTAACTTGTACTTGTACTTTCGACTTGAGTAGCGGAAAAGAAAGAGACCTATCTTCCGGTTGCTTAGCGACTGTTTTATCTGGTCGTATCAGCACTTTGGATAGGTAAATCTGACTTACCTACCCTGTTGCAATAAGAGGCAATTTTATCATCAACGGTTCTTTTCTTCAAGTACCAAAAACTAGAAAATAGCCTTCTAAATTACTTAGACAAGAATGTAAGTATTATATTGAGTTTATTTATCCAATTTCTGAATCTTATTATTTTAATTAAATAATTGATACTTCTAAGTTAATTCTTGTAAGTGGACTACGCTGATGCTGTTGTATGAGGACTACTTTCTTCTCGTAAAGATAATAACGGTTTTGATGTTTCTAATATTTTTCGACAATTGAGGCTTTTTTCAAAAATAATTTATCTACAAAATTATTGTTGTAAAATTCATGCATTGCAACAGCTATTTGGTGGTTTTGGAATATCATTCATAACAGTAAGTTCACTCATATGTATGATGTTCTGGCTTTTGTAAACAGCTACTTAAGGTTATTTATTTCATATTTTGTAACTTTTAGCCGTTTTAAATACATATTATTATTTAAAAGTAGGAATATTTGAACTTATTTTATTAATAGCTAAGCTCGGAAGAGAATTATATCTTACCATTCTTATTTAACCCCACCCCTTTTTTCCATTTTAATATGCATCAAAGAATTAGGTTCTTTTCTTAATACATTTTATTTGTTCAAACCTTTTAAAAAGACTTATGTAATAAATATATATGCTTAATTATTTAAGACAACTGTTAACAGCTTCCATCAAATCAGTGATGAAACCAGGGCGTGTCTTTTCTAATTTTATTTGTGTTAACCCATTAAAAACGAGCCTATTTTACATTTCTTTTAATTCTCCTATACCAGTTTTTAAAACATTGTAATTTTGAATTATTTAATCGCTCAAAATTTGAGATTATATAATGTGAAAATTTCCAAACTAAAATACTGGCATTCAAATTTAAAAGTTTTGTTCACCTTCCATGGCAAGTTTTTTTGCCAACCGGCTTTAATGAGTTAACCCTTTCGCTGCGTAAGTAATTCTTTGCGATGAGCGTCTTTTACAGAATTTTTAATCTTTTATCACCTGTTCTTTAAAACTGAAATTTTTGACTATCGTAATCGGGGAAAATGTCCTTATTAAATGAGACAAAGTTTTCGCTAAAAAATAACTGGTGGGAATAACCAGATAGTATTAATTTGAGGGAAAAATGCATGACCGAGAATATCTCGGTTTGCGCAGCGAGAGGGTTAAGGGCACATGGAAGATAAAATGGTTCACATTTTTGAGTTTTTAATTATCGGCCTAAAAAATAGAGCTAAAAGATTATGGTTCTAAATGATAATGAACCTAAAAGATTATGGTTCAGGCTGTTTTAAAAATAATATAGTTTCAGCACTGTCGGTGTGTATATATATGGGGCATTCTCACAATCTTTTGACTTTCATGTCCTTGAATAATATTTTTTTTTAATACACTTTTTTGTATATTTTTTTTTTTCATATACTGGGGAACATCCCATTGCATGATTGCACAACAATATTAACGAGATAAATAAGTTTTGGACGATGTGGGGGTCCAAATACCTGGAAAACTCCTATACCGTCCCGTGTCACTGATGCTGATTTTTAAGTTTGGAGCTGTCTGGATAAAATTGTTTCAATAAAAATAATTCGATGTAATTTTTTTTCTGAAACTGGAACTATTGTTTTATATAAATATGTAGCTAAAAATTAACCTGCACGCATTTTTAGGTTTGTAATTATTTTTTAAACTCTGTCCCTGGGTTTTAGATTCCTTACCATCCCTCTTCTAAAATTATACAGAAAATCATTTCAGATGCAGCCACAGAATTTTTTTCAAGTTTTTTCTCATGCAGAAGTATGCTAGAGAAATAATGTCTAAAATTCTTTGGCAGGAAATTTACTGTAGAATTTAAATCAGCATTTAATTATCAGTTTCAAGCATCGTGGCTTTATTGGTTTTCTCACGGTCCCCAAGGTTTATTCCTACACTTTTCGAGGTAAATTGAAATTTTTTTTTTATTTAATCCAATGTTAACAACTATTTCTAAAAATCAATGAACATTGTGGCTATCACTTAGTCTTAACATGATTTTCCTAAAAATAGATGGTAATTTTCCTTACCGTTCCATCCTTATCGTCCCTTTTTTTACCATTTCGTCCCTTTTTTCTAATACCATCCCCTTTTTTTACCTTACCGTCCCTTCTTTAAGACAATGTTATATAAAAATTCTGTATTAAAAGTACTACATTGTTATTATTTCTTATTTGAATGTCCTGTGGGTACTATGCAAATTCATTATAAGTAAAAATTTAGAAGAAAATAAAAAGTTATAGGGGTAAAATGGTAAGGAAAATTAAACTCGCAAGTTTAACTTAAACCTCAGTTAAATAAAAAAATTTTCGCTACTGACCATTTTTCCTTTATTTTGAATCATTAAGGCATTCGTCTATCAGATTAAAATGTTATTTTAGCAAGTTCAATTTTGTCAGATTTTTTTTTCACAAAAGTCAAAAGATTGTGAGAATGCCCCAGATATATATATATATATGCCTTTTTTTTTTCGAAATGTGTTTTTTTATGCTTTGGTACACTTTTCTAAAATTCTGTTTCAGGTAAACAGTTGAAACTTTCCAAAATTGTGTAATCAGCTTGTTTCTTTTAAAATATCTAACATTTTAGGCCTGAGTGAAAAACAAAAACAAAAACAAAAAAACAAAAAAACAAAAAAAAAACAACAACAAAAAAAAAATACAAATATGTTGTTAAAATTTTTAAGATTTTCAAAGTTTTTTAGTAAAATATTTTTAATTTTATTTCTTTTAAGCCAAAATGAAAATTGGTTCTTATTATTCTCAAATAGTATGTTTTCTGATACCGCAACAAATTTTAAGGTAATATATTCAAAAGTTTTTTAGAAAAGTGTACCGAACAGACACATTGTTCAAAAATATGTGAAACGTTAATTAGTTCTTGAAAACTAATTTATGCATGAAATTAATTTCTTTTGATTTATATATGGGTATAATGTGTATATTTATTCTAAAAAAAAAAAAAAACACTTCTATCTCTATTTTTAAGTAAAATACATGACGTTAAATGTTTTGCAAAATCTGCTTCATTTTACTTGTCGAGATGTTCCATGTGCCCTTAATGGCACGGAAAGAAAGTGCCTTCCCCTACTCCCCTCTCTAAGGATGCATTACTACTATGCCTTATTTATGTTACAGCAACATTTTCTAACTGACACACATAAAAAAAAAAAAAAAATACAATAGCGTAAAATCATGTACCAAGCATAAATTAGGAAACACTTTCCAACACATTCACAATACTACAACAAAACTTCATATTTTAATAAGTTGAAAAAGGATGTCTAAATAGACGATACACATACAAAACACGTAACACTTTTGGAAGCCCTATTTCAGCAATTCCCATCAAAAGTCGAAAACATCTGAATTTTTTGTGCAGCCCTGTTTATGAGTTTTAGATTTATCATATTTATCATATTTATCATAGTATGCTAAATTTAGTTCAGTTAACCCTTTAAGACCCGATGTATTTGTAAACAAAGCTAGTCATGCCTGTAGAAAGTAAAACATGGACTGCAACTGCTATCTGTTGATAAAAAAGGATACTTTACTCTATCTGCAAACCAGAATCATAGCTCGATTCGAGTTTTTATTACATACGACTCAGAAACAACAATTTAAATGAATGTCTAACCCGCACGATCGTTCGGATTGGGTCTTAAGTGGTCTCAGGACTCTTAAAGCTTTAAAATTTTCGAAATTTTAATTTTTTTTATATGTTAAACTCCTATCTTTTCTGAACATTTTTATATAATTGTTTCCTCGAAATTCCTATTAGAACTGAAGTTATGGCTTTTACATTTATACACGTACAATAGCTGAAGCGTCGTTTCTGAAACTTTGAAGCCGTTTTTCTCTAAATGACGTTTTTGGGCATAACGCGCACAATATCTCAAAAATTTATGAATATTTTTTCATGAAATTTTTAAAACATATGTTTCCTGTTAGTCTGTATAAACCGAACCTAAAATTTTCCTTTTATTGTTCAAAACAATATTTTTTTAGGTGATTATACTGATGAAATTTTCTTAATTTTGCATTAGCTAAATACAACTCTGTATTAAAAGTATAAAAAAGCTTTAAATACAAATTTATTTAGGTTCAGGATAACTATTATAATTTGAAGTATAAGTAGGTACAAAAATTTTCATTCTAGTTGTAACACTTATTTTGTAATCGTGCGCGTAAGCTGTTATGCCGATTTTTTGCTCGAAAAATGTCTAACAGTTTGGATCCCCCTGTAAATGCTAATTCTGCATCTTATAATTTTTTAAATACATGAAATGAAAGAACATACTTATATATTTTATTCCAATTAAAATTGTGTCTTAAAATCAAATACATTTTAAGATATTAAATGTTGAAAATGGTCTTTTTTTTTTCATTTTTTCCAATTTTAAGAGTCCTGAGACCCCTTAAAGGGTTATGAAACGCACAGAACAGTTGAAATTTCTTCATTGGCAATTCCCATCGATAAACAAAAATATACTCCAGATGTTTTGTGCAGCACTGTTTATGACCTATAGAATTTATACAAGTACCTATAGAATTTATATAAGTATTATGCAAAAAAAAAAAAAAGAAAAAGAAAGTTCAAAAACGCGTATCACAACGGGAAATGCAATTCCAGTTATTATTGTTCATAGAGAGTGCTGTAACCGAACTATTTTGTGTGTCCCTGTACATGAACGATGAATGCTATGTGCACCATAGCCTGTAGTAAGTATCTTGCAGTGCACCTCAGAGATATATATCAATTTCAATATGTTTGAAATAGTGTAACATGAATAAAATACAGCGCAAACAATTTCCCCCATAGACCGTCATATAACGGGATTCTTTTGAGTATCCCTGTAAATGAACGATGAATTCTTCTAAAAAAAAGAAACCAATCGGTTCTTTTTGAGAAAAAACCCAGTTGGTTTAAACCGTGATTTAAACAATGGTTGAGCCATGGTTAAACCATGGTTTAAACCGTGCCAACTCTGATGTATTCGGAAGCTGATTTCTTAATTGTTTGCTGCTACGTAGGGGAATGTAAAGTGCTCCGAAATTTATAATATTCAGGCTGTCTGAAATACTGTCAGAGTTAATCTCTTGGTTTAAGTTATATCTTTTATACTGTCAAATGGAGTGTTTGGAATGGAATTTATTTTAAGTCAGTGTGTTAAAGATTTGATGAGATGTAAATTGTATCGGCTTTCTGTATGAAGGGAATATTTAGCTTAACATCTGAGTCTATTGAAAGTGTGTTATTGCGTAAAAGCAGGCAAGACTTTACATTATCCTTTATTTCCTCCAAAATTTTGTTCCTTTCTCAAAAATTTTTAAATAACTTCAGTGATTCTCATTAAGAATCACTGCATTATTTTCATATGAAGAGCGATTATGATTCGTACGCAATATAAGACAAAAAATTAACAAACTTTTAATTAATGCTGGTTGGTTAAAAAGAAAAGAACATAGTCATTTCACGTTATATCTCCCCCAATATATATATATATATATATATTAAAAGTTCCATTTTAGAAATATACCATTGACATAAACGAAAAACGAACAATAAATTATTCATGTCTCTTCCGATTGGCACTATAGCAATAGATTTTCGCCAGAACGATTACACAAGTTCCTTAGTCTTCGCCGTCAAGGGCATCTGTAAATATTCATTCTGATCTCAAACAGCATTAAAATAAGTTGAAATGGAATAACTAATTTTTAAGAAAAAAGAAACAAAAAGTTTTTTTTTTCTGTTACTATATTATGCGCGACACAAATAAAATTCTCAGTTTAAAAAAGAATGAGTCCGAGTTTCCATAACTATTCATTTTGCAAATGGGTATCTTATTTTTTATCTTTATTTTCATGCCGAATGATCCCAAGATAGGTAAATAGAAAATAATATAGTTTTAATTTTAATTATTTAAGTAAAAGAAATGTATTTAAACTTTTATCAAGCGAACCATTAATTAGAGTTTTTATGGTTTTGTTTCAGTATTTTTCTTCGGAAAGGAATTTTTTTTACGTATAAGTATCATTATCATTATACATATATTGCACATATCATTTGAATTGGAAATTAGAGCAGTTTGTTTCAAGTTGGGAAATTTTTGAATCCCCCCCCCCCCCTCTAATAAATATTTGTAGCTACGCCCATGGAAATCGAATTCATAAAGACTTTTCAACTATGTTGAAAAGTGTTAAAACGAAATCCATTTAAATGTCACATTCCATAAAATAAAACCTAAATTTATCGAGTTTTTTATTAAAAGTGTCGCATATAAATATTACACATTTTCGTTTCCTTGTTTCTATACAGCTTTCAATTGACTGTCAATTTATTTAAAATACTAGGGGCCTCTGTCCCATGCGGTCTTCGTGGTCCAACCCTCGCATCAATACGTGCTTCGCGATCTTACAGAAATCCTGTAAAATGCACACGGTGCATCAGTGCTGCATTAAGAATAGTTGACAGTGCAAAACTGCAAAATGTGTGGTACGAACTTTATTACAGATTAAGGTGTGTACATATATAACGTTATTGGGGATTTTGGACCCACTTCCCACCTTACGGTATCACACATTATCATCTCTCGACCCCCCCCCCCCCCCCCCCGTAATGATATCGTTATCAATGTCAAAAAATTCTTTTGATTTTTGGAAGAATTTATTTCTTTTGTTTGGAGTGATATACAAAAATGGTTACATTTATTTTTCGCATACTTTATCGATTCAAATGAAGATAAGTCCATAAAATATCACCTTATACATGAAATATCTTTATAATAACACTTAAAAGAAATAGTTACTATTTAAAAGTATTTTATAATAGCTTTTTGTTGCATAATGCAATCAACAGTAATAATGTCTTCTTGCACTTGCCCCGCACAGCTTAAAGATAGATAGAACGTCTTATCAACAAAACAGGTGGTCAACATTCTTTATCTTTCTGTTTTATTTAGTAAATACAAAAACCATTTCAAATATACTTCACATATGGTTTCTCGAACAGCGAATTATATATGCATACACATATAAAGAAGAATAGAAATGCCAAACGTTGGGGGTATTCCGCATTTTGAAATTAAGTAATTTTATAATCGTTTAATGATTTTAATAATAACTTTGCATTTTCTTAGAAATAGATATCAGACTAAAAAAAGACAACATACAATTTTGATGTAAAAGCCAAATTAAAAAAATAAATAAATAAATAAATAAATAAATTGGTGGTTCAAAAAGGATAACCATATCAAAAGACAAATCCCCCCTCCCCCTAGAGATATCTTACGATATCATGTGCCAGACCTCATCCCCCCTTCCCCCTAAAATGATAACGTTATATATGCACAATCCCTTATTTGCTTGTCATGTTAGGAAAGATTCGCACATCGAACATTTGTAACTGGAGAAAAAAAACCCCTTGAAATGTTCTTTATTTTCATACTAGGGAGCTCTGCCTTCTGCAAGCTACGCTCGCCAGCTCCCGATCAGACACCGCAGAATCTAAAAGCACGCTAATTTGATCGGTTTTAAAAAGATCAGAGAAGATTGAATTATAATGAAAAAACCTATAGCGATCTCCCTGTAAGTGGGTTTCCATTCAATTCCCTTTGATTGCGAAAATTTAAGGCCGAATCAGTTGCTGTTAAGACATCCAATGGTTGTTTTCGTGTTTGATTAAAGAAGACCAGTGAAACATTTGAAAGAAAGCTAAAATAAAATGAATTAAGTAAACAGAGTCTTTGCCTCCCGGTAATTTTTAACAGCGTTATAAAAGGATTGACATAATACAGTTTACTACAATTACTACAATTTACCGCTTTAACCCCTTCAAGGGCGGTGATTCATTTTTGGACCACTTAATTTTAATTCTTAAATGCCACATTGGCACCAGAATATTAGAATGAAAATTTTCCTTTTATTAAGTAAGTGAACAAATGCTGCTGTCATTTTTACTAATAGGGAATATGCCACGATCAGTAATTTGGTATTAGATAATGCTGTGTTTGTATCTTTAAATGTAAATAATGATAAAATTTTCATTGGTTCGCAATATTCTATCCCAAGCGGAAATATAGATAAAGACTTTGAAGATATTGGCGAACATTTCCAGAATTTTGACAAAGTACTATTAGCAGGGGACTTTAATGTTCCATTACTGGACTTGGGATATACTTATCAATCCGTGAGAACTGGTGTGTTCCTGGAACATCTCTTGGAGAAAGATCTGCGGATTATAAATGATACTGATGCCGCTCATACATTTGTTCAAGGTTCGCTGAAGGGTAGACCCGATTTAACATTGGGAGGTCTCGAGATCTGTGGAAAGATTGAAAATTGGTATGTCGACGAAAAGAATTACTCATTCAGTGACCATAGATATATAAGATATTCTCTGGGTTACGTTGCCTCTAATAAGACGAATCAACGATACAAGACCAAAAATAAGAGTTTCAGAAAATTCAATGATAATATTAAGAAAAAGGAAGATTACTGGTTGAACGAACTCCTGAAAATTAAGAATACAGAAGACTTGGAAAAACATGTGAATCAATTCGTGGAAGAGGTGTCCGATATCACAAGGGGATGCTTTAGGAAAGGAAGTCTATCACATAAACCAACGGTGAAATGGTATTCAGAAGAGTTAAGGATCGAAAGAAACAGAGTTGCTGCCATGTATAGAAGGTGTGTTAAAAATCCGGAAGATATAGATATGAGAGAAACCTATAAGAAATATAAAAGGGAATACAATAGAAATGTGAAGAACGCTAAAAGAGAATCGTGGAAAAATTTTTGTCAGAAGACAAATCAATCGTTTGGAAATTTATACAAGTATATTTCTGGTAAGACGAAGAAATGTACAGACTTCATATTTATCAGATTAGAAGAATCACAACCCTTTGATACATATGATGATGTGGCAAGGACATTGATGGCAGAACACTTTGGTATTGACGAAGTTCCGGGGAATATTTATGAGTTTATCTCGGATAAGATCGAAGAAGATGGATTTATGGAGGTAACAACGAGAGAATTGAAATACGTAATGAGCAAACAAGAAAATAATAAGGCACCAGGCTGTGACGACTTAGATGCTTTGATAGTCAAAAATATTTGTAGAACCAATATGAATTATGTCAAGAAATTATTTGGAAAATGTCTGAAACATGGTCACTTCCCAGAAGCATGGAAATCTGGTAAGGTGATTTTCTTCCGTAAAAGGAACAAAGATGGTAGGTCTGCCAGGTCATACCGACCGATAACTTTGTTATGTATTTTTGGTAAGCTCCTTGAACGGTTAATTAAAATTAGGATTATGCCGAAGCTGGAAAAAGAAGAATTTTGGGATAATGGTCAACATGGATTCAGAGAAAGAAGGAGCCCTATCACAGCTTTGGAAGATCTAAGAGAAAGAATTCGCATAAATCTGTATAATTATAAATATTTTGCAATGACGTCGGTTGATATACAGGCAGCATTTGATGCGGTGGATTGGCAGATATTGGCTATGTTGATAGATAGGTTACCAATAGCTCAATACTTAAAGAATATTCTGAAAAATTATATATCACGTAGAAGAATAGGATTTAGTTTCACGTATGGAATTATCTGGTATATATTATTTAAAGGCTGTCCCCAGGGAAGTTGCCTTGGTCCACTTCTCTGGTTGATCGTTGCAGACTACCTATTGAAGAGATATAGATTAAGACATGGCGATATATTATCCTACGCAGACGATTTCGTAGTTTTTGCAGGTGCAGACACAAGAAAAGAATTAGAAGAAGAAATGAACAGACGCATAGCATGGTTTGCAGAGATCTGCGAGAATTTACATTTAACAATAAGCAAGGAAAAATGCGAAAGTATTTTATTTCGCAGATATTTATTAGAAAACAGGCATCCTATTTTCAAGATTGGAAAATCATCGATATCCGTAAAAGACTCAGTTGTATACCTCGGTGTAACTATTGACAGTAAATTAAATTGGATTAGACACCTTGAGAAAGTAAGAGAGGGGATGAGAAATTTTACTTCAAACATAAAGAAAACAGTGCAGAGAGATAGGGGATTACAAGCATCATATAGAAAGATTTGGTATAATTCTGTGATAGAAAAACAGATAACATATGGTGCGGAAATTTGGTTTCCAGATTTGAAAGTGGATGCACTTAGTAAATTAAGTTCATGCCAGAGGCTTGGATTATTATCAATTATCACATCATATAAAACAGTCTCTACGGACGCTTTGTGTGCATTGGCTGGTGTTGCTCCATTACACATTTCACTCAAACATTCTGTGGTGAAATATAGAACTATTCATGGAAATGCCAGTATCATAGAGAATGGAACAGAGATCAAGAAAGATAATATTATGATCGACTTGGTGACAATGGACTACCCAGATTATGGAGCTCTCAGTAACATTCATATCACAGATAAGGATAGTCGTGAATATCAGGGAATTAACATGCCATTAATATATACAGATGGGTCAAAAATAGCCAGTGAAGTAGGTGCCGCATACACAATTTTTGTAAATGGTGAATGTATCTTGGATTATAAGATCTCTTTAAATATTTTAAATAGCATATATCAAGCTGAACTGACTGCGATAATGTATGCAGTAGATTGGGTAATAAACTCGAATTATAACAGTGCTGTCATTTTTACTGACAATAGAGAATCAACTTTGGTTATACAGAGAAACTTTCCTGCAAACGCCATTGTTAAAGAAATCTATGATAATATGAAAAGTCATCCGGAAAAAATGGTCACTATTGGATGGACCAGAGCACACGTTGGAAACGTGGGGAATGAAAGAGCAGATCGTTTGGCGAAAGAGGCAACAGATTCATCAATGGCTGACATAACTGCTGATGTATTATTTCCAATTTCTTTAGTTAAGAGAATTTGTAGTGAGAATACCATTAGACAATGGCAGGAAGAATGGACATCAAGTACCAAGGGTAGAGACACCTATAAGGTTATCAGGAAAGTAAATACCGATTATGTGTGTACGAGTCAAGTTATGCAGTATTTTATAACAGCACATGGTAGTTTCCCAGAGTTCCTTTTTAGGATTGGAAAGAGAGGAAATGCACTTTGTGACTGTGGCACAGTGGGTAATGTACTGCATTATTTGTATGGACGCTGTCCTTTTGTCCCACATTTCTTCCACTTTGACAACTCGTTAAGCATCAGGCAAAATCTCAGGAGAGTAATCTTTGACAAAGACAATTATAAAAAACTTTGCAATATATACAATTCTTTAAACGAATTATATTCGTTTATTAGGTATAAATTCTGAGGCTGTAATTAGCTAGAATTGCGTTAGAAATTGAGAACATTGTCTTTTGATTCAATGTAGCATGTGCAATTGAACACTGAGCAATTCAATTGAACACTGAGCTTGATTTTCAATAATTTTGATACAAATATATATCTTGTTGAAGAACATTTTGGAAAAGTCAACATATTTAATGTCTGAGAAGTACCAGCATTTCAAGTGACTTTAATTTACAACGTGTCTCTCTCTCTGTTCTGTGGTGCTTTGGGCATTTCATATACTTAATCCCATTGTGATATGGACCTTGAACATTGATGATTGCCTTACAGTATGTTGTCATTTCAGTATACTTCTTTGTGTTCTTTTTATGAAGTTCTTCATAAATTGTAGGTTACCTATAAACATTTCAGGCCGTGTTGGCATTCCTGTTTTAATGTTATTTGGTCTATATTTTAGTTGATGATCGTAACCTGTAAACCATCTGTAACCATTCCTGTAAACCATCATTTTTGTTATTTTGTTGCATGGCTACCTTAAACATGCGTATTTTGTATTTTGTATTTTGTATTTTTTTTTTTTTTTTGTAACATAGCGAGTTTCTATTTATTAGCATATTTGAATATGCCATTGCTTCACTTTAGTAAGTTCTAATGATGCCGTTGTTCGGGTCCGTTCGGGCTGTGGTAGAGCTGGATAGTGGTGCGTTCTTTTTTCCCGCCAGGACATTAATTCCATTAACCTCGCGGTTGGCGTCCTGGTTGGGTGTCCCAAGTAAGTGAACAAAAGCATTTTCGTATTTCGAAATTTGTTTGTAAATTTTGGTGCCATTCACTGATTTCAACATTTTACGAATAGAAGTACCTTGCCGCTGAAAGGGTTAAACGCATATTATTGTATTTATTATTTTAAAGTTTCCTTTCTCTTTTAATATTTACGTGTAAATACAATTTCCTAGACATAATTTTCAATATTTCCCTGCTTTTAACACTTACTCATTTAATAGTAATTTTAAAGTTTTTTTTCTGTTTTTAATAGTCACGTGTAAATAAATTTTTAATTGTTAGGAAATATTATTCTTTGTGTCGTTTTTAGAATTGAAAACAATCTCTATAATAATAGCCTAAGTCATGTGACTATTATCAACAGTTCCGGGCGGATCCCTTCGCTTTTTATATTCCATGCGGCAGTTTTGGTACTTTAATGTAAGCCAGCCACAGGCGATAAGTCGCCAAATATTATTCTATCGCCATCATTTCACTTATAATAATCCAAGTCATGTAACTGCCATAAACATTTACAACCCTTCACTTTTCATAAGAAAGGTTTCCGTTTTGGATTAAAGAATCAAAGTTATTTTTTCGAATAAAACTACATAAAAGATGCCATGATCGCAAAGAATTCTTGGTACTTTTATGTTAGCCGGGTGCAAATCTCGCCATTAGCTTTTTTTTTTTTACTCGCCAGTTAGCATTTTTTTATTTTTCGAGTGGTAAATTAAAACGGTACTACTTGGTTATCCCATCGACCAAAAATCTATCGCTAGACTATAAGATTAAATGTCAATAATGGTTGATCGTAAATGTCACATTCACTTGACTGTAAGGAAGTTACACGTGTTTACGCCATCAAGGGATTTTTATTTCGACGTTTTATTTTTATTTTTATGAATGCTATAATAATTTATTTGAGCGCAGATGTCATATATGCCAGATATTGGCGCGATTTTTTCCGACGCCATTTTGGTGAAAACATCAGCAGCATAAACAACAACATCCGGATTACCATATCAAGCAAAATTGCGATACTTTGGCGCCAATTAAGTACCCTTTGCGTATACGACATTGGCGTCAGAAAAAAATCGCGCCAACGTGGTGCGTATATGACATCTGTACCATACTTGGTACAACTTGATTATCCTGTCGACCAAAAAATTATCGCCAAACTATAAGAATAAATGACAATAATGGATGATAGTAAATGTTACATTCACTTGACATTAAACACGTTACACGTGTTTGTTACATCATCAAGTGATTTTTAATTCAAGTTTTTGCACAGATGCCATATACGACATCTTTGCCTTTATTTGTTCTTTCGTTATTTAAAATAAAAATTGCGTCAATTTGTATAATTTGGTGAGTGCTTTGGCGATTTATATAATTTGGCGAAATTGGTCGACAGGATAATTAAGTAGTACCATCAAAACATTGCTTTGAATTTGAAATTAAATGCCAGGATTTGTTGCAATATTTAATCGAGTTTGGGGTGATTTTTTTTTTTTACGACAATTTGGCGAAAACCCATTTTTCGAATACCAGTTACATATGTACTTTTAAATTATTTTCTATTATTTTTAAAATGAAATAACAATAGATAAAAAAATAATTAATTATAGAACGAAACAATTTATAACATTTTTTTAAAATAAAAAGAAAACAAAGGTAAATAAACATTTATTAATAAATAAGCAACAATAGCCGGGTTACCATGCCAGGCAAAATAACGCCATTTTGGCGCCACTTAGGTATCCCGGTGCGTATATAACACCTGCGCCTAATATTTTTCTTTTCGTTTCATTAAAAAAAAGAAAGAAGTGAAAGCCATTGATTTTAAATTTTTCACTTTTAAATGAAAGTTTTGTATTAAATAAAATGATAATGAAATACAAAAAAAAAAAAAAAAAAAAAAAAAAAAAAAAAAGCATTATTTTTAGGATACATTTAAGAGAGGCCAAACTGGTCGCTAAATTAGTTTAAAATAATAACCTTTACTAAAATATGAAAAAAAAAATATATATGTTATGATTAAAATTTGAGTTGCCATCATTAAAAAAAAGTATTTAAAATTAGAAAAAAATTAATATTTCGAAAACTAATTCGAATTTAAAAATTCTAATACCAGTTTTGAAATCTGCGGATCAATACGGATTTTTGGTGTTAATTTCATCGCAAAGTATTTTTTTTTTAGGAGAAATCGCCGCGAAACGTAATCAGTTGTTTAATAAGTCGTTTCATAAATTTGTTACATTTCAGTCATTTCATATATCCGTTTCATAAATTCATTTCATTAGGATTTTATATATATAGGGTAGACAAATCATTTATTATAATATGTCAAATAGTTTTGAAAATATAAATATTTAAATTAGGCCATTCATTTATGCTAACTCTGTATTTAAATTCTTTATCATAAATATTATTTTTAATATATTTATTCTAATAAGTTGAAATATTTTATTCATTAGATTTTGAAGTATTAATAAATAATTAATAAAATAAAAATTAATAATACTTAATACTTAATAAAAATTTAATTTTCTTTCTAGACACATCCAGACAAAAAGTGAAAATGATTCTACGGATATTATTTCTAACTTGTAAGTATATGCTTAAATATGCTCAATTACTTCAACGTGCTCTGTTTTGAAATGTATATTTCCTAAATTGCAGCATTAATCCAGAGTTATAATTTAAATTTGTACTTAATCTAGGGAAATGTAATGTAACCACAGACGAAAACAGGGAACAACCTTTTCCGAGTTACACACGATTCCTTAAACCGTTCTTTGCCTTTAGAAACCTCAGAAACCAATATCTTTTCGAGATTTAAGGCTATATTAAAAAAAAATATATATATATTTTCCACGCTGAACAACTCGAAATTTTCAACCTCATTTTTTAAAGTAAAAACATGAAACTTGCTGACGTGATTTTTGAAGAGGTTTATTAAAGCAACCTGTGTTTTTATTTTTCGTTCAATTAATTAGAACTTGATTTGTAAACAATTATTTTATCAGTACGACCCTTTTTTTTCGTTTCCAGCACTAAATTCGGCTCAAAATGCCCACTTTGAGAGCATTTTTTGAAATATAGTCTGCCTTTATCAAAAATAGACCCATACGGCACATTATATAGTTTCTGAATAAGAGAAGCTGCCAATTGGATGCGTTTCAGAACCAAAATGAATTTAAAAATGAGTCAGAAAATAAGCAGTTTGGATTTGAGTGCACAGTTAAAGACGCATTTATAAAAACAAAATTTCTTTTGCTATCATTGATTTTTGGAAATGTTTCCGAGTAGTCTTTAGAGCATATTAATCAGTTTTCTCAACCTGAAATATATGTTTTTCGGATGCTATTCATTCTTAGAAAAAACATTTTCCTGTTCAAGAAACAGGTTTTAGAGACAAAGTTGACAAATTAAAAGCATTAACATTAACATTAACTTCTAACTCTTGGATATATGCATTCAGTTACGCAGCTGAAAAGGTTTCATTGAGAATGGATAGCATCTTAGGTTTCAGAAAACTAATTAATGCACTATAATAATTACTAAACATTTCCGAAAATTAGTGGCAGCAAAGAAACTTTGTTTCTTTAAATGATTGTTTAAATCTCTAAAATTTATTGGTTTCTATGGTTTCTTTTTCTTTTTTTTTTCTTTTTTCTTTTCTTTTTAACCATTTGGAAAAATGGTTATTGTTCTCGTCAGGATGGGAAATGAAAAGCATATCTGAAGGTTTTCATTGGTTAATCCGCAATTTATTCGTTTTCTGATTGGTCTATACAGTAATATGTATTTCCCTTTAATTTCAACAACGATGGATACTTTCTGTTGCCACTATGACAAAAAAGTAATAAAAACTACAAAAAAAAAATTAATAACTCAGAAACAAATTGAGATACAGCTTTCAAACGAATTGCATTTAAAAGTACATTTTTTTCTCTATCCAACGGTGTAAAAAGTAATATTGTCGGATGTTTAGAAGTTTAAGAATGAAATTTCATTTAAAATTGGCCGTCAGATTTCTTGGAAATCTGACGATGGAAAAGCCTTTTCCCGAACAGCCAATGAAATGCTTGGATATTTACGTAAGTTTCAGGTGGATAATACTTAAGTTTAATAAAATCTGACGGGTCGCAGACGATATTTTTGGCTTGGAATTTTTACGTGTAATGACACTATTAATATTTAATTCATGGCGTACGTAATGTAGGATCAACTCCGTGCGATTTTTTATGTCTTAAATTTTAGTCTTCAAAAAAATCGTTTTCCAAATGGTCGTTGTAATTTGATAAATTACTTTATTTATTTATTTATTTTTATTGACAACTCTAATGGTTTTTTACATTTTATATTACGTGTTGTCCACAAATGAAATGTACAACGTCAATATTCCGATAAACAAACTGTAGTTAAAAAAATTCGCATTTTACTTATTATGAGATGGACAAAATGTTAAAGTTTGTGATTGTAACGGTAAATGGCACTGAGTGTCTCATACGATTAGAATAAGACCCTGCACTAATCACGGGAAAAAACGAGAACGATATACTCATCTGCTCTTCTCAACAAGCGCAAAACGTTTTGACACATTTACAAATTCATTTTTTAACGGAAAGATATAAAACGGGATGGCCTGAGCATCGAAGCGATTTGGTATCGAACTGTGTTTTCCATATCTGAAAGATCTATAGCGTTTGCATAAAAACGGAAAAACAGCTCGATGACATTGTTTTTGAACAACAACAACTGCTAGTTTCATGCATTTCCGGCCAAAAATAAATTTAAACTTATGTCATAAAGTTGCCGTTTTGGATTTGAGAACAGCCTTAAGTCTATGTCAATGTTATTTTAAAATATCTCGCTTGCATTTTAATATTTTTAAATAACTTTTTTTTTTCATAGGATAGCTGAGATCTATCTCTAACCGGGCTAGTTTTTGCTTTTTCTGTTTTGTTTACAGTTTTTGTTTTTTTCATATTAGAATAGTTTGAATTTCAGAACCTGTTCCGAAAGTGAAAGTAATAAAAAAAAAATCTGAAGTCAAAATTTGAAAAGTAAAAACTAGCATCGTTAGAGATCGTTCTCAGCTGTCCTATGCAAAAAAATCATTAAAAAATATTAAAATCCAAGCGAGAAATTAGAAAATAACTTCTCCATAGGATTTAGCTTCCTAGTCTTTTCGCGCTACTAGTGCAGGACCTTAAGAGCCTAAACTAATCACTGAAGGAAGGAAAGCGCTATTGATAAGTCTATGGGGGCCTTATTTTCAAATTTCTCGCTTTGGTTTAAATATTTTTGAATGATTCTTTTTTGCATAGGATAGCTGAGTACGATCTACAACCGGTCTAGTTTTTACTTTTCCGATTTTGGTTATTTATTTATTTATTTTAAATGTTAGGATAGTTTCAATTCAGAACCGGTTCCAACCGGTTCGGAAACTTAAAGTAATTAAAAAAAAATCTGAAACCCAAATCGAAAAAGTAAAAACTAGCCCTGTTGTAGATCATCTTCAGCTATCCTATGAGAAAAAAAAATCATTCAAAAATATTTAAATCAAAGCGAGAAAGTTGAAAATAATGCTCCCATAGGATTAACATTAACGATCTCGTTTCTTCGCGTGACTGAAGTAGCCCCAGCACAGAAAGTAAAAGAAATGCCTACGCTACACGAAAAAGCAGCGTGTATTTTTGGTTTGTAAATCTTTAACAATTGTTCAACATAAATTCCGAACACAGTACAAGAAGAAGGCACTAAAAAGAAAAAAGCTTCGATCCCGGACGTTGGATTGGACTGGAGATCCAACGCCATGGCCCCTTCGTTCTCCTGATATCACACGTTACGATTTTGTTTTTCAGGGGTTCTTTAAGAATATCGTTTATAAGACAAAGGTACTTAAACAACGCTTTAGCGAAGCCTTCCTTTTGGTTACACCGGATATTTTGTAACCGTACGGGGACTAAATTGCACTATTGTCTTAATATACTTCGAGCAACTAAAGGAGAGATCTACTAATGCCTCAAAAAAATTTGATATCGTTTTTTTGTTTCAACATTAAAAGTAAGTTTTTATTTCTTGTATTTTTGCTTTAATATAACGTTGAAGTTGTATATTTCATATGTGGACTCCCTGTATTCTATAGTATATCTATTGCCCACTAACAATGCAAAAACAGCATTTTTATATGTAAAATATCCTTAATATATTCAAATAATGTTTTGAAATGTATTAAAAGCGACACTTTCCTACTAGCTGCAGGCCAGAAGTTGATAACCGAAAACAATCGGTTGAGATTTCGCTACTTACAGCAGCTTTTTAAAATCTAGTAATTTCAGTGGTTTAAGCGTGTAATTCGAATACATGTCTGTTAAATTTGTGTTTTATTTATATTATTTTACTTATTTATTGATAAAGTTTTAATTCCTTTATGGAATATTGGATTTTTAAAAAAAGATCATACTTGAAAATTATTTTAAAACTCACTAAAAATTCAATAATTTGAGATGCAGTTTTCAAACAAAAGCACTTGAAAGAACGTCTTTTTCCGTTATTGGACGGAGTAAAAATTGAAATTGAATCTTTCGAAGTAAAAAAAACTTGCAGTAAAAGCAAAATTTATGAATCCACCTTTAGTATGATGTCAGCGTTACTCAAGGAATGCTTTTGCTTTATAATGTAGATTGCATTTATTTATTTATTTTTTTCCCATTACAGATGCACTTTTTGTATCTCCATCACTGGGGAAAATGGACATGGCAAAGTTTGGAAGAAATTTCGAAGACATGTGTTTCCAGAATGAACCAACAGATCCTTTCCGAGTGAACGGTCAAGATACTCCTCTTGCGAACACCTTGGAGAATTTCATAGCGATGGCAGAAAAGTTTGAAGCAGCCAATCCGTCTTTTGATTTAAAGGATGAATTAACGTATTTCCTTTCTGAGTAAGTTGCAAGTTTATTTTTTAACTTTTTTGCTTCTATGATTGAAATTAACACGACCTTCCATGAGAAAACTGCGTACGTCAGTCACTACTTTCGGTATTTCGAACACACAATAAGTTTTATTAATATACAGAATGTTCCAGAAGACCTTATACATTATTACAAAAGGATAATCCTGGCTTGCAGTGTATAAAAATGATGAAAAAAGCATACTTACGCAATCTTTAGCTTTTGATAAAAATATGAAAGAAAAAGTTTGACATCGCATCTGGTGCACCGTAAAATAGCTTTGTTGGAAATATGAATAGGAATTAATGCTACTTATTTATCATCCACTCGAGGTGCTTAACCCTTTTTTCCTTTCTTTCTTTCTAACCGATGACCAAGCCCCTACCTGCTGGGTTGCCCCAGCTTAACGGGTTTGGTACCTGGCATCGGGGCGAAAGACCGCCTAATCTCCGCGAAGCGGCAATAAACCTGACATCATTGCCTCGATCGTCTTCCTATCTGCAGTGCCTACTGCTCGTTTGTGTATACTTTGTTTTGCCGGTTACTTAACGTTACAACCTGTTGTTTGGCACCTGCACATTGCTACTCAAGTTGGTCTCGTAATTTAGAACCTTGATCAGATGACGAGACCTTCACCTGGCAAGGAACCTCCAGAGGTATAATTCTCAGGTAACTTGGAGGACTTTGCACCCACGACGGATTTTACATGCACCAGGCGCCATTAGCGTACATGGCGGATTATAGCGAGCAGTAGGCCTTGATCCCGCGGCCTTATCTGCGGATTCGACGCTCTGCAAACTGGGCCACCGCTGCCCGAACTACTTCTGATTGACCTGGGGTTTAGAAGCCGAATTGTTGGTGCAGACTTGTTGTAAGAAATTTGATTTTGGAGGGGAGGGGGTGCTTAACCCTTTATATCTTGACGGTACTTTTAAATACCTTTAAAGAAAATGAAATGTAAAATTTATTTCATTTGTCCACTTATAAAAGTAGATTGCACTTTTCATACAAAATAATTTGCGCAATCCTATTTAGAAAGCACAATGAAACAGTGGAAGCTAACTGTTTTTTAATGTGGTTATTTTCTCAACCATTTATCTATAGGTGTAGCTTTTATCCTATTAAAAAATGTTATACGAAACATTTGCAACTACAAAACACTTCTCTGTTACAGATAGGATCACAATACATTTATTTACACGGTTCTTGTAAGAATCGTGAGATTTCCATAACAGTATTTTTTGTTACTTAATCTAATTATTCTTGTTAATATCTTGAAAAAAGAGCTCTAACGACCTATATATTAATTGAGTTATAATTAAAAAGAATATCTAAAAATCAAAAGATTATTATATATGTTGTTCTGGATATCTTAAACATTAACGTAAATAATTTATTCAGGTGGAGCAATTTTTTAATTCAAAATTCAGGATATAAAGGGTAAGAAAAGATTTAGAGCCAGGATAAACCCCTAATTCAGAGTAGAAGTTCCCCATGTTCCCTGTAGGAGGGGAATTTTCTGGCACCATTCCGCTCTCCTACCTGGCAGCCGTACTGTGAAATCGCTTTGTAAATCATTGATTTTACATGCAAGTATGTGGTATTACAGTGTTTCAACGACGTAGTTTTCAATTAAAGCCATTTACCGATAAACTGGACACACTAACCATTCGGCTTTTGCGAACCTATTAATGAATATCAAATATCATAGGATATGCTTTTCGATCATGTTTTAACTATTAAAAAAAAAATTATTAAAGCAAACTTCTATCCCTGTGATATCCTAGGTTAAATAATCGATACTTGATGACTAGCGGGTAAAATTTGTTGTAAACGATTTGAAAAATGAACATGAAAAAATAATCATAAATCAATCATAGATTATGAAACACATTCAAAATGTCACCGTTTAATAACGAGAAAGCTGATGTCAAAGTCAACAATTTAAAAAAAACGCACAAAACATCTCAAAATCTAATTTTAGCAATTACCACCTATAATCTGAAAAGTATTAAAATTCTTATGTGAAGGCCTGTAAATGATTTATATATTTGTCTATATAACAACACATAGTACGCAAAAATTTAGTTTCATTATTAAACGCATACCACAGTTGAAAATTTTCTTTCAGCAATTTCAGTCAATAAATGGAAATGAATTCTTTTGTTTAACACTGTACAGGAGATATAGAATTTATACACGTCAATTATATGGAAAAAAAGAAGTTAAATTTTAAAACGCATACGAGGCATTCTCACAAAATTTTATCTTTCAGGAATGAAAATCTGGGGAAATTAAATTTAATAAAATAACGTTTTAAATTTATAAACGAATACCTTAATGATTCAAAATAAAGAAAAAATGGTCAGCAGCGACGACTTTTTTTTATTTAACTGAGGTTTAAGTTAAATTTGCGAGTTTAATTTTCCTTACCGTCCCCTTGATATTTTACCTCTCTAACTTTTTATTTTCTTCTAAATCTTTACTTATAATGAATTTGCATATTACACATAGAACATTCAAATATGAAATAATAACAATGTAGTATTTTTAGTACAAAATTTGGTATAACATTGTCTTAAAGATATATTAAGGAAGGGACGGTAAGGAAAAAAAGGAGACGGCGAAGAAAATAAAAGGGACGGTAAGGGAAATTACCACCTATTTTTAGGCAAATCATGTTAAGACTAAGTAATAGCCACAATATTCATTGACTTTTAGCAACAGTTATTTACACTGGATTTAATTATTATTATTTTTAATTTACCTCGAAAAGTGCAGGAATAAACCTTGGGACGGTAAGACTACCAATAAAGCCACGATTCATGAAATTGATATTTAAATACTGATTTAAATTATGCAGTAAATTTCCTGCCAAAGAATTTTAGCCATTCTTTCTCTAGCATACTTCTGCATGAGAAAAAAGTTGAAAAAAATTCTGTGGCTGCATCTGAAGTGATTTTCTCTATAATTTTAACAAGAGGGAAGGTAAGAAATCAAAAACTAGGGACAGATTTCAAAAAATAATAACAACCGTAAAAATGTGTGCAGGTTTATTTTTTGCTACATATTTATTTAAAACAATAGTCCCAGTTTCGGAAAAAATTGCATCGAATTACTATTATTAAAGCAATTTTATACAGACAGCTCCAAACTTAAAAATCAGCATCAGGGACACGGGACGGTAAAAAATTTCGTGGTATATTTGGACCCCCAACATCGTCCAAAACGTATTTATCTCGTTAGTATTGTTATACAGTCATGCAATGGGATGTTTTCCAGTATAAGAAATAAAAATCTCTCAAGAACATGTACTAAAATAAAAATTATTATTCAGGGACTTAAAAGTCAAAATTATGTGCGAATGCCTCATACTCCAACTGCAAACACACTTCCAGCAATTATCGCTCATTGACAGTATTGTAACTGAATTCTTATATGTATCTCTGTAAATGAACGATATATGCTATACCTACCGTAATCAATAGTAAGCCTTTAGTAGTGCACCTCAATAATGTAGGGTAAGTCAGGAACAGTTGCACCCTTAAGCTCCCCCCCCACACTAATTTTTTTTTATGTTAATGATTTTCGTAGTGCACATTTAACTTATCTACTCCAAATTTTATGTAGAACTTCATAAAAAATATCACTGTAATATAAATGCCAGATAAAATAGGATTTTTATTAAAAAAAAAAAAAATCAATGATTTTGCCCATCTGTCCCTGATCTCAGTGTTAGACGCCCCGATGGGTCGGAATAGATGCTCCAGCCAGTAACTCTGGAAGTAAGAAGAAATAGGGCTGCAACCTATAAACTAATACCTTATTCGATACCTGTTTCAGCAACATTCACTAAATATTTCATGAAATATCTTTAATAAATACATTCTACTTCATCTGCTACTACCTCTATCTTATGAGAACATACAGCAAAAGCCAAACTTATCTTTTTTGATGACTATAACTTTTAGTTGAATAAATAAATCGCTGTAACTTTGTCTACTACGTTTTTTTTATAACGATTGAGAGTAGAAGAACGTCACTAGTTCCGTCACATGTCAATAACTGAAATACAGTGACTGGAGCAATTAACCCGATGGAGCATCTAACCCGGATTTACCCTATATCAAGTTCAAAATGCTTGAAATAGCGTACATATTTAAAATACATTGCAAACTATTTTTTCCCATAGACCATAATGTAATGGTATTCTTTTGAGGGTCCCTGAAAAAATCTAAACACTTCGTTTTCAATACCGAAAATATCATAGTAAAATTCTATAACATATATCAGTTACATGGCTATCCTAGTAATATATACCCGAGTTAGAGCATGGACAGACAAACCGAATTCCTAAACACTTTTCAACTATGTTGAAAAGTGTTACAAATGATAAATACCGTGTTTACTCGCGTAATAGTCGCACATTTTTTTGCCAATTTTTCATTGTGAAAGTCTATGTGCGACTATTATGCTGGGAAATCTAGTACACAATATTGTACACTCTGATGCTAAAACATTACTGGTATAAAAAAAAAGAAACACATGATAAAATTTTACTTTCTAAAGGTTACCAGATTATGTGCTGTTTATTAAATACCATTTTACTTTTTGCGGTAATATTTTTATAGACATAAAATTTACAAATAATCTTTGTGAAAAATTTGACAAAAAACTCTTATAATAAATCACTTTCACTGAAGGTTTCAGTATCACTAATATAACGTGAATCGGTACCTGAAGAATGGAGTGACCGTCGGGTATGTCAATGGGAGTAACAGAACAGATGAATCCATTATGAGTACTAGTTCTGGGAAGGGTTGAACAGCTGATGATTTTCTATTTTCTAAATAAAAGTCAAATACGCAACTGCGACTTTTATGCGAAGAAAATATTTTGACGATTTTTTCTGCTTCAAAACGGGGGTGCGACTATTATGCGAGAGCGACTATTACGCGAGTAAACACGGTATACTTAAATTGAAACGTTATATTTTGCAGTAATAAGCATACATATTTTTCAGGTACGTCTTTGAAAACATCAAATTTATCAACGGAAGGGTTGATGTATGGACTGTAGGCCGAGCTAACTTCGATAAAATTGATGCCATGTGGGATCCTGATGTGAACGGATACAAACCTACCTACAATGATCCCTTCTCAGACGCTGAAAAATGCAGCATTTTCTATATGATCTCGCATTCCATCCTTAGGAAAGATGCGGATCTTATTCAGTCAAGATCTTACAGCCCAGGAAATTCCAGGTACTTTTATTCTTTGTATTCTTTATGAATGGTTAATTTAATTTTGACTTTTATATCAATTTATGGAAAATTCCGGGAACTTCTTTGTTATATCGAACCTCAAGGATGAATCAATCGTCAAGCGACAGAGAAGTATCACCAAATTATGTGACGTATATGTCGATTTAGTCATATATAATATATATTCTTCAAATCATGATGTATATAAACAAGTTATAGTCATATTTGACGTACATTTATGACATGTATGTAAGACGTATATGAATTATAAATGGCATCTATGTTATATATGTCGTATACATGATATATATATATATATATTTTCTGGTATGTGAGTACAAATTTTCTATATTTCTCTGGGGTTTTTTTTTTCTAGTTTTTTATTCGAATGCATTATATGCGAAGTCATAGATTATTCCTAGCAAATTTGCTTGTCTATTATATGAAGTAATTCATTTATTTGGAACATGCGGTGTCCTGCCGACTGACGATTATACATCCACTTGTCGCTATGGTTTCTTAAATTTCTATCATTATCTTATATCTCTATTCCATTTGTTAATCAAGAGATAAGTTTTTTTCCACACTATAATAGAATTTAATAGCGGATTTATTTAGATTGATGTTTTGTAATTTTTATAAGAGACTATTCTGTGGATTTAATTGCCTTCTCTAAATCTGGAGTTTCGGTACTTTGTTGTTCGAGTATGTCAGTTTTTTAACTTCATATTAGACATTCTATATGTAAGGGTCGCCCAAATGAAAATGGCATTGCTGTAATAACTCCGCCATTTGAAGAGAAAGATGGCTGCGCATGTTCCTATAGAGGGCGCAGAGTGCTGGGAATGCATGCGATATTGTCAGATAGCGCCAGGTGCGTGTGTGATAGCGAGGAGCACGTTAAAAGGCATCGTTCGCATCATAGATGCCTCCAAAAGGTGTCAACACACGGTCGTGCAATTTTTAACAGCGGAAAATGTAAGTGCTAGTGTTATCTATCGTTGAATGCAAAATATGTATGGTACGGAATGTATGTCAAGCAGATCGTTATTCCGATGGTGTAAGGATTTTCGTAGTGGAAGAGGAGCACATGCGCTTGGCCAGGTCGTGAGCTGTCGTGAGTACTGCTTCCACTACGAAAATCCCTACACCATCGGAATACCGATCTGCGTGACACACACTCCATGCCATACACATTTTACATTCGACAATCGATTTCACTGGCATTCACATTTTCCGCTGTTAAAAATTACCCGACCGCAGGTTGACACTGTTTGGAGGCATCCATGATGTGAACGATGCCGTTTAACGTGCTCCCACGCAATCACACACGCATCTGGCGGGCTCTGACGATATTGCATGCATTCCCAGCCCTTTGCGCCTTCTATAGGAGCACGCGCAATCATCTTTCTCTTCAAATGGCGGAGTTATTACAGCAATGCCACTTTCATTTGGCCGACCTATATATAAATCAAACATCTGACATCCAGTCTGGTTTGACTGAATACATTACATATAGAATGCCTAATATGAAGTTAAAAAACTGACATACTCGAACAACAAAGTACCGAAACTCCAAATTTAGAGAAGGCAATTAAATCCACAGAATAGTCTCAGGAAAATTACAAAACATCAATTTAAATAAATCAGCTATTCCAGAGATTTTTTATCAAGTTTTGTTAAGAGAATTTGTTAGTTGTCTTTTGATTTTCAAAGGTATGATATATACATATATATATAACCATTGTAGAATATTACAAATCATCATCTATTTCAAACATAATTTATAAATTGAGTATCAGGAGATTATATATATTGTGACGTTTCATCTGAGCTCATGCAAAAACTAGACGACCACTTAACTTAGTAAACACTTTTTAATTGGGCCCTCCAGATGCCTAAACTATAAATCGCATGTCAATGAATTCACGATCTCCATATGGGAAGTTTTAAACTGATTTTAATGATGTAAATACTTCTAGGTGAAAAGTGCTGACTGGCACTTGGAGAAATAAACTTTTCAATAGGATGAATCAGACTCCCGCGTGGTCAGAAATTAAGACGGACTGAAAAGTCGAAGAGGGCCTCGTGGAAGAGATGCGTTTCTGTAGCGACGGAGGACGGTCGCTTTTGGGCCGATCAGAGAGGGGCGAGCAAGCTCCTACAGACTTTAAGTTTTTTTTATACGTTCCTGTGATTTTTTATGTGTGCTGTGCTGTGTTGCCCTAGCGTGAATAAAAAAAGTTTAAAAATGAACGCCAGTTCTTCTGAGTTAGATGTCTAAGTCTAAGTCTTCGACAGCTTTTAATTTTTTTCACGTTGCAGATTAAATGAACCTTTTTTATCCACGCTAGGACAACACAGCACAGCACACATAAAAAATCACAGGAACATATAAAAAAACTTAAAGTCTGTCGGAGCTTGCTTGCCCCACTCTGGTCGGCCCAAAAGTGACCGTCCTCCGTCGCTACAGAGACGCATGTCTTCCACGTGGCCCTCTTCGACTTTTCAGTCCGTCTTAATTTCTGGCCACGTGGGAGTTTGATTCATCTTATTGAAAAAGTTTATTTCTTCAAGTGCTAGTCAGCACTTTTCACCGAGAAGTATTTACATCATTAAAATCAGTTTACAACTTCCCATCTGGAGATCGTGAATGCATTGACATACGATTTATAGTTTAGGCATCTGGAGGGCCCAATTAAAAAGTGCTTACCAAGTTAAGTGGTCATCTGGTTTTTGCATGAGCTCAGATGAAACGTCACAATATATATATATATATATATATATATATATATATATATATATATATAGATGTGTGTGTGTGTGACGTATACATGACATACATAGCGTATATACAAATGGATGGCGTATGATTTATATATATGACGCATACATGAGCTTGATGACACCGTTGTCAAAATTTTAACTGCGATATCTTTGTGTACCAAATTGTGTTTAAAATCAATTGATAAATAGATTCTTTTTATACACATTTTTCTTTCGTAAAACAATATCACGTACGATTTGTATTTATAGAGGACATGCATCATTTTGTTAAAAATGGAAAGTGTTTGATATTTTTCACAGATTTTGAGAGACATTTCTACAAATAAATAAAATAAATTAGAATAAAATATAAAATCCCGATAATTAAATACTTTAGGATATTGCATATTTGAAGTAATGAAAATTCTATGGCAGCAAAGTTATTGAAATAAAGATAAAATGTCTAAATTTAAATGTGTCTATATTAAATAGTCCAGTGTTACTAGACTGGGGAATTTTTTATTCGAAATATCTATAACCTTTTCCAAATAATAATTTTCACTTTGTTTTAACATAATATACTCTATCATTAACTAAAGCGAAGTTTACTATTCTGGCAGATGAATAAAAATTCTCCGACTTTTCACCAATGGCTTATATTACACATATCTGCTGGATTTTCTTCGATAGTTTTAAGTCATAAATGGCGTTCTACCGTTAGTCTTGTACGTTTTTGTCTTTTGCTGTTCTCTTGCCTAATAGTTGATAATTTTGAATATTTTGCTCTATTTATAAATCTAAATGGATCCTATCTTAGTCTGGGTTCGGGACTTAAGAAAATAGCTACTTGGGAAAACATTGGAAAATCGCTCCATTTAAAAGCATTAACAGTGTTGAATTCAGGGAGTGGCCCCGGGGGGGGGATTCCCCACCGGAGCAATGAGATGTCCCCCTTACCAAAGATTTGAGATTTTGTGTTTCAATAGTCAAAAAGTGCGATTCCCCCCCCCCCTCCCTCCCCCTTCCCGGAGCCACAGAAATCCCTTCTGGAGAAAACTGTCTGAATTCAACATTGAGAATTAGGTCTTCAAAAATTCATTTATTTTTTATTCCGCTACTGAAAAGATTGAAATGTGTGGAAAAGATTTGAATAACATAAGGAATGTTCATTTAATTTCAGAATAATTTTTTGTAAGCTATTGAATTTATTAGAAATATAACGTTAAAATAGATTAGATTATAGCCAATGTCTATATAAATGACCGAAATTTCAAGTGTTTCAGTTGAGGTTTGTTTATAAATTATATAAATTAAACTTATCTTACTTAAATGTGCTTTTAATTAACGATTTCAGTGTTATCTTTTAGTGTTTAGAAATTTTTTCATTTAAATTCCGCAAATGACTTTTATCATTTTTTTTTTATTATTTAATAATTAAATGATGAAAGAATACGCTTCTATTTTCATGAATTTGGTCATGAAGTGTGACAATAAAATAATGTTGTAAAGAGAAATAATGAAAAAAAAAAAAAAAAAAAAAAAAAAAAAAAAAAAAAAAACCTTTGGTGAATGCAAAGCGTAAGCAAGCGATCATGCCTCCATTTTACGTACTGTGACGTAACAGAAATACTGTCCATAGCTAATTGAGAAACACTTTTATTCAAGATACACCTCCACTGATGTATATAATGTTTCACTTTGTGATCATGAAAATTGCTAATTCTATTTTAAGACTCGATGGTTTAACTTAAAAAAAAAAAAAAACTTTCATTGTATTTAATGATTTAAGTAGACGTGGCACATTTTCAAACGTGTGGGAAGTGGGAATTATGGCGCAGCGTGTATTTATTACACCCGAGGTCGATTTTTCAATGTCCCTCTGATATTTTCTTTTTTATTTGATGACAATATTCTCAGAAATAACCATTGAATCATACAAATATTGAAAATAGTCAAAATATTATTTTACTTTGTTTTTTTTTAAATTTTAAATTAAAATTATGAATCTAAAATGCATTCAAACTGCATGTACTTAGAAGCAGACCACATATTGTAACCTAATACTGTATGCGACTACACTCTATGGCCAAAGGTGACCGTTCACTTGCGATTTTCGACGTTTTGTTAAATATCTCGAAAGATACGTGAGGAATTAACCTGAAACTGGAGGTGTATAAACAGTGTAGTAGTATAGGTCATATATTTTCGCGAAGAGTTTTATCCCGAAACTCCATAGGGGACCATCAACAAATTGAAAAAGAACGAATAGCTTTTGGATAACCCTTTAAAAACTAATGTAGCAAAAGCGTTCAAACTCGAGATTATTAACAAGTGGCTTATTGCAATATACTGTGTTCATTTTTATGAGGATAGCATATATACTCGCAGAGAAATTAAGGTTTTTATAAAAACAGTCCCAAATTTTGCCAAGTTTTTTTGCTTATAATTTGCAGAGTTCTTAATATAAAAAAAGCTGTTTTCAGAAAATATGACAAACAACATTATACATAATACCCTGCAATCAAAATTAAAAAATAATAAAAATTGGAAGGAAAATGAGCAGGTTTACTAAAACATGATTCCCTGCGCATGCGCGAACGCAATCAAAATATCATATGCATAAAGTATTAGCTAAGTATATAGAGCAACTTTTGTGAAAGTCTCAGAATCATAGCTTGAAAATTCTGAAAATTATCGGCGATAGAATAAGCTCGAAATCCGTTGTTTCCAAAAGAAGCAAAAAGATGAAGGGTTGTATCAAATATCTGTTGATTAGTGCCAAGATAGTGTACACAATATTGCACTTACTACGATATTTGGATACAATCCCTCATCTTTTTGCTTCCCTTTGGGAACAACGGATTTCGAGCTTATTCTATCGACGATAATAATTTTCAAGCTATGATTTTGAAACTTTCACAAAAGTTTCTCTATATACTTAGCTAATACATTATGCACATTATATTTTGATTGCATTCGCGCATGCGCAGTGAAACATCTTTTAGTAAACCTACTCATTTTTCATCAAATTTTTATTATTTTTTAATTCTGATTGCAGATGTTGTTTGTCAATGTACAATGTTGTACAATGTTGTACAATGTTGTTTGTCATATTTTCCGAAAAGAACTTTTTTTTATATTAAGAACTCTGTAAATTATAAGCAAAAAAACTTGGCGAAATTTGGGACTGTTCTTATAAAAACCTTACTTTCTCTACAAGTATACATTCTATCCTCATGAAAATGAACACACTATATTACAATAAGCCACTTATTAATAATCTCGAGTTTGAACGCTTTTGCTACATTAGTTTTTACAGGGTTATCCAAAAGATATTCGTTCATTTTCAATTTGTTGACGGTCCCCTATGGGGTTTCGGGAAAAAAATCTTCACGGAAATATGTGACCCATACTATACTGTTTACACACCTGCAGTTTCGGGGTTTATTCCTCATGTACTGTTCTAGATATTTAACAAAACGTCTAAAATCGCAAGTGACCGGTCACCTTTGGCCATATAGTGTATTAGAGGTTGGTGGCTGGTGGATGGATGGTTTTACCCACATTTGAGCAGATAAACAGAGAAACTACATATGAAAACTATCAATTATTTCCCATTGTTCCGCGTAAAGGGCTAATCTGAAATTAGTTTCATGCTCAGTGAATGCATCTATCATCTCAAAATAAAAATTGTGTTGTATAATCCTAAAATACACTCAAGTCCAAAAATTAAGAATAAGCGACCTGAAGCTTTCGATTTTACACGTTTTGTCGAATACCTGCTGAAATTCTTTTCGAATTGTTTTTGAACTTCTAGGATATAAACAACACGTTTAACTTCATATTTCTCAGTGAAGATTTAGTCGGGAGGACTATTAGGGACAATTAGGGGCTAATAATAAATTTAATAATAAAATAATATTTGCGATCACCCACGTAACAGAAAATAATCAAAATGGTCTGTCACTATTTTAAATGACTATGTGAATCCTGTTCAACATTTGTGCGCATTTGTGTAAGCATAGCATTTATATTCGTGAAGATGTTAACGTTTCTCTGAAAAAGCCAAAAATTTACTGTTTATAGCATACACAGTTTTCGATCAAATTTAACACAATTTTCCCAAAACCTGACAAAGAACAGTAGAGACAGTACACTGCAATTGTAATATGAATATGTTCAATATTTGATCGTATATGGGTATTTGTATGAACTAATTTTTAACTGCGCATGTGAGGAAGATTCCAAAATTTTCATTGCAGAATTTGGTAGTCTGATATTTTGGGCACCTTCTGTAAAAACTCCAGTCTTGGAAAAATTGAGAAAGATACTGTGGGCTGATAGAAAAAATGTGAAAAATTCCTTATAATAAAGCTACTTTTAAAAAGCAACTCACTCTATCGCCCCTATCTTTCTGAATTTCCGCGAGATTTGACATGAATTTTTATGTAAGTTGCCCTAAATAGCTGACTACCAAATTATGAAATAAAAATTTTGGAATATTTGACGCATGCACAATTAACAATTATTTCGTGAAAATGCCCATATCTCATCAAATATTCAATATATTCAAGTTTTTAATTGCAGTATACTATTTCTATTGTTCTTTGTCTAGTTTTCGGAAAATTGTATTAAATTTGGTTGAAAACTCTGTATGTTGTAAACAAAAGAGTTCTGAATTTTTTACTGAAATGTTAACATCTTTACGAATATGCGTGCCATGCAATGCACACAGACGTTAAACAGGACCCAAATAGTCATTTAACACAATGACAGACTATTTTCAGCCTTTTCTGTTACATAGGCGATCGCAAATATTATTTTATTATTAAATTTATTATTAGTCGTCTAATGGTCCTCCCGACTAAAATATTCACTGAGAAATATGAATCCAAACATGTTCTTTAAGGGGTTTCAGGACTCTTAAAGCTTCAGAATTTTCGAAATTTTAATTTTTCTTTGATGTTAAACTCCTATGTTTTCTGAAAGTTTTGATATAATTGTTTCCTTGAAATTCCTATTAGAACAGAATTTATGGTTTTTAGAATTATACCCGCTTAATAGCTGAAGCGGCGTTTCCGAAACTTTGAAGTCATTTTTCTCCAATTCACGTTTTTGGGCATAACGCGCAGAATATCTCAAAAACTTCTGAATATTTTTTCATGAAATTTTCAAAACATATATTTCATGTTAGTCTATATAAATTGAACCTAAAATTTAATTTTTATTGTTCAAAAAAATTTTTTTTAGGTGATTATACTGTTGAAATTTTCAAAACTTTGTATTAGCTAAATACAACCTTGTATTAAGAATATAAAGATACTTTAAATACAAATTTATTTAGGTTCAGGGTAATTACTACAGTCTGAAGTATAATAAGGCACAAAAATTTTTTTCTAGTTGCAAAATTTAGTTTGTAATCCTGCGCGTAAGCTGTTATACCAATTTCTGCTAAACAAATGTCTGACAGTTTGGAGCGCCCTACAAATACTAATTCTGCATCTCGCAATTAAATACATGAAACGAAAGAACATACTCATATCGTTCATCTCAATAAAAATTGTGTTTTTAAATCATATACATTTTAAGATATTAAATCTTGAAAATGGTCTTTTTTTTCCTTTTTTCCAATTTTAAGAGTCCCGAGACCCCTTAAATCCTAGAAGTTCAAGAACAATTCGTGAAGAATTTGAGTAGGTATTCGACAAAACGCGTAAAACCGAAATCGTCTGATCACTTACCCTTAATTTTTGGACATGAGTGTACTACATAACAGATAATTAAGTTGGTGCAATGAATTATTTTTCGAATTTAGTTCATTATCTATCCTTTCACAATAAGTTGTGAATCGCAGGATACAAATAACTGATTGATATTTTAATCTTAGAACATACAACAGTAGAAAATTCTGAACATAAGGGATATTTATTAATTCCTATTATTAGGCATAAACCTTATTAAAAATTATTTTTGAATCAGTCAAGTCATACCATAATAAATATTTTTTATTACTATGCTTAAATTTCATATAACATACGAAATGAATAAATAAATAATGTATGTTTTTAAACTTTATTTGTAGCTCTCGATCCGAATATTTAAAACCTGTCCGCACGCAAGAACTCCACCCCGACGACTATTTTCCTCAAGAAATGGGTGTTGTTGCGATCCGAGGAACAGATGCAGCTGTCTCGATCAGCAAAGTTTTGATGGGACTTTTCGTGGGTCTGAAACCAGACAGAAAGACAGAGCTAACTTCCTACGATACCGTTCAAAATTTGCAGGTTCCACCAGACCAGTTACCTCAAGATACAATTGTAGATGCCTTGTACACCGTCACAATAGCCGGTAAGAACAATAATTTATGTAAAACTTTCTTTCTTGCATTTATATAAAATCTTTATTGGCTTAAATACCAGGGCAAGTCAAATGACGATTATATAGAAAAATAAACATATCTTTTAAGTATGTATCTTGGTTTCCTTTTTTTATTGGCTTTTGTGACCTACTTACTGACTTGCCCTATCTCTTTATAAGTTTTCTAATATCTGCTGCATAAAAGTATTTGGACAGCGCTCTCAGCCATCTGTGTACCTCACACTCAACGTCTGCATAAGTCGGCTGTAGGCTAAACCATGTGAACACCCTGTTGCAGTTACTAATGTTGTCTATTGTTGTTCGCCTGTCAGCTCTAACCATTTCCTCAACCTTCCGCACTGTTTCTTCCGTCGCAATCTCAACAAGACGACCACTTTGTTCTTTGTCAACAACTTTTGAACGCCCCTGCTCATCTTGTACAACTGTTGTCTCATAAATTCGAAATTGACATGTTACAGTTGGACAGTGCTGCAACCTATTGGTATGTTTGGAAGCAATTTACTACTAATTTCCGATCTCACATATCGGTTTGTGATCTACTTACTGGCTTTCCCTCGTAGTTTGCCTAAAAAGGGCTACTGGCAGATCAACGATTTTTTACTGTGCCACTCGAATTGCAATCTGTGATGGTGATCTTAAAAGATTAAAGCGTAATCTTAGTATGTGCCGAACACTTTTAAACCATAAAGTCCTATCGGTGTGCCTGTACCGGGAGGAAAAGGTAGCTTCTTTATTTCTTTTAACATTTTAGTTAATTTTACACCAATGCACGAAGCTAAAATGCGAGGAACCCGATTATGGAAGATTCATTCCCGGTTTCCGTCAATACTGAATTTGAATGAGAGTTTCGAAAAATTATTGAGCTATAGCCAAGTTGGTATCAATTATGGCGATTTATTTTTTGGGCGCCAAATTCGAGCAATGTATCGCCAGGTGTCGCTAGTCTTGGCAAGAATTTGACGCTGGCGGGTGCAAATATATAGTTTTATGCTATGAGAGTTGGTAAAATCGTTAAAACAATAAAAGATAATTTGCGATAAAACATGTTCACTAAAACTCATAAATTAATCACTTTTTTTTTTTTTCTGGGAACGATTGAGAAAAAAGTCTACTTTTAAATGATGTAAATAGAATTTGCTTAGGCGGCCATCTACATATCAAAACAAACCCATACTTTGTGTTTTTTCAATTGCAATACCCAATTTTGACAATATATTTTAAAACTTCTGGTCAAACTGTGCCTAGAAACGAAATTTCAAGTCACTTGGATGATAATTTTTTGAATTACTGTACAACCTCGATTATCCGAGCTAATTGGGACCGCTAATACCTCGGATATCGGAAATCTCGGTTACTAGAAATTGTGTATAAAAATTGCCGTGCTCACGAATTTAACATCACTTAGAATAAAAAAAAACAATAGAATGTTTTTTTAAATAATAAAAATAAACATATATAAAGTTATGTTACACAGCTCAACAAAAATTTAAAATGGAAATCAACTACTAGCAGTAAATTTTAAAAAGCAAATTAAAATTTTTTTAACTATACTAAGTTAAATATTGAAAGACGCATTTTTAAAAATAAAACAAACCTCAAGAAAACCTTTTTTAAAAAAAATAATTACATTAATTTGTTAAATTTATATTATGTTTTTTTAAGTCTGTTACCTTTCGTTGAAAAAATCTATGAAAAAATTCGTTGAAAAGTTCAAAAGTTGAAAAAAAAAGGGGGGGTGTTGTAATTACTCGGTAACACATTGCACCTGGTATTCAATAGGGCCACATGGCCACTGGAAACAAAACATTGTTCGCTGTTAACTTCGCAGGGTGCAATGTTTCTTGGAACTTGAGTACTTTTGGTACAGAAGAGCCTGTAGCACGGACAGTGAACTAAAAGGGTGGTTGTTTTCAAGGCTCATTCACACACCAAAAAAAAAAAATAAAATAAAAAAAAAAGAAATAAAAATCATACTTTGTTATTGGCTCGGTTAACAGAAACCTCGATTAATCAAAGCTCGGTTAATCGAGGTTCTACTGTATAAACATTGAAAATTGAGAGCTTTTAATGTCAAATTACATTATTGAACGTTTGGGCTGGCAATGGTCGAAACATATTAAACGAGTGAAATGTTCATAATGGCGAGAAATTATACATTAATAGAAGTGAGATAGTCATTCTGTAGCGATCAACAAGCGAGTAGCGAACTTCCATTTGAATACAGCCCCTAAAATAGGTTCATTTTAAAATAATTAATTTCTCTGAAACTAATCGTACGAATTTCATTAAAATCTTTATTCAAGCTAATTGAAGGGTGTAGAAATTTTTTAGGTTGTCAAACTTGGGTATTGCTATCGAAAAAAATAATGTTTGGGTCCGTTTTGATATGTAGATGGCCTCCTAAGCAAATTATATACATATTATTTAAAAATAGGCTTTATTTCAAATCGTTTGGAATCTGTAGCATTCTTCTACAATAATTTGTTGCAGAGTTAGTAGGAAGTGTTTATTTTAGGGTTCCGTACTTAAAAAGTAAAAACGGAACCATTATAAGATCACTCTTGTGTCTGTCTCTCCGTCTGTCACAGACACTTTACTCGTACACTGTAAAAAAAAGAAATCGACCAGTTTTCCTATAGGAATCGGAAAAATAGTTGCACTTATTGTACCGGAAAATTTTCCGACCCAGCTCGGAATAAAATCCGTAAAAAAAAGGAAATAATCAATAAAACGGTATTTTACGGATTTTATTCCGATTTTACGGATTTTATTCCGATTTTACGGATTTTATTCCGAGGTGGGTCGGAAATTTTTCCGGTACGATAAGGGCAACTAATTTTCCGATTCCTACAGGAAAACTGGTCGTATTTTTGTTTACAGTGTAAACTATAGAACGTGGAAAGTTGAAATTGGGGGAAGTAGTAAATACTATTGAACCACATATTTTACAGATTATTAAACATTCACAAATTTATTTAGGAAAAATGTAGAGGGGCTATTTAATATACTTGAAATAAAAATCTTTTCTTTGTATATCGCGTAGGGTTTCGCGTGAAAGCTTTCGTAACGCTGAACTCAAAAATGGATTTCTTTTGATTTTAGGTAATATATTTTCAGAAATATCACCGAAAATGTAATGCAAAAATATTTTCCCCCTCCTCTATTTCCGAATCTATTGAAACTAAAATTATGAAAAAATTAGAGGTAGTAGACATTAATTTAAACCTTGTAGGATAATTATAGTGATTATCCCTAGGTCACATAGTTTTTGAGAAAAGCGCATTTTTCTGTTACACATATATTTCGATTTGCGAGCATTCAGCAAAGGTGCTGAGGAGCGCTGGAGGTACCTTTTGTAGCAGAAGTATAAAAGCATTGCTGTTAATGATTTTCGAAAAAATTCTTTGGTAATTAGTCGAGATATTAACCCTTAAAGACGGTTTGGACATACACAATGACAGGGGCGATGTACTCTATGTACCATCGGATTTTAAAGCCTAGATAATAACTTTTAATGATATATTTGTGTAATGCAATGCCCAGTAGCAGTATAAAGGCAATAAACGTCAAATTGATAAAAACAGACAAATTTAATTATAATTAATCACATGGATACTATGGGATTCGCGACAAGTTTACATTGAGTGGATCCCTCAATACGCCTCCCGTGTTTTTAAAAGTTAATTAAAAATCTATCTGGAAAGACTAGGCACGGGGCAAGGCGGCGTTGTAACTTTGCGACCTCCTTTCGAATCGTGCTTAGCACAATGCCAAGTTTAAACTTTGAACAAGTGTTTTGTTTTAGCTACAGTGTAAGACGAAAAGATTATTACTACGCTGAATTTAGTTTTATGAAATGCCAAATGAAGTTTAAATATAGGCTACTTTTATTGTCAGTACCCGCAATTAAGTTCATCATAAACAGTTTAGGAATAAGATTAAAAAAAGTTGTATACAGAATAGTAATATTTGATACTATTTAGACTTCATATCTCTCTGAACTTTCATGGCATATCAATTTATACTTTTCTAGTATATACAGCTGTACCCAACACTACGTTGTATAGTTTTTTACAAAGTCTTATTATTCTTTTAGCAACGAATGTTTTTTAAATAATTCATTTAATAATTCCTATATTTATTATACGGAAACCTCTGAGCCCGAGTAATATTCGCACTTGACCGTTTATTTTTTTCCACGACTGTATAATTCTTTTTATGTGCGAGCTTCCAACCATTCGCGACACTGTGGTAATTTGAAATCAAAAGCAGAAAGTTTATGAAATAAAACGTCATGCTTTTATTAAGTACTTCTTTTATTACATTTATTAAATGTCCGTTTCAAAACATGTTTATTTGAATTGGAAAAAGTGACACAGTTCTTGGATAATATTGGTATCAACGCATCAGTTGCGATGTTTGGTAACTGCAGAGCGTGTAATTCAACTACGTACATTTGATTAGATGGCCATTGAAAGTCTACCTGACATAGCATTTTTAGCTTGCAGAAAATTTATAAAGTCTTGCTTTGAAAACCTACAAAGTTGCAGCAAACTCAGCGTGACAAGACTGAAAGTTCATAACACGACTGCAGCAAGATAACGCAAACGCCAAAGTCACCACACTTTGAACTTGCACCTAACTTGTCGTGTAAGTTAAATTCCTGCAGTATCAAATTTATCGCAAATTAACGGCAAACAAGTAATCAAAAATACTGCAAACTTACTGCAAAGTAGTAATCTTTCCATGCCACATTAACTGTTTACAGCTGTTACACTATAAGTTTAACCCCTTCGAAGGGGCCCATAGATCTGATCAGGTCTATTGATGCATACGCGGCGTTAAGGTGCATGTATCGTTTTTACCACCATAAACAAGTTAGGGTAATATTTGTACTTTTCTATTCGAACCTTTTATGGTATTTGATAAGTATAGCGTTTAAAAAAAGCGGTGCCTACCGAATAAAATTTCCGCGTATCTGCCAATTATCTATTCTCTCAGCAGAAGGATTTTTTGCTTTCGTCACTTTCGTGAATTAAAGACAGTCTTTCCATCAGTTTCACAACAAACTACTCATGCAAGTGGGTGATGGTATATCTTACGGGAGATTTGCTGCGAATTTCTCAATTCAAATTTGTTACGGCAAGATAATATCAGAAAAAATAAAACTTGCTGCTAATGTTCATGCTATCGGGGACTATATACAATGCAAATGGGAATTTTATTTCGAACCTTTATAAATCACATTCTGCTAAGCGGATTTTTATGGGACTTGCATTGTTAGTTAGGCAATTTTTGGGGAAACGTTTTTGTGTATAACATTTTGTTCTACGTTTCTTAGATATAAGAACTATGGGAGAAAATTCTATAATTAAACGAACTCGATTATGAATGATTAGTTAGCTTATTAAAAAAGTTCCACGGAACGGATTTTGATGGGACTTGCACTATTAAATAGATATTTTTTCTGGGATGGTGTTCGTATGTTACATTATCATTCCAGATTGGCTAGTTATAGATCTATGAGTAAAGTTGTATAATCTGGTGAATTGATATCGTTTTAAAAAAGTGGCTTTTTGAAAAGTTCTACCGAAAGGATTTTGCTGGGTGATAAATGAATGTAAAAATAAACTTATTCCAAACATAAATGTCAATGTAAAAAAAAAAAAATCATTATCTTTATAAAAAATTATTATTAAAAGTTGCTGGCAAAAATTACATTCTACTTTAGTGTAGCCGCAGGCAAAAGGTAATAAAGTAACTAAAATATTTGAAATGGATATTTTATAAAATTTTATGATATCTTCTACAGTGTTTCTTAAGGCTCTTCTTAACTGATGCTTTGCTACTTAAGGCAGTTCTTAACTGCTCTGCTCAACAAGCGCAAAACGTTTTGACACATTTACAAATTCATTTTTTAACGGAAAGATATAAAATTGGGAAACTTGAGCATGGAAGCGATTTGGAATCGAACTGTATTTTCCATTTTTGGATCAATAAATTACCTATTGAGTTATAAGCGATTTTGGTCACGTGACAAACACGTTTTTCATCCTTTCTTGAGTGGGTTTTCTCCTTTCGCGCTGAAATTCGTTTCAAAACGCCCATGCTGACACCACTTTCTGAAAGACCTATTGCATTTGCAAAAAAAAAAAAAAAAAAAAAAAAAAAACCGGGAAAAACAGCTCGATTACATAGTTTCTGAACAACAACACCTACCAGTTTCATGCATTTCCGAACAAAAATAAATTAAAACTTATGTCATAAAGTTGCCCTTTTGGATTTGAGAACAGCCTTAATCACTACATAAAAGAAGCACTTCAATAAGTTTCTAGCATGATTTGTTTAATACCTGAATGCATTACTAATATTAAACGATTCTGATTTACATTTAAGTTTTTTTGAAAAGGAAAAATACTTGTTTTTATTTAATTTTAAAGCCAATATGCTTAAAAGAAAGCTTTAAACAATATTAATATGATTATTTCTTAAACTTCAACGTCGGGCACAGTGGATCAGCCACTACCGGAGCACAGTGGTCCACAATCTACTCTATTCTGTAATGTAGCATTTTCGAAATATATAATAATTGCTTATTCTCTACAAAGAAATATTGTTTTAAAATAAACTGTAAAATAAAGTAAACAAGGAAGAATGGCTATTTAACATAGTAAGACATATTTTGTTTCGTATTTACTGCCTTTAAAAAATGTAAATTTGGCCCAATTGATGACGACTCTATTCAAGTAACATTCATGAGACACAAACGGAATGGAAACAAAGATTTTCACTTTTGCGTACCACTACACAGAGCTTCATGTACCAGTATTGATACGTGTACCATAGTTTGAGAACACCTGTTCTAGGAAACTTCAGAGTCACTGCATAAAAAGAGCACTTTAATAAGTTGCACGTGTGATTTGTTTATTACATGAATGCATTACTAATATTAAACGATTCTGATTTACAGATGTTATAATGAGAGCCAAATGGACTGGATCTGACAGACAGGGATTAGCTCCAAATGGAAGATGGGTATCGATTCCTATTAATGATGAAAAGAAAATCGATGGCTTTTGTCCGATGGTTTACATGCAGCAGATACAAAATGGCTATGTCCCAGCTTACTCTTATTCATCGGTCAGAGGAGCTGCTGATGGTGAGTATAGAACATTATGCATTTAGAAAGTATGAGAATTTTTCGACTTTAAAAATACATTTCTTTTTCATTTTTAGGGTTCCTTACTTAAAAAGTAAAAAAGGAACCATTATAAGATCACTCCTGTGTCTGTCTGTCTGTCGCAGCCATTTTACTCTTAAACTATGGAACGTGGAAAGTTCAAATTGGCTGAAGTAATAAAGGTTATTGACCCACATATTTATAGATTACTAGCAAACCCTGCGGCTTTGCTCGCGTAATAGTTGAAGTATGTCATGTGACATTTGTATGTCTAATTTTTATTAGAAGAAATTGTACTTTTAGGAATAATTCAAAAATTACTAATTAAGACACAGATTGACTAAACTTCATTATTACACTGCATTAGACAGAAATGATACTTAAATTAGTAAGAACTAAAACTAATTCTAAATAAATGATAATTTAGAAAGTAATTTGAAGATTTTATGCTCATTTCATACACTCATTTCAGTATTAATTTGAAGTTTTGAATTTTTTAGAAACCACCTTCTTAGTACGTATTTACATCTTAAAATTAACCATCATGTCTAATTCCAAGTTTCTTGTCTAACGGTCTACCGCCTCTCTGTTGTTAACAACACCAACATAAAGTGCCTTTGTTGAAACAGGGACTATCACCATCAATTTGCCAACATTAATTTTGAAATCGGTTTGATATTTCCTAATATTCCATAGAAAAGGTAATTTAGAATGTTTTTAAAGGCTTTTTAGTACGTCTGTTGTTCCTGCCAACCCGAGGTGGCAGTGCACCGGCGTAAAATATAGCCTGTGTAGGATCAGAAACTGTCACCATTGATTCGCAACCATTACTTTTGGAATCGGTTCATTATTTATTGAGATTGCATAGAAATCGTAATTTAGGACTTTTTTAGAACACTTTTCACTCCTTCCCTTTTCTACCCCTTTTAAATTTCGAATTTGTTTTCGATTGTTCATAGAGGGCATTTATATTTTATAACTACCATGCCATATTTCAAGTTTCTAATCTCTTCAGAATCACAGAAATCGCAATTTAGTACTTTTTTTGCTCCTGGAACCCTCTAGTATTAGTGGCACCGACATAAAATATATCTTATGTTTGAGTAGGTTCTATCACCAGCAATTTACAATATTTTTTTTTTAAAATCGGTTTGGTATTTCATAAGATTACATAAAATCGTAATTTAGAACGCTTTTTGTTCACTTCATCCTGTTAAATTTGGAATTTTCTTTCGACGGTTCTTAGAAAACATTTGCATCTTTTAAGAAATTATCATGCCAAATTTCAAAATGTTAGACCCCTCAGTATCCCCCAAAACGCAACTTAGAACATTTTTTGCTCATGCAACCGCCAGATGGTAGTGACAACAACATAAAATATAGCATATGTTGGAGCAGGGACTGTCACCATCAATTTGCAACCATTTTGAAATCGGTTTGATATTTCCTGAGATTGCTTACAAATCCCAATTTAGAACACTTTAGAAGCTTTCTGCGCATTTTCATTCCTTTTAAATTTTGAATTTTTTAGGAAATGTTCTTAGAGATCATTTATATCTTATAAATAACTACCATGCCTAATTTCAAGTTGCTAGCTCCTCCAATATCACAAAAAACGCATTTTAGAACGTTTTTTTTCTCCTGCAACACCCACGTGGTAAGTGACACCGACATAAAATAGAGCTTATGTTAGAGCAAGGGCTGTCAGCATCAATTTACATTCATTACTTTTGAAATCGGTTTGAAAAATTTTTCCTGAGATTGCTTACAAATCGGCATTAAGAATGTTTATAAAACGCTTTTCGCGCATTTTCACCCCTTTTAAATTTCGAATTTTTTAAGAAATGTTCTTAAAGATCATTTAAATCTTATAACTATCATTCAAATTTCATGTTTCTAGTCCCTCCAGTAACACAAAAATCGCCTTTTTAGAACGTTTTTTTGCTCTTGCTGCCACTTTAGGTTACATCAACATAAAATATAGCCTATGTTGAAATAAGGACTAACACCATCATTTTGATACCATTACTATTGAAATTGGTTTGGTAGTTCCAGAGATTACACCCCCCCCCCCCCTACAAATAAGCAAACTTTACTTGTTTTATAATATTAGTATAGATTAACCATTCACAAATATATTTCGGAAAAATGTAGAGGGGCTAATTAAGTTACTTGAAAAATTCTTTTCTTTGTATATCGTGTGAAAGCTTTCGTACAGCCGAATTTGAAAATACATTTATTTTAATTTTAGGTATTATCTTTTCAGAGATATCGTCGAAAACGTAATGCAATAATATGTCCCTTCCCCGCCCTCTATTTCCGAATCTACTGAAACTAAAATTATGAAAAGATTAGGGGTTGTAGAAGTTAATTTAAAACGTGCAAGAAAACTAGAGCGATTACCCTAGGTCACATACTTTTTGAGAAAATCGCATTTTTCCGTTACACACAAATTTAGATTTGCGGACGTTGAGGAGCGTTGGAGGGACCTATCGTCGCAGAAGTACTATAAAAAAATTGTTGATAATCATTTTCGAAAAAAAAAATGTCGGTATTTGGCTAAGATATCAATGTTTAAAGACACAGACGGTTTGGACATACATAAAGACATGGATGAGTAAGCTTTTTAATAAAAGCTTAATATGCTCTGTTTTATTATGACTAAATCTACATACAGTAATCTCTCATTTATACGTCGCCTCTCTTATGCGTTTCCCTCAGTTATAGATTGATTTTCGATAGTCCCGGATAAATATATAGCGACGCATTTTTATTTTTTTTCATTTTTGCGTCGCAAAGTTAAATGCATCTCTCACTTATGAATCGGAGAAATTTCAAGTTTCCATTAAAATTTCTTCCTATTCTACACATGTCTTTAAAAAAAAAAATCACACCAGTTTGTAAAAGGAAAGTCAATTGTTTCTCTTTTACTTTCGTTTTCTGAACAATAATTGAAAGCTGCATTCTTTGGCGACACCCCTTCGCACCTGCTACTTCAGGAGTAGGGGGTAAGGGTGAGAAGGTTTTTTTTTTTTTTTTTTTTTTTTTTTTTTTTTCAGAAGTGAAGCAATTGAAATCGGTCTTATTAGTCTGCGTATATTAAAAGTATTTTTTGTTCTGAAATTTCTGTCCTCGCTCAGAACGCTGAAGTGTTTTTCTTTTCATTATTGAAAATGAGTAAGCGAGCAAAATTACCGATTTCTATTAAAATGGAGGTTATTAAAATGTCCGAAGAGATGCCCAAGTGACGAAAAAATCGTTAGCAGAACAATTCAAAATTCCTGTTACTTTTTTAAAAGGCATTTTGGAAAACAAAGATGCAATTAAGGTAGCCAACAAAGAACGTGGAATTCATTCCAAGAAACGGAGTAGACTACAGAGTAGAAAATTTAATCAATTGGAAAAAGCTTTAGTGCAGTGGCTTTGAGAAACACTAGCCTCCAATATACCACTCAAATGTCAGTTATTAAGAGACAAGGGAATTGAATTAGCACAGATTTTTGGAATAGAAAATTTCTCTGCGTCCCAAGGATGGATAGAGAAACTTAAGGGTGTATTCGAAAAAATGTTTTCCACCCTCAACAACTCGAAATTTTCTGATACATTTTCAGACTCATTTTTAAAAGTAAAAACATGAAACTTTCTGGGGTGATTTCTGAAGACATGTTTAACATGCCGTGTGATTTCATTTTCAGCTCAATTAATTAGAATTTGATTTTTAAACAATTATTTTCTCAGTATGACCATTTTTTTCATTCCCAGATCGCCCGCTTCGGAAAATTCGGTTCAAAACGCCAACTTTGACAGCGTTTTTTACAGTATTTTCTGCATTTATCAAAAAATTAAGAAGCACGGCACATTATATAGTTTCTAAATAAGAGGATTTCCCAGTTTGATGCGTTTGAGAGCAAAAATGAATTTTAAAATGAATTAGAAAATAAGCAGTTTGGATCGGAATACATCCTTAAAAATAGGCATGTATTCGCTATGCGCATTATAAGTGGTGAAAGTGGAAGCGTTCATGAAGATAACGTTGAGCAGTTGTTAAGTGATCTGCCAACTTTAATGAAAGATTATAAGCTTTGTGACGTCTTTAATTGCAATGAAATGGGGCTCTTTTTAGGTGCGTTCGTAATTATATAAATACGTAGCACCTACAGTTGTTGTTCGGTCCGTCTGTCTGTCCGTCCGTCTATAACAGAGCAAAAGCTACCCAACCGAATGGTCTAAAATTTTAAATATATAATTGTTGCAAAGCTTTGTCGAGTCATTTCAAATTTTATGAAAATCGGATGTATAGTTTAATTACAGGGACAGGCAAAAGTTCTCAGTTACATTACGGCCAATGGGAAAAAATTATTGCATGTGCATTTTAATGATGTTACAGCCTTTCGAATAGAATGAAATTGATATGCATTTATAAAGCGCACTAAAATATACATTCAGTATAATATGCGGTGCAAAAAATATTTATAAAATTAGTTATAGTTCGAACGCACCTCATTTGCCACGTTTGACGTGCAATTTCCAACTTGTTTAAAATGATGCCCGATAAAATATTATCTTTCAAGGGTGAAATGTGTCATGGCGGTAAGAAAATAAACAGAGACTCGAAATTTACTTTACTGTAATGCAGATGGTTCTGAGAAATTATCCCTTTTGTTTATTGAAAAATCGAGAAATCCACGTTGTTTCAAAAACGCAAAAATCTGCCATGTGAATAGATAATAGCAGTAAAGTGTGGATGAATGCTAACACCTTTTGAAATTTTTTCCCCGATTTGATGCAAAGATGGAAAGGGAAAAACAAACGTTATTTTATTCATTGACCTGCACACCCAAGGTCCGACTTATGCAGGGGAATGCGCGGCAGCTGCCCCGGGTCCCCCTTCTTAGGGGCCCCATGAGAGTAATCAGAATTTTCATTAAAAGGTACCAAATGATTAAAATTAGCCAAACGTGACCAAAATTCATATATTTTCAAACATTTAGGAAGAAGTACGGGCCCTTTCCCCTCTCTACTTCCAGTATCTCCTGCACCCATGCAAGAACAAACTATGTGATTAGAAAATTAATGATTAAAATTTTATTATGACAACTTAGTAGTCCATTGTTTTCAAAAGAAATTCTTCATTAACGTTTCCTGGCAATGTGGCAAGTTAAAACCATTTATTATGATCAATTTGGGGCATTTTCTTTTAGACATCTTATAACGTATGTAGATAAGCAAAGTAAAAGTTTGCAAAAAAATACTCGTGTCAACTAATCTATCATTTTTTCCTATTATCCTACTAGTATTTTTTCTTAAAGTTGTGACCATCATTTTGTAATATCCTGTTTACAGATGTGAGCAGTACCGGTTACAAAATTTATGCATACATACAATATGTATGAAGTTTAGTACTAGCCACTTTTACATTATTCCAAAAGAATGATACATAGAAGCCCCCCCCCCCCCCAAAAAAAAAAAATGAAACTTTGCCTCGGGGCCCCCCATAGCCTTAATCGGGCCCTGTGCTCATCCTTCGGACTTCTTAAAGCCCAGCGCTACAAAAGTTGTTTTCTTCCCTGCGAACTGCATAAGTAAACTTCAGCCGCTGGATTTGGGAATTATTCGTTGTATGAAAATAAATGACAGAAAATTCTTCATTCGAAGAATTCGCGCTTCACAGAAAATAAAAAGTGCTGTAAATAATCTAAAAAAAGTGTCTGTACTTGATACAATAAATGTTCTCCGTTGATCATAGGAAAGTGTCAATGAAAAATCAAAACAAAAAAGGAGGATTTATTATAAAGTATCTTGAAAATGATTCATCTTCTTCCAAAGATCAGTGGCATTATATTTGAAGAATGGAATGTCGTGTCTGGGAGAATAATTAATTTTAACGATTACGTGGATACCGATGAAAATATAACAAGTAAGAAAAAATCATGCGTCAAGCACAGATTATGAAACACTTTCCAACACATTCAGAATGATGTAACAAAACTGCACCGTTTAAAATATTAAAATATTACGTCTAATTCAATAATATGGAAACTCATAATACATTTCAAAACCCACTTTAAGCTGTTCCCATCCACAATTGGAAAATTACGCGAATTGTTTCAGCAGCCCTGTATATGATATATAGATTTGAATCTATTTACTACATGCATGGCAAAATTTAGTTCACTTAAGAGATACATATACTTCAGTTGAAAATTTACCTTCAGCAATTTCCTCTAATAAGGAGAATGGTACGTGAATACTTTTGTGCAGCCCTGCATTTGAGGTATATAATTCATATATAACGAGTAAGATGCAAAACATTAATTAAATTTAAAAGCGCATACCGAATTTTAAACCGCACACTCCAGCAATTATGACTCAAAGACAGTACTGTACTGCAACAGATTTCTTTTGTGTGTCCCTGTAAATGAATAAAAAATGCTATGAATGCCCTATTCTAACGTGATAGTAGTAAAATTCAGTGATTTATATCAGTTTCAATACATATGAAATAGCGTAATGTCATTAAAATACTCTGCAAATGATTTCCCCCCATATACCATAATGTAATGGAATACTTTTGAGTGCGCCTATAAATGAACGATTAATCCAGCATACTTCATATACAATAACAAGCATGCTTTGGTGACCCTAAATAACCTTCATCAATTTCATGAAAATCCGAGTATATTTACGGGAGTTAGAGCGTGGATAAACGGCCAGATGGACAAACGGACAGCCGATCAGACAAACCGAATGCATATACACTTTTCAACTTTGTTGGCAAGTGTTAAAAATGGGAGAAATGGGAGGTATACAAGAAGCAGCAGCAGAAATTCAAGATGACGCTAATGCAGATGATTCAGATAACGAAGAAAAATAGAACAAGTAGGAAATTGCTCGTCAAACGTGGCAAATGAGGTGCGTTCGTACTATAACTATTTTTATAATTTTTTTTGCACCCGATATTGTACTGAATGTATATTTTTTTGCACTTCATAAGTGCATAGTCTGTAACATCATTAAAATGCACTTGCAATAATTTTTTCCCATTCCCCTTAATGTAACGGGAAACTTTTGACTGTCCCTGTAATTAAATTACACATCCGATTTTCATAAAATTTGAAATGGCTCGACAAAATTTTGCAGCAATTATATATTTAAAATTTCCGCCCATTCGGAAGGCTTTAACATCATTAAAATGCACTTGCAATAATTTTTCCCATTGGCCGTAATGTAATGGAAAACTTTTGACTGTCCCTGTAATTAAACTATACATCCAATTTTCATAAAATCTGAAATGGCTCGACAAAATGTCGCAATAATTATATGTTTAAAATTTCAGACCATTTGGAAAGCTTTAACATCATTAAAATGCACTTGCAATAATTTTTTCCCATTTGCCGTAATGTAAAGAAAAACTTTTGAATGTCCCTGTAATTAAACTATACATCCGATTTTCATAAAATTTGAAATGGCTCGACAAATTTTTGCAACAATCATATAGTTAAAATTTCAGCCCATTCGGTTGGGTAGTTTTTGCTCTGTTATATGCGGACGGACAGACGGACAGACGGACTGAACGACGACTATAGGTGCTACGTATTTATATAATTACGAACGCACCTAAAAAGACTCATCGACTTTTGCAAAGGCAAATAGATGCCCTGGAAACCCTTCGTTACTACATTCAACGAACTGGTGCATTTGGCTCTACATATTCTTGTTTCAACGAACTTGAAAAAGATATTTTTAGGGATAGGCATCAAGCTCATAACAAAACTTCTATTTTAGACTATTTAAAAAGTAAGGTATGAAATAAAAATTTCGAGATGTACATATTTTAGATTTGAATTAGAAAATCATTACAACCCAAGTGAATCGTATTTTTTAAATTATTATTCTGCATGTTACTTAACCATTTAAAGATTAATATTGTCTTAACATTTATTTCAAATTTAATTTTTACTTCAATTTCATTTATGCGTCTCTCTCGTTTATGCGTCGTTTTTTATCAGTCCCATGCACCGAAGTATAAGTGAGAGATTACTGTATTTCTACCTCATTCCTTGACATCATAAAACGTGCTTATTTTACAATACGAAAAACTCTCATAACCGTCAACAGTTTTGAATCTTGAAAAAAATCTATTTTCCGTTTGTCATATACACTGTAAAAAAAACCCACTGTAGATTTGCCAGCAGAGTGTGCTGGCAATTCGGACGCCAGCAGTTTGTGGTGTTAATTTTACGCATAACTACTGTTATTTTTCATGTTTATATAGTCAAGAAACCAAAGAAAGCTACAGTATATTCGACTGTGACAGGGTTTGAGCGCGAGATGAACAGTACTTTGTGCTGTAAAAATGTCGTTTGTTTACAGTGTACTTTTTAAATACTTTATACAATTCTGTTTCGATCAAAACCAATCGCATGGAAATATTCTAAATAGAAACGGTTCGATTTGAAATTCATACGTGTGCTTTAACAAAAGCTTTTAAACTTGGTTTTCCCTTTTAGGAATACTGCGTTTTTGGCATTTGCGTGCTCTATACGAAAGAGAAAAATAATTTTTAGACCTTTTTTATTTTCATAGATTTTTTATGGACTAGGGCAGGGGTGGCGAACATTTTCACATCAGCGAAAGTTTTCAAAAACACTATTTTACGTGATCATGATATGCCAACAACCAAAATAATTCGGGAATCAAATACTAATTAACTAAATTCCTAAAATTTTGTTTGTAGAATTTTAAAAAATACGGATAACATTTGATGATAACTTCTGGATGTAATATATCAATGGTCACGGATAAATTTTGGATGTAAAAAAAAAAAAAAAAAAAAAAAAAAAAATGCTATGAATGCTTGAGAATGTCGTCGATTGCGTGTACGAAACTATGTAGGTTTAGTTTATTAAACGTTTTTAAGCCTATGCTTACTGTATCACTTTTAGCATATATTTTTTTATTTTGGTGTTAATAAGTGATTTTTTAAAATGTTATTCTATGATTTATGGTTACTTTTTTAAACATTATACTTTAACGTTACTTAACATTTTTAGGTCTAATTCTCGGCTTGGCGGCGCAAGATGTGTATAACAAGAAGTCGAATGCAAAATTAAGTCAGATTCTCCGTATGTACTACAGCCCTGATGGAATATCTTTAGATTCGCCGGTAGCAGAAATCAACAGCAAGCACATATCCTTCTGCAACAGACAGAGCCTTGTAGACGTTTTGGATCACAAACTTCGAGATCAAATGAAATCGTATAGTTTTTTGATTGCTCAGAGCTTAAAAGATGTGGAACTGGGATATCAAAAAGCACAAAATCTGTATGATAACGAAAGAAACACAATTTTCCAAAACTCTAATTCAGGTAAGATATGTTTTAACATACATTTTACATCTGTTTCTGTCTTTGTTTATTATAACGAATCCTGACGTTCTATAAAAGCTGAATTTTACGATTAAATCAACAATATTAAATTAAATTCTATATGTATATACTTACCATCTTTAATAAGAGATTTGGTCAGATTTTGTAGGAAGAATTTGTATACTGTATTTTGATTTACAAGGTTTATATATACATGTATATATATATAACAGATTTTTAATATTACTAAATGTTTTCTCATTTAAATAGCTATTTTTCGCCGTAAAATGCTGTTTCTTTTATTTTCGCTTTGCAAAATGTATTTGGCTCTCATGCGCATACAGCAGAAGTTCTTTAATCCGGCACGTTCGGGACCAATTATGGATTTTTCCGGATTATCGAACGTCAATGCATTTTCTTTTTGTTTTCACCTACATTATCAACGTGTGCAAATTGTATAAATATTTGACAAATACTGTTTTATATTTCGTCATTCTAACAACTGTGAGCATTAAAGAAAAACATAGAATACAAACTTAAAATCCAATTATTTAATATATACTGCATATGTACAATATAATGTACATATAGGGCACTGTATATGTACATTACATTGTACATGTAGTAAAAAATTAATATAAAAATTACATTTTTAAAAAGTCTCTGATATCATTTTCCTTCCGCGATTCGGATTTCTTCTTCAAAAAATCGTTACGGATTATACACAGATTTATGTGTTCATCAGCGTTGTAGCTTTTGTTCGATTAGGCAAATTTTGTGAATGTATCTAATGCATCAGAAACCTGTTTCCAAGAGACTTTAGGTTCATCTGCCGCGGTTCTCCGAGCATCAGCATCTTCATCCGATTCCTCCTCCTGAATCTGGGCTTCTTGTGGGTGCTCGCATCCTAGTGATCCCTGTCAACAGTGGTCGTAGAAAAAAAAAAAAAAAAACAGCAATTTAACAAATTACAACGACCATTTGGAAAATGCTTTCTCAAAGACTAAAATTTAAGACATAAAAAATCGCACCGAGTTGATCCTACATTACGTACGCCATGAATTAAACATTAATAGTGTTATTACTACGTATTATCCACCTGAAACTTACGGATTATCCAAGCATTTCATTGGCTGTTCGGGAAAAGGCTTTTCCATCGTCAGATTTCCAAGAAATCTGACGACACATTTTAAATGAAATTTCATTCTTAAACTTCTAAACATCCGACAATATTACTTTTTACAACGTCGGATAGAGAAAAAAATGTACTTTTAAATCAATTTGTTTGAAAGCTGTATCTCAATTTGTTTCTGAGTTATTAATTTTTTTTTGTAGTTTTTATTACTTTTTTGTCATAGTGGCAACAGAAAGTAACCATCGTTGTTGAATGTAAAGGGAAATACAAATTACTGTATAGACCAATCAGAACACGAATAAAAGGCGGATTAAACCAATAAAAAACTTCAAATATGCTTTTGATTTCCTACCCTGACATAGAACAATAACAATAAAAAAAAAAAAAAAAAAAAAAAAAAAACGCCGGCTCGCGTGCCGGATTTTAGAATGTGCCGAACCATAGGATGCCGGATGAAGGAGCTTCTACTGTAATTCGTTTTCATTGTCTCATTTCATGCAATTTCAAAAACATTCTTTTTATCATAAGACTGTTTTGCTTTTTCCAGAGACGCTTTCGAATGTATTTCGAGCACTTTTGAGAACCAAATTACAAAGATTTGATTCTTCGCCGGTGACAATACAGTTCACTGTAATGGCTCGGGAAGCCCTTTTTTCGTCTTTACTGCCTGTCTAAAGGATTATAGCTGTCTCATTGTTTTCTAAATTTTACACCGTAGAGAAAAAAAACTTGTCTTGTTTATTTTTATTTATTGTGTTTAAGTTAAGGCTGTTCTTAACTGCTCTGCTCAACGAGCGCAAAACGCTCTGACACATTTACAAATTCATTTTTTAACGGAAAGATATAAAATTGGAAAGCCTGATCATGGAAGCGATTTGGAATTGAACTGTTTTTTCCATTTTTAGATCAATCAATTACCCATCGAGTTATAAGCAATTTCGATCACGTGACAAACCCGCTCTTGAGTGATTTTTCTACTTTCGCGTGGAAATTCGGTTCAGAACGTTCATTTTGACACTATTTTCTGAAAGATCTATTGGGTTTGCAAAAAAATGGAACAAACAGCTCGATGACATAGTTTCTGAACAACAACACCAGATAGTTTCATGCATTTTCGAACAAAAATAAATTAAAACTTATGTCAGGAAGTTGCCCTTTTTGATTTGAGAGCAGCCTTAAAGTATAAAGATAAGTTATTTAAAGATTCCTGTAAAAGTTATAACGATTACTGGAAATTCCTCCAGTTGATGCTGGACATCCAATTAAAGATGTGACTACGACGAATTGACTTTTTCCCAGATGTACATTATAACTATGTGAATTTATTATTATTAGGATGAGCGAAGCGAATCCTCTACTAGGCCACACAAATTACATTTTGTCGTATATTTTATAAAAAAAAACTATTCAGCATTTTGACTTGAAATTAAACATAAATATAAATTATGATCTGTAGATTTACACATTATTTTGTTTTACAGAATAACCTTAAAATTTTTATTATTTTAATTAATTTATTTTACATGTTTTCCCCATTACGGACGCATTTTTGCAAATAAAAAATGAAACACGTATATTTCCAGAAGAAAAAATAAATCATGGAATTATAGATATGGAATTGGGTGGAATTTTTAGGTGGAATTATCGATAGAATCATGCTTAATTGAATAGTTTTACGATTTCTTTTATGAAATTTTTTAAATATCCTTTTTTATGAAAGTTATAGCATACTTTTAATGAATTAAAATTTGTGAAAATTCAATTATTTACATTCAATTATAAAAGTATTTTTCAGTGTTAAGAATTCAAATACGCAATTTATTCTTAGTATGTAAAATCATTTACGCAGATGATACTTACGCATTTTAAAAGAATTATATATATATATATATATATATTGTAAAATGGCAACAAATGAATTGTAAACAAATAAAAATAATTGTTAAATTTCTTATATCATAAATAAAAAATTCCGAGGAAATTCTTAGTTATTTGACTGAATTTACATTTCTAAAATTAAAATGCGTCAAAACATAAAATAACATTTTTGCTTAATAGAAATGAAAAAAAAAAAAATGCTACTTTCAAATATTTATCTTATTAAATAATGCTTCCCGAATCCAAACAGAGCATGGTTTTTGCTAGTTATTATTAATTTTATTATTATTATATAAAATCTGTATTATAAGTAACATAGGATGAATAAATACAATAAGTATGAATTTAATTATTTTTTTTCATTTTCTTTCAGAACTACGAGACTATTGTGACAGACCGACCTCACTAGAAAGTAAGATCTGCTTTGTTGTGTTAAAGTGTGTTTGTGTATTTCTGTTATAATTACATTTGATTTAATTTGAGATATTTTCATTGTTTATTCTATCAGCGACATTGGCAAGGGATAAGGATGGTTATTAAAACTGTTATAAGTATTTTTTTTTTAATTTGTATAATATATCGGTATCTAAAAATAAGAAAAAGTGAGGTTATTTTGCAGCAATGTATAATATAAATGAAAAGGCATCTTCAAGTAATATATATTTATTATTATCCTCCTGAGACCCAAGAAAATTTGAAACACTTTATCTTTGTCTTTACTACTTTATTTTCATCAAAAGGGTAGAAAATTATTATTTTTAAAGTTTTTTTTTTTTTTTTTTTTTTTTTTTTTTTTTTTTTTTTGATTTGGTAAGGACTATATCCATTTTAATGGATGTTCAGGCCTTAAATATGAGGAAATGTAAACACAGTTCATTTCAACTTTTCACATGTAAAGTGATACGGAAAAGCACTAAATTAACAATAAATTGAAACATATATATGGAGAATTATAATTTCTGACACAATAAATTACTACTGTGAACACAACAAACAGACGTCTTTCCTGGTTATGTCGTTATATTCTAAATTATTTACGCATTAATATTTACAAAGGTTATTTACAAAGATTACTAATACATCTTAAATTCAATCTGATTGTCGTTAGCACACCCATCTCGTTTTTTTACACGCCTCTTTCCAACATTCTTCCGCATACCTCACTCATTCACCGCCAAAACATATTCTAATGTTCTTTTCTTCCCCAACTCACTTCAGTTCCCGCTTGCAATGAGCATCTGTTGTACCGAAGGTTAGCTCTAGCGCGCATGCGTTGTCACCAATCGCTAAAGTATCTTTAAGGCGGAGTTACGTTTCAAGAATGAAATAGACAGGACTTAGTGGTGTGTTACTTCCCACAACTTATCCATCCTGACGTCGTTCGGCCTTGGACGACCTCGTGGTCCGCTGGAAGCAGCAGCTGGATCACCTGGAAAGAAAAAAAAAACAGCAGCATCCAAAGTTCTATTTTGAAAAAAAAGCATCATTTTAAAAATATCTCATCAAAATTTAAATTATTTCTTGAAAAAATTCTTCTTCTTCTTTTTTTACGCCTTTTCGTCGTATTTTCTTTTTACGTCTTTTCGTCTGATTCGTCTTCCCTTTTCTTACGTCCTTCCGTCTTCCTTTTCCTTACATCTTTTCGTTTTCTTTTCCCTTACGTCTTTTCGTCTTCTTTTTTCTTACGTCCTTCCGTCTTATTTTTTTTTTTCATTCCTTCGGGATTAATTTTGTCAAAATCCTTTTAATTGTCAGTCCGTTGGTGTGTCGTAGTCAAGGTAGTGTCATAATCGATGAAATTCTTTTTTTTTTTCCGATGTCAAGCTTCATCCGTCCACGGCTTCATGTACTCGGCGCAAGCACTGGTGACCATTGGACCTTCATTAAATCCAACTTTCTTTACATCGTAGGTGTCATTAATTTTTACTTTTATGACTTTGTAAGGATCTAAATCCTTTGTTTTCAAACCTGGACCTTGTTGTGTGCGTTTTATAGCAACTATATCATTAAGTTTAAATTTGTTAGGCTTTTTTCGTCTGAGATTATAAGTTTTACGGTTATCTTCTTGGACTTTTAAAATTTGTCTTTTAGTGTCTTCTCTCAATTCTTCACGATTATTAATAAAATCGGATTGTATTTCAGCATCCAAAAGACTAGTAATCGCAATGTTATTTTTTAGCTTCATTTTAGTACCAAACATCAGCTCGAGAGGGGTTATGTTAATACTTCTTTGAAAGGTCGAATTTATCACTTGTTGGACATCACTTACGTGTGTATACCACTTCGTAGGATTATCTACAGATAATTTAGACAGAACAGATATTATGACTGAATTTAAACGCTCGACTTGGCCGTTAGCTCTTGGTAACCTGTGGTAATCGGGATATGTTTAATATTTTCTCTGACGCAATAATCTTCAAAAGCTTTAGAGGTAAAGGCCGGACCTTTATCTGAAGTAAATAAATATATATATATATATATTTATTTATTATTAATTTAATGAACAACACTGAATTATTTTACACATATTTAAGCTAAATATAAATCTTTGAGACAATTTCTTTCACTGGTAATGCACAGAAACATATTGTAACTTGGACATCTAAGTTTAGTTTTCTTTTAAAAACATATTATTATCAATGTAATGTCTAAAATAATGATGTGCTTTAAATTTTATGTGCCCTTTTGCTTCTTGCTCTAGCTGTTGTGAAATATCAGGAGGATATGAAATACTTGAGCGGACCTAAAAGGAAACATAATTAAAGTCAGATTTCATGATGCTTGTGAAAAATATTCTCTATTGTATTAATTTAATTTTTCTTCTTTATATTTATGAATTTCTAACAAAAGAAAAAGTTAGCCGAAATAATTGTCTTAATTTACATATTAAAAAAACTTTATGTGTACATAAAACATAACTTGAACTTACTGAAAAGATCTCTTCAAAATCAAATTGGGCTTTTGGTATTTCGCTACTTCACTTCTGTTAGTTTGACTAACTGAACCATCAGCAAAATTATTGACTGATTCTTTAGTAGCCTCATTATCAGTTTCAGAGGATTCTTCATAAATTTTATTAATATTAAAATATTTATCACTAAAATCAAGACCAGAGTCATTCCCATTTGCTACTATTTCTAATGTTGTTAATCTTTTGGCTGTATTGAAACACAAAAATATGTAATATTTTATAAAAAATATTACATATATATGTATTTTTGTAAAAAGTAATTAAAATATTATAGAGAGATTAAATAAATATAAAAAACTCGGAAATCTTGCACATGATTAAAACCAAAACTAATATTAAAACTAACTATATAACTTTACTCAAGTAAAACCCAACATCCATTTTAATGGATGTTTTTAAATTGAGCTTTAAGGCTGTTTTTAACTGCTCTGCTCAACAAGCGCAAAACGTTTTGACACATTTACAAATTCATTTTTTAACGGAAAGGTATAAAATTGGAAAGCCTGGCCATGGAAGTGATTTGGAATTGAACTGATTTTTCCATTTTTTGCCCCATCAATTACCTATTGAGTTATAAGCCATTTTGATCACGTGACAAACACATTTTTCGCCCGCTCTTGAGTGTTCTTTCTGTCTTCGCGCGGAAATTCGGTTCAAAACCGCCCACTTTGACACTATTTTCTGAAATATCTATTGCGTTTGCAAAAAAAAAAAAAAAAAAATGGAAAAAACAGCTCAATTACATAGTTTCTGAACAACAACACCAGGTACTTTCATGCATTTCTGACCAAAAATAATTTAAACTTATGTCAGAAAGTTGCCCTTTTGGATTTGAGAATACCCTTAAAGCAATAAATATAGCCAAATTACAGTTAAAAACTAGCTAGGGTATTAGAAAAAACATTAAAATTAATTTATACACTCTAAAATGTGCTAATAAAATGAAATGAGTAAAGAAAAATTGGAACTTACTAACACCTGGTCGAATAGCACGTTGACTCACCCACTTCGCCATATTACAAACAAACGAGAAAAACTAAAAACTTAAAAGTAATCTTTGAAGTGTACATTGGAGTATAAGAAGAAACAAGAAATATTTGATGTGATTAGTAGGTTAAAACAAAACATCCATTTTAATGGATGCGGAGGATATAACAGGGTGTCTACAGAAATTGTAAAAAAAAAGTTCCCTGATTTCCCTGACTATCTTTATCAGATTTTCCTGCTTTATATTATTAACAATAATACACACACGATATTTTTTCATGCATGCTGCTTCCACATATAACACACTTATATAATCCAGCTTGATAATATCTCATTTGGGAGAAAAAAACAAGAGAAAACATAAAAATTACTTAATATTCATAAAGTATTGGTTGCCAGTTTTATAAATCTGAACTCAAAATTTAGTGCAACAAATTCCTACAGTGGCCAGTGGATAATGGTGACCAGAAAATTTCCTCATTTTCTGAAAAAATGTTCAATTCTAAGACTTATCTACATCTGATGGCCACCTAGTCAGGTTATGCTAACATATCATTTAAAACTTTTAAAAATGGATAAATTGCCTTCAATATAAGTGCTATCTACAGAAAAAGAGGACATCTGATCATCTTAATTTGCATTAAATATCAAAAACTCATGCCATACGCATCTTTTTAAAAATATTGGGAAAGACTAATTCAGCATGTGAAAAAATATAGTTATAAAATAGACGAATCAGTCTCGTTGGCAAGGTAAAAGTGCAAATATATTCACACATAGATAAATTTCCCTGATTTTTGCGTATTTTTACAAAATTCCCTGACTTTCCCTTGATTTTTCCAACATTGATAAACCTTCCTGATTTTTTCATGATTTCCTGATTTCCAGATTCTGCAGACACCCAGTATAATGAAATCTTTATCATGAATAATGCATTTGTGAAGCTTTTTAAAGTTTTAACTTTGAAAAAATCTGTTGTTTTTCAGAACCAGAAGACTTACCGCGTGAAACTTATCTGGATGTAATAGTCGTCATGGATTCGAGCAACTCGGAAAACTCTTTCCAGGAACAACAAATGATTGCAGGGTAAGGGAATGAATGACTATAATATTCAATGTACAGTCCTAAAAAGAAATAAGTCGGAAATTGTATGTCAAACGTGGCAAATGTTCGTACTATAACTAGTTTTATAAATAGTCAAATCTTGGTGCAATAGCTGTTGCACTCTTATGCAGAAATACATGAACACCAAAATTTATTACGATTCTATATATTAAATTCAGTAATTATAATCACCAACAAGAAATCCTTTCGAACATATTATTGGCAATCCAATTATATACAAAATTTACATTATTTACATATTTATAGATAAAACACATTTATTTGCTTTGTTCCTTCTAGAACTCATGATTCTAAAAACAATTAAAATTTCAGCAACTATTTTCTTCTATTAAGAAGCCAAGAAACAATAGCATGATTTCATATTCGATTTCATGCTCCAGATAAATTTCCTTTTTAAAAAACCAAGAGAAGAAATGCAGTTTACTTACTGCGTTCAAATTTTAGGTAGCTTTCTTTACAAAAAAGCTACCTATTGCAGCCGTTCGGAGGAAAGCGATTTCAAAAAATTTTGGTATATTTTCATCGATCATGACCCCCAGACCCCGAAACCACCCTCCGTTCAAAATTGATATATATATATATATATATATATATATATATATCTGACCTATGTCACACTGTAACTCCCGTAATTATGAACCGATTTCGATGTAATTCGGTGTGTACATAGTACATACGAATGTCTCGACCGAGTTCGTTGGCCAGCTTCATCCGCCGTTTTGTTTCAAAATGGCGGCCATTTAAAATTTTTAAAAAAATTTAAAACTTGAAATGTGGTACCGAAAAATTAAAAATGGAAAAATATTTTTTTCTTATGTATTTGACCTTTATACAAAGATTCCGGAGCAGTTTTTGTTTCGTCTATATCTTAAAAAATGGCTGAGTTATAGCATTTTGAATTTCTAGCGTGGCTGACATTTTGAAACGTCCTGAATTTTGTCACGCGATAAAAGGCGTATTTATGAACCGATTTGGATGTAATTCGGTGTGTACATAGTACATACCAATCTCTCGACCGAGTTCGTTGGCCAGTTTCATCCGCCATTTTGTTTCAAAATGGCGGCCATTTAAATTTTTTTTAAAAATTTAAAATTTGAAATGTGGTGCCAAAAAATTGAAAATGTTAAAATATTTTTTTCTTATGTATTTGACCTTTATACAAAGATTTCGGAGCAGTTTTCGTTTCGTCTATATCTTAAAAAATGGCTGAGTTATAGCATTTTGAATTTCTAGCGTGGCTGACATTTTCAAAACGTCCTGAATTTTGTCACGCGATAAAAGGCGTATTTATGAACCGATTTGGATGTAACTTCGTTTATACATAGTACACACCAATGTCTCGACCGGGTTCGTTGGCCAGCTTCAACCGCCATCTTGTTTAAAAATGGCGGCCATTTAAATTTTTAAGAAAAATTTAAATTTGAAATGTGGTACCAAAAATTGAAAATTGAAAAAATATTTTCTTCTTATGTGTTTGACCTTGATAAAAAGATTCGGGAGCAGTTTTTGTTTCGTCTATATCTTAAGAAATGGCTGAGTTATAGCATTTTGAATTTCTAGCGTGGCTGACATTTTGAAACGTCCTGATTTTTCTCACGTAATAACAGGCGTATTTATGAACCGACTTGGATGTACCTTGGTGTGTACATAGTACATACAAATATCTCGACCGAGTTCGTTGGCCAGCTTCATCTGCCATCTTGTTTCAAAATGGCGGCCATTTAAAAAAATAAAAAAATAAAAAAATTTAAATGAGATACCAAAAGATTGGAAAATGAAAAAGATTTTTTTTGTATGTGTTTGACCTTAACACAAAGATTCCGGAACAGTTTTTCTTTCGTCTGTATCTAAAAAAAAATGGCTGAGTAACAGCATTTTGAATTTCTCTTGTGGCTGACATTTTAAAACGACCTGATTTTTGTCACGCGATAACAGGCGTATTTATGAACCTATTTGGATGTAACTTGGTCTGTACATAGTACATACCAATGTCTCGACCGAGTTCGTTAGCCAGCTTCATTCGCCATCTTGTTTCAAAAGGGTTGCCATTTAAAAAAAATTAAATTTAAAATTCAAAATGAGGTATTAAAAAATTGGAAAATGAAAAAGATTTTTTTTATGTGTTTGGCCTTGATACAAAGATTCCGGAGCAGTTTTTGTTTCTGAAAATTTGTTCTTTTGTTGATATCTTAAAAAATGGTTGATTTATAGCACTTTGAATTTCTAGCATGGCTAACATTTTGAAACGATCTTGTATTTGTCACGCGATAACACACGTATTCGCCTATTTCGATGTAAGAAGGCATGTGGATAGTATACATCAACACCTCGACCAAGTTCGCTTGCCAGATTCATCAGCCATCTTGTTTGAAAATGGCGGCCATTAAATTAAAATATATATATATTTAAAGTGAGGTGCAAAAAAATTAGAAATTGAAAAAGGTTTCTTTCTTAAGTATTTGATCTTGATATAAGTATTCAGGAGCATTTTTTGTTTATTTTTACCTTAAAAAATGGCTCAGATATAGCAGTTTCAATTTCTATTGTGGGTGACATTTTGAAAAATCTGATTTTTTGCATGCGACAGCACTCCTATATATTAACCGATTCCGATGTGAGTGAGCATGTGCACAGCAATTACTAAGGTCTCGACCAAGTTCACTGCTTAGCCACATCCACCATGTTGTCTTAAAATGACAGGCACTTTAAGAAATTGCCGAATTTGGCAGCCAAATATAAGTTACTTTAAAGAAAAACAGCTTGGATAAAGCTGACTAATTTCGCGAAATTCTCATTCATTATATTGATAAAAATTAGTATTGAATCTCCTATATTCGGTTTCCACTACATTGAGCTTCGTGTGTTTGCATGATATCAGTTGGCTTTTTTTAAATAAGGATTATGAAAGCTACCTCTTCCTCCCGGCACTGGCCGGAAGGACTTTTTACATTACTAATATAAAACTAAAGAACAAGAGAAATGATTTTTATATCAATTCTCTAGTCGCTATAATAATAGCCTAAGTCATGTGACTGTCAAAATAGTTCCGGGTTGACCGCTTCATTTTTTATATGCCAAACAGCCAATTTGGTAATTTAATGTTAGCCGGGCGCAGGTGATAAATCGCCAAATATTGTTCCAATCGCCATCATATCATCAGTATTATAATAGTCCATCGCATGCGATTGTCATAAACAATTTTTCGCGAGGTAAATTAAAACAAAGCTTTGATGTTGAAATTAAATGTCATAATTTATAGTATGTTATTTATTACTTTTTTTTTTCTTTTCTTTTCATTCTTTTCTTTTTTCATTTTTTTTTTAAATAAATAAGAGAAAATTGAGAGTAATAAATTTTAATCATTTCATTTTTAAATTAAAGTTATGTATTTTAAATAAAATGAATGAAAGTATTGCATTTTAAATGAAATTAATGAAATAAGGTAAAATACGACGGGCACAATGTTTGGCGATTTATCACATGCACTCGGCTAACATAAAAATACCGAATTCATGATTTCCGTATCAGAATTTTCCGATTTGGCGAAGGACTGAGCATGTAAATTAAATTATGAATAAAAGTAACATGATACAATGCTTAGCATAGATTTAACCCCTTAATTCTCGCTCCCGTGATATTCATGGGGTGTGTCTTTTATTCAGATTTTTTGATTCCCACAAGTTTTATAAAATAGTGCAACAGGCTTTATTATGGTATCATTTTACCTGTCATTAAATAAGGTGAATATTTCTTTTTCAAAAGAGTGGTGCCAAAAAGCAATTTGAATTTTTTAACCGTTATTTAATACGACCGTTAAGGGGATAAAAGGAGACCAAACTGGTCGCCAAGGGCGGCTAGTACGGAAATAATAGGCCTCCATTTTAAATAGGGCGTCGTCACCCTGGCAACCTAGAATCATTTAACTATTGTGGGATATCCCTGAATTAATGACGTACAATAGGATTTAATAGACTGAAGAAAGTTTTTTAAATATCTTTTTAAGTTTTGATTCGATTTTCATAAAATTTGAAATGACTTGACAAAATTCTCCACCGATTCTATATATTAAATTTCAAACCTTTCGGTTGGGTAGTTTCTGCGCTGTTGTATGCGACTAGACGGACAGACAGATGGACGGACCAGGCGACGACTATAGGCACTACGTATTTTTATTATTAAAAACGCACCTAAAAAGACGAGCCACATCTCTACTAATTCTGTGGGATAATTATTATAAGAATTCAAATCATTCACTTAACTAGAAATCTGCACGGGCCTATTTTCATTTGCGGCACTCGGGCCGGGCCGGGTTCGGACCTTACTTTTTTCCGGAAGAATCGGGCCGGGCCGGGCCTAACTTATTTTTCTGTACAGAGCCGGGACTGGTTTCTTTTCTAGTCTTCACGGCCCAAAATTTTCAGTCCTAGTTTTGAACCAGCCCGTATGAAAATCATTGTCTCGGCGTGACCTGTCCGTTCAAAGGTCAGTAAAATTAAGCCTGGCTCAAAGATTTTTGCAAAATATGCATACATTTTTGAATCGCCATTATTCTACAATTAAACATTAGCATTTATTCTTTTTAAAGAATAGTAAATTTCTACGCTAATTAAAATATAGTAAAACGTGTGAAAAGGAACCTGCCTATGACGAAATCCTGTTTTAAACTGAAAAACGTGTTGATATCAGGTTGTAACGAAAGTTTTCCGCCAAAAAAAGTTCTTAATAAAGTTAGAAAAAAAAAAAAGCATGAAAGCAGTGCCTTTAGTGAGGGTAGTAATCACTACCCGAATCTATGATTTTCTGCCAAGGTTTTGGTAGTTTTTCAAAGCCTTCGGCCCAGAAACTTGGGGGCCGCGGGTCCAAAAACAGATCAACCTCATTTCGGGCGTCCTGTGCAGAATTAAAGATAGCACTAGCAAGATGTAGCTGCAAGTGTGAAAAAGGTAGTAGTCCGAAGAAGTGATGTCGGGGCTATATGGTGGGTGTGGCAAAAGATCCCATTTGAGTCCATACAGAGTCCAGCCGGTGAATGTAGACATATGTGATCTAGCATTATCTTGATGAAACATTATCTTCTTGCGCCGGAACTCATTTTGACATTTTACCTTGATAGCAGCGTCAACACGGACTAGCATCTTGCTGTACATCTTACTGTCCATGTTTTTACCTTTTTCCAGATACTCTTTGTGGATAATACCACGGCAATCCCACCAGATACAAAGCATTATCTTTTTGTTAGTCAAATTGCGATTTGCGACGGGCTCACCGGGCGTAGAGCAACCCCTTTTACGGCTTGTGTTGTTGAAGTGAATCCACTTTTCGTCACAAGTGACGAAACGGTCCAGAATTTTGTCCTTGCGTTGATATTCGAGCAGATTAGTGCAGGCCTGAACACGTCTGCACTTATCTGCTTGAGTCAGCTCATGCGGCACCCAGCGATTGAACTTGTACGTCAAGTTTATGCAATGCATAGCGCGGCTAATGGACATGGCACTAAAGTTTAATTGCTTAGCTAGCTCTTGAGTGGTTGAATACTGATATTCTTCCACAAGTTCTTGCAGGCGGGCCTCATCAACATCAGTAGACCGGCCAGAGCGCTCTGCTTCTTGAATGTCATAGTCCTTGTTTTTGAACTTTCGGTACCAAAACTTCACAGTGTCATATGATTCAACAAAAGTGCCTAAAGCTATACACGTGATTCGGTGACATTCTGTAGCTGACTTTTTGCAACTTAACTGGAAGTAAATGCTGATTCTAATCTGGTAGCGTGATAGTTCCATTTCAGACACCCTGTATTTAATGTTAACGATATTTTTTTTTACAAATTTCACAACACAGTTTTATAAAGCAAGTCTCTTTCTTTCAAATGCTAAAAATCGTTTGACAAAATATGAGCAAATAAGACAACGCGAACTGTTTGAAAAGACGATATTAGCTGTGGCGGGAAACTTTCGTTACAAACTGATATATGCAAAATTAATATACTAATACATAAGAAAAGAATATATAATACATTTACATTTGCTAAGAAGGGAACTTGTCTATAACGGATTTTTTTTTTCTTTTCAATGTAATTGAGTCTTAGAAGATTTTACTGTATAGCATTTTTCAGATTTTTAACAATTCAATACATGGAATATAGATTAACAATATTAATGATAACTGAAACATTTACACTGAAGAATAGCTATTCAGTAAAAAAATAAATATCGCAGCCTGCGGCACTTATATAAAAATAAAGTTTAGAAACATGAAAAAAAGTTAAGAAAAATATTTTTGGTCAGAACTCCTCGTAAGAGTCAAATTTTTAACCAAATCGACGTAAAAATCAATGTTTTGATGCAATTCACTCGGGCCGGGTCAGGCCGGGCTCGGGTCGAGATTTTAACTTTTTTCCGGGCCGGGCCGAACTTTTAGCTGTTATACCGGGCCGGGCTCGGGCCGAACTTTTAGCTGTTATACCGGGCCGGGCTCGGGCCGAACTTTTAACTTTTCTACCGTTCTGGGGCGGGCCGAATTTTTTTTCTATGAGTCGCGCCGGACCCGGGCCTGGAAATCTCGGCTCGTGCTGACCTTTACACTTAACCCCTTCGGGACCGGTGACTTTTATACAGATTTAATTCGGTTGACACCACTTTTTTTTTAAAAATTACTTTTACTGAAATAATCACAAAAATGCTCTAATTAAAGAAAGGAAATATGACTTTTATTTTTTACTGGTGGATAAAACAAATTCTGTATCCCCGTTTTGAATGTGCATATATGCACCCATAGTCCCGAATGGGATAAAATCATTGTATAAAAATGTGACTAGTACCTATCGGTTAGTAATAACGAAACTACTAATTAATGCTATACTTAAATCTTGCTTTGGAGTTTGTCTATATATTTAGAAACAGTAACAAGTTTTAAATTTTTCAATATTTATTTTGACATCATATATGTGCATTCTTCGATAAAGTTTACCTTTGGATACCAAATGAGAAGTCATTTGGTAAAGTAATTTAGTAATTATGCAGGTTTAAAGTATCGAACTTCCAATAGTCCAAGAGCCGACAGCACAAAAACCTAAGTTATCAAGCACAAGAAAAAAAACTTTATTTTATGGGAGAATAGATCCTAGGGGAATCTAATGATCCATGTCTGCCGGAAGTGAGGTGGTGCATAAGCCAAAAATTAATACCACCAGTGGTTGACTCGTAGGTTTATCATTGCCCTACAACTATCCTCCATGTTTTCATACCTTTGTTTATAGGACAAACTAAATGATAAACCTTACGAGTCAACCACTGGTGGTATTAATTTTTGACTTATGCACCACTTCCCTTCCGTCAAACATGGATCATTAGATTCCTTTACTTCTACTCTTCCATAAAATAAAGTTTTTTTTTTCATGTGCTTGATAACATGGGTTTTTGTGCTGTCGGCTCTTGGACTATAACGTTAGATTTGCAATCATTGCAAAACAGACTGCAATACGGAATATTTTAAAATTATAACGCAGAAACTACTTGCCGGAATGGACTGTAATTTTGGATTCACACATTTGAAGTTTCTAGAAATCGATTTCTGTTAAAAAAAAACCATAGGTTACAATTCATAGGTTTTTTTTCGAAATTTATTTTCGAGAAAAATATGAATTTATGATTTTTTTAAGGGGACAGTTTACCTTTTCAACAATTTTGTTTATTTTAAAAAGTATGGTTCATTTATTTAGTTAAAATTTCTCGACATAAGTCACTGTCTTTTTTAATGTCCGTATTATACTTATATTCATCTTATACCAATATTTCAGGCAGCAGCGCCAACTTCTGTAAAATATTGGGTGGGCTCAAAAAGTTTTGAGTAAGATAACACATACATTTTTCCTCTTGGTGAAACTGAGCGGTGAGAGATTCGGATGAGGAGCAAATGACTAAAGATTGTAATTCGAAGTCAAATTATGGTTTCTAAGTAAATTATAAAATTACTATTATTTAAAATTATATTCTTATAAGTTCTTTCACATAAACTCATTAATATTTATTATAAATAGTATAAAAATTGCAAACTATACAAAGTGAAAAAAGTTAAATGTCAATAAAATGATACATTTTACTCACCAACGTGCTTTATCGATTCAAAACATTAAAACAGATGACAAAATATACGGGAAATTTGTTTTTGAGAGCAATTTAACAATACATCGGCTGAATTAGCTTTCAGTGCTCCTATATGTCTAATTGATATCCTTACTAATTTTGAAACAAAATTATTTTGAGAAAGTCAATGAAACCAAATTTGTATTTCAGCGTTTAAATAAATGAAAAGCGAAATAAATCGATGAACGGAGAGATCGGATGGACGGAGAGATCAAAATATTGGGTGGGCTCACGCCCCACGGGTCCATATAAGTTGGCGCCACTGATTTCAGGCATTATTATCGCAGTCGAAGTTAATTAGTAAAAATTTGGTAAGATACTAAAACGGCCTTTTGGCGTCATGTTGGATTACTTCGCCAATTGCGCCAACCGGAAAAGGATATGGAACTCTTCATTAAGTTTGGGCTGTCGCACATCCTATGACATCAGTTGTCGTCAAAAAAACCACTTCACCACAGTGCGCGTTCTCATTCTATTGATTAATTTTAGAAGCGTTACAATTCAACAAATGCTTATAAACTAAGTTGATACTTGCTAAAAGTAATAGAAATACACTTACAAGGCAAATAAATATACCTTTATTTATTCAGATCGATATATTTCATCGCTCAGACGGCGCGACATCCTCAAGATCTATAATGATACAAATATTTTCTCAAAAAACTTTTTAAATTTAAAATGGCAAACAAAAATCAAGCGATCTCATGTGTAGTGAAATCAAGTACAATTATAAAAAATGGATATTTGTGAACGTGAATTAGTTTATACAGTTTGTTTCTTATTCTGCAGAGTATCTCTTTCCAAATTTTAGGTAACTTCATGGAGGCTGAATCATTGTATATATTCTCACAGCATAAAATGAACTCTATTGATTCTCGGATGATGGACGGCAAATAAAATCTTGATGCATAAATTATTCTACTATTTTTAAAATCAATTCTGTAAGGGTTAAAGGCTGTAAGGGTTCTACGTTATATAGTCTGGCCAAAGCGGTAGTTTTGTTGTTGTTGTTGTTGTTGTTGTTGTATTCGATGTCTGCTATTGTGTTCTTTGATCCTAGTTTTAAGCTTTCTGTTTGTCATTCCTACATAAAATTGCACTGTTCCATCTTCTTTGGAGAAAAGTATTTCATCCCCTGATGGTTGATTTGGTTCTATTGGATTTATTTTCTTACAGACTATGTTTTTTAACACTATTTCTACCACGATTTTGTGTATACCTATTTCTACCAAAAGGTGTCTTTTGACACCTTTGCGTTGGAATATGCAAATAATTGCCGAAACTGTTGGGCTTTCAAATTATTAGTTAAATATGGATAAATTGAGCAATTTATTTATTGATACATTGTTGCGTACTTATTAGAGATTGTATGTAAAATCAGGTTGTAACGCTTAATTCATCAATCTACAATATATAAATAAATTTACATTACTGTAATCAAACATTTTTTTTACGTCAACAGGAACAGTAATTAAAAAAAATTCTTTTTCATTTTTTATTTTTATTAGAAAAATAATTAAATATTTTAATATCTTAAAAGCCCCGTGTATAAAAATTCAATCTTTGTAACAATAATAGTAATAATAATAAAAAACAGTAATCATAAAAAAACAGCAATGTAATAAAATTCTTTCCTCATTCAATACCACAGTTTTTGCATGAATGAAAACAAAATTCATGTGTATTGAACTCACTACCAGAATTGGAGAAGAAAACGCGTTATTCAATTTTTTAGAGCTAGTCACTGCATTGATCTGTACTACAATGCAACATGGCGAAAAACAAGCGAATATCAAAGTTATGCATCAACCCCTGTATTTTCCGTTGCAACTGAAATCGGGATTATCTGATCTGTAATTGATATGATGCTGTAAAATGCTGTTGGTATTTATATGTAAAATGGTTTAAAATTAGAAATTATGAAATCCTTAGGAAATTATAAATTATAAAATCGTTAAAGTGTCAAAAGGCACTTCATGGTAGAAATAGGTATATCCTATGCACATTTCTAGATCAAGATGAGCTTGAGAAAAGTGACATCGCTACATTAATTTAACAACTATTGTATGTAAAGTAAAAAAAAAAAAATTATGGAGAAACGATTAAACTTACAGAATAAATTTTAAGCTAAAATCTGAAAGGTGTCTTTTGACACCTCTTGGTAGAAATAGTGTTAATTTTACGGAAGGTTTTACAATAATGGAGATATCGTATTTATTGAGTTCATATTTCAATCTTTCGAAGAAACAAGGAAAATGTTGTAAGGTGGATAACTTTAAGTGATTTTCATATATAATTTTATAGATGCTTATAATTAAATTTCTGAACCATATAGCTTTGACTTACTTCATTCAGATATCTTGATATATGTGTGGTTTAGTAACAAACATATGTTTTTACAGATACCTGGCAAAATATTTGGACCTGCGATACACAGGAAGTCGCATGACAATTCTTTTGGATCACAAAATCTCGTCTGGATCTGGATCTTCCCCCAAAATTGAGTTGAAGCCTCTTGTATTGGATACTTATTCCACTAGCTGCGCAGCATGTATGGTTGGACAGATAGGTTTTGGTAAGAAGATTTTTAAAACTTTTCTTTGCAAAAATAATGTGAAAGGAAAGTAAACTGTGTTAATAATGTTCGTATTAAAAAATCGTGTTCATAATGTTCTCATTCAAAAATAGTGTCTATTTAAAGTATTAAAAAATTGTGTCTAAATTTGTACAGATTGAAATCAAATATTGAATTAACTTATTGCACTATTATTTAGTATATGGATGGCCCAAAGTGTAGATTAAACCTTTTGGCGTTCAAAAGTACTTATAGCAAGATTAAAATATTAGTCCAGAGAAAATGTACATTTTACCTTGAAAAAGGTCGGATAAAAGATCTTTTTTCTAAATTGTTTATAATGATGCCAACATGGAAAAACCAAGTTTTCTAACAAAATTTCTTAAGGCTAAATTTTCTGTAGCCGAAAAACAACAAAATTTTGGGACATTTTTTGATTTTTTGGAAATATCTCGAGACTCGTTGCCGGAGCATATTATTTGTCAATTACAATATTAAAGAGGATACAATTCTCTACTACTTTCATATTTACAACTTTTTTATACACTCAATAGCAAGCGCAGTACGCTATTTCAAAAATGGGACAATTTTTTCAATTTTCTTAAAAACTGTGAAAAACGTAGTTTTGCCGCGATTATTCAAACGTTCCCCGCAGATTTAATTGTGTATGTCGACTTCTAAAAATTGCTAGTAGTAAATTATCTATTATTTGCACACTCATGTCTTTATTTTCATCTCAACAGACATTTTATATGCAATAAATTTATATAATTTTAAAAGCAGGGCAGAGTGTAGATGAATGAGACAATTTTCATATTTAGACAGTAACTTTAAGTGTATACAATTTTAACTTCAAAGCATTGTTTAAAAGAATTTTTCAATCTATAGTAACTTATTGGCACGATAGTTTCAATTAAAAAAGATTTCTTGCTTAATTTTAATAAATTTTATAATTTTTATAATTTTTATAATGCATACATATTTTTCCAGGTATCAATGGAATAGGTTGTTCATTTTCAAAATCTGTCCATGTTTTGGAATAACAAAATCAAATTTTTAGAAATAATCGGGAAGTTTTAATTGTTTGTAAATAATTACCTTACCTCATAAACATTAATATAGAAGCATCAGGAGAGACCAAATTACTAATTTAACATTTTAAAACTAATTTTTAAATTTTAATGCACTTGGTATAATGACATAAGTGAGCACGGTAATGACAAATTAAGCAAAATATTTTTATTTTTCCCCCAGGCATAAATGGCAGCCATTTTATCTTCTGGCCCATACAATGATTTTCTATTTCTCATATAATGAAAGCAGATTAAGAAATAAAAGTTCATTTAATTATCAATTAAAATTGGGTACGGTAATGACTTACAAAAGAATACTCACCAAAACATTCAAAGTCTTTGCTTGTTTTATTGAAACTATTAAAATTATTTACTGTGTTCACCAAACCTCATAACAAGTTGACTTTTAAGGAGTACTTTTACCTTGATAAAAAGGCATGTGCTGTCCTCTAAAAAAATCCGGAGGAACTTTTTGTCAGAAGCATGGCAATGACACTCTTTCTTGGGACATGGTTTAAAAAAAATATTAAGAATTATAGATAAGTTTAATTAATGAAAATAAATATATTTTTTTTAATTAGCAGCCTCTTAATAAATAAAAATGTATAAAAAAATTATAACCATCTGTTTTAAATAGAACTTTGTCAAATCTTTACCTAATAAATTGCTTGTTGGGACAACCTACGGTAATGATATTTTGACTACAAAAGAATATATTTCTTATTTTTAAATTTTTTATAAATAATAATATATCTGTAAATTATCATTAAAAAACATGATAGTTAAAATCCAATAATTAAATTTATGATATTTAACTATTTTTCTGTGCAAATGTGGAAGGACGGTAAAACATGAGACATTTTTTGAAAATCACCCAGGTATGAAAATTTGCGAGAAACATATTTTATTCCCCACTACAATCGTATACTTTATTTACTAATTATTCATAACATATGTTTTAATGTTTTACTGTTTTAAAGATAGCAAACATTGAATTGTAGTTCCATATAAAAAAAGGGGGGGGGGATTCAAAAAATAAATATATTTTATGAAAGAAATACTATTACCTTATACCTACCTTAATATACAAGGTGTTTCTAAACTCACGGTACATACGCTAGGGGGTGATAGAACACATCAAGACGAGTAATAGTGAATAGGAAACCAAGGGTCCCAAACGTCTTCCGAAGGAGATAGGCGCCTTTAAAGTTTAGGCACCAAAATTTCAAATGATTATAAAAAACGGAAAAATTGGTCGATTCGTTTGCGGTTTTCACTAAAACTATTCTTTATGTCAGTATTTTCTTGAAAATAAATTTTAAAGATACAGTTCAAAAAATGCCGATAGAGGGTGCTTTAGACTTTGGAGTAACCAACAACTATTTTTTACCGTTATTTTTTGTATCTCATTACATGCTTTCAAAAGCTTAGACTTAAACTTAAATTTTGAGCTCAAAATCTGAATCGTTGGGAGTGGTTAAGTAGCGCAAACTGAACTGTTTTCAGTAGTTAAAATTTCAAATGATTATAAAAAAACGGAAAAACTGGTCGATTCGTTTGCGGTTTTCACTAAAACTATTCTTTATGTCTGTATTTTCTTGAAAATCAATTTTAAAGATACAGTTTAAAAAATGCCGATAGAGGGTGCTTTAGACTTTGGAGTAATCAACAACTATTTTTTACCGTTATTTTTTGTATCATATTACATGCTTTCAAAAGCTTAGACTTAAACTTAAATTTTGAGCTCAAAATTTGAATCGTTGGGAGTGGTTAAGTAGCACAAACTGGACTGTGTTCAGTTGTTATAATTTCTAATGATTATAAAAAACGGAAAAATTGGTCGATTCGTTTGCGGTTTTCACTAAAACTATTCTTTATGTCAGTATTTTCTTGAAAATAAATTTTAAAGATAAATTTTAAAAAATACCGATAGAGGGCGCTTTAGACTTTGGACTAACGAACAACTATTTTTAACCGTTATTTTTTGTATCTCATTACATGCTTTCAAAAGCTTAGACTTAAATTTTGAGCTCAAAATCTGAATCGGTGGGAGTGGTTAAGTAGCGCAAACTGAACTGTGTTCATGAGTTGAAATTTGAACCCCCCTCCTGAACACAGTTCGGTTTGCGCTACTTAACCACTCCCAGCGATTCAGATTTTGAGCTCAAAATTTAAGTCTAAGCTTTTGAAAGCATGTAATGAGATACAAAAAGTAACGGTAAAAAATAGTTGTTCGTTACTCCAAAGTCTAAAGCGCCCTCTATCGGTATTTTTTAAACTTTATCTTTAAAATTTATTTTCAAAACAATACTGACATAAAGAATAGTTTTAGTGAAAACCGCAAACGAATCGACCAATTTTTCCGTTTTTTATAATCATTAGAAATTATAACAACTGAACACAGTCCAGTTTGTGCTACTTAACCACTCCCAACGATTCAAATTTTGAGCTCAAAATTTAAGTTTAAGTCTAAGCTTTTGAAAGCATGTAATATGATACAAAAAATAACGGTAAAAAATAGTTGTTGGTTACTCCAAAGTCTAAAGCACCCTCTATCGGCATTTTTTAAACTGTATCTTTAAAATTGATTTTCAAGAAAATACAGACATAAAGAATAGTTTTAGTGAAAACCGCAAACGAATCGACCAGTTTTTCCGTTTTTTATAATCATTTGAAATTTTGGTGCCTAAACTTTAAAGGCGCCTATCTCCTTCGGAAGACGTTTGGGACCCTTGGTTTCCTATTCACTATTACTCGTCTTGACGTGTTCTATCACCCCTTAGAGTATGTACCATGAGTTTAGAAACACCCTGTATACCTTATAAAATAGCTTCTATAAAAATGACACCAGATTACTTCACTAACTAATGTTATGCATTTATATCTTGTAAAATTTATACATTCTGTTAATAAAATATTTGAGATACTAGTTTTATAAAAAAATAGTTAAAATATTAGTTTTAAAATACATTGTCAATTTTTCCCCCCTTATATCAATAAATATAACAAGAGATTATATCCTATTAGCATGCAAAAATATGTAAAACTTTAAGATTATCTATTAATTGCTTTAAAGCTCAAACAGAATACTTTAAATTTCGGAACGGGTTCCAAACAGTTTTCCAAAAATGAAAGTGTCCGAATATATTAAAAAAAAAAAGCAACCAAACTCGAGAAAGTACAAAAGCACAACATTGATATTGATCTCAGGTATCCCATGAAAAAAATTTATTTAAAAGTAACAAAATGCGAGCGAGATATTTGTCAAGAACGCTCCCGTAGGTTTAATGTTACCTTGCGAATGTCTTCGTGTGACTAATTTAGCCCTATAATTTATATAACTGTGACTTTAAACGCCTCAATGCTACAACTACCGTAAAATCTTTGAAAATGAAATCTGTATATACGGAATCCGGTCTTTAAAGAAAAAATTATATATTTTCAAGAGAAAGAATATGGACAATTATACTGCTAAGATGGAAACCTGTTCAAAGCGGCATATATTTCGGTTCCTTTCGGTACGGTTTTCAAGGTTTTAATGAATCAATATTTGGCAAAGCTGATTACGTAGTTCAGCATTACGTATTTAATGCTTACACACTTAAAATTTTCAAAATCCGGCTATTAGAGATTTATTAAAATTCCCGTGGTAAATTTTCTTTTTAAAAGAGGGGGGAGGGGGGTGGAGGGGCGCCAAAATCCATGTTTGGCACGGTTGCAAAAAAGATTAGTTTAGCCCTGAAACATATAATTTACCGATACTAATATATGAAAGTTGACATACACGATTAAATCCGTGGGAAACATTTGAATAATCGGGGCAGAACTGCGTTTTTCACGGTTTTTAAGAAAATTGAAAAAATTGTCCTATTTTTGAATTGGCGTCCTGCGCTTGCTATTGAATGTATAAAAAAGTTGTAAGTATGAAAGTTGTAGAGAATTTTATCCTGTTTAATATTGTAATTGACAAATAGCATGCTACGGCAACGAGTTTCGAGATATTTAAAAAAAAACCAAAAAAAGTCCCAAAATTTTCTTGTTTTTTGGCAACAGAAAATTCAGCCTTAAGAAATTTTGTTAGAAAACTTGGTTTTTCCATGTTGGCATCATTATAAACAATTCAGAAAAAAAAAATCTTTTACCCGACCTTTTGCAACGTAACCCCCTTCTTTTGGTACATTTCCCCTGGACTATATCAATCTGTTGTTAATTAATCTACTGGTAAATTGCTCATGTGCAGATATTGTAAATTCTTTTGACACAGAGAATATTTATTGTATACAACTGAATTTAACTTGTCATCGTTGAACTCGGAAAATAATTGTAATTTTTTTTTTCGATTGGTACCCTAAAATTGTTTGCAACTTTCCAGAACTACTGATTATGCTGTTCCTTGGCGAACTATTGGCAGCCTGGCTTCGGCCACAGTTTGTAAATTAATTTTAACTTGAATTTTTAAGTTTTTTTTCATGTTTTGTAAAAGATTTTTATTATGTTTTGTAAAAGATTAATTATTTAGTATACGGTTAATTAATGCTTGTATTGTTGCAATATTTTAATTTCTTAAAAGTAAAATTTTAATCCCTCGTAAGCCTTCCCTTTTTTGGCTGGGCTGGGTTTCTGCCTGCGAGCGCTTGCGTGTCGAGGAGACCCCCGGGTGGAGCGTAAATAAGTCCAAGCTGGATCTCTGATCAGGCGATATTGCTTCACTCAGGCTGTCAAAGAGTTTACAGTTTAACTTACGATAAAATTATACAGGGTGTCGCTGAAGTCATGGCCCAAACTGTAAGGAGAGATAAAGTACACATAAAGAAGCAATTTTGGTACAGCAATATGGGGTTGAAAATGAAAAATGTTGCAGAAAAACAAGAAATGTGGAGGAAATGAAAAAAAGAGTTTCATTGGCATAACAATTACTGTCAGTGCTCAAATCGGCGCCACCAACAACACCGATACGTTCCTGGCAGCGGCTAGCAAGTGATTGCCTACTCTTTCGAAAATTCCATATGTTTCTCGAGCAGCGGTCGAAAGTCTTGCAATGAGGTCCTCATCAGAGTCAATTAGTGTCTTCTAGATCAGACACGTGGAATCTTCAAAATGGTACGCCAGTCACTTCTGACGCTGCCAGGCCTGTATCGATGTTGGTGGTGGCCCATTTGAGCACTTGTTGCAATTGTTATGGCAATAAAACGCTTCCCCCCCCTCCCCTCCACATTTCTTGTTTTTCGCCAACATTTTTCATTTTCGACCCCACATTGCTACACCAAAATTGATTCTTTATGTGTACTTTACCTCCCCTTACAATTTGTCCCATGAAATTAGGAACACCCTGTATACATACACTATAGATACATTTAAGGCGGTTCTCAAAAACATATTTTTTTCTCGCTCAACTATGAAAAAATTTCTGACACGTTTTCTGACTCACTTTTTAACATTAAAAGCACGATACTTGCAGGCATGACTAATGAAGTGATTTGAAATCGAATGAATTACAACATTAACATTTAAAGCTGCTAGTCACTCAGCTTTCGAATTCCCCTGACTAATGATCAATTCCACCTTAACACTTGATGATCGATTATTGCTTTCTAAAGTGTGTAGAAAATTTTCTAATAAAGCTAGAAGACATTTTTATAATTTAAAATATTTCTTATTAAGGACTTAATTACCCAAATACCAGCAGATTATTTCAATGTCTATTTTAGTCTCAAAAATTGCATTTCAAAATTCTGAACTGATGTAACATAAAATAGACAAACATATTTTCTGCCTTCATTGAAGTGTAAAAATTATCAAAACTATCCAGTTAAAAAAAGTGATTTTATGTTCTTATTAACAATAAGTAATGACAAATTATAATAATAACTTTCTAAATTAGTTTCTTAACAATAAAAAAGAGAAAATGGCAGTTACACATGTAACTAACGTAACTTTTGTTGTGTAACTGACGTAACAATGACTTTACAAAGACAATAATGGTACTTAATTTAGCTTATGAACAGTAATTTACAATGCCTTCTTATTAGGTTTTTTTTTATAGAACATAAAAATATCAACTTTTCCAATCATACCCTTAAATTAACTATATTATTAATTTCATTTCCCCCCTCCAAGTGAGACTTTTCTGTGGAATTTTCCACAGGAATCTTCAATGATTGAGGTTTATGAAATATTTAAGAATTTTTTACGGTCGTGTATTTTAATTTTCAACATAAAATTTATTTAAATGCACATGGAAATTATAAATTAAAAAAATCTACTTTATTATTATTATTATTTTTTTAACCTGGGGGAGTTTCGATTTAAAAAAATATTTTTTTAACCCTTTGAAGGGCGATGGGATACATTATATCCCACCTAATTTTAATCAAGATTTGCACGGGAAAATTTTAATCAATATTTAATTTTATAACGTTGGTGGAAAAAAGTTGAAAAACTACTTTTCCTTATTTTGAAAAAAAAAAAAAAAAAAAAAAAAAAAAAAAAATTCCGGTGAGAATTCAACATTACTGAAACACAGTTGCTTGCCCCTGAAAGGGTTAACCTTTCGCTCACGGGTTAGAACTGGCGACTATTTTTATATTAACTCGTACCACAATTTACAAAAAAAAAAAAAAACAAAACAAAAAAAAAAAGTGGTAGATTGTTTATCTAATTATCCTGGTATAGTTGTATGGCAGAGATTATATTTCAAAAAGTGGTGCGAGTAGATTAAAGAAATAGCCTCTGGGATGACATATATCCCCGTAATCAAAGGGTTAATAGGGAGGGTTTTATTTTTCTTCATTCCCCTCGTATAAGTTGTGAAAGAAATTTAGACTCAAACACTTTTAATAATTTATTTTCAGACCAGCACCCGTCACTCTAGTTTTTGTTATTATTATTATTACTATTATTATTATTATTTATTATTATTATTATTTATTTTTATCTTATTTATTTATTTATTTTTACACTGTAGTATACCTATTGCTTTATCTTCATATCTTTATTAAAACCTTAACGTGATCTAACTATGCTATCAATAATTATTATTCACATCTTCTTAGAACCATCAACAGTTGAGAGGGATGAAATCATTGTAGGCGTAGATCAATTTCTCCAAGAAAGGAAAGAAAATGAAACTAAATTGTATGGAGTTAATGGAAAAGTATGGATCATTCATTTATTTATTACATGTATTAGGTAAAAGAGTAACATTACCATCAAACTTGACATTATGTGTTCTCATGTGTTCTTTTTTTTTTTTTTTTTTTTCAGGCCGTGGTATACTTTAACTATGAAAATGATGACGGAAGAAGTAATGGAAGAGGTAACAAAATACAAGGAAGATTGGAAAAAGCTTTGAGAGATTTTCATTTACGTCATCAAGGTATTAATAATAATTCTAGACTGTAATTGTTGAATGAATACAAATTAAAGTTTATTCGAAGAATTTATTATCATGCCCTCAAATACATTAAGTAATTTTTGGACAATTGGTCATAAATAAGGGAAGTGTTTGTTTTCTGTATTTTTTTAAGGGGGTATATACTTTTTTTATTTTTCCGTGAACAATAAACGCTTCAGATTAAGATTCTTAAATTAAATTTTTATAAAGGTGTTTATTGTATTATTTCAGTTATTTTATAACGCAGTTTGTATGTTTCATTAAACTGCATTTTATGCTCGATCAAAATGACTTTAAACTTTATAATTCGTAAATAGTTGCAAAAAACACTCTAGATGGCAGCACCAAAGAATCAATAAGCCAAATATAAATTAATCAGAGGTGTTGGAAATATGGAAAACCAGATGAAACCGAAACCTGTCTACATCAGAACCGAATCCCATTTTAAATGGGAAAATATCAATCAGGAGGGTCCAGACGAATAAAATACCACACAAAACTATCTGCTGGCAACTCTGCTGCTGTCTAAAATAGAATTGTACTTCAATGTCTTAGCGATTCCATTTACTTATAATTAATTACAAGGGACCGCAGATTACTCTGTTTTATACTTACATTCAGCGACCTCTAGAATTCGTTCTATCTATGCATAAGATATCTAATAGATATTAAAATAGTTTTCTGTGTCATATAAAAGAGTTACGGAGGTGTTAATTTAATAAATTATATTAAAGCTACAAAACTGTGGAGGGGTTGTACGAGGGTTGCCAGGCGTCCGAATTTACGCAGGGCGTCTCGATTTTTTTGTTAGATTAAAATGTCTTACGCGGGACAATTAATTATACGCCTTTTTCATGCAAATAGCAAATCTTACATACGCGTATATGTAGCATGAAATTTCTTTCGGAGCACCTATAGAGTGCGACAGTAGTGCGAAGAATGAGACCATTTGGTAATGCTATTGCAAAAAGATCAAAAGATTTATAAGCGTAAAAATGTAATCAATATTAAAATACGTATAAAGAAAATATAAAATGTATTAAAATTGCTTCTAAGTGCATATATATAATATAAAATTATTTAACATTAAAGTACCTTAAAAATACATTAAAAATCAAGCTAAAATCCCAAAACGTTTTCGGTCAAATTTACACGGCCATCGTCAATGGTTATTTAAATGTTGTTATTTCTCTTTGCAGTTATTCGTCAAAGAGCGACTATTGTAATTTAAGGGTGGTATGAAAGATAAGTTTAGAGGAAAAGGTATTCAAATTTTTAACAAAACAAATTTTCATCTACTGTGTAGCAATCGAACACACGCAATGTTTCGCAGTATTTCCCACAAGTATTGCATCCACCAGGGGCGGATCCAGAGAATCGTTTTTTTGGGGGGGGGGGGGGGGCGATTCCGTGTGACATATAATCAATGTAGTCATAATTTCTGTTGCTCAAATCCTTCCTTGCAGTTAATTATTAAATGAATATGAAATTAATACGATTTAAAAATATTACAGACTCTCGATTATCCGACATCCGATTAACCGAAACACTCGGTAATCGAACACTCTTATTTTATAATCCCGCCCTCTCCTCAAAATATCGTTTATTGTTACTTATTAGGTCGTAAAATTAAAAACGTTATAACAGAATTTATTTATTAAATGTCTTTTTTTTTTCTGTTTACTCTTGTACTATGGTAATTATTTATTTTATTTTTTGTTCTTTTAGTTATAGTGAACAGCGTTAATAACACAAGCCTGCGATGATTGTCTTTTTAACTTTTGATAATTGATTTTGATGTAAGACTTTTTAAAAATTTGCGATTTGTGGAAAATCCTGACGTGATGGCATGGTAAAAAATGAAGGTCATTTTTGGATTCAGCACTAAAAAATACATAAGAACCAATTACCGAAAGCTGAAAAACATAACCACCACATCTATTTTTTAATATCAGATTTCTGAAAGAGGATAATCTCTAAAAAAGGATCCCCTTCAGAAATCTGGAGGGCTCTTAACAACATTGAAAGTCAAAATGTGTCATCTAAGTGGTGTGTACACCTCTTCACTGGCGCGGATCCAAGGAAGGGCGGGAGATCGTCCCGATCGCATCCCCCCCCCCCCAATCTTGGATCAAAAAATATAAATCCACCGATTATCGCGAATTTCGACAAATGGTCACCGAAAAAAATCAATTTCGTCAATCGTTCGCAGGTCAAAAAGTCGCGCAAAAACGCGAATTTCGTCAAAGAATCGCGCAAAAAAACGCGAATTTCGTCAAAGGATTGCGCAAAAAACGCGAATTTCGTAAAAGGATCGAGCAAAAAACGGGAATTTCGTCAAAGGATTGCGCAAAAACATGAATTTCGTCAAAGAAACGCAGAAAAAAAACGCTAATTTCGCCAAACAATTGCGGAAAAAACGCTACTTTCGCGAAAGAATCGCACAAAAATGCGAATTTTGTCAACAGATCTCAGAAAAATGCGAATTTCGTCAAAGAATCGCGAAAAAAATACGCGAATTTCGTCAAAGGGCCGCGGAAAAAATGCACAATTAGCACCAGGAGGAGATTCCCCTAGGCGCGCCTCCACGGGGGGGGGGGGGGGGGGATCGATCGGGGCGGTCGCCCCCCCCCCCAAGATATAAATCCAATGCTTTTAACGGCAGTTTTCGAAGAACAGACAGACAAGCAAACGAAAACCAAACACTTTTCGGGTGTCAATGGTAAACCTCACTGACGTTTCGGTAATTAGTGAACAAAATAAGATTATGTCCTGTCAAAAAGCATATGGCGCCATAATTTTTGACACTAATGGTTGAGGAGGGGACGATGCCACTTCGTGTACCTTTTGCTGAATCTCTACAACAGAAATTGACAATGTTATGCTGGTCCCTTTAAAGCGTTGAAACTTTTTCGTTCTTTCAAATAAGCTGCAATTCTAATATCTGTATAACGATATTTTGATAAGAATGGGATTCATACCAATTTTTAAAAGAAAGAAAGAAACAAGAAAAAGAAAGGCCCTTTGAAAAATTCAAGCATCTTAACGTTTTCTGAAGAAAATAATGTGAAAAAATTGTACTGTTATTGCCACCCACATTGGTAAATTTCAAGGGTATTTCATGAATGAGAAAAAAGGGTTATGTCCTAATCCTAGTCAGTTAAAAGCAAAATGCGTATGGTGTGTTGATTTCTTAAAAATCAATTTGGTAAATTTGTTCTTCCCTTCTTTGTCCCGATCGCACCCCTCCCCCCCCTCCCAGTAGATGCGCGCCTAGGGGAATCTCCTCCCGGTGCTAATTGTACGTTTTTTTCGCGGCCCTTAAACGAAATTCGGGTTTTCAGCGATTCTTTGGCAAAATTCGCGTTTCTTCGCGATTCTTTGAAGAAATTCGCATTTTTTCAGAGATCTGTTGACGAAATTAGCGTTTTTTGCGCGATTTTTTCGAGAAATTAGCGTTTTTTACGCAATTTTTGACGAAATTCGCGTTTTTCGCGATCTTTTGACGAAATTGGCGTTTTTTGCGCGATCCTTTGACGAAATTCGCGTTCCTTTTGCGATCCTTTGACCTGCGAACGATTGACGAAATTGATATTTTTCGACGACCATTTGTCGAAATTCGCGACAATCGGTCGATTTATATTTTTAGGGGGGGGGGGGGGGGGCGATCGCTCCGATCGCCCTCCCCGTGGATCCGCGCCTGGCATCCACAAGTATTTGGTTGCCTTTTGGTAAACGCTTGTGGGGAAAATCGAGAAGCTGATTAGCTATAATTCATCGTAAAGTTGTATGACGTCAGAAATGCTTGTCCATTTTATCCAGATTCCATGGATATTATATGACAATGCATCGTTACATACTACATCTTTATTGGAAATTATTTAAAGGGATTCTCTTATAATGGCTTCCTGCTAATTATTTGTATGAACGATAATTTTGGATTTATTGAAATCTACATTTATAGATTGAATTGAGCTAACATTGCTAACGCTGTATGGGGTGTAAATCTGAGGTCTGGTTCATGTTATTTTATTCTGTCTCGAAATTTTATCATTGTCATGACCATATAAAGAAAACTTTTATTTTCTTTTTTGAATATATATATAGCCCTGATATATAGCCCTTAATATATAGCCCTGATCTAATGATATATTGGACTGGATCAATTTTTGTATTTAACTATTTGTATTTTGTATTATGCAATCAATATTTCAAGACAATTCGAGAAAAAAATATTAAAAAAAATACATATTATTTTATTTTAAGTTATACTAAGTATACTGACTTCTAATTTCTACGTCGAATCAGTACTTTCTAAAGTGAATTTAAGCGCTATTCAAATTTATTATTTATTTAGGAATACGACTCTTGTGCTGAATTTTGCAAGAAGTAAAATCTTTACAAGGTGTAAAGAAATGTCAAATAAAGATGAAAAATGTGAAGGCAAAATTATGAATTTTTAATTTTTTTTTAAAGTAAAGAGTTATACTAACTTTAAAATGGAATAATCGATGGAAGAATTGTTGCAGAAAACTTAAAAACGAAACAAATTTTTATGATATATTTAATTTTAGAATTAAAAATTCAAATATTAGCAAATAGCATAGTATTTATATAGCTATGTGTCCCATTTTTCTACAACTGAATTTTCTGCTAATGCCATACCAGTATAATAATTATTAGATTCACCGGTTTTAATAAATGGTGTTTCATATACTTCTGAATAATTTTCAAAATTAATTGGGCCAATTTTAGTGAGTTTATTAATTACATCTTTTAACTTCAGAGAGGGGAGATTTCGCTTTTAAAAAGATAGTATAGCGTTTAAGACAATTTTAATTTTTCAAAAAACTTTGAAAATATTGAAGAGCACAAAATTTGTTTTTCTTTTGTGAATTAAATTTGTTTTCAGACTTATTATTGACAATATTCAGGATTAATTTATTAAAATATTTAACATCAAAACCATTATTAAAAGTAATTCTGCGAATATTATCTAGTTTACTACTTAAATCCTTTTCAGCACATACTATAAACGTTTGTCTTAATAAAAATCTATAGACTGGAATTTTATACGTAAACAAAGAATTGGTAGTATTTGGTATAGTAGATTGGTTTGCCATGCGTTTTCTGAAAACAGATCTGTCGATAGACTAAATTATTTAAGATCATATCAAGAAGAAGACAACCAAATAAATTTAGTTGAAAGCAACATAATTTTCCATTTCAGTCTACACTACCCATCCATTATAAGAGAAATCATTTTAATTTTAACATGTGAAAATTCAACATGTAACGATGCAACATCATTTAACTTAAATTTAAGCAAAATTATTGGTTGAGTTACCATGGTTACGAGTATGGATAAAAGTATCAAAGTAAAAATAAATTAAGATGAGGAATCTGACAAAGAAGGTGAAAAACCTGAGTGATGGCGTTTGAAATCATTGTTTTATAGAGCGTGCATCAATAGAATAATTTTATTTGTCTTGAAAAAAGCTTCGGTGAAGATGAAACATATAGAGAGTCTATTTATATATAAAACATTTTTACTGCTTTACTTACTGTTTTATTTCACACCTTTTAGCAATTAACGAAGTATATTACCTCGAGGTTCCTGATTTGTTATATAGTTGCAACCTTCTTATGGAATTAAATAGAGAGACTATGGTTCATAAAATAATATTTACTAGTATATAAAATTCATAGAAAAGCGTTGAAATTCTTTTAAATATGTGTAAGTTTAATTCTTTTTTAAACTATATATTTGTTGTCAATTATTTTTTATAGAACTATCCTTTGAATATACCTTTTTTTCCCTTTTTAGATGTTGTCTTCTATGCTGTTGGCTTAGATTCGGAGTTGTTGAAAAAGTATGCGAAAAATGATCCATCACTGGTTTTCTTGGGCACTGATGGGACACAAGAAGATGTTGCAAAAAAACTTTTCCAAAAAATATCCTTTGGTGAGTTTTTATTAGCCGATTATTATGATATAATGCCAAGAAAGGTAATATATTTAACATTTTACATAGTCAAAATTCAAATATCAACTGTCATGTCATCCAATACCTTTCCAGTTTCTTTTGTTTTACAGGCCTTGAATGAAAGACAAAAAAATAATAAAAATAAAATAAAATAAATAATAATAATTGTAATTTAATAGATTACAACGCTCCCATTTGGAATTTATTTCGTCCATCAAATTCCGTCGCATCCTCTTCAACAACAAAACAGAAAGATCAAACTTCAGACGACCAAAACCTTCATCGATAAACTCTCCCAGTCCCGTTTCGAGAAGAAAAACAGTTTACAAATCGAAAGCAGTTCCACCGAATCATCCACAGATTGCGACAAATTATCTACGTTGAGCTCAATTTTTCCCGGTTAGAATCGACCGATTGTAAAACGCCGTGGCTAGTGGATTGGAGCCCCTCGAGACATGGCCTTTTACTATCAATCGATTAAGCATTACATTGTTTACTTTTTCACGTTCGTCTTTTATTCTGTAATCAATTTTCATGGGCTACATAATCAGTTGAAGACCTCGATTTTCATGGGCTACATAATCAGTTGAAGACCTCGATTTTCAAGGCCTACATAATGAGTTGAAGACCTCGATTTTTTCTTTGCAAGACGATTTTCATTTCGTCGTCGCTCTTTGGCTTTGGATTTTTCCATATCTGATAATTTGCGCCTACCGATTTTGTAACTTTTTCAATTTTAACGATTTTATGCCTTTCTATTACCTATTCAAATAAAAATTCTTCTAAAAGTAAAGAACATCGTTGAATTTAGTTAAAAAAAAAAAAAAATAAAATGCGAGCATCATTTGGCTCCATCCTGGACCGAAAACAACAACCATTTCCAAATGGTTAAAAAAAGAAAAGAAAAGAATAGACGTTGTAATTTTTTAACGTCATATTTGTTTCAGTTTTAATTGCATTTTATTTCAAGTATCTGAAATTAAAGTTATGAGTAAGTTATAAAATTCTTCTACCAATATGATTCATGCCTGAAGACATTTAAAATTCCAAGGATAGCCTCAATAATTAGCAACTTCAATATTTAAACTGAACACAACTTTAAAGTTTATTCAACGACTAATTTAAAAAATGGCATAAAATATGAGGACGTGAGTTTTAAAACTCGCCTTATCCAAAATTTAAAAAATCGAGTTATCTCTATCAATCTATTCTATTGGTGAAGCTGAATCGAAAAAACACTAGTTTTATCATGCATTTCTGGGTTTGTAATATCTTGGTTTACAATGAAAACCATTGGATGCAGTGAGAGGTTTTAACGATTTCCCAAAATTTGAATTTTTGGATAAGGCGAGTTTTGAAACTCGCATCATCGTATCAATTTCTTGAAATCCTTAAATTCACCTTACTATAACAAGTTTAAAAATTTTGCAAATCGAAAATACCATTTAAATTACTCAAAGGTGTTTTTTATTATTCACAATAAAATACATTTTAAACCTAGTACTTTCAAATATATTTATGCTCATCATCAGGGTTAAAAACGATAAAAGCCACAGCTTGAGTCCTTTATACCAGATGGGCTGATCCAAACTTCAAAGTGAAAAAGGGGGTGAGGCTATGTTGTCGGACTGTTCCAAAGTTCTACAGAAGTGGGGTGTGCTCTGATTATTCTCAGTATACTATACCAAATTTTTGGAATGATGTATGATGAAATATCGTTACAAGTATAATTAGCACGAGGTAGAATTTCTATTTACTCCAAAATTACTAATTTTTGGTAATTTGATAATTTTTTTTATTATTTTGGCTTCTTTAAAATTAATTGTAATTTCTTGCTCAGTTAAAAAGCTCTTTAAATTTCCATATAGCATAACAAAGAACATATTGCAGATGTCAAGCTTAACCAGCGTCGAACAGCTATTTTTAAACTAAATCAGGGGCAAGAAATTATGATTAATTTTAAAGAAGCTAAAATAATAAAGAAATTATCAAATTATCAAAAATTAGTAATTATGGAGTCAATAGAAATTCTACGTTGTGCTAATTATACTTTTAACGATACGTTATCGCACATCATTCCAAAAATTTGGTATAGTATACCGAGAATAACCTGAGCACCCCCCACTTCTGTAGAACTTTGGAACAGTCCGACAGCATAGTCTCACCCCCCTTTTCACTTTGAAGTTTAGATCAGCTCGTCTGGTATAAAGGACCCAACCTCTGGCTTTTATCGTTTTTAACCCTGATGATGAGCATAAATATGCTTGAAAGTACTAGGTTTCAAATGCAATTTATTGTGAATAATAAAAAACACCTTTGAAAAAACACCTTACAAAATACAAATAGTATTTTGTATATAGAAAATTTTTTAACTTATTCAACGACGTCTACACTTTTGTAATTATCAACATTTCACAGTCATTTCCCTAGGCTTTCTCCTACAGTTTATAGTCCAGGCAATAGGGAAATTTACCTAGCAAAATTAATGGTAGTTCTGGAAAAAAGCTTACTATAAGTTTTTTGGGTCGCTGAATCCGAATATTTAACTTCCCACCAAAATTTCCCCCGGCAACCCCCCCCCCCCAATTTTGGTAAAATGACCCTCAAAAAAGGTTTTTATTAAAAAAATCAATTTTTTTATTGTTTTAGGGGAAAAGTATCTAGAAATTCAAAAAGTAGACAAAATTTGCAAGAAAGTAGATATATGACATTATGACTTAGGATGAAGGGGAAGGGGGGATCTGCCTCGGAACATGCGCGCGGTGCTGCGTGGACTAAGTTGCGCAATTCCACTTAACCACTCACACGTTTACATTCGCCCTCCCATCTCCCCTCCGAACTTTCCTTATAAGGTTTACTTTAAGTTTTTTGAGTCGCTGAATCCGAATTTTTACTTACCTCTAAAATTTCCCCCCTGAAAACCCCCCAAAATAGTTGTTATTAACTTAAGTTTCTTATTGTTTTAGGGGAAAAGCATTACGAAATTCATAAACTAGACAAAATTTGCAACAAATAGGATACATGACATTATGACGTAGGATAAACGAGGAGAGAGGGGGCTGCCTCGGAACATTCCCCGCACGCTTTTCTCAAAAACCAAATTTTTTCAAAAAATCAATTTTTTGGGGGGTTGCCGGGTGAAATTTTGGTGGGAAGTTACAAATTCGGATTTAGCGACCCAAAAAACATAAAGTGAGTCGAAATCCAGAACTAGTATTAATTTTTCAAGGTAAAATCCCATATTGCCTGGACTTCATAACTTAGTGCACGTAGCGCCGCAGTGCATGTTCAGAGGCAGACCCCCCCACCCCCCCTCCCTGTTCATCCTACGTAATAATGTCATATATCCTATTTGTTGCAAATTTTGTCTAGTTTCTGAATTTCGTAATGCTTTTCCCCTAAAACATTAAGAAATTTAAGTTAAAAACAACTATTTGGGGAGGTATTCGGGGGAAAATTTATGGGGGAAGTTAAAAATTCGGATTCAGCGACCCAAAAACTTAAAGTAAACCTTATAGAGAAAGTTCGGAGGGGAGATGGGAGGGTGAATGTAAACGTGTGAGTGGTTAAGTGGAATTGCGCAACTTAGTTCACACAGCACAGCGCGCATGTTCTAAGGCAGATCCCCCCTTCCCCTTCATTCTAAGTCATAATGTCATATATCTACTTTCTTGCAAATTTTGTCTACTTTTTGAATTTCTAGATACTTTTCCCCTAAAACAATAAAAAAATTGATTTTTTTAATATAAACCTTTTTTGAGGGTCATTTTACCAAAATTGGGGGGGGGGGGGTTGCCGGGGGAAATTTTGGTGGGAAGTTAAAAATTCGGATTCAGCGACCCAAAAAACTTATAGTAAGCCTTTTTCCAGAACTACCATGAATTTTGCTAGGTAGAGTCCCTATACGGTCTGTATTGCCTGACTATTAATTATTTACAGAAAAGGCCCTTTAATACTTTTCTTTTTTATGTACTGGTTACCAAACTTCAGATGGGGAGAAGGGAGTAAAATGATGAGCTTAAGCTTAAGGGGGCTAGTCACTCAGCTTCGGAATTCTCCTCCGTAATGTTAAGTCTATGGACTTTTGATGCATTCGTATATTTAAAATATCTTCTCGGGAAATTCCTATTTTTAACATCTTTTTTCTGTGTACTCTTCTTAAAGGGTGTCTCTTTTTTTCTTAGTTTTCAAAATATTTTTTAAATCTATGCTGAATTTAATATGTTATGTGTTAAAAGCGAGCGAACTGTGAGTAAGATTTTAACACTTCCTATAAAATTAAGTATGATATACTTTAGAAACATTTTGAGAACTAAGAAAAAAAGAGACATCTTTTAGGAAGTGTACACAAAAAATAGAAGTTAAAAATATTAATTTCCCGAGGAGATATTTTAAATATCTGAATGCATCCAATGCCCATAGACGTTACATTAGTGAGGGGAAATCGGAAGCTGAGTGACCAGCCCCTTTAAAAGATTTTTCCTGAATTCAATAAGTGAATTTAAAAGCTGTAATTAATATGGGACGCTTTTCATAACGCGTCTCTTTAACAGAGTATTTGAAAGAGAGATTAAAAAAAAAGTACAACAGTCCATTTATCTAAAAAAAAACTCATCCCCAAAGAAAAATCTAACAAACAAAGAGTTTTGCTGAAAATCATTAAATTTATTAAAATTCTTAAGGTGTCCATGTAACAGAAAAAAAAAAAAAAATTACACGATACGATGACTATTTTAAAAAGTGTAAAATGGCATCCTTAACATCATTCCGGAAATTCACTGAAATTGATTCATTTTTACCATGTTTAGTTAAAAGCCATGAAGTAAAACAACAGCAACAAAAAAACCACGAAAGCAATCAGACAGACATACACATAATGTTTAGCTACTAATAATATTGAAACGGGACCATATACAGAAAGAGATCTTTCAAGGGAAAAAGATGAAGATTAGATCCTTTGTTCAAATCTAAGTCTATGCGTCGACACACATAGAAAAAAAAAAAAAGGAAAAGAAGATACAAATGGAACTGCATAACCTCCTTTGTTGAAAGTTGGTTAAAAAAAAACAAATAGTACGTTTTGGGAGTTATGATGAATGTTATGTTTATATTTCATATCAACTGTTATATTTTAACAAGAAAACTACTCTAAGCATACAACTATATCTTTTTTTTGTGCAGTTGTAATGCAATGTTCACACTATATTAATCACCAGATATCAGTGTAGTGAAAAATGCATAATCTCCATTACATAAGTTCTTTGAACATGTGACAGTAAAAGTCGATTATCATAACTCGATGCTCTTTTACTACTTCTTTTATAAGTCTTTTCCTGTACTCCTCTTCAGGGATATGTAGAAAGGGGTTTTTAATGTATACTGTTTTACTTTCTAGCCAATAAAATTCTCCTTTACAAAGAGTATTTCTGCAACATATACAGGGTGTTCCAAAACTAGACAGATAAATTAAGAGGGGTGATAGATGGCATCAGGAGAATGAAAAAATACCACAGGACAGGGGGTCGCAAACCACGCATTTAATAAAAAATACAGGGTGTTCTGCCCTAATTCAATTTGTGTTGATGGCAATAACTTTCAGAAAACTGAACTATATTATAATAAAACTTTTAATAGCCATTCTTGCCTTTGTTGTAATTGTGATAATATCGAAGAACGTGGCAGAAGTTTCCATTATGCGCGCCAGCAGTATGCACATGACGCTCCGCATTTTGGACTGCGATTGCCAGTTCATTCAGCATCACCGATTGCTTGAGCACCTTGTTTTTCCAAAACGTTTCGTTATGTTATCACATTTCACACAAAATAAGGTACATATCGTTGCATTTTCATCGTAATGTTTTGATTTTTCTCAAAATTATTCCCGTCAACGCAAGTTCAGTTACTTTGAAACACCCTGTATTGGTGACTAAATACGTGGTTTGCGAACCCGTGTTCTATGGTAATTTTTCATCCTCTTGATGCCTTCTATCACTCCTCTTAAGGGGACACATATCCTTTAAAATCTTCAAAAAATAGATTTTTTGTTTTTTAATTCATTTGACAGCTAATGTTTTTCTGAACAATTTGCCACAAATCGCATTAAATTATTCGTAAAATTGCGCTCGTTATAGTAAAAAATGTAAATTAGCCTTCGTCTGTTTCAAGCGAAACATTTATGTTTCTATTTTAAAAATCAAAAAACTCTAGAAATTTTTTGTTTATTCATTAGTTTTAGTTCATTTTATTTTTGTAATATTCTTAAACTTATATTAAAAGTTTCAAAGTTCTAGAGGGTATGGATTTTTTAAAATCATACGCGCAAGCTATATATATTATCCTTAATTAAAAAAAAATCATACATTAAGGAATAATTATTATTAATTAATTATACGTTGTTTAATGCAAATCATATATTATATTGCATGGACAAAATAATATATTATTAATTAAAAAAAAAAAAAAATGTTGTGGTTGGTGCAAAAATGAGTGCATGAGGCCGCATTAAATATTTACCTCCGAAATCAAAATTTTTCATCTGTTTAAAGGGTATATGTCCCCTTAATTTGTCGGTCGAATTTTGGAACATCCTGTATAAAGCAACAAAATAATTAATATAAAACTCGAAATATATTTCAGCTCCGGCTCTCCTGCAGTATTCTGAATGTGAAGATGAAAGAGCTGACAAAGTAATTTCTTATGAAAGCTTGGTGTCTCCTCATGCTATTCAACATTATCAAATGCCAGCTGAATACTTTTACAAAAGTCTGAAACTCGCATTCAAAGTAAGTTTTTGTCATTTTTAATACAGCAGAACCTCGATTATCCGAAGTAATTGGGACCGACCCTCTTTCGGAAAATCGAAATTTTCGAATAATCGAGAATGCTTCACTTCTTAAGAAATATATGCAATATTTCTTATTGTGGTAACAAGTGCTTCATAAAAATAAAGCAATAACAAAATAGAAACAAGAATAAATTACCTGAATTTTAATTTTGAAACTAAGTACCTTTTACATATATCACAAGGTTTTGAAAGAATGGTTTGCTTGTCGCAGTTTCAATTGCCTTTGCTTTGAAGCTCTGACACGGTGTTTTTTAATGTTATTAGTTCACGAGTATCTCAATTTTTCTGCTGCTCCAGCCATGCCAAACCTTTTGCAAAACATTCAAAAACTTCAGAATTGCCAATTTCTTCGTTTTCTTCATTCCACTCCGCAGCTTACGGGAGCTCAAGTTAATTGCAAAGGAACTCTAAAAAAGGGGATAAAAATATTTATATGTACTCGTAGTTCGGAAAGGACCGCTTGCACACAAAGAATATGATAGTTAAAAAAAAAAAAGCTTTCAAGATGGATTTGCACACAAGGAATGTGATAGTGAAAATAAAAGCTTTAAAAATGTATTTCGGTTAACCGAGAGTTTCGGTTAAAAGAGTTTCGGATAAAACAGGTTCTACTGTATAACTTGTGTTGCATAAAAAAGAACATATGCAATATTTATGCCAAATTTCTTAACAGAATTTCCCTTTAAACAGTTTACCCAAGGTTCTATTTACCTGAAATGTTTCTGTGAAAATTTTATAGAATTTCAATAATGATACTTCGTAGTGAATATTTAAGGAAAAATAAAATAATAATAAAAAAAACAGCTATAAACGTAATATCAATTGCGAGCATACTATTACGTTATCAGTGGAATACATAATGTTATAGTATAATACATATTATACATTTAACGCAATAAAAAAATTAAAAAGCTTTAGTATTCAAACGGAATTTATTCTAAAAGTTTACGAATATGACTTTTAATTTATATTATGCTAAATTTCTCTTTAATTAGTTCTTTTAATTGGTCACATTTTCATTCGGCATTATGTTTTCTATAGTTCATTGTTAGCTATTTTTTTTTTAATTCAAACGCGCAGTTTAAAAAAGGGGGCAAATGAAATATTGATTGAGGTGACAAACTTTTTTAAATGGTATGCATTCAGGGTTTAATTTTCGCCGGAGCTCATTTTAGTGAATACTTAAATATTAGTCGGAATTCATCCGAGTTCAGCAGAATAGCGCTTTTTTTGTATCATGAACGTTGCCCATTTTAAGGTTCGGCTCTGCACATTTACGAAGTCACTTTCATTTGTAAGTAGATACAATTGCCATGTATTGTTATTCTGATAGAAAGCAATCAAGCAGTGTTACTTCATTTTCTAAAATAGCATCGAATCTTTCCGATAACGGTGTCAAATGTTTAATTTAATTTGATTTTCAGGGACTCACCCCAAAAGATTGTTAAGCGGAAGGAATCGATTATATTTTAAGGTATGCACCTTTTATAGGAAATTGAAAAATTTTGTCCCGTTCTTCAGCATATAAATATTTATTTCTGTAAATTTCATTCATTTTTTCATAAAAATGCATAGCTGGCGAACTATTCCTTTTTTGCGTTAACACTATTCCGAATCATAATTCTTACCATATTTAATCCCAGCATTCTGCAATTAATTAACATTAAAGTTAGGCAAAGATCTCTATTCGGAAGGAGTGATAACTAAAAAGTGGAATAGTTAACAGCTAAGTATGTACTGATAGGTATATTTAAAAGTTTTATTTTTCTAAAGAAAAAAATTACTTTAAATTTTGCAAATAATGTGTGAAATATAAGTATGCAGATTGGAGTGACGGGGGGAGGGGGCACGCTACGCGTATAGTACTGCTGAATATTAAGGCTCCGGTGCTTTTTTTGTTATAAATTAAGCCCTGATAATGTTTACCTTTAAATTATGAATAGATTTATCATTGCCTTTCATTTCTTACAACGCATGTTTCTTCTTTTTTTTTTACATTTAGTTTGAGTCACAGTATGGCAATATCAGAGTTTGCCACAACCGAGCTACAGTAAAACCAGAAAATGAAATAAGAAATTGCAGAAATACCACTGGCAATAGTAAGTTTTTAAAAATAATTTCTTGTCGTAAATGTGTATTCGATTTTAGTTATACATTTTTATTCTCAATATGTCATATAGATAACTACTGGTATTGAGATAAATTGTAATTTTATTAGAATGACCTAATTAGATAAGTAATTTTCAATTACAAATAAAAATAAATGAAGTGCGATTTTATTATCTTTGAAGAGATTGCTTTTATCTGTTGTTATTAAATTTTTTTTTTTTAATTTGTAACGTTATATTTAATTAAAGCTAGTATCTCCTTTTAATTTTTTGTCAGAGGTTATCGTTAAATCTACGTTCGCAGCAATATCGCCCAGACTAATCTCTTGAAGGGATGTCCTAGTATAGATAGTTAATGTACAATAAATATTGATATTGTTACATTTCCTTTAATTGTCAGAAATATGACACATTTCGCAGTGCGTATAGTTTTACCACAATTTTTAAATAGACATTTTCGCCTTTTTTAATTGCGGTTATTTAAATTTTGAAATTCTACGTTTAAATGAGGTGGTTACGAAAATTGAGACTGAAATATTAAGTCGAAAATTTTTAATCTGTAAAATTTTTAATCTGGAAATACTGGTGGAAATTACAAGTAATATCTTGCATATTCTGAGAATGTCCACTTTTTCGAAAGAAGTATTACCGTAAGATGGGGTACTTTGTAACTGGTGGGGTAACTTTGTCACACCTGGTCTCTGGTATAGTTTGCATATTTCATGTTAGAGCTTCGGGAAATGGTCGTTAGGTGATGTGTCACATCGTACTAGGAGATGGCAATGCTTTTTTGCTTTTCTACAACACCGGACAGAGCAGGATATTCGAAACAGTGGTGTAGTCGTAAAAAATACAGAGGGTATACGCCCTAAGCAGAGCGTATACCCTAGAGTGTATATACTATAGCTTTCTTGAGAAACAGAGGGTATACGGTGTTCCTTTAAAAAATCCAGAAGGTATACGGCGTATACCCCCGTATACCCTCCACTACATCCCTGATTCGAAATATTAAAACTAGACCGGGTGTCAAAAAGTGACCCTACCTGTCACACCGTAAACCTATCTTACGGCACTTTAGAATATTCAAGCGTAGTTGAAGGAAAATTTGTTATATATAGTATAGTCGATAAATTTTCTATTCTTAAGTTTTCAAACTACGCTTTAGTCAAATACTAGATGAAATTTTGATCTTACAGTTTAATCCGATTACTTATAAAATCATTTTTACAACAAATAAATAAATAAGTTAAATAAATAAATACAACTATTATTATTATTTCTTTTTACATGAGCTAAATCTCTTTTGTCCAGATTGAATTGAATAATAGTGACAAAAGAAACATTCACAAAAAATAAAAACAAATCAAACCTTCAGAAAATAAAGAGATCGTGAAGAACACATAATACTCGGAGATTCTGTATCGATTTCAGCGTCTTGTGACTGCTTAAGACATTCCTTTAGTCATGTGCGATGTCTTTTACGCCCTCACTCATTGACCTGTTATTAGAAAATCTATTGTTGCTGATCTATTCGAGAGGATCCTATTTCGCCGTCACTTCTAAAAACCGATGTTATCTATTGTTTTTCGACTGTTATTAGATTGATATTAGAATAATTGCGGATTTTATCTTTTTAAATTTGACATCAAATTTTCTTTATGTCTTAATTTTACGAAATAGGGATTTCGGAGCAGTTAAAATGGCGTTACTTGTTTCAATTTATCTTTTGGTGTTCATTCTTTCATATTTGTTTTTTAAATTTAAATATGCAAAACAAACTTCAAGAACTTTTGTCGTATCAATTTAGATTATGATTTACAATAGCAGAAACTGATCGACATACTAAATTTATTTTGGACAAGAACTTATGATTGGCCGTTCAATTTATTTCCAAAAAATTCACAAAAATAAATATTTTACGAAAATTTTGATTTTTCTACACGTTTACAATCCATTCATGAGCATATGAATAGAACTTGCTAACCTTCTTTATTGATGTTAAAATATCTCTCAAATGTGGAAGCTTATGAACATGCTTTTGTTTTACACAAAACTTGTAGCGTATTTTCTAGCTACTCTCTTATGAAGGTAGCCTTGGGTCCAGGGGATTTTTGAGTTTTGTGAGTGAGAGAGTCTTCCTGATTCTAACAATTTGTGTGTGAACAAGCCATCTATTCTGTCGTCTTTTTAACTTTCGGAAAATGCGTCTGAATCTCCCAGAATCTGTTTTTCGCGTTTATGCCTAGTAATAATATATAATTGGTTTCTGTGATCATCTAGGTAGTATAAATAGCCTGGTAGGAAACTGATCCAGCGGATTTTGTCCCACCCTGTCTGAGAGGGAACTGAGACTAGATTCGAGCTTCTCCAAGCATTCCACGTAATTCCAGTAGGTCGATCTTTAGAATAATGTCTCTGACTGTGAGTTTGCCTACGTGATAAGGAGTTGCAGATTTGGTATTTCAAAATATTTTGAAATCCACTGGATTCCCTTCTGTAGTGCCATTCTAGTATTTAAAAAGATATTTTTATGATGAGATTTACAGAGTTTCTAATGGTATTTTATGGTGATGTTTAAAGAATTTCTAAAGACAAATTTATAGCGATCTGAAATGATATTTACTTGACAAACAATCAGCATATTCAATTCATTTCGAGTTAGTGTTAGCTTTTAGGAAATTTCTTGGAATTAGTATTCTTCTTCTCATTATTTTAGAGTTCAGTTTTATAATTTGAACATCCTTCATTTAACTGCCCTGCTCCATTGCCAAAGTCCTTTACTATTAATTTTAAATAAATTGTTTTTATTGTTGATTTCTGTGTTATGACTACTTTCCTTGCTGTCAGGCCCGAAGTATAGCGCCTAGAATATACAGTGTGGAAATCGGCTATCCCTGTAATACTTAAACAAATCTGAAATTGCTCGTCAAACGTGGCAAATGAGGCGCGTTCGTACTATAACTAGTTTTATAATTATTTTTTGTACCCCATATTGTACTGAATGTATATATATTTTAACTTCATAAGTGCAAATTCTATAACATCATTAAAATGCACTTGCAATAATTTTTTCCCATTCCCCGTAATGTAACGGAAAACTTTTGACTGTCCCTGTAATTAAACTATACATCCGATTTTCATAAAATTTAAATGGCTCGACAAAATTTTGCAACAATTATATATTTAAATTTTCAGACCATTCGGAAGGCTGTAACATCATTAAAACGCACTTGCAATATTTTTTTTTCCTCATTGGCCGTAATGTAACGGAAAACTTTTGACTGTCCCTGTAATTAAACTATATATCCGATTTTCCTAAAATTTCAAATGGCTCAACAAAATTTTGAAACAATTATATATTTAAAATTTCAGACCATTCGGAAGGCTGTAACATCATTAAAATGCATTTGCAATAATTTTTCCCATTGGCCGTAATGCAAAGAAAAACTTTTGACTGTCCCTGTAATTAAACTATGCATCCGATTTTCATAAAATTTGAAATGGCTCGACAAATTTTTGCAACAATCATTCATTAAAAATTTCAGACCATTCGGTTGGGTAGTTTTTGCTCTGTTATATGCGGACAGACAGACAGACGGACGGACGGACTGAACGACGACTATAGGTGCTACGTATTTATATAATTACGAACGCACCTAAAAAGCGCTAAAATATTGTATCCCTTAAATGGGCAATGATACTGCTGCAATATGCAAATCGCAGCAACATCTGCAGGATATTTTCTACAACTGCAAGAAATTGCTGGTCTATACAATGCAATATAGTAAAACCTCTAAATAATGGACATTTTGGGAGCGCAGAAACTGACCACTATTCGGAGGTGTCCGCTATTGGGGAAACCTCAGAGATTCAAAAATTGCTAAGAAAAGCTTAATGCTTCATTAATTGACTTTTATATGTTCTATAACCTCCATTATATGATTAATCAGAAATTAAAATTGTTTTTTAAGCAATAAAACTAAAATAAAATTGTACATAACTTTATTCACTGTTAATTATATTCTTACCAACAAAAATCTGTTACATAAGTTTGCTTTTTCTTGCGATTACTTGTAATTTGTTTTTCAAAGTGAAGTTTTAACTCTCTCAGTAGTTTTAATCCTTCTGAATCATCTTTGGGTATAATAATAATAAAAAAATACTAGTCAACGTATTATCTGCCCTGAAGTTTCACGTCAATTGTAAACGAAGTTATCTTACGCGCATTTAAAATGAAAGAGAAAATGATGTATGTAGGAATTCTGCGGATCAAGTAATTTGCGCTTCTATACATTAATCAGCAGAAAATCCTAAATCTTTCAAGAAGCGACGTTTTCTTTCTTGGACGTGGCATGGGAGGGGGATTTTTCCCAACCCACCCACTACATCTGTGGTTACAAAATTTGTGACATTAATAAATTCATAAATATCAATAATTCATAAATTTAGAGACTTTTTACTTTTTCCCCCATTTTTTTCTCTTTAAAAAATAATTTTTCATCCTTTATCGCCAAAATTACTGTCCGCTATTCGGAATGTCCGTTATTTAGAGGTTAACCATACAAAAAATTAAATTTTGGGAGTGGGGATTGGAAAACTGTCCGTTAAATAGAGGTGTCTGCTATTCGGGAGTGTCCGTTATGGAGGTTTTACTGTACTAGTAATACGAAAATCCCGCAGATGTCGCTTCGATCGACACTTGGGATTTTAGCAGTATCGTCGCATATTTAAGGGATACAAATTTTTAGCACTGTTTGGCTAGCATATTTCCACACTAGGTATTCTAGGCGCTATAACCCGAAGGGTTCCGCCACAAACTGACTACTTTCTATTGTTTTTAATTCGAAACAAAACTCGTGAAAATAAATCTTGCAATCACTGTAACTAAAATTCGATGCAACTAAACTTTTTTTTTTTTTTTTTTTTTTTTTTTTTTTTAATCTATTATCTTTTAAAGGAATGATGCATATTTGGAAAGTCAATCCTAAAGATCAAATTTAAATTACTTTAGTTATTTATTTCTAGTTACTTCAAGTACTTCTAGTACTTCAAGTTATTTTTTTTTTCTTTGTAAAAAAAAAAAAAAAATATCTGTCTTCAGGCAAGATAAAAATTTAAGACGACAAAGACATAAAATTATAATTCATATAATATGCATGTAGGTGGAGAATTTTCAACACTTTTGTATGCTTGTACTGATCTTATTATTTTATTTATTTTAGCTTTTGCCGAATTCAAGATTTCTAATCCCTGCAAAGGTAAGAAAATATTATATGAAGTATATCCTTTGTACAAGGGTGGATATCGCAAAATGTGAGATTTTGAAAAAAAAAATTTGAAAATTTAAATCGTTTCAAAGCTTCTGATTTTTTTTAAAATGTTGGTTGAACAGCTGGATAAAGGAATTTATATGTAAAATTATTAAAGTTTGAAGAGCTTAAGTTCATTTTTATGTAATTATAATAATGTGTCATTTTCTTGGCACATGTATGCCAAGATAATGACAATTTCATTCTAAAACATTTTTCACATTCTTGTTTTTTTTTTAAATTTAGATCTAACATTTTAATTTTGTTTAAAGGAACATGTTTCCTCTATAGTACCTCAAATTCAGTGTTATGTAGAGTTTTATTTGTAATTTATAGAAGCCAGGAAAAGACATAACAAAACTCTACTCAATTTTTACAAAGCTTTTAAACACATTATTTTCAAAGAAATATCTAAAAGATCTTGCTGGTAGCAATGATTTTTCTACTTCTGACTTGAACTATGACAAGAACAAGAAGAATTACTCTACAGCGCCATCTTTATACCTCATAAAGAACTAAAATGAGCAGGCCAGGACAATGACATTTATTTTCAGTGACAATCATATTTTAATTATGGAAAATTATTTGTAAAATACAGAACTTGTTACCTTCTACATATATGTGTTATATAAGGTATAATTTTTAATTAGAAATTAAAAAAAACTAGAAAAAGATATTTGTACATGATAGCAGAAAGCCTTTTACTTTGCACACATCACAGTGTGACATGCCAGGAAAATCACAATCTGAAATTTTAAGTCTTTTAATTGCTTTATTTTTGTGTTATTATGAATATAATATCTCTTGAAAACACTTCTAAGAATAATTTTCATTAGAATGTAAAAAAGAAAATTGCATTATATAACATTAAATAGAAATTTTACTGTGCGGACTGCAATTTCCGTATTTTGTGATATTGACCCACAACTGTATGTAATGTACTGGATTTTAAGATAATGGACGTTGTTTGTTATTTTAATCATAAACTGCATTCCAAAATCATGAAAGATATCAAAATTCCTTAAAGTACGCAAACAGCAAAAGAATTGTGTATGTACAAGACTAAGCCGCTCAAGTGGATGTATAATTTATCAATGCAAAAACCCTTGACGGGTTAAAAGTTTCTGACGCAGCACTTTATCTTATGCTCTAAGAATTTTAAATATGGAACTTAAAAATACTTATATCAAATTTTGAGTGACGTTATGCTATTTCTTAAAAAATATATTTGTATTTATTTCACCATTTTATTTTTGTTTTATTTATAATCGCATGTGCAAAAGTTATTTTCAACATGAAAAGCTGCATAAAATTTTATTCGCTGTTGCTTTATCATTTACATCTCTCATAAATTCAAAATATGTGTTTTAAAAGATATGATATAAAATTTAAGTGACGCCTTGATGTGACTTTAAAAGGTTTGTTTTAAAATTCAATTTAAATTATTTTTGACTTGGTTAAAATATTTTTTTTACATCTACACAATACTTTTAATTTTCCAATTCACTGTTAAATATATCACTTTCATTGAATCTATACTATGCATTGAAATGTATTTATTTCAATAAATTGATTTATCTTTTGTGTCACGCTATTCAAAATTGTGAGTAAGATTTATGTAAATGGTTTCTTTGCGTCATTGTGTCCAAACTACATGAAATGTATGAAAAAGGATAGTTTGACGCAAATAAACCATTTACATAAATCTTACTCACTATTTTGCCTATATGGTTTATTTGCGTCAAACTATCCTTTTTCATACATTTCATGTAGTTTGGACACAATGACGCAAAGAAACCATTATTAGAATTTTTCCCCTTTTGAATGAGCCTTAAAAATAACCACACTCTTTAGCTCACTGTCCGTGCTATACAGGCCCTTCTGCCCCCAAAAGCCCTCAACTCCAAAGAAACATTGGACCCTGAGAAGTCAATAGCGAACAATGCTTTGTTTCCAGTGGCTGTGTGAACTTTCGTAAATTTTTCAATTTGCATTTTAAAATTTACTACTGATAGTTGATTTTCTTTTTAAATTTGTTAAGCTGTGAAACAGAACTTTACATATATTTACTTTTATTATTTAAAAAACGTTCTATATATTTTTTTAAAAGAGATGTTAAATTCGCAAGCACGGCGAGTTTTTACACACAGTTTCTATTAACCGAGATTTCCGATTCCGATTTACTAACAGTCCCAATTAGCTCGGATAATCGAGGCTGCTCTGTATAATTAAAAAATCAATGGCGATCTTACTGTAAACGGGTTTTTCTTTTACTGAGGGATTTCAAAACCGAATCAGCTGATGTTAGTTGCTGTTTCCCTGCTTGATTAAATAAGATTAGTTAAACATTTGAAAATTACCAAATATAAAAGGAACTAAGTCAACAGAGTCTTTGCTTTATGGTATTTTTTAACAACGCTATAAGAAAATGATTTTAAATAAGAGATTTTAAATGTAACGTTTTAAATCTGACATAATTTTCACCAAACTTTCCTTTCTCTTTGTAACATTCAACTGAAAATATTTTTGTTATTAGAAAGATAATATTATTATTTGCGCTACCTTAAAATTAGCAACTATAGTTAAAAATATCATCTCGAAATTTGAAATAAATCTCTCATATAAATATATTTTTTAATTTACACTGTTTTGCAATATGTTTTGCAATGTGTTTTGTAAACTGTTTTGGCCACTTTGGCCAATATGACGTAATTTCCTCCATTTACGACTTTTAACACATATCAATGAATTTATTATTTAAAAATTTTCTTTTTCTTTTAATATTCACGTGTAAATATAATTTTTATGACGTAATTTTCAATGTTTTCCTTCTTTTAATGCGTAATCATTTAATTCTAATTTGAAAATAATTGATTATTTTATAATTTTCTTTCATTTTAAGTAAGCATGTGTAAAAACAATTTTTATGACGTAATGTTTAATATTTTCCTGCTTTTAACACGTTATCATTTAATTCTAATTTAAAAGGATTTTTTCTGTTTATAATAGTCACGTGTGAATAAATTTTTAATTTAAAGGATATATTATTCTTTGCGCTGTTTTAACATTTGGCAACAATTTGAAATAACCTTTTCTAAAATATGCAAAAAATATCTCTGGAAAAATTGAAATAAACCGTCAAAAAATTAGGCAAGTTAAGAATAATAAATGCACTCTGCAAACTTCGAGTTTCTATTGAATGATTAAATTGAATGAAAATGATTAAATTCCCATGTATATTTTTTTTCCTATGAGACTTTTTTAATGAGACAATTTTATCCAGATTTAACATTAAATATCTCTTAAAATAATTCTTCGATTTAAAAACTGTCTGCTTCAACGTTTTTATCAAACATTTCTCTATAATACTACGCAATTGCGTCAAAAGATGGCGACACCAGAATTCTGATATGCTTATTATGTAAATTGTAAATATTGCAAAGTTAAATAAAAAGAATTGTCTCGGGGTTATCAAACTTCATTGATATTTATAAATAAAACATTTCAACTAAATTATTTATTATAAAAGAATTATTACATCACAATAGCTTTTATGCAAGGAAAATAATAATAATAATAATAATAATATTATGGATGTCAGTGATTATATATTGATTGACCGTCATAATAATAAAAAATGATATTATAAAAAGAAGAGCTGAAATGAATTATTTTTTTACGTTTCTGATCGTGTGATTTATATTCAAATAATAATTATTAATCTATATTTTTTGTAAAGTGATTGAAATTAAATATATTTATAAAATCTATGGTAATATTTTTATTGTTGAAAAATTGCCAAGAAATAATCATCATCAAATTGGCGTCATTATAATTGTAATTTTATTTAACTTAATAGCAATTAAAAAAATTACAAAGGAACTGAGAATAATGGTCAACTAGCAGACTTAAAAAAAAAAAAAACATTCACATGTGAAAACACGTACCACAGAGTATCGAACTGCCTATCCTAAGGTCAGTAAACGATCGCCCTTAGCCACTCAGCCAGTGGGAAGACAAAATTTTTCTCCCCAAAAGTGGTTAAAAAGAAAGCATGTGTATGAATACAGTGTCATGCATTTTCGGTGAAATTTCCATAGAATGGCGAAGAAATATAGTCCGATTTTTCATGCGCAATATAAAACGAACAAGAGTCTTGCTGGAAACAAGTAAATTGTTATTTGGTTCATCTGAAACATATTTATTTGATTTTTAAAAAATCGCCCGTGTCATTTTCGAGAGAAAAAAAAATCGAATTATTTAACGAACGAGAGTTTTCCCAGAAAAAAGAAACGTGTTATTCACCTCGCCTTAATCACATTTATATTATGTATCAATTTAAAAATAATCGTTAGAACCGTTTTCGAGATTTTCAAATTAGGAACTTCCTCGATATTATACCAACGTTTTCACTTTAAAAATGGCTATTTAGATCTCAAAATATACTGCATGTAGAAATGTAAAAATTTCAGTATACGATTAGACTGCAGATATAAGACTGTTCTACAAAATTCAGAACAATAAGACATATATCTGCTGAGTTATTAAAAGGCGGCTTTTCGCGTTTTCTTTGATGTCGAGTTAGCTGTATATATGAGTTCCGCCATCTACGAATTCTATGATACGATACGATTTTAACGATACGATGCGATACGATTTTAGGCTTAAGGCTGCGTCACTCGAAATACTACCGTCTTCCATGATATTTAAATGTATACTTTATATTTAAGTGTCTTTAAATTAACTTAACCCAATGAAAGATCGGGTACACTATGACGCAAAAGTTTAGACAATGACGTCATTCAGCTTTAAAATGTAGAATTATGACGTCAGAATTACAAAAACCTGTAAATATATTCAAAAACTGATTTAAAATGCTATGTACAAAAGATTTTATTTGCTATAATACTAATTTTTTTCATAAAAATTCAAATGTGCTTGTCGCAAAAGTTTAGACACTATTCTAAATTTCTTTGAATATTCGCTGGCATATGCAAATTTAGAATCGATGATGTCACAAATTTGGAGTACTTAAGTTCTGCAAACGATTGCGCTTCATAGTCGACATGCCGAGAGCTAAAGAAATTCAAGTGAATGAGGTTTCAAGGATTTGGCAGTTGAAAGGTGAAGGGAAGAGCGTTTCTGAAATTTCTGCTATTATTAATAGGTCAAAAAAATCTATTTATCGAGTTTTATCGAGTGGTTCCGAATATAAAGCAAAATGTCGGTCTGGGAGGCCACGTGTGACAAATGTACGAGAGGATCGCCTGATACAAAGACTAGAGAGTACTCAACAAATGAGCGTACGTGGAGTTCAAAGCTCATCGGGACTCTCTGTATCAAAGGATACGATTCGTAGACGAATTTTGGAAAAAGGAACAATCGTTTATAGCAAAATGCAGAAGAAACCAGCTCTGAAACTATATCATAAGTTACAAAGACTTATGTGGGCTCGAAAGCATATGTCATATGGAGAGAAATGGCAGGCAGTCATATTTAGCGATGAAAAAAAGTGGAATCTGGATGGTCCAGATGGTTGTTTATCGTATTGGCATGACTTGCGGAAGGAACCTCGACGTTTTTTTAGTCGCAGACAAGGAGGGGGCTCGGTGATGGTTTGGGCAGCCTTTTGCTATAATGGACAAGTATCTCTGACCTTCACCAGTGGTCGTCAAACTTCACAGCATTATACACAGACATTAGAAGAAAACCTACTGCCATTTGCTGAGCTTCTAGGGGGTCCTCAGTGGGAATTTCAGCAAGACAATGCTCCAATTCACACTGCAAAACATTCAAAATCTTGGTTTAATTCCCATAATATAAGAGTTCTCGACTGGCCAGCATGTAGCCCAGATCTTAACCCTATAGAAAACCTTTGGAGCATCATGTGTCGCAAAGTTTATAGCAACGCTAGACAATACTCTTCTGAAAAGGAACTTACGACATCTATTGAGAATGCATGGTACGATATCGATCCACAAACTATGCAAGATTTAGTTTCTTCCATGCAATCTCGTGTATATGACGTAATACATAAGCATGGATGCGCAACCAGGTATTAAAAATTGTTTATTTCGATTTTATTTAATTTGTGTCTAAACTTTTAAGACAGCAGTTTATTTTTGTTACCATTTAATTTATTGCAATATGCACAATTCCACTTTTCTTTGTTATAAATATTGTTTATATGTACAGCACATTAATTTCAAGCAGTGATTTGAAAATTGAATAAATATTTTTCAAAGTATGTAAGAATTTCTTCATTGTCTAAACTTTTGCGTCATAGTGTATTATATAGCTCTTCTTTAGGCATTTTCCTGATTCATTTTCAGGAATTTTTCTAAAGTATAATGCTAAGCGATGATAGGTGTCTGAGGGTCCGCAGTTTCCTTAAGAGAAACTGCTACACGTAAAGATCTGTAAACTTGGTTCCAGATAAATAAAGGCGGGCTTAAACGCATATAATGCATTAGATTTTTGTTGTTGTTTATGGCGTAATTTTATGTATTTTCACGATTCTCCAAATTAGCTGGTGATTTTGAACTAGTCGTAAAACAATCGAAATTCATTTTTTTAAAACCGAATTTAGCGAATTTTGTCCTCTTAAAGAAAAAAAAAGTATTCATGCAGAGTTTATATATTTCTCACAATTAAAAATGAAATTGTGAAAAATTTCGGAGAAAATGTGAGGTTTGTTTTTTAATAAATGATTTCTATTTGAATTCTTCGCGTTTAAATCTTATATTTTTTACCTTTGAATGGGCTAAACATTCACGAAGCTTCAGATTATTTTTCAAAAAATATGAAAAAAAAAATTGGGTGAAATTTTTTAAAGAAAGTAATGACGATTGCATTTTTTCGGAAACGCAAGGAAGAACTTCAGAGGGTGAGGGGATTTTTACCAACCTCGGTCACTGAACTGAAAGCAAGTCAAATCATTTGCTATAGCGATGAAGGGAGAGATCTCTATTAATTTGTTCGATTTAATGTCCTTAAAATTAAATTACGAATTCGCTACATACGCAAAGGGTGAATTTGTAAATCTGTAATTTAATTGTTTTTCTCCCATTTTATTAATATATGCTGTATACTTCACGTATTAACGAAGAGCCCGCTTTTACGATCGCTCAGTATGACGGCGATGGCAGCGGTACACCACCTCTAGCTTCGTTTGTGTATTATATTTAATGCAATTTTAAGTATATTTAATGTAATTACGGACATTTATGATTTCAATTTTGCGTATTTACGAAGGATCTATAGTGATTGCTGTTTTAACGATTTATTAGATACAATCAATATTTTCAGGGAGTTTTTTCTGAAGACATTTTTATGTGTTATTTTTATAAAGATATTCTTTCGCCTTCGAGTATTCACGTTATTAGGCCATTTTTAAGATCGCTCATTACGATGCCAAAGGCACTGGCAATGGATCACAGTAGATTTGTTGGTATATTATGTTTAATATAACGTTAAACATATTTAAAGTAACTATTATAATGATTGCGGTTTTTACGATATCTCAATACAATGCCGAATGTAACGTCCCTCCCCGACTATTAGATTCGTTCGTAATTAATTCCATTTAAGTTAATTTTAAGTGTATTTAAGGTAATCCCGGGCAACCCTGGTGGGGTTTGTCAATAAATAAAACAATACAAGGTTAGAAAAATAAACTATTTTACTGGCAGATTTTATTTTGATTTCAGAATGATTAAGTAATTAAAGAATAAATAGATTAAAGATTAACAGATCTCCAAACTTACACATATTCTTCTTTACTTGGATGCTTAAATTCATTACATCTTAAATATTTAGGTCTTAAATTAACAGCTTACGCACTTATTTACATCTTATAACATGAATGAATACACACACTTGAATACAGTAAGTTTCAATACATGCAATAAATATAACAATATATATATTTTTTTTACTTTCCTAATACATGGAAATAATATGGACTAATGGGGGGAACTTTCTTAATTCGAGCCAACACAACACAAAAATCGCTACAACATTTGTTTATTTCTATGATCGGGTTTAGAGACATATTGTAAGGATTTTTGTCTTATAAATCTGAATCTCTTTTATCCGAAACTCTTTTAACTGAAACTCTCGGGTTAACCGAAATCCATTTTTAAAGCTGCTTTTTTTTTTACTATCACATTCCTTGTGTGCAAAGTCCAGTTTGACAGCCTTTTTTTTTTTTTTTTTTTTTTTTAACTATGATATTCTTTGTGTGTAAGAGGTCCTTTCCGAACTACACGTACACATAAATATTTTCGATCCCATTTCTTAGAGTTTCTTTGAATTTAACTAGAGCTCCCGTAAGCTGAGGAGTGGAACGAAGAAGACGAACAAATCCGCAATTCTGAAGTTTTTGAATGTTTTGCAAAAGGTTTGGCATGGCTGGAGCAGCATAAAGAGTCTGATACTGCTGAATTAATAGCATTAAAAAACTCCGTGACAGAGCTTCAAAGCAAAGGCAATCGAAAGAGCGACAAACCTTAAAATTGAAGCATTTTCGATTATCCGAAAATTTCGACTTTCCGAAAAATGGTAGGTCCCAATTACTTTGGATAATCGTGATTTTAAAGTACCTACTCAGTTCAGATTACACTCTGTTTTTTTTCCTGTATATTTTTCTGGTATGAATTTTTGAATATTATGAAACATTTATGAAGGTGATCGCTATCTCGTAGAAGCATGGAATTATTATTTAATCCGTTTAGAGTCTAGCGTCCTATTAAGATGACATGTCTTTTCACTGAGTAATATTTTATCTTAACAATTATTTTTGTTATTAACTCCATGTAGCAATGATATCCTAATAATATTACAGTAAATGTGAAAGTTTTTGGCCGAAGTCAGCCGTCAAAATTGCAAAAGATTTTTTTGCCAATTTACATGTTGCACATATTTCCACAATATTGGCAAAAAATATTTTGCAATTTCACTATTAATATTTCCAACATTAAGTAAATATTTTTGAAATATTGACATTTTTTTGGAGTTATACAATGTATAGCAATATTTCTGCAGTATTGAGGTTTCATTACAAATATTTCCATTGTAAATCCAATATTTTACAAATTTTAATATTTCAGTTCAAGTATCAGCAATAGCGACCAATTTTGAAAACTAAGCGTATTTTTGTATTCAAAATACGTACCAGAATTTTATAATAATTATTTTTGCTACATTTAATGGCAGATTTTCTTCGATTAAATAAAATTACAATTTCAATTTCAAAAGTCTAGTTGATATTTTGAATTCTGAATTCAGCTAAATTTGCAACCCTCTTATCGGTCAGTGCAAATGTTGGCGAAATATAACAAACACTGATACTGGTTTTCACAGTAATTTAGTTTCTCAATTTTTATAATCGATATTTCCAAATCTTAGCCATTTTTAATCCCAGAATTTATAAGGCGAATATTGCTATTAGGATGAAATAGTGATTATATATATATATATATTAGTAAGATTAACATTGCTGTACCTATTGTCACTGTAAGGTCAAATCAATTTCCATATGTTATTTTGTTTGAAACGTCACAATATGAAATAATCAATGGAATATTCCATTATTACATTTGCTTGAAAGTAGGTTTTATTTTTATAACTTTTATTTTATGTATTACAAACAAATAGAAAAAAGTAAATTTAGAATAATTCAAGTGAAAATTTTCACATTGGAAAAAAATAAACAGATTGGATAATGAATACAAAGGCAATTAATCATACATTTTGGCATTGATTTCAGCGAAACGTTTTCACATTTTCACATTTATAATATTATTGAGTATTATGATAGATAATAATAAAAGTAAGTGTTTCAGAATATTCAAAACTTCATACTAGAAAAATATACTGAGAAATACCAGTGTTGAATCTGAACTCAGTAGGTATTGTCAGGGCCGAAACTAGGGGGGGTCAGAGGGGGCACGTGCCCCGGGCGCCGCTTTAACAGGAGGTGAAGGGGGCGCCAAAATGAAGATTTTGTTTGACGTTTGACACAAGAATGTATATATATATATATATATTATGAAATTTGTATAAAAATGTCTCGCAGCTGGAAAATTTAAAAGGAAAACTGAACCAAATGCATTAAACTTTACAAATAGATAAAAAGATTCATTACAATACAAAATTTCAAAGTATCATGCCTATGCGTTTGCTTTCTATCGTTTAAATCACTTCCTGTGAGGAGAATCCGAGGGAGAATCATTACCGTTTTTCAAGGTCAGTCTCTATTGTGGGACACCCTACTGTCCACTACGGATAACTACCAAAGGAGAAATGACCCCTCAGTCTAGATAAAAAAATTCCATGAAAGCTGTTTGTTTTTTTTCCGCTGAACTGTGTTGGGCTTCCTTTCTTTCCTTTTTTTTTTTTTTTTTTTTTTTTTTTCCGTCTTGCCATGGGCGCTGACTGCCCAGGACAACGGGAAGGGGAATGCACAGAGTAAAATTCTTAGTAAAACCTTTCTTTTTTAGATATCGACCTCATTTAGACTATGCAAAAAAAAAAAAAAAAGTTTAAAAAGATTAAAATGCAATTCTTTTCAATAACTTTTCAAAGATTTTAATGGATCAATGTTTGACAAAGCTGATTACGTAGTTCAGTTTTATATATTTTAAATTTAAAAATAGGTTGTCTGTTAGATATTTAGTAAAATTCTTTTTTGTAAATTTACTTTGTGGTGGAGGGGGGGGGGGGGGGCAAAATCCATGTTTGCCCCGGGCGCCAAAAAGGCTAGTTTCGGCCCTGGGTATTGTGAATATGCAAGCCGCGGTCTACGTTCATGAAGACAGTAAGACCGCTAATACTAGGTTCGTCTAGACCAGTGGTTCCCAACCCGTGGGTCGCAAGTGGGCCGCGAGCACCGTGGTACTGGGCCGCAGAATCTTGGGGTCTAATGCCGGTTTTTCGGGACGATTCACTACAGAAGCGCTGGCTGTTGATCACTGGGCTTACATTCGTCAGTCATCAAGGTCAACGCTCCCCTCCCTCCCACCACGTCTGCATTCCGCACTTTTATTATTGACTCCTTTGTCAGTGGCTGTTGTTTTCTGTTGATGTATATCATTGTGTGTACTGTGAGCTGCTATTACTTCACGTCAATATGGATGCTTGGTTTTGGACGTGGTCTTGTCGTAAGACGAAGTTGGCAAGTGATGAAGGGACTTCTACATATGGTTCTACAAATAGCAAGTTTGAAATGAAGGCGAAATCCAATCTAAGTTGTTAAAAAATAGCAAGGAAAACAAAATATATTTTCGTAAATATAACCCTGATTTTTTAAAATGTGGGTTTGTATTTTCTGGTTCTGAGGAAGAGCCTATGCCTCAGTGTGTGATTTGTCTCGAAATGCTATCCAATGAATGCATGAAATTTTCAAAACTTGAAACACATCTACCAACTAAACATCTTGAATGTGGAGGAAAGTCTTTGGATTTCTTTAAAATCAAGAAAAGAAATTTTTGGATGTCTAAATCTACCATGGAAAAATCTTCAAAACAGAAGAAACTAAGCACCAGAGTTTTTTATGATCTTTCTTTGTTAATCGCAATGAAGGGTTCAGCTCACACCGTGGGAGAGGAACTTATTATACCCGCAGAAAAAATAATAAGTAATGCTTTGTTTGAAGAAAAACGTACAAAAAAAAATCAAACGAAATTCCATTATCAAATACAACCGTTAAAAGAAGAATTGATGAAATGTTGGAAAATCTGAAAAAAGCTGTCATTACTTTTTGAAACAAAGTGAATATTTTGCGCTACAACTTGATGAGAGTACAGACGTTGCTGGACAAGCTAATTTATTAGCTTTTAGTCATTTTGAGTTGAATGGCAATATTGAAGAAGAAATGTTGTTTTGTCGATCTTCGCCGACAAAACAACTGGCGAAGAGATTTTCAAATCTATTGACAATTTTATAAAAGAAAATGAAATAGATTGGACTAAGTGTGAAGGTTTGACAACGGATGGAGCACGTGCTATGTCTGGAATTCATATTGGTTTATTCGCCAAAGTTAAATCAATTGCTCCCTTGGTTCAATGAACACATTGTAGCATACATAGAGAAGCTCTTGCAGTTAAAGGTTTGGACGAGAGTTTAAGAAAAACTCTTGACGATGCAGTAAAAATAGTTAACTTTATCAAAGCAAGATCTAAAAACTTCAGACTGTTTGGTGTTTTGTGTGATGAAATGTTGCAGTGAACACAAACAGCTTCTACTTCACTGCGAAGTTCGGTGGCTGTCGAGAGGCCAAGAGTTGGCAAGATTATTCGAACTCCGTGATGAACTCACGGTTTTCTTGAGGGAGGGAGATTATGATGGAAAACTTGCAAATTCCTACTTAGACTGTGTGGCCAATGAAAACTGGTTGAAACGGTTGGCATACTTGGCAGATATTTTTGGTTCTCCCAATGCTCTTAACTTAACTCTGCAGGGAAAGGACGCTCATAAGTTTTTTGTGCAAGACAAAATAGAAGCAATGATAAAGAAACTTCAATGATGGGCTCAAAAAGTGGAGCAAGATTCCTTCGACGCATTTCCAGTACTACATGATTTTCTTGAAACCAACGAAGTCAAAATGGATAAAACAACAGCTACAACTATAAAAAAAACACTTCGAGTCTTTGGCCTCTAACCTCGGGTAATTTAAAGTTATTTATTTTTTTTTAATTTTATTCTATTAATTTTCAATAAGCGTAATTAAAAACATTTATTTTCCTAAAACAGTAACTTTTTTTTCAATTAGTAAATTTTTCAAATAGTACCTTTTTAAAATTAGTAAATTTTAGTTATTTGTCTTATACTTTTATTAATCATTCATATGAATGAGAAATCTACCAACACTAACTGAAGCAGTAATTAAGCTTTTTCATACTTTTTAGGAACTTCTTCCCTAAAATTGAAGATAAAATACAATGGATCAGAAACCCCTTTGAAGAAAATTACTTAAAAAAAATTTAAATTATCTTCAAATGAAAAAGACTCGTTAATTGAACTATCATGTGACCAGACTTTAAAATTGATTTTTCAGACAACACCACTGGTCTGATTTTGGATAAAAGTTCGGCAAGACTATCCAGCTATTGCCAAAATTGCACTGAGACACTTGATGGTCTTTTCTACAACCTATCGATGTGAACGAGCCTTTTCAACTTTAGTCTTTTTTGGAAAAAAAAAAATATAGAAATAAAATGAATGCCGAGAGTGATTTGAGACTAAAACTATCCAGTTTCAATCCAGATATTGGCACTCTCATCGGGGATAGACAGTGTCAAAACTCCCATTAAGGGTCTTTTTTATCACTGTTTTTTTTCTTTTTATATAATTGTGATAGCTAAGTGAATACAATAAATAAAGTTATTTTCTTTATAAAAAATATTTTTTTCTTCATGTACAGCATCTTTTACTAGTTACTGACATAATATATATATATATATATATATATATATATATATATTCGTCATGTGTATATAGTATATACTATATAGGTGTTTATTTGTCATCTTTTTAACTTGTATATTAAGTAGTTAGTGGTCCTTAAAGTTATTTTTACAAAATTGGTGGTTCGCACAACTAAAAAGGTTGGGAACCGCTGGTCTAGACGGTTGCAACACGTACGGTTAGTTGTATGTTAGATAGACGGGCGAAATCCGGCTCGTTTTTAACCAGAAAATTAAAATTATATGCATAAAATTTTTTATTTCTCAAAAAAAGAAATCGACAAATATTCAAATTAAATATCTACTCATTTATTTAAAACATGATTAAAACTTAGCATACATAATTAGAATACCAATTAGACTAAATATTTTGTAATTAAAATGACATTTTTGTGTAACATTGTTCCATAATATTTTCTTCTCTTATTTTACAGGATTTTCTAAAGAAACGTGCGCACCTTTCTACTTTTCGGTGATGGGCATGAATTCGAACGAGGGAGAAATGAGGGTTGATCCCACCAGATCGAGAGTCTTCTGTAATGATTTAAATGGTAAATATTTTCTGATCTTCAGTACCCTTTTATCCTGAAAATATTAAGTTTAATTCATTCGACTTCGTTGGAAAATTGAATTGTTTTTTCAAAAGCGTCACATAACAGTGTATAAAGAGTGAATCTAAACTCAAAGGCGAAACTTAAGGGTGTATTCCGATCAAAACTGCTTATTTTCTGATTCATTTTAAAATTCATTTTTGCTCTCAAACGCATCAAACTGGGAAATTCTCTTATTTAGAAACTATATAATGTGCCGTGCTTCTTAATTTTTTGATAAATGCAGAAAATACTGTAAAAAACGCTGTCAAAGTTGGCGTTTTGAACCGAATTTTCCGAAGCGGGCGATCTGGGAATGACAAAAAGGGTCATACTGAGAAAATAATTCTTTAAAAATCAAATTCTAATTAATTGAGCTGAAAATGAAATCACACGGCATGTTAAACATGTCTTCAGAAATCACCCCAGCAAGTTTCCTGTTTTTACTTTTAAAAATGAGTCTGAAAATGTCTCAGAAAATTTCGAGCTGTTGAGGGTGGAAAAATATTTTTTCGAATACACCCTTAAAGAAGACTGAACACACCGAGATGAGAACAAAACGCCATACAAATGCGTAGCTCAAGAAGTAAGTACTGCAGGCCGCTTTCTATTGTGGAAAGCACACTGTTTACTACCCGATATCTAGTAAATTATTACTGATTTTATTAATGCGGAATAGTGTTACTAACTAGAATTCTAATATGGATGAAAATTAGAAATATAAATCAAGAAATTGCAAAGAAGTAGCTTTAGAAATGAGAATGCAAAAGAAGTAGCTCTATTTGACAAAAGTCTGAGCTGATGACAAAGGATGGGGAGGCATTTTAAATGGGATCAAATTTCCTCCAGAGAAATTGAGGGTGAATCAGAACGTATGGTAAAAACTTTAATGGGTGATGGAACACATCTAAATTTTAAAAATGGCAATTATTTACGAGATACTGTGTAGCAAACAGTGTTTTCATCACAATTAGAAATCGCTCTGTAGCGCTTCACTGTTTAAGTTACGACCATGCATTTTGTGGTATTTTGAATTTTTTTAGTTGTTTTCTATCTATCATTATAGTTTTGCCCATGAGTTTAGATTTACCCTATATATTGCATGAAGTTTCTTTCCAATTTACAATAATTTCATCATTGCCGCTATCACAAATCGATTGCATCGAATTGAGTTACAAATATACGAAGATTTTATTCACGCCTTTGATTATGAATACTTCCCAAAATACTATGATGTAAATCACTTTGTAAGAGATAATATTTCTAATAATTGTCTTTCAGTATTTTTTACAATAAATGATGTCGAAATAATAAGATTTTAATCAAGTCTAAGATTTTATTCTTAAGAAATGGAAATATTTTCACAAAACGTATAGACGAAAAAAATAAATCTCAGGTTTTAATAATACACTTAAATCTGAAACTGTTTTTTTCTGGTTTGACCTATATGTTGTTAAACTTTAAAGAAGATAATAATAAGAGTGTGTTTTGATGGAAATTATGAAGGATTCTTTTTCATTCATTTGTATTTAAAAATTTTAACATACCTTATAAAATAATTTGATGGCAAAATCATCTTATCTTAATTTTTCTTGCTGAGAGGTTCTGCTCTCAGAGTTGATAGATGGGAAGTACCGGATTTAAACACATGTCGCACTCATCGGCCTAACCTTTCAGAGTTTTGTGTGATTTTCTTCGAACCTTGTCGTATATAGATTAGGGTAATCTAAAAAAGAATACCACGGAGGGCAATCCTCACCCTCCTTCCCATTTGACTTTTGTTCGCCGCGCACATAATCAGCCGTAATAAACACAATCATATAAAAAACTTTAGATTTTTTTAAAAGTTTAAAATATTAAATTTATTAACAAAGAATCGTTTGAAATGTTCATTTCTTGGAGTCAAGTGTGAGGTGAAGGGTTTCTTTTTAGTTTAAAAAGTCGAAGACGGCTGCCTAAAAGACAAACATAAAATTTAACAGAAATCTCATGGACGCATGTAAGTTTCCAAGCGTCTTGTTGTGTGACGACTATCTTTAATGCTAATAAATAAGATGTATATGTTAAAACCACATAAAATGATTGATCAAGACTCGATAAGGAGTTTTCGTCTCAAGACTTTTAAGCATTTCAACGTCATATTTATCCTGAAGACTATTGCAGAAGCAGTTCGAAACGTTGATATTATGTTTTATCATTAATTTTATTTATACAAGTTCATATAAAAGTTCTTGTTTATGTGTACCATTGAGCAAGTTTATGTGTTTTGAACATATACATCTTATTTATTATGTTTTATGGTGCAATTATTCTACTTATGTTGATATATTTAATGATATTTGCGTCTATTTTAATACAATTTAAGTTACTTTGCTTTTTTCGCATCGCATGACGATCCCAGCTCGTCAAACGATGCGAAAGCGTTAATTAAAATTTCATGACTTTTTATTAAATATTTCTTTAAAATTATCTTTTTACAGATAAATGGTGTGCAACTCTGGACCAAGTAAAATTTAAAGTCTCACATACAGGTACTTATGTGTAGTTTTCTCTAACTTTTAAAATATTGTATTTATACTAGGGGGCTCTGCCCCCTGCAAGCTACGCTCGCCAACCCCCGGTCAGAAACCGCAAAATCTAAAAACACGCTAATTTGATGGGTTTTAAAAATATTAGAGAAAATTGAATTATACGGAAAAAAGCTGTGCAGATCTCCCTATAAACGGGTTTCCTTTCAATTCTTTTTGATTGCAAAAATTTAAGGGCGAATCAGTTGATGTTAAGACACCAATGGTATTGTTTTCATTTTTGATTAAAAAGGATCAGTTAAACATTTGAAAAGAATCTAAAATAAAATGAATTAAGTATACAGAGTCTTTGTCTCCGGTATTTTAAAACAATCTCTATAACAATAGCCTAAGTCATGTGACTATCATCAACAGTTCCGGGCGGACCACTTCGCTTTTTATACTCTAGGTGCCATTTTGGTACTTTAATGTTAGCCAGGCACAGGTGATAAGTCGCCAAATATTATTCTATCGCCATCATTTCATCTACATTATAATAGTTCAAGTCATCAACTTCCATGAACAAATGCGGTCTGATGTTTGGATGTCATATACGCCCCCATATTGGCGCGATTTTTTTCCGACGCCAATTCGGGGAACCCATCAACAGCATAAACAACAACATCCGGCTTACCATATCAATCAAAATAACCATACTTTGGCGCCAGTTAAGTGCCCGCTCCGTATATTACATTGGCGTCAGAAAAAAATCGCGCCAATATGGGGCCGTAAGTTTTCCATTTTGATTAAAAAATCAAATTATTTTTTCAAATAAAACTACATAAAAGTTGCCTTGGTCGCAAAGAATTCTTGGTACTGTTACTCTAGCCGGATGCAAATCTCGCCAATAGCTTTTTCATTTTTTTTTTTAACTCGCCAGTTAGCATTTTTTTTTTCGAGTGGTAATATTTGGCCAGATGCCATATACGCACCGCAGGTTTGGCGTGATTTTTTTATTTTTTTTTATTTTTTTTTTACGAAAATTTGTCGAAAACCTCGTTTTCAAATACCAGTTACATAGGCATTTTTGGTATTACTTAGTTATCCCGTCGATCAAAATTCTATCATCGAACTATAAGATTAAATGCCAATAATGGTTGATCGTAAATGTTACATTCACTTGACTTTAAGCAAGTTGCACGTGATTACATCATCAAGTGATTTTTATTTCGACTTTTTATTTGTATATTTATTAATTTTATACTAATTTATTTGTTCTTTCGTTATTTAAAATAAAAATTATGTCAATTTGTATAATTTGGCGAAATTGGTCGACGGGATAACTAAGTAGTACCGTATTTTTTAATTATTTTCTATTATTTTCTAAAGGAAATATATATAAAAAAATAATCAATAACTATAGAACAAAATAATTTATATAATTTTAAGAAAGAAATAAAAGTAAACAAACATTTATTATTAAATAAACAACAATAGCCGGGTTACCATGTCAATCACAATAATGCCATTTTGGCGCCAATTAGGTACCCCGGGGCGTAGATAACATCTGTGCCTAATTTTTTTCTTTTCGTTTTGTTTTTAAAAAAAAGAAAGAAGTGAAAGCCATCAGTTTTAAATAAAATGAAAGAAAGGATTATATTTTAAATGAAATTAATGAAATATAAAAAAAAATGCGACGAGAAAAATGTTCGGCGATTTATCACCTGCGTCTCGCTAACATAAAAATACCGTCAGAATTGATTTCTCTATCAGAATCTTTCGATTTGGCGAAAGATTGTTCAAGAAAATTGAATTATGAATAAAAGTAGTATGATACATTACTTAGCATACATTTAAGGGAGGCCAAACTGGTCGCCAAATTAGTTTAAAATAATAACCTTTTCTGAAATATGAAAAAAAAATATCTGTTATGATTAAAATTTGAGTTGCCATTATTCGAAAAATGTATTTAAAATTAGAAAAATTTAATATTTCGAAAACTAATTGGAATTTAAAAATTCTAATACCAGTTTTGAAATCTGCGGATCAATACTGATTTTTGATGTTAATTTCATCGCAAAGCATTGCATATTTTAGGAGAAATCATCGTGAAACATAATCAGTTGTTTAATCAGTCGTTTCAAGGAATCGTTACATAAATTCGTTTCATTTCAGCCGTTTCACATATCCGTTTCATAAATTCGTTTCATTAGGATTTTATAGATATAGGGTAGATTTGAAAAATATTTATAAAAAAATTATCTGTTATTAATTTATTTCGAGTTTTAGGGGTATGTCAATATTTTAATTATATGTTTTATATTTTGCTTACAATTTTTTTAAAACCAATTAATAAATTGTTACTATTTTACTGTTTCTCTAAAAACATCTTACTGAGTATAATTTGAGTCACAATTATAAAATAATTCTTTAGCATTAATACAATTTAAAGCATTAAAATATTAAATTCAGATTCTCGAAAACTGATCCATATTTTTCATTCATCTATTAATGGTGCAGATCTTTCACTAAAAGTTGACTACTAATAGCGAGATTGGGGTTTCATGGTTTCAGAAATAAATCTAAAACCTCAATTTGTAAATTTTTAGCCTCTTCACGCCCTTGGCCACACATGCGGGCGTTTAGTTTTTTTTTAAAATTATAATTACTGTCAATAATAAAAACAACAAAATTTTTATAATTACTTATTCAGTACAGAATCCCTCAACAAAAGAAGTAAAATTTTTATGGTTCGGCTGCACCGATGTACAGTTAGAGATACGAAAAAAGCGCGAAGTCATTTTTCGGCAGTCCGTGTTGTTGGATTATTTAAACAAATCGTTAATATTTGATAAAAATAATATGAGATATATTAAATATATTAGGGTAACCCTATGATAGATGGCCATAGTTTTTAAAGATTGAAATAAAAATTCTTAGAATGCAAATGACAAGAAATATTTATGCATATTTCAAATTCTTATACAGATACACATCATATTTTGGTCTAAAAATAATTAAATATCGATAACAAAAAGTGAGGAAAAAATTGAAATTAAAATGGCAGCTGACCATCTCTCCTTCAAGTCGAAGAGAGATGGCCATCCAATCCAAGAAAGAAATAATGAAGTTAATACAGCAAAAAATATTTCATGTAGTTAATTATGAAAAACACATAGAAATTTGTATAGATGCAATTATATCACGGAAAATCAGTGAATAAAATTTGAATAAATAAAATTTGAAGTATCATTTCAAGCCTTCTCTTTTAGTAACATTTTACCACATTTTCGGCAAAGATCTTGATGGTTTATACACGTTTCTTGGAACTAATTCAGACACCTTATGCATGGTATGCAGTAATCCTTTTTGGTTATAGTATTACAGTCTTTTCCAAAACGAACACAGCGATCCTCATCCAATTCTATTCCCTCAGAATCTGCAGAATCTAATAATTTCAATTGTATTTCATCTTTTTCGTTACTGGAAGTGTCATGTTTCTGTTTTTTTCTCGAGTTTATTTTAGAGTTTTCACGGTTTTAAGTTTATCAACTTTATCTGTTTCTGGAATGAACGTTTCCGAAGTTTTTCAATAATCCCTGAAACAAAAATACATCGTAAGGTCCTCCGTAAGGTAAAATCCTTACTCCGTATAATTTTGAAATGTTGATTATAGGTGGCCATCTCTCCTAAAATCGATGGACAGATTTTCACCCAATTTAAAGCGCCATTCCGCCATTTTACGTCTTTGTTTTTGACTTAAAAGCAAAGATTGGATTATATACGTGCCTTAAAAGTCCTTATAGTAGGAAAAAAAAAGTAATATAGGTACTGCAAAACATTCAGATACCTAACCCAACAAAAATATCCAACCACTAAATTAAATAAACATTAAAATTACACTTTCTTTTTATAATTGAAAAACGCAGTTGCATGTCGCAATGAATGAACACGTTGAACTATTTCTTACGAACAAAGTTTATGCTGCAATCCATGGAATAGTTTTAGAAATATTTAGGCAGGCCATCTCTTCTCTATGGCCATTTATCCTAGAATTACCCTAAGTTTTAATCATTTGTAGAAATGTAAGAAAGAAATTCACTGTTAGTTTTTTATTTTATAAGAAATCATTTCACTCATAAATTTTGTGTGTGTGAATTTTTATTGTTCTTTATTTTTTTTCTTTTTGAATTCCTATCAATATAAAGTGAATAAATCGTAAAAAGAAGTCAATTTTTTCTCACCATAAAAAAAATCGTCCCTAAAAAGGGTAAATAAAAGATACATTTCCTTTATGGATAAATATAAAACATTGTTCAATTACATGGAATCTCATGAAAAATGCCTAATATTTTTATGACGTGAGAATGAAAACTATTTCCTAATTTTGGCTCCAAAACTGAAGCCCCCCCCCCCCCCCCCCACTCTTAGAACATATAAATACCCACTTTTTTAACTTTGTGTGTATGTGCGTGTATGTGCAAATAGTTTTTGTGTTCATTAACTGTTAATAAAGTTATAGCAACTTTTTTGTTGTTCGTGTGAAACAGGTCAGAAATTTTTCTTCAGAATCATATGTAGATTAAAATCAAGCATTTACATTGTAACCTTTCTAGTGACAAATTACAAGTATATTTTTGTATAGTAATTAATCAAACTGTTGCTTAATGGCAACAACAGTAAATTAAATTTCTTTTTTTAACTTACTGAGAAGTATTAGTTTTATTTTACGTTTATCGCAACGATTGAACTGGAAAAAATATAGTATTAAATTTGTTTCATAAATATTTTATATAAACATTTAGTAATTATAATTATGTGCGTTGAGCCTCCAAAATTTAAATACCTAATATATTAATTTGATACTTGAGTTATTAAACAAAGTTTCTGCCAAAAAAGAAAGAAAATTAAATACATCAGCTAAAAAAGGAGTTAGTTTCAAGTTCTTATTTAATGTATTTATTTTAATATAACTTTAAACAAGTCAAAAATGGTACATCAAACGTGGAAAATGACGTTCTATATCTAGTATTATAAATATTCAGATCTTGGTGCAATAGCTATTGCACTCTTATGCAAAAATGCCTGAATGTAAAACTTATTACCATTCTATATATTAAATTCAGTAATACAGACATATTAGGACCCCATCTTAAACAGGAAGTAATCACCATGGCAACCTATAATCATTACCTGTCATGATTTAATAGAATGGGGGAAAACTTTTATTAATATCTTTTTAAGTTTTGATTAGATTTTCATAAAATTTGAAATAACTCGACACAATTCTGCAACAATTTTATGTGTTAAATTCCAAACCATTTGGTTGGTTATTTTTTGCACTGTTATATGCGGACAAACGGATAGACGGACGGACCAGGTGACGACTATATCTACGTATTTATATAATCACGAACGCACCTAAAAATGTGACACACATATTCGTGTATGTGTGTGCGGGTGCGTTCATAATTATCATTCTGAAATTCTCGACTCAGTCGGAAACATAAAAAAAAAATAATCGTATACATGTCACACTTCCGAATATGAACAGCTTAATCATATGAAATTTAAAACTACTTTTCTACTCAGTGAATTTAATGATGAAAACGATCATAAAAGGCATTGAAAGAACAATAGCGCTGCCATCAAAATATAATTTATGATTTTCCTTCAATTGTTTTTAAATTGATGTTTAGGAGTAAAAATATTTCGACAATTTAAAACATCATGCTAATAGCTCTAAAAATAATTTTAATGCGATTCTGTGCTTGCAATGCCATTGTATATTGTTCATTTCATAAAACTTATATTGAAAATACTATTACATTAAAATGGGAGATATTCAGTTTGCATAGATTTTCTAATGGTTCTTTGTATACATTGTTTTATAGTTTATGTCGCAGTTTTATAAAAAGACACTATACTGTTAGATACAAAATTATATACAGTAAGAGGTACAGACAATATTATCGTTGTTCTTTTTTTTCTTCAAAGTTTAAGTTTCGTTCTTCTTTTCATTTATTTGATTGTTTGTTGCAAAGGTTAACAGTTTTGAATGCTGAATTATATTTATTTCATAAAGCTTTGTCGTTACCAGAGGTAAGCTGAAAATCAGATTTAATATTCCAACTACTTTCTGTTTATTGTTTGGAAACAGAGAGTATACGAAGCTTCTGGGAAAAGTCCAGAAGGTATACGACGTATACCACCGTATATCCTCCACTACAGCCCTGTATATATATATATATATATATATATATATATATATATATATATATGGTGACAAGAAATAGACTCTGTACCGCAAAGCTTAACAGATTCTTTAGTGAGGCTCTGGTTGATAAACCTCAACTACCGAACAATAGATTTTGATGAGCTAATTAATTTTTACTGTGAGAACGAGAGCAGAAGCATTCGAGATCCAGACTGACTCAGAGATGCTGCGAAATCTCTTAGGCCAGCTAGACGAGCTGTGCTTTAGTAATGTTTTATAGGCAGACGGCCTAGTGTAAGCGAAAAATCTCATGGATGTTATATGAAAACGAGAAAAGCCAACAGACGATTGGCTATGTTGTATAAAATTACCTTCAAACTGTAAATACCTGTTTTGTTCCATATATATCCAAGAATATTAAAATGTGTTAAGATTTCGTTAAAAATCTGCCTGGACTTATTACTACTCACTAGAAACCGACCAAGTATCTCCTACATATATCCAGGGTCCTATTTAGGCATGTGCAACATGTGCTATTGCACAGGGACGTCACAACTTATAGTTCCATCGTATAGTATCGTATAGGAGAAGTATAAAAAAAAAGTAAAAGTAAGGAAAAATAATGAGGCATAAAAATGAAATATTTGCGTTTCTCTATGGGTTATTTTACAATACAACTTCATATGAAGTTATCGTATAGGTGACTGTTTGAAAAAGTAAAAACTAGGGAAAAATAATGAAGGAATAAAAATAAAATATGTAGATTTCTCTGCGGGTTATTTTACAATACAACCTCATATGAAGTTATCGTAGCATAGGAGAGCCTTTGGAAAATAAAAAGTAAGGAAAAATAATGAGGAATAAAAATAAAATATTTTAATCTATGCTTGACGCATGATTTTTCTTTCTTGTTTGAGAATAGAGAGATTTTTTCTATTTACTTTTAACTGAGTCTAAGTTAATAAATTTATTTTTCAGGTGTCCGCTGCAGTGGGTGCCTTGGACTTGGAGCTTCTACAGCAGTAATTTTATTGACACTTTCATTGACATACTTCTTACATAAGCAATTTTAAACTCATAGTTTTCATATTATTATATTCCATTTGAATCATGCACACGATCAACATTTAAATCAGAATGAAATGAAACTGAAAAACGTGTAATTGAAATTTCCAGATTTCAAACTTAAATTTTTATTATTTTTTTAGAAATAGAAAAATCTTTCTCGCAATTGACGGACTCTTGATGCATTTTGTATCATATCATTCTGAGCTAATTCCAAATTTACTTCGCATCTTCTGTAAATATTTGCAGTAAATTTGGAGCAATTATAAGCTTTGTATTACTGATTTTATTGCATTTTGTTTCTTGCTTACTGGATTGATTTTTATGCATTTTTGTAAAAATGTATTCTTTTATAAAGAAATAAAACTTTTGTGTAATATATTTAGTTTTTTTTTTTTTTTTTTTTTTTTTTATAATGAAAAAAAGCTACCGTAAGGTTGGCTTACTCGGACTCTGGGATTTTAATTAAACCTAAAACAAAACATAAAAGTTTTAAATCACTCCTATACTCTACTGCGTTGGATACGGGACTAACGAAAAGGACTACGCACGCTTCTCCGATTTACAGTAGTCGCGTGATGCTCACAGTTTTAACTGAGCTAAGCTGAGCAAATCAACTGACGAAACATATTATTGTCCCGCTTTAAATTAACATCTATCATATCCAAGTCATTCTTTAATTTTATAAAATTCGTTACCTTCTTAGGCACCGAAATCATAACTGTCAAATCCTATAAAAATTTTAAAACACTGGCATAATTTAAAACATATTAAATAAAATAATTTGTAACCAGGTATAAAGGCATCAAAAGTAAAAAAATAAAATAAATAATTGAACTCATCTCTTAATACCATACAAATCATTGTAAATACACCAAGTTTAAAGTAGATTTATTTAACACATAAAATTTTTGAAGCTGTAGCATAGTTTTAAGTTACTGGGGAAAAATACAATTGTCGAAAGAAAAAAAGAAAAAAAAAAAAGAGTTTTTTTTTTTTTTTTTTTTTTAAACAGGTCCTTTATACCATAAATATCAATATATCTGGACCTAGATTATACCCTGTCATAGAATATATATTTTATATAGTACGTAAAATGTTCAAATCTTTAGTACAAAAATAAGTGTTTTTGATAAATAAAATGTGCTGAATTTTCACCAATGAGAATAAGAGTTAAAAACCAAAATAAAACAGTGGTAACACACAAAATAGCTAAAAATTAATATTTTTTCACCAAACTATTTCCTGGGGCAGCGGAAGCATGATTGTCAAATCGTTAAAAAAATTTCAAAATCATAATTTCATTCAATCATAATCATTCTGTCATAATTTTAAGTAAATTAAAATAATTTGGAATTTTAAGTAAATTAAATAAAATAATTTGGAATCAGGTATAAAGTTGCCAAAAGTGAAACGAAATGTAAAAAAAAAAAAAAAAAAAAAAAAAAAAAAAAAAAAAAGGCAAATATTTAACTGAACAATTTATACCTTACAAATGATTGTAAAAACAACAAAATTCAACACAATATACTTAAGAATGACTTTTTAATATGTAAAAATGTTAAATATGAAACACAATTTTAAGTTATTGGAAAAAAATACAAAAGAATGGATTATTACCTACTTAAGCATTAAATAACTTTTCTAGATTACGATTTAAGTGAGATATATTTTATTTCACAGAAATTTAAATTACAGTAAACTGCCGACTATCCGGCTCGCGACTATCCGGCCTCCTTACTATCCGTCCTTATAAAAAAAATGAGGAATGTTGCGAGCGGCCGAGACAGGCAGGTTGTTGTCCGTAGGAAAGTGCTAACACACGATAAGAAGGAGCAAGAAAGTATTACAGAATGCAATAACAGAGACAGTCAACTACTTTTTCAAAAAATAAAAACTAAGCTTTGACTCTTTTATCGTATGCATCATATTTGTGCAATCATTTATTGATAAAGAGTAAAATAAGATTTACTCATATTTTTACGAATTAGGCTCACGTTTTACGTTAATGTTTTTCTTTATCTTGAAACTGTATGTACTGTATATATAAAATTTATCTTAAAATGTGTGACATGTATTTTTAATATAATGGGGGGGGGGGGTCCAGTAAGTGAGTAAATATTTATAGAACTCCGGCCTATCCGGATTTTTTGTTATCCTGCCTACCCTCCCGCCACATTAGGCCGGATAGTCGGGAGTTTACTGTATCAACATTTTGGAGAACAGACTAAATTGTAAATTGTCATTTTCACCAGTGATTTAGAATACATAATAGTATTACGTAATTCCAATTCATGGATATTACACTAAAACGGAAAATTGGTTAATACTTACAATCGATAGTTAACGCATGTAAAATTAAGAGTCTCGTCTATATTGAGCACATTATATTGTCTTTTTTAATAACTAATTTTTGTACTAAAGCTTTGAAACTTTTATATGTCATATAAAATATCTATTCGATGACCATGTATGATTCAAATAACTGATTTGCATCGAAATGTGCGTTTTTTAAAATTTAAAAACAGTCTAATATCAAACACACAGCAGTGTTAATCCATTCGGAACCATGGGTGCATATACGCACCTTCAAAATGTGCAACTGAATTTGTTTTTGGTACTAGTAATATAAAAAATGCAATATTTACCTTATTTAATTGCAGCGTTTTCGGGATTACAAAAGTAAAGGTAACTTAAAAACAACAAAAACAACAACAACAAAAAACGGTGGTCCCAATTGAATTAAATTTGACTAACAGACGCAGGAGTTATACGAGGTAGTAGAATTCTTTTGTTTGATAGCTGGGCATCAAAGTATGTTTTGGTTGGGACTGCCTCTGTCACTTGACTTTCAACTGCGGTAACCCTGTACATTAACCAACGGTTGAATAATGGGGACGTGATTCGTCAATAATATAACAGTTAATAGCCATGACTAGTTAATTAAAATTCACATAAAGCACAAATAATCGTACAAAAGTTACTTTCAGGTGCATAAATAAAATATAAAGATATTTAAGATACGAATTGAAAACATCTTAAAATACATCAGAAAAACCTAGAACGTTTTCAACCATTACAAGGCCGTCATCAGTAGGATTTAAATGTTGTTAATATTTTCTTTTCGATTATTCGAGAATTGTCCAGAAGAAAAACATTGTAATTTAAATTTAAATGCATTTTGTTTTCTAATGTATTTTAAGGTATTTTTAATTTGTATTTTAAATATCTTTATATTTTATTTATGCAGCTGAAAGTAATTTTTGTACAATTATTTGTGCTTTATATGTACACTGCTAAAAGAAATTAGGGGAGCAAGCAAAAAAGTGAAGAGAACAGTGCAAAACAGCAATGTATGGGCATAAAATGGATAGTACACGTGTAGCAATGCGCAATACATAAAAAAAGACGCAAAAAATGATAAGGGAGCTTTTATTTTTTGAAAAGATGAAAAGAACATGAAAAGATGGTTTAGGGCAATAATTTGGTTTCATGTAAATCACAAAAAAAAGTATTGTTTAGAATTGATGCAAGATTTTTAATATGGCGTGTGGTCTCCTGGAACAGCTAAGACTGCTGCACACCGGTTTTCCATGGATGCGATGAGGTTATCGATAAGACTTGGGGAATACTGTTCCACTGCTCAAGAATGTCAATTTCCATGTCCCGGACAGTAAAGGGAGGCATCGTTCTCGCAGCAATGCATCGTCTGAGTATGTCCCAAACATGCTCAATTGGATTTAGGTCAGGAGAGCATGCTGGTCATTCCATACGCTGTATTGTCTAGCTTCAAGCATGTTATACAGAAGACGAACTATATAAAGTCTGGCATTATCATGCATGGAAAAAAAGAAATCACTAATTACTGCAACATAAAATACGACATGAGGTCTCGGTATCTCGTCTGTATTTCTCCGGACCGTCAAAGTGCAATTCCGAATGATATGCAGGCCCGTACGTCCACCTATGCTGATTCTAGCCAAGAGCATCAACCCACCTCGTCTGTAATGGGATCTTTCACGAACGAATGTGGGATTATTTTGAGTGCCTCTTTCTCTCCATGCCAAAACACATCAGATGCCACGTCCAGACTGAATTGGGACTCGTCTGTAAACAGAATTTCACTGCAACAACGTTACCTCCAAACTCGATGTTCAGTTCCTCCCCTTCTTTTGGCCGCACAGTGGCTTGAGGTCAACGGAATACAGTCCATTGGCTTACGTGCATAGATATCACCCTGATGAAGCCTATTTCGGACTGTTTGGTTGGACACCCTTCGTCCTTTGGCCAAGAATAACTGTGTTTGCAGCTGAGCAGCATTGCCCGTTCCGTCTCGACGGGCTGTTAACCCTTTGTTGCATACGTCAAAACTAGCAAATACCCAACGTTAAACTTGTTATTTCCTATTTGCTAAGTTACCCGGCTTATATTGCTATCTCAATTTTGCTACTGAAAGCATAGCTGTCACAGAGTGGCATAAGCTTTGAATAGGAACTGTAAATGAAATAGTTTAGATAGGAGAAAAAATAACATTTTTGTCCACTGTAGTGGACAGTATGCAACAAAGGGTTAACAGGATATATCGGTGATCAGTTTCTGTGTTAGCTCATTTTCGACCTTGCACTTGCCGATGACTATCATTCCATGTGTCTTGGAATCGATTCCACAGCCTTTCATGGGCACTTCTTGCGACTCCAACAGCGTCCACTACACTTCGTTGTGTTCCCCCAAATTCAACTGTCCCGATAACACGCCTAGCCATGGATTTCGTTAAATTACATCGTTGTGACATTTTCAAGTCACCTTTTCTCAAAACACGAGCAGAGCAATTGAATTTTACAACTGAGGCAGTGAAACAGACGTTTCTACAAAATCCCGATTTCTGCACTTATCACCTTTTTCCAGTTTTTGACGTCATAAACTTTAATTTACGTGTGAAGTTTTTTTTTATCTGTTTTCTACAGTATTTATTTTACGTTACTTATCGGTGTAAATATTTGCGTAATTTCGTTAAAACCATGTGCTCTCCTAACTGTTTGAGCAATGTATTTTAATTATTTAATTCAAGGTTAATATAGCACCAGAATTTAAATTTTTATTTGTAGTCATAACTAGATTCCAATTCTAGTGTTGAAATATGTCCGGATTTAAGCGGGAAATCTTGATTTCTAGGTATTCCGAAAACCGTACTGTGGATCTACTGCGCGGCATGCCAGCAGTTCGATTTTTCATGATGCACATATATTTTTTAATCTATTTTAGTACTATCCTATTCGTTAGCCTGCATTAAACCCTTGAGGGGCGGTGGTATTTTTATGAAACCACTTAATTTTTAATTCCCAAATGCCACAATGGCACCGGCATTTTGGTAAAAGAAAAAAAAATCGGTTTACTATATATGCGAAATATAACTTTTTCATATTTACAAATAAATTTGTTTTCAAATATTGGTGTCATTCATTAATTTCAACACTTTAGAAATGGAATTGCTTTGCCCCTGAAAGGGTTAAATGAAACTTGATGCAGTGAAACTTTTGAAAACTACACCTGTCGATACCGGAAAATTCTCATGATTCCAGTGGTGTAGTCGTAAAAAAAAACAGAGGGTAAACGCTCTAAGCAGAGGGTAACGCTCAAGGCAGGGCGTATACCCTAGAGTGTTTATACAATAGCTTTCATGAGAAACAGAGGATATACGGTGTTCCTTAAAAAAATCCAGAAGGTATACGGCGTATACCCCCGTATACCCTCCACTACATCCCTGTGCATAACGGAATACAAATCTACTGCTACGACGGAATATTTTCTCACTCCCTACCTATTCTGTTTTTACAGGTTTTATTGTACTTTGTTTAATAAAACATGTTTATAAGACCTATCTATGCAAAGTGTATTTAGCAAATACTGGTGCGTTATCACCAACTCCGGTCGCTGCAACAGAACCCGACTCAGAAACTTTTAAGAGAGGGGACGGAACATTTACAATAGGCCATTATTGGCATTTAATCTCATAGTTTAGCGATAATTTTTGGGTCGATGGATAATCAAGTAGTACCAAATTGCGTAAAAGAAACATCCTTCTAACTCCAAAAATTATAGTCATATTAACTAACAGTTTTCTGCGTCGGATTAAGCGTCTCATTTCCAATTAAAATATATCTTTGAATGAAATACAGGGTCATGAAAAATTGAAGAGTGCGAAAAATATGTACAAATATCTCGGCAACTCATTAGCCGATGAACTTCATTCTTAATGCAAAATTTATGTTTTTTTATAGTCTTTTATATTCACTCCTTCAAATAAACGATTTCGAAAATTTTTGTATATCTTTTATCAGAACGAATATTTCGAGAGTCCGAAAAATTCCGGTTAATCGAGGTTACTGATATTCAAGGCTTTCTCTTATTATTACATACTAAGTACACATCAAATTTCAAGTCTCTATCTCAATTTTTGTTCGGGAGTTGGGGGGGGGGGGGGAGGTGAGTTCTGTATTTGAATGAAATACAGGGTCATGAAAAATCGAAGAGTGTTAAAAATATAATTACAAATATCTCGGCAACTCATTAGCCGATCAACTTCATTATTAATACAAAATTTATGTTTTTTTATTGTTTTTTATATTCAATCCTTCAAATAAACGATTTCGGAAATTTTTGTATACCTTTTATCAGAACGAATATTTCGAGAGTCCGAAAAAAAATAATTCCCGATAATCGAGGTTACTGATATTCAATAAACTTCTTTCCATTATTACATACTAAGTACACACCAAATTTCAAATCTCTATCTCAATTTGTTCGGGAGATAGAGCGTTTACAGACTCACACACACACATAGACACAGACAGACGGACGGCAAATTTTTCTTTTCTAAAAATATATTTTTCGGAATCTCCAGTGTCTGAAACGTGTAAATCCGTCATTTTATTTTTATTTATTTTTATTTTTTTGAATTTTAAAACGATTACAAGACTTATTTTATTGTAATTTGTTTAGTAAAACCTGCTTATAAGACGTATCTGTGCAAAGTGTACTTAGTCCCAATACTGGTACGTTACCACCAACTCCGGACGCTGCGATATAACCCGAATTTTTAGGAGAGAGGACGGAACAGGTCGAGTTTAGAGCCACCCGTGGCATCATCAACCGGTGGAACCCATGGAGGTGGAATCCCAGGTGAAGACTAGCGAGAGTGACAATAAATTACTCTACGCCAGTCAGGACCGAGGATATCCTATAAAGGCTATCTCTAATATCCCTTCAAGTGGATGGACAAACCAACCCCCCCCCCCCCCCCCAACACACACACACACACACACAAAATAAAAGAAAGAAAAGTTTCCAGTTAAACTGATGGCATTGAACTCACGGGCTATTCACAAAATGTGTATTACAATCTTATTTCAAAGAGTAATGCCCGTCAAAAAATAAAGAAATCTACAAAACAACAACAAAAGCAAAAAAAAAAAAAAAATTAGCTAAATTAAGGGTAATTAGCTCCCCTATCCCCCCCCCTCTTTAAACTTAACCAATGAGCTTCCAAATCTAATCAGGGAAGCGCCCTATCTGAATAAACCGGTATACCAAATTTGAAGCAAATCCGATAATTCTGCATGAAAAACCAATTTATCTCAAATAAGGGGTTTAATTAGCCCCTCCTTCGTTATCCTTCTTTATGCCTAACCAATGAATTCCCAAACTAATCAGGGAAGAGCCTTATCAGAATGAACCTATATGAAAATTTAAAGCAAATCAGATATTTCTATCAAGAGCTATCGCTTGTTACGTACTTACATGCATACGTACGTACACACAGAACCTGTGGGCACATTAGCTGTCAGGTTTTGATAGCCTGTGAGCTAAAAAAGACAACACTAACATAAAGAGTTAGTAAAGAGGAAACAAAAAGTGGGAAAATCAGTATTCCCATTACCCCAAACGAATCAGAATGGAATCTTGTGTGAAACGTAAGAATTTCATAGATCCTACGGAAGATCCTACCTTACGACTCATAACTGCTCAGTCGAAAATCTCTGCAAAACGGAATTTTGTTTCGGATTTTGCTGTATAAGATTGTCATGTGCATGTTGTGCAATAAAACCTATGAAGAAGGAATCTCAAATGACCGGAGAAAAATTCCATTTTAGACAGGTGTTCGTCTTAACAGGTATAATTTAATGGTACTACTTCCACTGGGACCACGACTGTTTATGTTTAAAGAAAAATTCCGCTATAGACAGTTTCTGTTTTCATAGGATTTACTGCATTTTTATGTTCCGATTTAAAAGCCACCGGTCGGCAATTTTTGTCTTCCTTTCCCAAGTTTTGTGACTGTGGACGAGGCAACATTACTAGCAACAGAGGCGCCTTACTTTGTAATAAAATCACGAAATTTTGTGACTTGATAACTTCCACCTCAATAAATAACAACAGTGTTAACTTGAAAAAAATTATCTAGCACTGTAAAATTTATAAGTAATAAATTGCGTTTTGATAACCAAACAAGTCGGAAATTGTACGTCAAACATGGCAAATAAGGTGCGGTTGTTCTATAACTAGTTTTATAAATATATAGATCTTGGTGCAATAGCTGTTTCACTGTCATGTAAAAATGCATGAATACTAAATTTATTACGATTCTATATATTAAATTCAGTAATACGGAAATCATCACCTATCATGGGATAGCATTGAATTAAATACGTATGATATAATTTAATGTAATGAAAAATTTTGATTTGATTTTAATAAAATTTGAAATGACTCGACAAAATTCTGCAACGATTATATATTTGAAACTATTCGGTTGGTTAGTTTTTGAGCTGTTTTATGCGGGCAGATTGACAGACAGACCGACGGACCAGACGACGACTATAGGTATTACGTATTTATATAATTACCAACGCACCTAAAAATAGTGTTACTTGGATCCTCTTCTGGACTGAATCCAAATAACCCATACCTTATTTTTTTTAGCTCACAGGCTATCAAAGCCTGAGAGCTTATGTGCCCGCCGGTTCTGTATGTACGTACGTATGTATGTATGTACGTACAGTCGTGGAAAAAAAAAGTAAACACCCCCTACTAACTCCTCAACAAATTATCGTAGACGAAAGTTACTGGTACCGGACGATTGGAAATAAAGTCTACTTTTAAATGGTGTGTATAAAATTTGCTTAGGGGGCCATATACATATTAAAACGATTCCAAACTTCATTTTTTTCAATGGCAGTACCCAAATTTAACGATATATTTCAAATCTTCGGTTCAAAATATGCTTAGAAACCAAATTTCAAGTCATTCATATGATAAGTTATTGAATTATAGACATTCAAAATTTAGTACTTCTAATGTTAAATTACATTTTCATATTTTTATTTATATCTCCTGAAATTATGTTCCTAATGAGCTAATTTTTTGTGTAGCAATAATACTAATATACCCAAACATAAATACGTTGAATTTGCAATTTTTATAATTTTATGATATAAATTATGAAATTAATATTCGAAAAAATTATGAATTGCAACCTACAATTTTTTTGATGGATTTAGATTTATTAAGTCCTGCTTTATGGAAATCCCAAATTTCACATTTTTCTTCCAAGTAGTTTTTAAATTATGCTTAAAAAACGGCAAAATTATGGTTTAAGGGGGCCGTCTATGATAGCAGTGAGTAAATTTTTGAAACTTATTCTGTTATCCTGTAATCAAACTGGTTTCGTTGAGGCTTAAACGTGCCTTGATCAAGAAGGCGGCTCTCTAGGTTAACAATCGAGTTCGGAACTTCAATTTGGATACAACCCTTAAAATACGCTCGTTTTAAAATAATTAATTTCTCGGAAACTTATGACACGATTTGCATAAAAATTTGTTTATAGGCTAATTGAAAGGTGTAGAGTTCATTTATGCTGTCAAAATTGTGTACTGCTTTTGAAATAAACAAAGTTATGGTTCGTTTTAATATGTAGATGGCCCCCTAAACAAATTTTATATACATCATTTAAAAGTAGACTTTATTTCTAATCGTTCGGTACCAGTAACTTTCTTCTACGATAATTTGTTGAGAAGTTAGTAGGGGGTGTTTACTTTTTTTTTTCCACGACTGTACGTATGTACGTACGTAACGCGATAACTCTTGATAGAAACATCCGATTTGCTTCAATTTTTTTTTTCTAGTTTCGTTCTGATAAGGCGCTTCCCTGATTATTTTTGGGGGTCCATTGGTTAAGAAGAAAGGGGGAAAAGGGGGGTTAGTCCAACACTCCCCCTTAATTCAGATAAATGGGTTTTTCATGCAGAATTATTCGATTTGCTCCGAATTTGGTATACCGGCTTATTATGTTAAGGGACTTCCTGATTAGTTTTGGGTGTTCATTGGTTAAGGATAAAGGGGGAAAAGGGGGGTTAGTCCACCCCCCTTAATTCAGATAAATGGGTTTTTCATGCAGAATTATTCGATTTGCTCCGAAGTTGGTATACCGGCTTATTATGCTAAGGAACTTCCCTGATTAGCTTTGGGGGTTCATTGGTTAAGGATAAAGGGGGAAAAGGGGGGCTAGTCCACCCCCCCCCCTTAATTTAGATAAATGGGCTTTTCATGCAGGATTATTCGATTTGCTCCAAATTTAGTATACAGGTTTATTATGTTAAGGAGCTTCCCTGATTAGTTTTGGGGATTCATTGGTTAAGGATAAAGGGGGCTAATCCCCCTTCACTTATTTTTTGAGGGCATTATTCTTTAAAATAAGAGTATAATATACAATTAGTGCGAAGAGCCTGTGAGCTCAATGCCATCAGTTTAGCTGGGCACTTTTCTTTTTTATTTTAAATTTCCCTGTAAAAGTAATTTTTAATCAATACTTCTTTGTAAATTTTATTTTATTAAATGGTTTAGTGACTATTCACATGAATTAATTTGCAGAACTGAAATCGAAAGATTCGCCAAAATTATAGATGTTTCAGAAGAGCAAAAATACACTTTTAAGACCGAAAATTTAGAAGAGTATTTAATGTTCTAAGATCAGGAGAAGTGCTTAAGATAGACACTTCAGCATTTTATTCAAATAAATAAGTCCATGGATATTTTGCACTATAAGTGTTGGGATATAAAAAAGAAAATTATCCGATCGACAATGATGAAATTGTTCCAACATAAAATAAACTTTTTTCACGTATTATTCTTTCTTAACCCACGACAGCTACGGGGAAACAGTACTTTCACCCCCGACTTATCTCGGGGCAAACAGTGAAGTGGTTAAAACTAGTTAGCAGGACATAAAGAACTGCTAAAATATATCATTAGCATCACACAATTTATGATGTATTTTCTATGTATTTTCTAATTTAATTTCAAGTTTAAATAAATATTTTTATAATTAAAATGACCCTACTTGTATTATTTCCTGATCCTAGTTCTTACTTAAGCCTTTAGCCTATTTAAACGACTTATTTTATAAAAAACAAATAGCATGAGTCCAAATAAACCAAATCCAGGGGTTACTTGAACCTAGATTTCAATAATTTGTAACATGCATAAAAAAGTAAAGTTGTGGTTTGAAATAGGCCGAAAATGTTAGAAAAATAGTACAAAAATAGATAAAAATTTATCTTTCGGCTCAATTAATATTATTTAGGCTGTGATAACCGAAAATTTCTAGTTCAAAACCATTTTCTGATGGTTAATCATATTATCTCAAATACCAACACTACGAAGCAAGCAGTAAATAGTGCAGGTGCAGTCATGGGAAAAAAAGTAAACACCCCTCTGCAACACATTATTGTAGAAGGAAGTTACTGGTGCGAAACGATTGGAAATAAAGTCTGCTTTTGAATGATGTATATAAAATTTGTTTAGGGGGAACATATCAGAATGAACCCAGACTTTTTTTTTTCCAATAGCAATGCCAAGTTTGATACCATTGATAAATTCCACACCCTTCAATTAGCCTAAAAACAAATTTTTATGAAATTCGTACGATTAGTTTCAGAGAAATTAATTACTTTAAAATTAGCCTATTTTAGGAGCTGTTTCTAAATTGAAGTTCGGTACTTGATTGTTGAAATGCTACAGAATGATTATGTCACTTCTATTAATGTATTATTTTTTGCCAACAGGACCATTTCACTCGCTTTAATATGTTATGTTTGTTTAAAATGAGTAAAATATATATATTTTTTATTGTCTGCACATCTTAAACCACCATTTCGAGTTTTTTTAATCACAATTCGAAAACTACTTTAAAGAAATATTCGAAATTGAGAATTCGCATAAAGCAGGACATAATAAATATAAATCTATCAAAAAAATTGTAGGTTGTAATTCATAATTTTTTTGCATATTAATTTCATAATTCATATTATACATTTTTTTAAATTTCAAATTCAATGTATTTATGTTTGAACTTTTGGGTATTATAACCACTCAAAAAATTATCACTTTAGGATTGTAATTGCACGAGATATTAACAACAATATAAAAATGTAATCTAATATTAGAAGCTCTAAATTTTGAATGTTTGTAATTCAAAAACTTATCATCCAAATGACTTAAAATTTCATTTCTAGGCATAGTTTGAACGGAAGATTTAGAATATATTATCAAAATTTGATGTTGCCATAAAAAAAACAAAGTTTGGTCTCGTTTTGATTTGTAGATGGTCCCCTAAGCAAATTTTATGTGCATCATTTAAAAGTAGACTTTATTTCCAATCGTTTGGTACCAGCAACTTTATTACTTACTATAATTTGTTGCAGAGTTAGTAGGGGGTGTTTACTTTTCTTCTTCCACGACTATACATAAATTTATTAGGTAGGTATTATTCTAATTGATTAACTACTGTTGGTCGATTGCCTACTAATACAGGCAATTTATATCATATCTGAAGTTTATCAAAAAGTAGAATCTTTTCCTTAAATATTTACTTTAGCAAGCATTCAATTGTCTCCATAATACAAAGCAGCGGAAACAAAACTGTTTTTATGCTATTATTATTATTATTATTAAATACTATTATTATTAACTTAAAGATAACCAAAATGGTATAATACTCAGTCTAGAGGAGGTTCTGCTCTCAAAGCTGGTGGACGGGAGGTTCTGGGTTCGAACCCAATCGCGCCCGTACGCCTAATCGTTCGGAGTTTTCGGTGGTTTTCTTCGAACCTTGCACTGTAAAAAAAAAATTCTAAAATAGAGCAAAAAATGACCCAAATTGGGTTGTAAGATCGCTGGGTACAGTAACGTTCCAAATTGGAAAATGCCTTTTCGTAACCCAAAATGGGTATAAAAAGCATCTATTTTAGGTTTATAGCAGAACCCAAATTGGAATACATTGTTTACCCATTTTGGATATTCACTCAACCAATTTGGCTTCCATAAGAGAACCAAATTAGAATTCAGAGTACCCAAAATGGGTGCCCATGGTAACCCATTTTGGATATACACAGTTCCAATTTGGGTTCCACAATAAACACAAGTTAGAATTCAGTGTATCCAAAATAGGTTAAAATTTCAACCTTTAGTGGAAGCTATGAACTCCAATTTGGGTTCCTCAATGGACTAAAAATAGATACTTTATACCCATTTTGGGTTACAAAAAAGACATTTTCCAATTTGGAACATTGCTGTACCCAGCAATCTTACAACCCAATTTGGGTCTTTTTTTGCTCTAAAGAAATTCCACAAAATATATTACAAATTTTGAAAATTTATGTCGAACAGCATTAAAAATTTAGTTTTTAATCTTTTATGGAGAAGGTAATTTTTGTTTACTTGCCAAAATTAAAAACTTTTAAATCCAGAACCTGATAAATTATGAAATATACAATTTAACTCATAATAAGTAAAACTTTATATTTTACAAGACTTTGAACCCCAGGAAATAGATAAATTCCCACCCAAAGATAAACAGAAAAATAAGCAACAAAAAACATGAGTATATATATATATATATATATATATATAAATGCATTTTATATTGTTTATGAAATGAAAACGTCTTAAAAACTGTCTGAATATAAAAGAAGGTTTTAGTTATAGCAATTATTTAAATTGAGATCAGAGCTGAAGTATAATTTAATTATATTTAAACATTTAGATAAATATTTCTGGACTTTCCATATTACATAATGAGATATATTACAGTACTGTCAATGAAACTGGTTTTATATATTTCAAACAATGACAAAATTATCACTTGCTGAAAAAATAATTTTGTTTGATAATCTTACTTGCATCAACACTAGGTCACATAAAATCAAAAATGAAAGTATGCAATCAATAAATTATATTGTACATATTGTGTGCTAGTTTCAATAAACTTAGTAAAATAAATAGATCTCACCTAATCTACTCGCATACATTAACAATACAACATCCTTTAAGATGTGAACGAAATTCAAAATTCATGAATAACAAATATATATATATTTTTATGGTGAACTATAAAGAAAGGCAGGAAAAAATGAAACATTTATACTGTAAAAGAACATTTATTTGGACATTATAAATACATCATAAGTTTAATTGCTTTAATAAGCAGTTTACTGCACTACATTTTGCCAGTAGTGCTGCTGGCATCGTATTTCTTAATACAGCAGTACTTATCAGCAAAAAGGCTGGTCTTGACTCGGGAACAAATTCAATATTGTATACCCAGTATACAGATATCAGTAAAAGAACCGCCTTCAATGGGCACTTTTCGGAAAATACCGCCACCCCATCCACATAGGAACACAGCCTTATACCTTGTTGCACCTTCCCTATTGCTATGAGGCGAGGAGGGTCAGTTTTGTCTGGAACAGTGTTATGCACAGCAATATCATCCTGTAATAATAACATTAGAAATTTTTTACTGTACTAATTGCTAGTTATGTACATTTAATTAGAAACAGCAATGAATGCACAGATCTTGACCCGAGATTTCAGAAATCAGATAAGTCAATCTGGGTCAATTGACAAGGTCATTAAGGGGGGGGGGGGCAAAAAATTGGCAAGGGTGGGGGAGAACTCAGATCCAGCTGAAACGTGAATATCTTGGGAGAGATGGGTTTGCTGACACTAAGCCTTCCTTGGCCACCTCGTTCCGTGTACCAAAGTATTTTCATTGGATCATACGTTGGGACCCTACACTTAGATTTAGCCTGAAAGTGCTTGAAATTCCTGCATTCTTAGCTGATTGAGACTGCACAGGCTTACAATAACATGCTCTACGGTTTAAAGAGCATTAATTTCACAACGATGTTAAAAATAATCAAAAACATTGATCTTTCCTATTGAAAATAAGATATAAAATGTAGGATTTTGTTTGAGGCATGTTATATTTTCTTTAAATTAACATGAAATAATATATCTTTTCCCTATCCTTAAGTTACTGTCAGTTTGCACATGGCACATTATACAGAATATTTTTAGTTTGTCTTTGAAAAAACATCTGGTAAAATTGTGGATTTATCATTTGCTTACTTATAGTAAACTAATAAATTTTATAAAACAAAAAAGAAAAAATCTGCTTTTACTCCTCCTGACATCTGCTATATTTAATTGCATTTCTGATTTGAATTATATATAGAGTTGCAATTTTTTGGTAATAATTTTTAAAGCTGAATTTATTTGAGCTCAATCTAAACTTACATTTTGTCATACACTTTGTGGTGTATATTCATAATTTCACTTGATCGGTAAAAATTATTTTTACTATATTCATTACTGCTTTTTTCTTTTTAAAGATAACTGGGGTTTTAAGTTTTTAAATATAATTTTTTTTTCAAGTTGATTTCACATAAAAATTGTGTTTATATCCCCCCCCCCCCAAATTACACTAATAATAAATTTCTTCAATAATTTGATTAGACATTTATAAGCTACATTATATGCAAATATGTTCTGAAATCACACCACTGCACCCTCCCCCTCCCTTAATCAATCAGAATTTGGATATATTTATTGAAGCACAAATATTTATTCTTATTTTAAAATTATGGAAATACTATAATTCCTCCCTCTTTTCCAGGACTTAAGTTAAAAAGATTTTTGTCTTATTATTAATTATATTAATAATTTTAAATTCCAGCAACTTAAACTAAAAGTTTTATAATTTATATTAATTTAATAAATGAAAGAAGTATTCAGTTAAAAAAATTTTTAATAAAATATTCACTAAATTTATGAACTACTAGCTGACCCTGCCGGCGTTGTCCGGGACCGGTTATCCCTTTAGCAAAACTAAAGCTTGTATGATTTTATATCTTTTGAAAATCTTAAATGAACCTAGTTTTGAGGACCCATTGCCTTCTGCAGTGTCAAGTGTATATACAACAAACCTCACTTAAAAAATAATTAGTGATCAATGTAGTTTATTTATATTATATATATATATGTATAGGCATTTTAAAAAAGTGTTATACCTCAAAAATCTGCAAAATAAATTTCTTCATATCATTTGTTCTTTTCCCAGATGGTACAATGTTGGGCAATTTCTGAAGGATCTCAAGTGTTAAACTTTCTGCAAGAAAAAAGAAAATAAAAAGTGAATATTACATAACATTCAATATAGAAATTAGTTAAGAAATCAGATTCAAATTACAGAAGACAGGACGATCCAGACTAAATTTAGGGCCCCCTTTACAAAAATCCATTTCATAAAATTCCTCTTAACAAGAAACAGGCCAATTCACAAAGACTTAAATAAGTTATTAATAAATGCTTGATTCAAATTTCAGTAACTGGATTTCACATTTCATTAACCCCTTAACCTACGATTTACGTCTAACAGCTCCACGGTTTGGCAAATCCATAGCTACCACTAAAATTTAATAGAGATTTCCGCCTTGTTTAATCATGGAATTTCGACAATTAATTTAAACTATATTTACTGTGAAATTTTAGTGGTAAGAAAAATTTACATTTGGCTCGATCATCGTACGCGGGCTATGCTCGTCATTATAGGTTAAGGGGTTAAAAAAATGTTGCTTTTGACCCCTGGAAAGATGAGAACAGTTAAACTCTAGTTTCAAGGAAAAAAACAAAACAATAAGTTGACAGAATAAGTTGGTCAGAAAAAAAAAACATTCAATTGAGCAATTTGTATTTTAGGAACATTTTTTTCTGAGACTCAAGTTTTCAGAATTTATTTTAAGCATATTCAGTACGGCACAATGACGTGAAATCACTATATCTTAGGTGAGACATGCAAATTTAGAAAACATTTCAGATTTTTTCCCAGTGCATAGCACAACTTTTAAAAACATAAAAAGTAAAATCCCAACAGTGATAGGTCATCAATTCACAGGTTGCCTTTACTCACGAAGGGCTTGAATTGAGTTTTATGCATCTTGTGCTAGCAAACATATGTAGTTTTTTGCAAGGGGTGGGTAGTTTATCTTTTGCAATATTATCTAGATGAATTTGTTTAAGACAGATTTTTTTTTTTTTATTATTATCGCCCTTCCCTTCTGTTTCTTTTTAATTTTCATTAAGGGTGTTCTCAAATCCAAAAAGGCAACTTTCTGACATAAGTTTTAATTAATTTTTTTCGAAAATGCATGAAACTAGCTGGTGTTGTTGGTCAGAAACTGTGTCATTGAGCTGTTTTTTCCATTTTTTTGCAAACGCAATAGATCTTTCAGAAAACAGTGTCAAAGTGGGCATTTTGAACCGAATTTCCGCACGGAGGAAGAAAGAGCACTCAAGAGCGGGCGAAAAACGTGTTTGTCACATGATCAAATTTGTTTATAAATCAATAGGTAATGGATGGATCCAAAAATGGAAAAAACAGTTCCATTCCAAATTGCTTCCATGGCCAGGCTTTCCAATTTTATACCTCTCCATTAAAAAATGAATTTGTAAATGTGTCAAAACGTTTTGCGCTTGTTAAGCAGAGCAGTTAAGAACAGCCTTAAAGAAAGTTAACTAATTACTTGTATCTGAAAATTTTAAAACATTAGTACATTTAAACTGCCTTGCTAAAAAGGAAAAACTAACTCTCCCCTCCTCACTCCTAAAAAGGATTGTAGAGGCATAAGGCCTCTATGGCTATACAAAATCTTGTAGCTAGTGTTCGCATTTGATGTTTTTCAAAGGCGTTGCACCCTGCCCTTTTCGTTTAAACTGTTGATGCACCCTGTCCCGTTTCCCATTAACTTTTTCTCCATCCCCTCCCCAACCTCTGAAAACAGAAGTTCTGCTGCTCTGATTGACTTGCGCATTTGAAGTTCCTCACCGTCTCAAAATGCCCTCAGGAAATTTAAGACTACTAATTAAAGGTTTAGAATTGAAATTCCCACTCCTCAGAACAGACAAATGATAATCCAATGAGAGTGCCCTTTCACTCAACACAATGTGCCCCTTTACTCAATATAAGTGCTTTTTTACCAGACAAAAATGCCCTTTTCAGTAAATCCAACCTGCCCTTTTTAAAAGAAATGTGAACACTACTAGTAGCATCACTTCTATTAATAAATTAACTCATCACAAAGAAATCAACATTGAAAGCAGCCAAATGGAATAAATAAGGGTCTCATACCATATGATTCTGCAAGAGGGGTAAAATGTTCTGTTTTTTTTAAATAATCCTTCATGGCATCTATAAATTCCTTCCATCGTTGCATCAAACATTCTTCAGAAACATTTATAAGTTTTGTGAATTCCCACAGCAGCTACAAAAAAAGAGAAGCATGACAACTACCATATAAAACAAATTTCCTTTTACAGCTATAAGCAGGGTGGAGAATTTTAAAAAAACCTTACCAGCCAGCAAAATGCAACACAGTAAAAAATTATGGTAAAAATAACGCGATGGCAAAAATAGTTATTATAATCCATTTTCATAGCTTTACCCTGTAAAATGAAATATATACAAGACAAGAAAGTTTATAGAATAGAACTCAATATCATGTTTACATTGCATTAATTTGAAAAATTGCAAAATATAGCTAACTAATTAAAAAACTTTTTGCCATCTCTTTAGTTTGTAAAATTCAAAAACTGTTTTAAATTCATTTACCAGTGGCAAGTAAAGTTATGTATTTCCCCACCTCTGGTTAAAAATATTAATACTATACCAAATCTGGTTTCTTCAATGCCGGATACGAGGCCATGATTGTTAGTGCAGGTGTTGAATTTACTTTTTCTTTGCGCATTGTTCTTGTGGCGTCCAAAAACTGTTTCAGTTTTAAAACAGATGGTGAGCTCTTCCTCATTTCTGAAACCATCTGTTCTTGATTGAAGACATTTATTTCATCCAAATCCGAATTTGCCTGCGTTTCTTCTTGTTTTTTGGAATTTAATCTTAGTTTCGACATTCTCCTTTTCACTTGTTTTGCTAAACCTGACTAAAATAAAATTGCCTTAAAATATTTTTTCTAAAGTTAAAAAAAATTTGCTTAAATTTTACATTCTCATACATGAAAAAAGTATTACAGATGTATATTAACAGAAAAAGTCACTCACTACACTGCAGAAAGGTTTTCTTTTGACCCTAGACCGCTACCCTTTAAAATATTTACAATATACTAACTTACTTCGAATCAAAGTTAATTTACACATTTTATTCTAATAGCAATCAGCACAATCTCTCTTAAAAGGATATTCAGGGTTGCTACTCATATACACAATGGAATTCCTCGACTTTTTCAGGTGTATTTTAAGAAAATTTCAGTCTAGCAGTATGTAGTGTAAACAGAATATGCCGAGAGTAAAATGAATATTGTACCACTCAATTCATGCAGTCCCCCCCGCCCCCCTCCCCCCACACACACAAAATTAATATTATAACAAAGTGCTTTCCTTTATTTCTAAGTGTTTCAAAATGAATTTTGCTTCAAGCTGGACAGGTAAAAAAATATATTGAGTCATAATTTGCTTCAGCAACATCACAATCTTGCTTAAGACCAAATTCAGGCAAAGGTGGTGGAGAAGCAGACATTTCAACACAGGCATTAAGTAAATTTGAAATAATTTATTAATATATATAATTGTTTTTATCAGAAAATTTTCAGAGTATATTCATAAGTTAAATTAAAAAAAAAATGTATGTGGGGAATCAAAATTCTACCTGTAAGAGGAAAATTGCAAAGTCATGTGAAAAAAAAAAAAAAAGTTAGGCAGTTGCATGAAAGTATTAGAAAATTTGTTCACTAGATATGGGGAGAAAAAAAAATCAAAATTTTACCTGTAAGGGGACTTTAAACAAAGGAGTAAAAAAAAAAAAAGCATGACTTAATACTTTCTAATAATACTACTTTTATCTCGCAGCCCGGAAATTCTATGTGTGCAAATTTCCAGAAGTCAACAGCAATTCTTAATATTATTGTATAGTCCTGAGTCACTCATTCCATTTCCTGTTACATAGGAGACAATTTTTTTTACTACATGCATTATCCAGGGAACAAAAATGTAGCAGTCTAGGGTTAAAAATGTCAAGTCAGTTGAGTCATTAGTATAATTTATAAAATAAGGAAAAAAGTTTTTATAAAATGATTTTCATATTGATATTAACACTTTTGCAAGGAAATAAAATATTTTGTTCAATACCATCTTATTAAAAATTAATAGCAAAAATAATTACCGATGGTGACCCTCCATAGCGATCTTTTAGAGGGCTCCATTTTTCAACGGCCAACTCTGCAACATTATCAACAATCTTCGACGGTAGATTTACATCGAAGCACTTGTCTGCTATAACTCTGACAATCCTATTCCTTAGAGCAGGCGTCAGTGTTTTATTTGCTAATGCAACTTCCACCTGCCTTGGTAACCTTTGTGGAAGCAAACCCTGCAACTTTAAAAAAGAAATTTTCACACACACAAATTTTACAATTTAACATGCAGTGTCTAGCTGAAAGAATGTATTAAAATTAAGCAATGGTCATTATTCTATGAAATGAGGTCAGATATTACGAGAGCAATTTGGAAATCAACCACCATTTTGATGTAATAAAAGAGTGTGATGTCACAACAATGTTTATAATCTTTGAACTTCGAATTGCGGGTAAATAATGCACAAAATTGGGGAATATTTTAAATTTTCGGTATTAAAAGAAAAGTTACAAAAACAAAAAATACGTTTTTCTTTTCTTAATTTTTTTTCGCAAAGTTCCGAATTTTTCTGAAAACTTTCCGCGCATGGCATTCGTCTATATTATACAACTCTGGTATACGGCATACAATCGATGATGAATGCCTGCTGCTGACAGTAGCCCAAAGAGATTTTAATCGCTCCTCGTACCTCACATTCTGAGTTATTTTCAACAGCAGCACAAACTGAGAGTTCTAATCGGGAAATAAGCAGCAACATGACACTCACTAAAACAGCTAGAAGCTTACTGAATCAGACTGCTTGATGTAACAATGGTTACACTCCGCCCACTACACAACAGAGGTTGGTTTCCAAAATACCCTCATACATTTACTAAGTCATCAAATTTTGACTAGTCCTCCACTAGTAACTTTTAAATCTTGTGACTAAATACATATTAATGGCAAAATAAAACATCTTCCACTCCACACACACACACACTTCGGAATAAAGTTTAATGCATATTAAACTTTTGACCCCAAACTATGCATTTAAACATTGAAATAAACAGATTCTATAAATTACATCTTTAGCAATAAACAACTAGCATGTGGCTTAAAATATGCATTTTCTAATTATACAGTAAGTATGGTTTAACAATTAATTAAGTAACAATTAATTAATAAGTTATACAATTAATTATGTATGCAAGATCTAGTGTGAAACATTTACCTGAGGTGAACATAACTGTGAAGTGATAGTGTTCGATGACGCAGGAATTAAATCTTGTACAATATACGATCCTTGCTGTTGTGAATCACCCTATATAAAATTGACAGAACAGTTACAATATGAAATATAGTTCTTACATTACAAAAGTAACATGTTTAGGACTCCTTGAAGGTTTTTACCCATTTTCAATAATTCTCCCCAAAACATATTTAAAAACTTAAATTAACAACAATGAAAGACTTGTCAATGGCCAAAGCAACAGCGATGACCGCCTCGAGAACTCAGCTTTCGCTTTAAAGTGTTATTGCAATCCCGAGGGGTAAAGGCCAAAGCAGCAGGAGAGAAGACAATAAAAAGTGCAGATGGGCGATTCCGTGAAGAGTGTCACACACGTAACGCAGGCTTTAATTTGCATTTATTCAATTATTTATTAAATTAGGAAAAAGCGCATTTTGAGTAATGAAATTAAATTATATACTTCTGTGAGTTTTATTGCCACACATTTAAATTTAAAAATATGGTAATAACTTATTTACCATACCACTTAAAATCAGAATTAACATCAAAATTTAATAAATAATTGAATAAATGCAAATTAAAGCCTGCATTACGTGTGTGACACTCTGCACGGAAACGACCAGAAACAGATCTCATGACAACCAAACAGGTTCAAGACCGATAAAACTAGCATTAGTGCCCCCCCCCCCCCCTCTCCTGCAACTTTGCAAATGTTTTTCAAACTTTCCAAAAATGTCAGTAAAATTTTAAATAAAAACATACCGAGGAAAAAGCAGAAAAATCACTTTTAATCTATATGCAAATGTTAGTGAAGCATAATTAAGCTACCATCCAACTACTAAACAATCCAAATATGAATTTTAAATTTCATGAAAATAAACCATGTTTAAAATTATTAAAATATTTACATTATCTGAACAAGCTGCAATTACTTCAGCATTAGTAACAATTACTTCAGCATTAGTAGCAATTATTTCAGCATTACTGGAGTTCGAAGTTATTTCTACTGACACCTCTAAAATAAGAAAATATGTGCTTTAATATTTGTATCATATCAAACAAAAAACATCTACAGTATGTAATTTAAAAATATTAAGACTATAATTACCCATCCTCTGATGTTTTGTAGGTGGACAGCAACAGTAGCTGCATTTAGGTCCATTTTTTTCTTCATACTCAAATAAAGTGCAGTCACAATTGTCTGTTAAACAGTTGCCCCTCTTAATTCCTCTCGAGTCAGTAGTCATTTTCTAAAATAATCACATGAAGAAATCATATTTTTCATTTGCAACATTTCTTTTTATCAATCACATTCCGTAATCAAAAGTAATTTAGCTAAAATAAGATTTTAAACCTAACAAATGCAAAATGTGCACCCCTCTCCCACACACACACCAAAGGTTTTGGGATAATTTAAATTCCAGTCCTCTCAAATACCCAAACATCTAAAAAATCCATCCATCAGAGTAGATGTAAAAAAAAAGCTGGCACAAATATCAACAGCAATTAAAAAATATCAATGAATGCTTTTTGGCTATTACAGCTGGCTAACTAGAAATGTAATTTTCGCTACAGATTCTGAATTTAATATAATCTTTCCCATTAATCTGCAGCGCCCACTGTCATGCTGGGCAGTTTCTGCTGCTGGGATCAGCACTCTTAACTTTTGTTAAAAAAAAAAAAAAAAAAAAAAAAAAAAAAAAACATTGAGGGAATTCGTAATTAGCAAACGGCAAAAAGTTTTAAAACAGTAGATTAAAGCAAATATTAATTTTTAAAAATATATTCTGAAATTACAGACCAAAAAAAAAAATTTCAGATATTAAACATTTAAAAAAAAACAAAACAAATAAGGAACTTTAAAATGGCGGCCATCTCCGGGCGAACACTCACACATTTTATGAGTTCCACTGAATAATTACAGAAAATTTTCTCATGCCCATATTTTTAGTATTGAATTATTTGCTTGACCTTACTTTTAACACTCAAATCATTTCTTAAATATATTATTTTACTTTGTAAACATTATAATTTCAAATACATTGTGAATGCATACAAAATGTTAACAAAACAATTACCAGAAACCTGTAACATTCTGAAATTGGTATAACCCCTTGTCCGAGCAATGCAAATCTGAGTAATGTATTATAGGAAGTCTACCGTATTTAAATTAGATAAACCAATATAATTTCTTCCTACTACATTAGTTTTCATTTGTTGTATATATAAATAAGTAACAATGCCTTGAAATTGAAATAAAATTATATGTATAATTTCATATTATAAATGAAATGCGTGAATGATGCATATTTTTAAATTAATGGAATATAAATGATGGCATTGGGAACAAAATTTGGCGATTTAACACTTATGCCTGACTAATGATGATTTAATAAAAATCTGGGATAATTTTCTGCAAGTTTTTCCCGAAATTCCTGCTCCCCCCTCCCCTGTTATGAAATTTGAGAATTTATTTCAGGATTGTTCGAAGAAATGAGATTTTTTACATTGACCTTTTGACAAAATTTACAATTTTTACACAATCTGGTAATGAAATTAGTGATTTTTTCTTTTTGATTGGTAAAATTAGCAATTTTTTTCCATGATCGTTTGACGAAATTCATTAATTTCTGCATTTGACTAATGAAATTTGCTGTTTTACATGGGCCTCTTGACAAAATTCACAGTTTTTTCGACAATGGCAATCATTTGATTTTTTTTTATTCCACCAATTTACTAAATTAAATTTTTTTCCATGAGAGATTGATGAAATTTTTTATTTTATACTGTGATCGATTGACAAAATTTAATTTTTTTTTTTAGAGCAATAACGGAAGTCCTAAAGTTATTCCATGATTTTTTGCTTGAATGAAATTTGTAATTTTCAGACATGGTACAGGTTCAAGAAAAAAAAGAAAAGAGCTGAACATTACAGACTTGACGAAATCGCATATCTTCCACGGTCTTTCGAGGAAATCGCATATCTTCCACGGTCTTTCGAGGAAATCGCATATCTTCCACGGTCTTTCGAGGAAATCGCATATCTTCCACGGTCTTTCGAGGAAATCGCATATCTTCCACGGTCTTTCGAGGAAATCGCATATCTTCCACGGTCTTTCGAGGAAATCGCATATCTTCCACGGTCTTTCGAGGAAATCGCATATCTTCCACGGTCTTTCGAAGAAATCGCATATCTTCCACGGTCTTTCGAGGAAATCGCATATCTTCCACGGTCTTTCGAAGAAATCGCATATCTTCCACGGTCTTTCGAGGAAATCGCATATCTTCCACGGTCTTTCGACGAAATCGCATATCTTCCACGGTCTTTTGAGAAAATCGCATATCTTCCACGGTCTTTCGAGGAAATCGCATATCTTCCACGATCTTTCGAGGAAATCGCATATCTTCCACGGTCTTTCGACTAAATCGCATACTTAGCACGGTCTTTCAACGAAATCGCTGTTTTCCACAATATACTTATATTTACCCCTGCAACCGTTCGACAAAATTCATGTTTTTCTCAACGATCTTTCAACGAAATTCGCATATTTTACACGATCTGTTGACAAAAATAGAGTTTCTCGCAATTCTTAAACGAAAATCGCGTGTTTTTCGTGATCCTTCAACAAAAATTGCATTTTTCTGCAATTCTTTGGTGATTTTTGCGTTTTTCCAGAGATCCTTTGAAGAAATTTGAGTTTTCCCTGCAAACCTTTGAAGAAATTTCCTCAATTTGTGACGGTTCGTACTTGCGATTTTGCTGTATTTCAATTTCTACTGCTACCCCCCCCCCCTTCATAAAAATGTCAATGAATTTTAATGCATATTTTCATCGATCTCAGGGATAAAAATATTCAGTGCCAAAAAAGCGGAATTCTGCAGAAAAGTAACATGTCTGGATTTTATTTACGGATCGTTCAACAAAATTCTTGGTTTCTTTCGCAGCACTATCCCCCCCCCCCTCCCTCCCTCCCCAATTCTGCAGAAATTATCGATTGCTAAACAGAGTAACCATTTAATGGTTGGAATTCTGATTTTTCATCAACTTTCAGAAAAAATAGTGTTGGCTCTAGGCCAATTTGGCAGGGTGCGGCACCTGGTGGTCACTTCTAACTATTTTATGAACTCTGTGGCATTTATTGTAATTTTTAACGTGTTTTTTCATTTCTTTTTCTGGTTGTGGGAGGAAAAAACTAGATCAAGGGAAATTAATCTTAAATTCAGTCATTTGTTATTAAATGTCAATCTGTCGTGTAACAAAACTAAACTTATCAGTCGATTATGGAAAAAAAAAAAAAACTCTTCAGTCGATTGCAAGTCACAGAAAAAAAGAAGTCATAAGTTTCGCTAGTAAGTTGTAGGAGAAAATCCAGAAATTGCCCAGCTGTTAGGAAAAAGGAAGATCACAAAGTTCTAATGATAAAAGGAGAGTTTAAACAAACCAATTAAAAAATATATATATATGTTTTTTTTAGCAAGGTACAAGAATGCCCTTTTTAAAAAATAACTGCCTGGTGGCTTTTCTTTTTCCCTAGTCAACACCACTGATGAAAATTCGGAAATAAAGGGCAGGCATCAAATGGCGACTATTGTAAATATCTTAGGCAACAAATTAAAATTTTTAGTTGAAATTCCTAAAATTCACTTTTATTCTTACTGTAATATTGAATGCTACTTTTTCGAAAAACACAAATACTTGTTTTTATTTAAAATTAAGTTCTTAATCTCCAAGATTATAATTATTGAATAAACTGTAAAACTAATATAAATCATTTTTAATTATTACTATATTTAGAAATTAATAGAAAAATGCACTTAATCATGAAAAACAAAATTAAACTCGATAGCAGATCCAAAACAAAATTTTATCCAATGTTGATAGTTACAATTAGAGTTACTGTTTAAAAAAAAAAAAAAAAAAAAATGCATCTACATTTGAATCTTGTAACATGAAATCAAAAGGTGCACTAATTTTATTTTGCTAACCGTTAAATGTAAAAAAGAGGTGACAAATTTGACAACCAAGAATAATTTTCTAGTGATCAAATGCAATAATTTAGTTGCATTTGACATCTAACGACTGCTAATTTCGAACCCTGGTCAACACTAATCATTGTATCATTTCAATCTTTTAAAGTGCACAAATATATTACAGAGTTCAAAATCCTTGGTGGTCTGCTAGTCCGAGACCACCAAAAATTCAATTGGACCAGTAATTGAAAAATTTAGTGGTCCGAAGGACCAGGAGGTAACCTTTCTTCTGTCTCTGACTGGTAAATGTATTTTTCCCGTCCCCGAGAAGACCGCAACCAAACAAATCACACAATTTTATTTTATTAAAATAATAATAATAAAAAATTACATTAAAAAACCTTAGTTGAAAGAAATAATTGGAAATAAAATAATCTTACAGCTTTTGTTTATGTACTGTCTATTTAATTTAGCAAATAATTTTACATTTTATTATGGTAAAAATTTTGGGTAGCTGCAAAGGAAGTTTGGTTTATATTCTACAGTGTTGAACATAGGGTGTGGCCTGGGAGGGGGCATTCTCTCCAGGAGCAATGAGATGTCTTCCACCAGAAGATTTGAGGTTGTGTTTTCAATGGTCAAAAGGTGTAATTTCTCCTCCGGAACTCTATAATGCCCCCCCCCCCCTGTCTGAATTCAACACTGATATTCTAGGTGGTGTGTGGAGGGGTCACTCAAAGGGTTCAAGGGGCTTAATAGAATTTTATATAGCGGGCCAGCAAACTTTCATGCTTATTGGTCCTTTTTTTAATCGATTCTACCGCTGTATAGAGTCAGATAATATAGACGAACATGCGAATGCCGTTCACAGAAAATTTTCAAAGTTTGCAGAGTTTTGTTTTTACAAGTTTCTTTATTTTAAAAAAGAAATTATCAAGATCCCAGGTGGAGAATTGGTGCAACGCACGTTGCAGACTATTGACAAGGTCTGTAGATTATTTTCCAAATGGAGAAAAAAAAAGTTTGCTAGAAAGTATTTGCCTAGTACAGTATTTTTTGGAAGAAGCGTTGCAAGTTCATACTAGTTAAAAATTTTAAAATATTGTAAGTGCGGTGCTTATGCCGGAAAAGCAGGTACAATTCCTTTTTTTTTTCTCCTGCCAGGGTCGGTAGCAGAAACAGTGCAGCACCAAAGCAGGTGCTGCAGATTATGTTAGGCTTTGCAGATTAATTTAACAGATTAAAAATAAATTGTGTTAAAAAATAAATTTGACCTCTTTTTAAATAAAGTTTATTTGGTTGGAAATTTTAGCGATGTTTATGTGCTTGTATATAACTTTTCATTTTTGCTGTTGGCGACGATATAGAACTCGGGAGGGACGCGGCGTTTTTTTGCAGAAAATTTTAAAGAAATTATTTGAATTTGCAGACAGTTTTACATTTTAAGTCTGCCGCTAGTAAACATTGAATAGTTTGAATTCAAATTTGCCAACTTTCAGATAATGGCTCAGCCTACGGTCTATAGCAGAGGGGATTCTGAGTAAAATATTTTCTGAAATCAGAGTTCATCCTAAGATCAAGGGCAGGCAGGGTGCACTTTGCCATAAAAGGGCACTTACTTTAGAGAAAAAAAGGGCACATTAATGTAATGATAAATAATCAACTAATAACTCTTCCCCCCCCCCCTGACCCCAACACCCTAAAAAGTTTTTGCTACTACCCCTTTACCCCATTCATGACACTTTGCAGTGCAGGGGTGATTCTTTTCAAAAAAGGAAAAAAAAATCTGAATCCGAAAATTTGGACAAACTATATCGTAAATTTTGAGAAATATTCGCCGAAAAAAATTAATTTCGCCAAAGGGAAAAAAACAATTTCGTCAAAGGACCTTTCCCAGTTTTTTCTTAATTCGGCTGAATTTTCACGGTACCCAATAAACGGGGTATAGAGACAGAGAAATTTATGACTGCGTCGGTGCTGGAATTTTACTGAAAATAATTGGTGTCTGTATGAGGATGCTTAGGTGGAGGGGGGGTGAAAAGGAAATTAGGAGCAAAATGGGGCTAGGATGTTATATAATGTTTACAAATAGTTTAGAATTTGTTTGAAATAAGTGATGAAATTAAGTTAAAGGGCACTATTTTTCCCTCTGACGATTTTCCGAGTAATAGGGCTCGCGGGGCAGGGATTTCGGACAGTGGGGGCATCGGGGCGTCAAATTTTGTAAAGGGGGGCAGGCAGGGCGGCCCGCACTGGCAAAAAGAGAATATTAGTGTAATGATAAATAATCAACTAATAACTCTCCCCCACCCCTCTAAAAAGTCTTTGCTACTGCCCTTTTACCCCATTCATGACACTTTGCAGTGCAGGTGTGATTCTTTTCCAAAAAAAAAAAAAAAGAAAAATGTCATAAACCCGAAAATTTGGACAAACTATATCGCAAATTTTGGGAAATGTTTGCCGAAAAAAAACTAATTTCGCCAGAGAATCGCAGAAAAAAACAGCAATTTCAAAGGACCTTTCCGGGTTTTTTTCTTAATTCGGCTGAATTTTCATGGTAGCCAAGAAACGGGGTATGGAGACGGAGAGAGATATTTATGACTGCGTCGGTGCTGGAATTTTACTGAAAATAATTGGTGTCTGTATGAGAATGTTTGGGTGGAGGGGGAGTGAAAAGGAACAGATTAGGAGCAAAATGGGGCTAGGACGTTATATAATGTTTACAAATAGTTTAGAATTTGCTTGAAATAAGCGATGAAATTAAGTTAAAGGACGCTATTTTTCCCTCAGACGATTTTCCGAGTGATAGGGCTCGCGCTGTGGGGATTTCGGACAGTGGGGGCATTGGGGCGTCAAATTTTGTAAAGAAGGGCAGGCAGGGCGGCTCGCACTGCGAAAAACGCCTAGAATGAACTCTGCTGAAATTCACAGCAAATTCTCTTAAAGGTTACATGATACAGGTGAAAATTAGTGGTTGCCACTCGCCACATGGCAGTTAAAGTTGTAAAAGTGGCGATTAAAAAATTGTCATTGTCAGGTTTGCCAAGTGAAATACAGCTTTTTTCATAGAAATAGGCATTTCTATTTTGATTATATCTAATTAGCAAATTGGTTAATGCTTTTTCCCACCGGATGCAAGCAGATTTCAATGACTTTCCTGTATTTTCAATATTTGGCCTTCTCACCATGTGCTCTTCAGTTAGATTAATTTTTCATGAAAAATACAATTTCATTCTGCAAAATATATTCATCAGCTTTGATTCCACATGCATTTCAAGTAATTTATTCCTTTTTTCAACTGGATGCATGTGGATTTTAAGGACATCACAGTATCTTCAATATTTTGACTCCTTCCACTTGCTCACCTGTGAATTTTTTTTATGTCCAAATTTTCAGACTGATGAACGATTTTTAATTTTTCAAATTTTTGGAAAATTCAGGTCAGAATCTTCCCTGGTCTATAGCAATCTCATGAATGCAAAAAATTCTTAAAGACGCAGTCACTAATAAATACATCATGCTCATGAAGACAAAAGGGAAAAAACGCTGAACACAGCAACACCATTGTACAACAATGATACTTATTTACAGCCGCAGCTACTAATTCATGTTTAAACTTCACATTCATGAAAAAAATATATATCAATGAATACAGCAATCTCTAAAATTGCGTAATTCTTCATTCAGCCGCGAGAAAGTAGTCCCTCCATGGCCTAAATCCGTGAATCTGTTGCAAGAAAAATGTGAAATTCGACAGTCAAGTTGCATGGGAGAATAAAACAAGGGAATCTCCCCCCCCCCCCTCTCAAAATTCACCAATTGGTCGAAGGAAAATATCACAGAATTGGACAATGGATTGCAAGAGGGAAAAAAGTTGTCATTTAGTTGTAGGGGAAAAAAAAAGATTCATCAGTCTGACAGAAAAAATCAAAAATCGAGGAATTAGTCAAATCTGTTGCGAGAAGATATCGCGAAATTTGATGATTGGTTGCAGAAAAATATAGCAAAATTTTACTGATAAAAGAGTACTCTGAACAAACCAGCCCAAAATGTTTTTTTAAAGGCTGTAAGAGTGCCCTTTTATAAAAATTCCCGGCGCTCCCCCCCCCCCTTTTTTTTGAAGAGTCAACACTAATAATACATCTATAAATACTTTGCATCAATGCAAACAAACAAATCACTGGATACAATAATCACATTGTGCAGAATTCTCCAAAATGCATTAGGGCAATTTCCTTAGCTTTAAATGTTAATAAACACGTTTAATAATATGTTAATGACATTACTAACACACACATTAATAATGACATTTTCAGTAAGAATTTCAAATAATGTACCAATTTTAATTCAAAAAAGGGAAATCAATTTAACAACATTTTTCTACCAAAACTATAAAAGTAAAATTTAATTATGTTTCTTGTGCAAATCTTTATTAAAATGAGGTGGGACATAATATATCCCCCCTCCCTCCCCATGGGTTAACATCTATAACAGTAGCCCCGAGATAAGTCGGGGTTGCACTTTCTCCATACCTGCTACCGGTGAAGTAGAAAAACAAATATACTCAGACACATATAGATAAATATATACACAAGTTATTACAGCATATTTTTAATAAGGAGAAATAAATGCTTGTTTCATCAAAATATAAGATTTTGACCCAACAAGATGCATGTGGAAGATATTCTTCACTTCCAATTTCATAGGATCAACTATAATAAAGTCATTACTCAATTCTGTGAGATACGAACATACATGAGCATCTTTCTCAACAATTTGGCTTTTTAAACAAACAAAAAGTGGTTTTTTGTTCTGTGATATAATAGTATGAACTTTCATAAAATTATTACAATTTGACATAATAAAACACTTTTTAGATATGTATTTCATGCCATCAATACAAACCCAAGGTACAACATAAAAATTTTCTGGCAGCAAATTAAAAAATGGAAAACTTTGAGCATTACCCTTTTCTGCTGGGCCAAATTCTATATTATTATATAAAGAACCATTTAAAATGTACGCCTGATATAACTGGTGTTTTCGAGCCAAAGAAAGACTAGTATTTTTAAAATTTCTCATTGCATGTACCAGCGATTTGAAGTAATGATGTTTACCTTCCATTCTCATTGACCAGAAATGTATTAATGGCCCAAACTTTACAATTAATTGAGGATAATGGATCATAAAATGTTGTTTAGGAATGAGAGGTTTATCATATAATGTTTGAAAAGTATCTAAATACTCCTCAATACAAAGTCTTAAAAATTCTATCATATTTACATTTATACAAGGTGAAAATACTATACTGCATACTTCTAAAAGAAGCGTATAATTGTCCCAATAAGGACAGTTTATTGAAACTTTGTTGCCAATTATTAAGGGTAACATAAATGCAAGTAGCCACATCTGAGAAGCATTTTGATTTAAGTTTGTTTGCAGATGCTGTATTTTGATGGGTGAAGGTTTGCTTAACAGCTCAGTATAGCCATAATCAAAGTCTGTGATTTTTCCATTCAACTCTTGTAATGATATTATTTTCTCGTCAACGCAAATTTTTGTCAGAAGTAATCTAAGAGTTAATGGCAAAACACCTTCCAAAATATCATGCATGATATCAGGCGGAATGCCATCAATTACGTGATAATACTCTAGATTATTTAATATTGATTCTCTGTTGATTCCATAAGATTTGCTTATATTGGATCTCTCGGATCCAAAAGCCGATTCTAGTTCTTGAACTTGCTGTTCATGAATAGTAACGGTTCTAAGTTCAACAGAAATTTCATCACAGACTTTGCGAACTTCTTGAATAGTCGCCATACAGTACCTGCAGCAATGGTGAGCTGTAAAACCTTCTTTTAGGCCAGCTACACTGTGAACACCAAGATTATCCCCAGTGAGTGCAATTAGCTTCCCGAATTCAACTTCTGAATTGATTTGAACACCATTTTCGAAATCTTTCAAATCATCAACAATGGGCTCAAGTATTTTATCCATACCATATGTTTTCACATAAGATGCTTTTACGATGGCTAGCAAATTTATCATTTTTAAACAGGATCGATATTTTGGAGGAATATTACCCAAAATCATATAAAACATTCCCAATTTTTGCAATCCTGCTTTCGAGCCTAAAGGATTGCACACTTCTAGCTCATCGTAATACAATATAAATTGAAGTGCATCTGGCTTTTGTAAAAAAAAATCACAATTCTTAAATAATGAGCCATTGTTGAATGATTTCAAAGTGCTGATATCATTAGAATAGAGACCCTCAGCCACCATCTCTTTTACATACTCATTTGTTATTAAATTAGAAATGATTCCTTTTAAAGGAATATAGATCATCATTTTATCTTGGATTTTATAATTCCTATTGTTTTGTTCATCTCTGCTACTTGAAACGATATCTCTAGAAAGATCGATTGTTTTGGGGACTGTTACATTAAATTTTTTTTCAAAGAAATTATCTTGTTTATATGTGGTATTCAATTTCTTAAAGGATATTACTGAATTTTGAATTACTTCATCAAAATTTAACAGATTAGGCAAATGCACTTGGACATTTTTTGTTTCTAAAATGTTGTTTACTTGATCCAATGTACAGCGTACCGAGTTTTCGACAAACTCCTGCATTTGACACAGAATTTCATTTAATTTTGTGTTAGAAATATTAGTGCTTGCCCTTAAATTTAAAATAAATTTACCAAGAAGGGTTTCATTTTCATCTGAAATTTTTTCAGGCACAGGACTATCAAATGGAACATTGACTTCATCAATAGAAGTAAATTCAGAAATCATGGCTTTAGGAGCATGCTTACTACCTTGAATATTTTTGTGTCTTCTGTGCCTGTGCACATACAGTGCATTAAAATTCTTGAAAGTATCAGGGCAATCATTAATATTACAACTAACGTAAAACCCAGAATCATGTTTATGAAAATCCTTCAAATGCACGTGTAACAATGTTTCACTATTAAATTTATCACTGCAAAAATCGCAATGAAACATTTTGGCTGAATTATAAGATGAATAAAAATTTAAACACTTGCGAAATAAAAGTCAATCAGAAATAGAATAAATTTCACACGTACTAAGTTAGGCATACAAAAGTAAACAATCCCGATTTCTTTACGATAATATACAGATAAATTAAACACAGATAAATAAAATACATATAAATAAATACCTTAATATATCTAGTAATGAAACTTACTGATAAAAAGGTGCAGTTTCAGCCGGAAAAGAAATTGATGTAGCCACAAAATTCTCAGCTAAGAAATCAGCGTGCGAGCAACGTGCGAACAAAATTTCAATATGGCGCGGAGAAGTCGTTGCCATTTCTTCAAACTCAAAACGGGTAGTAGAGTTTAGCTGAATCAGGTACCATGGAGTTCGAGAAACGAGTATGATCTACTTCAGTGATAAGGGCTATCTATTTTGGAGTGACGTTTGCTGAAGGACTTGAAATGGATATGATTTTCTATGTTTTGGATTCTTTATGGTCTTTTAAGCCTAAATTGGACACAAGGCTAATTTAGGGCTGTTCCGTTTTGGTGTTTATTTTTTACAGTGTGGATTTCCTCGCGTAAATACGGGTTAGGTTCCCTTAGAAAGACCCCTACGGAGGCACTCCCATCTCCTTTGGGCTTATATCCCCCGTGTTGATAATTGGCTGTCATAAACAACACCAATACCCAGTCTAGAGGACTGCACGGGCCGAAATTTCAAACCGGACTGGACCGAAGCTATCTTGGCCCGGACCGTTCAAAGATCAATGAAATCATGCTCGACTCGGCCAGTACGACTCGATTTCGAGAAAAGTTCCGATTTTTTTAAACGTCCAATTAAGATTTTTTAAAATTATTATCCAATTAAGATTCTGTACGCAAGTCATAGAATACAGAATAGCAAGATTAATGATCACTTAGACTCTTGGATTGTTACATTCAAATAAAGACGATGTGTTCAAATAAATATTAGTGATCTTATAATGATTCTGTTTTCCCTTTTTAAGTACGAAATCCTAAAAATGGAAAGATAAAAAATAAATAAATAAACGGTTAAGTGCGAGTATTACTCGCGCTCAGAGGGTTCCGCACAATATATGAATTATTTATTAACTGTATTATTTAAAAAAATCGTTGCTGAAAAAATAATAAGATTTTGTAAAAAACTATACAGTGTGGGGTTGGGTATAGCTGTATATACTAGAAAAGTGTGGATGAGTATATCATAAAAGTCCAAAGAAATATGAAGCCTAAATAATATCAAATATTGTTATTCTGTGTAACGCTTTTTTTTAGTCTTATTCTAATCTGTTTATGGTGAACTTAATTCGGTACTGACAATAAAAGTAGTGCATGTTTAAATTTAATTTGGTATTTCATATAACTAAATTCAGAGTAATAATAATCTTTTCTTTTTACAGTGTATCTAAAACAAAACACTTGTTCAAAATTTAAACTTGGCATTGTGCTAAACCCGCTTAAAAAGGAGGTCGCAAAGTTGCAACGCCGCCTTGGTCCGTGCCGCGTTTTTCCAGATAGGTTTTTAATTAACTTTTAAAGACAAGGGAAGCGTATTCAGGGATCCGCTCAATGCAAACTAGTCGCGAATCCCATAGTATTTCTGTGATTAATTCTAATTAAATAAGTCTGCTTTTAACAATTTGACGTTTATTACTTTTATACTACTACTGGGCATAGCATTACACAAATATATCATTAAAAGTTGTTATCTAGGCTTTAAAAGCCGTTGGTACATAGAGTACGCCGCCCTATTCATTATGAATGTCAAAAACGTCCATGTCTTTAAGGATTAATATCTCGGCTAATTACCGACGATTTTTTTCGAAAATCATTATCAGCAATGCTTTTATACTTCTGCTACGATAGGTACCTCCAGCGCTCCTCAACAACTTTGCTGAATGCCCGCAAATCGGAATTTGTGTGTAACAGAAAAATGCGATTTTTTTTCAAAAACTATGTGATCTAGGGTAATCCTATAATTTTCCTGCAAGTTTTAAATTAACCTCTACTTCCTCAATTTTTTTTAAATAATTTTAGTTTCAGTAGATTCGGAAATAGATGGAGGGGGTGGGGGACATATTTGTGCACTACATTTTCGACGCTATCTCTGAACATATAATACCTAATACCTAATATTAAAATAAATATATTTTTTAGTTCAGCGTTACGAAATCTTTCACATGATACCCCACACGGTATACAAAGAAAAAGATTTTTTTTTCAAGTAACTTAATTAGCCCCTCTACATTTTTCTTAAATATATTTGTGAATGTTTAATAATCTGGAAATATGTTAGTCAATAGTCTTTATTACTTCCCCCAATTCGAACTTTCCACGTTTCATAATTTACTAGTAACACGGCTGTGACAGACGGACAGACAGACACAGGAGTGATCTTATAATGGTTCCGTTTTTACTTTTTACGAACGGAACTCTTAAAAATAACTAGTGGGGGCTCATCTACAAAGGAACAGCTTTCATTTAAAAAAGGAATTATTAAAATTTGGTCAGTAGAAAGTTCAGGGCAGATGACTTTAAAAAAACCTTGTCTTTTATATAGAGAGATATTTTTAATCATCAGGAGTGAAATGTTTTGGTTAATTATTGCATTTATCTTTTAATGTTACGTGAATTACGTAACGGGCATCAGTTAGTTTTATCAATAAAAACATTTGAGTATTTTGACTCTGCATCTGTTGATGTTCGCATGAGATTTCTGGTTTATCATTTCAATGTTCACATCTGAAAACAGATCTGAAATAACATCAAAGCGCTGCCTTATAACCAGATATGCGTAGATTTTAGTATTTTGTTTAATTTTCTTTTAAATATTTCGAGAAATCACCCAGGTATTTATTTTATTTTATTAACACTACACTAGGGGGTTCCTCCCCCTACGAACTATGCTCGCCAACCCCCCGTTTCAGACACTTCAAACTCTAAAAGCACACTAATTTGATCGGCTTTAAAAAATTTTCGGAAGATTGAATTATAATTTAAAAAACAGTAGCAATCTCCCTGTTAACGAGCTTTCGTCTTTGATTAAATCGGATCAGTGAAACATTTGAAAATAAGCTAATATAAAATCAATTAAGTAAATAGATTCTTTGTGTCTTTCTCTTTTTAATATTCACGTGAAAATACTTTTGTGGTTAGAAATCAAAGATTATTTGCTCTGTCTTAGAATTCACAACAATAGTTTAAAAGATTATCTCAAAATATGAAATAAATGTCTCGCGCAAATATCCTTTTAAATTGAAATTGTTTGGTAATATTATTGCTTGGCCATTTTAAATATGACAATTTCCCCCATTCACTGCTTTTAACGATTAATGAATTTATAATTTTAAAGTTATCTTTCTCTTTTAATACGTAATCATTTAATTATAATTAAATTTGAAGTGTTTTTTTCTGTTTATATTAGTCCGGCGTAAATAAATTTTTAATCTGAAGGAAATACTATTCTTTGCGCTGTTTTTAAAATTCGCAACAATTTAAAATAATACCCTTTTCTAAAAGACGCAAAAAATATGTCTCGAAATGCTGAAAATTTAAATTTAAAATGGAAATAAATCCTCAAAAAATGAGTCAAAATAATGAATGCAATTTGCACACCGGGCACTTTTAATGTATAAAATGATCTAAAAAATGATTAAATTCCCATGTATAGTTTTTGTTCCTAAAAAACTTTTTTAATGGAACGATTTTGGCCAATTTTAACATTAAATATCTCTTAAAATAACAATTCGATTTAAAAACTCCGCTAATTTAAAAAAAAAAAAAAAATATGGCCATTTTTATCCTCATTCTAACCAGAAAATCAGAGTTCTAACTTTTTACGACTGTTCTTTCATCTTCACCTATCACTTCATTTATAATGGATGTTTCATAATAATGGAAGCATTAGTTCATCAGAAGAAAATGATCCATTCCAAAAGTCCTTCGGCCAGTGCCGGGAGGAAGAGGTAGCTTTCACATTCCTTATTTTTTAAAAGCCAGCTTATATTATTCAAACACACGGAGCTCAAATTAGTGGAACCCGATTATAGAAGATTAGATACTAATTTTTGTCAATCTTGAATATGAATGAGAATTTCGCGAAATTAGTCAGCGTTATCAAAGCTGGTTTTATTAAAGTGATTTATATTTGTCGCCAAATTCGGTGATATCCCGAATTATATTAATAATTATATTAACCCGAATTATCGGTGATAGCCCGCCATTTTAAAACAAAATAATGGGTGCAACAAAGCTCACCAATGAACTTGATCGAGACCTTAGTAATTCCTGTGCACATGCTCATTCATATCTAAATCGGTTGATATATGCGAGTGCTGTTGCAGGCAAAAAATCAGATTTTTTAAAATGTCACACACATTCGAAATTCAAACTGCTATATCTCGGATTTTTTTTTTAGATAAAGGCAAAACAAAAAATAATCCGGAATCTTTGTAACAAGCTGAAACACATAAGAAAAAAAATCCTTTTCAATTTCTAATTTTTTTTTTTTTTTTTTTTTTTGTACTTCATTTTAAATTATTATTATTTTTTTTAATTTTTAAATGGCCGCAATTTTGAAACAAGATGGCGGATGAAGTTAGCAAACGAACTCGGCCGAGAGATTGCTATGTACTATGCACATGCCTTGTCACATCCTAATCGGTTCATAAATACGTTGTTATCAATCAGATCGTTTCAAAATGTCAGCCATGCTAGAAATTCAAAGTGCTATAACTCAGCCATATTTTAAGATATAGACGAAACTAAAAATGCTCCGGAATCTTTGTATCAAGCCCAAACACATAAGAAAAAAATATTTTTCAATGTCTAATTATTTTGTACCACACTTAAAAAAAAAATGTTTTTTAATTTTTAAATGGCCGTTATTTTTAAACAAGATGGCGGATGGGGCTGGCCAACGAACTCGGTCAAGATATTGTTACTATGCACATTCTTTGTCACATCCAAATCGGTTCATAAATACGTGTATTATCGCGTGACAAAAATCAGATCGTTTCAAAATGTCAGCCATGCTAGAAATTCAAAGTGCTATAACTCAGTCATTTTTTAAGATATAGACGAACCTAAAAATGCTCCAGAATCTTTGTATCAAGCCCAAACACATAAGAAAAAAATCTTTTTCAATGTCTAATTTTTTTGTGCCTCATTTTAAATTTTAATTTTTTTTAAAAAATTTTAAATGGCCGCCATTTTGAAACAAGATGGCGGATGAAGCTGGCCAACGATCTCGGTCGAGACATTGGTATGTACGAAATTTTATTCAAATCGGTTCATAAATACGAGAGTTACAGTATGACAAAGATCAGATATATATATATATATATATATATATATATATATATATATATATGGATATATATATAATATATATATATATATATATATATATATATATATATATATATGGATATATATATAATATATATATATATATATATATATATATATGGATATATATATAATATATATATATATATATATATATATATATCAATTTTGAACGGAGGGTGGTTTCGGGGTCTGGGGGTCATGATCGGTGAAAATATACCAAAATTTTTCGGAATTGCTTTCCTCCGAACAGCTGCAATATGTAGCTTTTTGTAATGACAGCTACCTAAAAGTATAAGTTCGATTAACTCGGATAATCGGGACTCTGCTGTATCTATCTTTATATAAATACTAGCAAACCCCGCGGCTTTGCTCGCGTAATATTTGAAATATGCCAAGTGATATTTATGTCTGATTTTTATTAAAAGGCACTAACTAATTTTTTATTTTATTAAAAGGTAATATTTTATTTTATTAAAAGGGTTTTTTTATTAAAAGGTACTTATTACTTTTAGGAATACTTCAAAAATTACTATTTAAAACACAGTTTGATTAAACATCATTATTACACTGCATTGGGCAGAAATTACACTTAAATTAATAAAACAAAATAAAACTAAATAAATGATAATTTAGAAAATATTTTGAAACTTTTATGCTCAATTAATACGCTCATTTCAGTATTCATTTGAAGTTTTGAATTAGTTAGAAACCATCTTCTTACATCTTAAAATTAACTATCATGTCAAATACCAAGTCCTACCATCTCTCTCAACATAAAGGGCTATGTTGAAATAGGAACTGTCACCATTAATTTGCCAACATTAATTTTGATATCGGTTTGTTATTTCCTAATATTCCACAGAAACGTAATTTAGAAAGCTTTTAAAGGCCTTTTTTTAGAACGTTTGTTGTTCCTGTGAACCCCAGGTGGTAGAATCATCGGCATGAAATATAGCCTGTGTAGGATCAGAGACTGTTACCATTGATTCGCAACTATTACTTTTATATTCCTTGAAATTGCATAGAAATCGTAATTTAGGACTTTTTTAGAATTCTTTTCGCACCTCCCCTTCGCTTCACCCCTTTTTAATTCGAATTTTTTTCAACAGTCCTTCAAGGGCATTTATATTTTATAAGCAACTACCATGCCATATTTAAAGTTTCTAGCATTTTCAGTATCTCAGAAACCGCAATTTAGAAAGTTTTTAGCTCCTGGAACCCTCTGGTGGTAGTGGCACAGACATAAAATATACCTTATGTTTCAGCAGGTTCTATCAACAACAATTTGTCATCATTATTTTTTTAATCGGTTTAGTATTTGATAAGATTGCATAAAAATTGTAATTTATAACGCTTTTCACTCACTTCATCTTTTTTAATTTGGAATTTTCTTTCGAATGTTCTTAGAAAGCAGTTGCATCTTGTACGTAAATACCATGCCATACTTCAAAGTGTTAGACCCCTCAGTAGTGCAAAAATGCAAATCAGAACATGTTTTGCTTTTGCAACCCTCAGATGGTAGTGACGGCAACATAAAATATAACCTGTGTTATATCAGGGACTGTCCCCATTGATTTGCAACCATTACTTGAAATAGCTTTGGTATTTCCTGAGATTGAGTAGAAATCGCAATTTAGAACGTTTTTAGAACGCTTTTCGCGCATTTTCACCCCTTTTTAAATTTCCAATTTTTTCGAAACTGTTCTTAAAGATCATTTATATCTAATAAATATGTACCTTGCCTAATTTTAAATTGCTAGCCCCTACTGATCACAAAAATCTAAATTAAGAACGCTTTTTTACTCCTGCAACGTCTAGGTGATAGTGATACCGACATAAAATAGCGTCTATGTTAGAGCAGAGGCTGTCAGCATCAATTTCCTACCATTAATTTTGAAATCAGTTTGATTCTGTCTGAGATATTGCTGACAAATCGGCATTTAGAACGTTTTTAGAACGTTTTTCGCAGATTTTGCTCCTGCATCTCCTCTGGGGTAGTGGAAACCGATATAAAATATAGCCTATCTTGGAGCAAGATCTGTAACCATCATTTTTACACTATTATATTTCAAATCGGTTCAGTACTTCGTGAGATTGCATAGAAATCGCAATTTAGAACGTTTTTTACAACGATTTTTGCGCATTTTGACCCCCTTTTAAATTTCGATTTTTTCAGGAAATGTCCTTAGAGATCATTGATATCTTATAACTAACTACTATTCCAAATTTCACGATTCTAGGCCCTTCCGTAACGCAAAAACCGCAATTTAGAACGTTTTTTCTCCTGCACCCCCTTTGGGGTAGTGGCACCGACATAAAACATAGCCTATGTTGGAGTAAGGGTTGTCACCATCATTTTGCCGCCATTATTTTTTAAATCGGTTTGGTATTTCCTGAGATTGTGTGGAAACCGCCCTGTAGAACGTTTTTTAGAACGCTTTTCGCGCATTTTCACCCCTTTTAAATTTCGAATTGTTTAAGAACTGTTCATAGAAATCCTTTATATCTAATAAGTAGCTAATATTTCAAATTTCATATTTCTAGGCCCTTCAGTAACACAAAAATTGCAGTTTTAGAACGCTTTTTGCTCCTGCACTCCTTTGGGGTAGTGGCACCGACATAAAACATAGCCTATATTGTACGAAGGGTTGTCACCGTCATTTTGACGCCATTATTTTTCACATCGGTTTGGTATTTCCTGAGATTGTGTAGAAATCACCATTTAGAACGTTTTTTAGAACGCTTTTCACGCATTTTCACCCCTTTTAAATTTCGAATTGTTTAAGAATTGTTCTTAGAAATCCTTTATATCTAATAAGTATCTAATATTTCAAATTTCATATTTCTACGCCGTTCAGTAACACATAAATCGCATTTTTAGAACGTTTTTTGCTACTGCACCCTCTTTGGGGTAGTGGCACCGACCTAAATTATAGCCTATCTTGGAGCAAGCGTTGTCACCATCATTTTGACACCAATATTTTTTAAATCGGTTTGGTATTTCCTGAGATTATATAAAAACTACCATTTAGAACGTTATTTCGAACGCATTTTGTGCATTTTCACCCCTTTTAAATTTCGAATTGTTTAAGAACTGCTCTTAGACATCATTTATATCTAATAAGTAACTAATATTCCAAATTTCATATTTCTAGGCCCTTCAGTAACACAAAAATCACACTTTTAGAACGTTTTTTGCTTCGGCACCCCCTTTTGGACAGTGGCACGAACATAAGATATAGCCTATGTTCTAAGTTGGACTAACACCATCATTTTGATACCATTATACTTTTGGAATCGGTTCGGTAGTTCCAGAGCTTACCTCCTACAATAAACAATTTTTACCTCTTTATAATATGAGTATATATATATATATATTTTCATCGGAGCAACACTACATTCTGAAAAAGCAGGATTCCTGTTCTCTAGCTTATTTTATTCAATCTTTTCAAATTCAGACGTTAAATATAGGGGAGATGGGGGCACATGTGAACAGTTCGCATAAATATAGCTTTTTCTCATAATTGGATTAATTCTTATAAATAAAAACTAGTCAGTATAGTAAACAAAACTTTCTTTTACACATGGTAATTTTTTTTTTAATCACCTGTATAGTTTTTCTTACATTTTTTAATAGTTTTATAAATTCAAGAAATTGTTCACATGTGCCCCATTAGCGGGGTAGTTGTGAACACTCATGGGGCACATGTGAGCACAAGGATAAAATATCCTTTGACATGCTTTTTCTTCTGTTATTAATTTGTTATCTTATCCATTACTTATATTATCAGTTAAATTCACCATAAAGAAAAAAATATATTTTTTTTTTCTAGTTTCTGAGTGATATGTTTAAACAAAAGATTTTAAAATGAAACTAAATATATATAAAGCTGTTCTTACACCATACCAAAGAATTATATTAGTTATCAATTTGAAAATTTTACATTTTAAAAAATGTTACTGATATCCATCCCAATTCAAATTATCTTATTCATAGCTGTTGTTTGAGAGATGGAAGTAAGCCATCACTGCAAGTTTGAGACAAATGAAAAGAAAAAAAATTACAAATTTTTTTGTCATAATACTCTTTGTACTAACAATGCATAAAAAAATACTGTTTTAAAATAGTACATAAAATAGTACATAGCACTTATTGCATTTTAGGAAACATTGAATTTATTAAAATTATAATTGAACTCAAATGAGCTTCTTGCTCTTTGTGTACTTCCTGACAAATGTGGAAGTGGAAGTTTCAATACAATATCACTTTTTTGTATGAGAGAAATGTCTACTATTTCAAGGAAATTATATGAATTGGATCTGAGATTATTTCTCAGGAATTTAACATACATTTTATCATTATCAATTCTTTCTATTCGCCCAACAGAGAAAGTTTTTGATTTTTGTGAACTGTTCATATCTGCCCCAACTAGTCTGTTCACAAGTGCCCCACATGGCTGCTAGAGTTAAATTGATAAATAATTAACATTTATCAATTTTAGGGAACAAAACAACTTTATCCAAAATATTCATTAGTAGTCATAGTAAATGTTAAAACATTAAAATTCGTATAACTAACTAAATAAATAAACTTTATCACTTACCAAAGTTGAAACCGAATTTTACGTTTGACATCTACAAACAGTGTTTTGGCTACTGAAGACAAACAAACTGTCGAAAAGCTTCAAAAAAATTTTACTATATGTCTATAGGTGCTGCCATCTTTGGTAATTTTTTTCAAATAAAAAAACTTATAATAACTATTGAAAAACTGTGATGTTCACATCTGCCTCCTGTTCACATGTGCCCCCATCTCCCCTATGTATATTGTAAATCCACATTGTTTTTATAAATGAAATGAAAGGTTTTTCTAAAATCAATGTTGCCACAATAGTGAACAAGTTGGAAATTGCTGTTCAAACGTGGCAAATGAGGTGCGTTCGTACTATAACTACTTTTTTTTAAAAATATTTATTTGCACCGCATATTGTACTGAATGTATATTTTATTGCACTTCAAAAATGCATATCAATTTCATTCTGTTCGAAAGGCTGTAACATCATTAAAATGCACTTGAAATATTATTTTTTCCCATTGGCCGTAATGTAACGGAAAACTTTTGACTGTACCTATAATTAAACTCGACATCCGATTTTCATAAAATTTGAAATGACTCGGCAAAATTTTGCAACATTTATATAGTTAAAATTTCAGCAGGGACCTCGCTAAGCGGGGGGATGGGGGAGGGGAGCCTCCCCTCCCCCAAACATTCGCGAATGTTATTATACTTGGCAAATTTGTTTAAAACTTTAATAAAAACTATAATATATTTTCTATTTCTGATAGACTTGGCAAAAATTACAAAACTAATTGGGCATATTATTAAACTTTTAACAAATAAGAACTATATTACATTTTCTAACTGCAGTAAGTTGGCAAAATTATAAAACGAGTTTGCAAATACTGAAATTTGCTTGCCAATTTAAGGTTCTCTCCCCCACCAATAAAAAGTCTTAGCGATGGCGCTGAATTTCAGACCATTCGGTTGGATAGTTTTTGCTGTGTTATATGAGGGCCTAAGAACGGCATTATATTGCGATATTGTTTATATGGTTTTAAAGAAATTAGTAGTACAATAAAGATAATTTTTGACGCTTCTGCATGAGTTTGTTATATAGATATGATTAAAAAGCAAAATTGAAATTGGAATGTTTAGAAGAATAGATACCATCTACCGACCGAAGTAGTTTTCACGTGTAGCCTAAAAGCTATGCTTTGTTACATTAGAATAAATTGCATTTTATATGTATTCAATTTATTTTTCTTTGTCCCGTGTTTTTCGAATAGTTATGACATCATCCTTTAATGCAATCAAAATATGACTGCTAGTTTTTTTCTCCCGCGTGCCTTTTGCTATCTTCGATCATTTTTAACTGTAACTTTGATGGAATAAATGAGATGATATTCTGGTTTGTCTAATGTTGTTTGTATATATTATTATCCTTAATTTTTCCTTAAAAATTTAAAGCTGCATCTAGAAAATATTAGATATTGTTAAAAAATATTAGACTGAAGTGCGAAGCTTTTTCACGTGTTCACTGATATATATTTTATTTCAGATGTTAACTTCCTTTTTTCTATGCACATACAAAACGATGAACGATGCATCATACGAGAAGTTTTTAAATAGGTTTTTGACATAGTATATTCAAATTTTGTTAAGGGGTCTTGTACCTTTTAAACTCACTGAAAATCAACTAAAACATCAACGTTTCAATTAGTGTATTTTCAGAACCTTTTATAGTAGAGTAATTCCGGGATTTATGCAGCCCATTTTTTTTTAATTTGTGTATAAATTCCCATAAAATAAAAAAAAATCATGCTGTGCTATTTAATGTTGAATATACAACGCGTGTACTGCGACAAAAATAACCAAAACAAACAATTAATATTTTTTAACAATTTTTTTCTAAAACATTACACTGCGGCGCGTCACCCGTACATTCAGGCTGAGACGTCGCACTTGTGCGGTAGTTATGCCGTGCTTGTAATAAGAACAGAATGAAATTATAAATAAAAATATTCAAACAAAGTATTCATATCTGAGTATAATTAACGATGTAATAACAAAATGAAACTAAATGATTAGAATGAAACGTATTAATAGATTCAAATTAATAATTGTTTGCCTAATTTCACTATTAAAATTATCGACTTATTTTTTTACATTAAATTTCAATTGTTAATTCAGCAAAAACGTAACATCACTGTATTAGAGAGGGAAAAGAAAAAAAAGTAAAATTAGGTTTACATAATTTATTTGTTAACCCTTTCGGGACCGGTGGCTTTTACAGAAATTTTATTCGGTTGGCACCACTTTTTTAAAAGAAGTTACCTTTACTTAAATAATCATGAAAATGCTCTAATTAAAGAAAGCAAATATTACTTTTCTTTTTTACTGGTTAACAGTGCCTATTTTTGACCCGTTGCTGCGGGTTTTTTGCCCCATTTTCACTAAAATGACTGAGTCATCTAAAAGCATTTACTTAAAAAAAAAAACAGTAAAGGTTTTATTACTTAAAAATTACTACTTATTAAAAATGGTGATCAAGAACTGGAGGTTAAAAACAAAACATAGTCAAATGACTAAGGTTGGGAATAGTTGGCGAGAGTTGAGTAAGTGAATGAATAACTATAATATTCACTGTATAGTCCTAAAAAGAAACATAACGAAAATTGTACGTCAAACGTGGCAAATGTTCTCGTACCATAACTAGTTTCATAAGTAGTCAGATCGTGGTGCAATAGCTGTTGCCCTTTTATGCAAAAATGCATGAATACAAAATTTATTACGGTTCTATATATTAAATTCAGTAATACAGAAATAATAGCACTTCATCTTAAATAGGACGTCATCACCATGGTAACCTAGAATCATTACCTAGCATGGACTATCATTGATTAATTACGTAGGCGAGGATTTAATAGAATGGAGAAAACTTTTAATAACACATTTTTAAGTTTTGATTTGATTTTCTTAAAATATGAAATAACTCGACAAAAATTCTGCAACGATTCTATATATTATATTTCAAACCTTTCGGTTGAGTAGTTTTTGCACTGTTATATCCGGACAGACAGACGGACGGACCAGACGACAACTATAGGTGCTACGTATTTATATAATTACGAACGCACTTAAAAATAAAATGATGAAATACTATTTATATCCATTAGGGATTTTTGTACTGATAGACACAACTTGTACTTTTCTAGCGGAACAGAAAGAAACCTTCTTCCAGTTGCTTAGCGACTGTTTTATCTGGTCGTATCAGATTTGTATAGATAAATTTCAGTAACCTAACTTATTGCTATAAAAAACGATTTTTCATCAACGGTTCTTTTCTTCAACTGGAAAATAACCTTCCAAAATTCTTTCAAGAAAGTAAGTTTTATATTAAATTTATTATCCAATTTCTGAATCTTATTAAATTAAATCAATGATACTTCTAAGTTAAATCTTGTAAGTGGACGATGCTGATGCTGGTTGTAGGAAGACTGCTTTCTTTTGTGAAAGTTAATAACACTTTTGATGTTTTTAACACTTTCCAAAAAATTTGGACTTCGGTTTGTCTATCCGTATTCTAACTCTCGTAAATATACTCGGATTGCCTTGAAATTTTATATGTCATTGGCGTTTACCATAGCACAATTTTGTAGCATGTAAAGATCATTTACAGGGACAGCCAAAAGTATTCTGTTATATTACGGCCAATGGGAAAAATCGTTTCAAATGCTTTATAATGATGTTACCCCCTTTCAAACATAAAAAAATTTATATGCATTTATGAAGTGCACTAAAATATGCATTTTGTAGAACATGCGGTGCAAAGAATAGTTATTATTCATTACAGGGCCACACAAAACAATTCCGTTACATAATAGAGAAAAATTGTTTGCAGAGTATTTTAATTATGTTAAACTATTTCATATATAATGAAATTGATACACTTCGCTGAGGTTTACTGCAAGTTATTTCATGTAATAATATGAAGTGCATAGCATTTACAGAGACACACACAAATTTTCAGATAATATATTGTATCCGAAGTACTCTATATAAGCGATAATTGCTGGAAATGCATTTTTAAATATGATATTCGTTTTTAAGTTTCATTAAATTTATGCATGCTGTGGTGTGTATAAATGCTATAGTTCATATACAGGGCTACACAACAACAACAAAAAAATCGCCAGGGTCACTGAATATTAGCTTAAATTGCTTAAAGGTGTCTTTTAAATAAGTTATGCGTTTTTACGCTCAGTTTACTATGAGAAGTTTGTGGAATATAGATAAAATGACGTACAGGGCCACGCAAAGAATTGTATACATAGATGGAGACGATTTCAGTAGTTTTAAGAGTGTTTTAATTTTAATTAAATCTTTTGAAAAATCTAATAGACCGAGAGCCGGTAGCACAGACAATCACCTCATCGAGTTGACGGATGAAATGCTAGGATTAGTTAAATCTTGATTCGCATATTAAAACGCAGTCGGTCTGCCAAGTCATATCTTGGTGGAAAACACCCGAAAACTCGATTTTGGTGGCTGACTAGTGACAGGCAGGTATGCGAGTTTTTCGCAAGTTAAGTGTGTTTAACTTATTTTTAATCCTCCTGCCAATACCTTGTCCCGAGCTGCGAGCAAAAATCGTTTGCATCCACACATTGCCGGTTTTCCAGCTCTTTTAGTCAGTCACCTCGCATTCTGCGAAGTCTTCGTGTACGGCTGAATGCGGGGAGTTTTTCTTCTGTTACTGTTTATTTACAGCATCTTGCTTTATGCAAATTTTTCGGCAAATGTGTGGTATGACGTAACGGTTTAACTGAATGTATATATTGTGTAGTCGTGCTGTATGAGGTGGCTCTGTTTTTCCTTTTAAAATGGATTATGTAAGTTTAAGCCGTTTAAGAGCATGTCTTTAAATATTTAATGTCTTAAGTTTTTCGACATCGAAGTAATGATGTTTGTTTTAGTGATTTTAAATAAAATTATAAAAAGTTCGACGTGTCTTCAGTATATAACCAGCGGGTAATGACTGTCTACACTGCGTTTACTCTGCTCTGGCTTGAATTTAAGTTGTTTAAGCTCGATGAATTCTCAACTAGTAGGTTTACCATTGTGTTTTCCTGCTCCCAGTCCTCCATGTTTTCATACCTTTGGGTGCAGGAAAACACAATGGTAAACCTACGAGTCAGTCACTAAAATCGAATTTTCAGGTATTTTCCACCAAGATATGACTTGGCAGACCGATTGCGTTTTAATATGCGAACTAAGTTTAACTAATCCTAGAATTTCATCCGTGAACTCGATGAGATGATTGTCTGTGCTGCCGGCTCCCGGTCTATAAATATGATGTCAAAATTATGTGTTGAAATTGAAAATATCAGTTTGGTACAATTTCAGTATGAAGACCTTCTCCCACCAACCACTCTAACATTATGTGTTTTTATCGTATATTTAGAGAATTCCCGATCGAATGGCTATTCCCGTTTTTCTCTGCCCTTACTTGGCGATACTGATGATAAAATAGATGGAGGAGGGGTAACTTTTATTTGACCGACTGCGTTTACAATCATACAGAGATTGATAAACCAATAACTAGAGTCGGAATTATATGCACTAAAAAAAAGGCCATAATATTCACTAAAAAATTTAAAATATACAAAAATATGCATTACAAATTTTTAAAATATTAAAAAATATGCGCTAATAAATTATCGCTTACTTCTATTTTGCACATGAAGATATGTATTTCCACTCTAAAATAATGCATATAGGAAAGGGAAGCAATAATTAATGACGAATACAATTATTTTCCTTTTTAGGGAATATTTTTTTATTACAGTATATAATTATATATATTTAATTACTCAAAGCGAAATTTTGTCTACGATTGTCAATGATGTTTTTAGCGAGGAAAATCTTTCAACATTTATTGATGTAATCGGGTAATATTTATGCAAGTTTACATTAGATGAGCTGACTTCTTCTGCTAGGTTTGTCTTCATTCCTATTCGTGAAACTATTTATCTGTTTCAGTTTCAGAAAGCCTGGATTTTTATTTAAGACTTTCTTAAGTTTTTCTTGCATTGCTTGTTTTATTTTTCCTGGTTCTAACGATACGATCTCTGATTTTTTCTATTTCTGTAGCTGCATCATTGAGAGAAATATCACACGTTTGTAATTTTCGCAACATCTTGGATAATCATGAAAATGATTTTCGATCACACATGTTTCTTTTAGCATTATTGCCACATAAAATATCCTTAGCATTAAACATTGCACTGCCAAATGTTTTAACCACATTTTGTATAGTATTGCAATTTTTACCATAAAATAAAGCTGCATGAATCCAGATTCCCCATCTTGCTAATACTGGTTCTATTGGTAGTGGGATGTCAGGATAAATTTCGTTAAAATTTTTTACACTCATTGGTGCTTTTAGAAAGATTTTCTTGACGCAAGAAATGATTTTATTTATTGGCTCACAGTGGTGCTTGATTTGTTAAGCGGCGCTTTGAAGAGCGTGAGCCAAATATGTCACATGAAGTAAATTGGGATAGAATAATTTTAATGATTTTGCAGCTTAAACCATATACGGAGCAGCATCACTAATAAAAAAGGAAAAAAAATGCAATTTAACAAATTACAACGACCATTTGGAAAATGATTTTTTCAAAGACTAAAATTTAAGACATAAAAAATCGCACGGAATTGATCATACATTACGTACGTCAAGAATTACATTTGTCGGTACTGTAATTTTTTAAACTTCTACGGAGCTGGTCATACTTTACGTACAAAAATAGATTAGTGTTAAATTAATATCGAACTGTCAAGAGTGCAATTATCGTAAATCTCCCATATAGTTTGTTGACTTGCAGATATCAAATAGCGAAATCAAAATGGTAATGAATCATTTCGTTAAAAAGACATGTTTATTATTTAATGTTTTACTTCCACATGAAAGAGAGGAGAAACAAGCCTGACATTACTTTTTAACAAATCCAGTTATTACTGACTGAATACATGGAAAGAAAAGTAAGATTAATTTAAAAAGAATAAAAGGACAATATATGGTGATTGCATCATCATATTCCCTTTTTGATAAATTTTAAAAGTATTTTAGGAAATTTCTTCACAGTGCTGGATTACTGGATTACTTCCATCGTTACAGAAAAACGGAAACAATCGGAATTACTATATCTTTACGTCTGCCATTTTCTAATTGCAATTAAAAATAATATTAGAAAAAAAATGCAATTTAACAAATTGCAACGACCATTTGGAAAATGATTTTTTCAAAGACTAAAATTTAAGACACGGAGTTGATCATACATTACCTACGCCATGGATTACATTTTTCGGTACTGTAAATTTTTAAACTTCTACGGAGCTGGTCATTCATTACGTGCGCCACGGATTAAACATTAATATTCCTGGACCAATTTTAAATGAAATTTCATTCTTAAAGTTCTAAACATTCCACAATATTACTTTTTACACCGTCTTATAGGGTAAAAAATGTACTTTTAAATGCAATTTGTTTGAAAGCTGTATCTCAATTTGTTTCTGAGTTATTAATTTTTTTTGTAGTTTTTATTACTTTTTGTCATAGTGGCAACAGAAGTATCCATCTCTGTTGAAAGTGAAGAGAAAATATAGATTACTGTATAGACTAGGGATGCACAACCTGTGGCCCGCGGGCCAAAAGTGGCCTGCGATAGGTTAACTTGTGGCCCGGGAACTTCGACAATTTATAAATGGAAAAATCGCGATTTTTTTACCATTGGTCACAGAAAAAAATCGTGAATTGCGTCAAAGAATCACTAAAAAAACGCATTTCGTAAAAAAAATCTCTCAAAAAGTGCAAAATTGGTCAAAAATCTCAAAAAGTGCGAATTTCGTCAAAAGATCGCGAAAAAATGCAAATTTCGTGAAAGAATCGTGGAAAAAACGCGAATGTTGTTAAAAGATCGCGGAAAAAATCTCGCGAAATTTTCTCAAAGGACCGCTAAAAAATGTAAATTTCGTGAAAGTATCGCAAAAAAGCGCAAATTTCGTAAACAATTTACGAAAAATATAGAAAATTTTCCAAAAGATCGCGAAACAACATGAATTTTGGTTAAGGATCACAGGAAAATGCGTATTTCGTCAAAGGATCGCGGAAAAAACACGAATTTCGTTAAAAGGAAGTAGAAAAAAAAATTCCTCTTAAAAATCGCGGAAATAGCGCAAATTTCGTCAGAAGATCGCGAAAAAAATACAAATTTCGTCAAAGGATCGCGGGAAAAACACGAATGTTGTCAAAGGATTGCTGAAAAATGCATATTTCGTCTCGAAAAAAACCCGTTAAATCCTTCAACAGTTTGCGAAAAATATAGAAATTTTACAACACCTTTAAAAAAAACTCCGACCAAGTTTCCTGTAGGAGACGGAAAAATAGTTGCCCTTATTGTACCAGAAAATTTTCCGACCCAGCTCGATATAAAATCGGAAAAATACCATTTTATTTACTATTTCCTTTTTTTTTTACGGATTTTATTCCGAGCTGGGTCGGAAAATATTCCGGTACGATTAGGGCAACTATTTTTCCGTCTCCTACAAGAAACCTGGTCGGATTTTTTTTACAGTGCAAAAGATCGCAAAAAAAACATGAATTTCGTCAAAGGATCGCAGAAAAAGCGCGAATTTCATCAAAAGAAAGCCAATTTTCGTCAAAAAATTGCGAAAGACGTGCAAATTTTGTAAAAAGATCGCAAAAGATGCGCGAATTTCGCCAAAGGACCACGCAAAATGCCAATTTCGTCGAAGGATTGCGAGAAAAAAAAAGAAAGGCAACACTCTCTTTAGAAAACAGCACACAAAAACATCTACATTTATTATAAGTATAATTTTTAATTTGAAATATTATACTGAACTAACTTTTAAAAAAATTAACCCGAACCCAAATTGCAGGAATCTACACTTAGCCTGAAATCTAACCGAACTGGAAAGAGTTAACCCGACCAGGGGCTCCCCCTCTGCTATAACTTTTCAGAAAATTTGCTGTGAATTTCAGATTTTTTTTCCAATACCACCCCTAGTTGACTGGGCAGTATAACCTAGAAGTGTAAAACTGCTCCTCTGAAATCATGTTTTTTATCTGGTTATAGACCATAGATTCCCCCCCCCCCCAACTCCCCAAAATAGAATTCTCCCTGTGTTACTGATGTGACCCCCGACAACCCAGACATTTTTGTAAGTGGCCCTTCTCTTAAAAAGGTTGTGCACCCCTAGAGACCAACCAGAAAACGAATAAAATGCGGATTCAACCAATAAAACGCTTCAGATATGATTTGATTTCCGACCCTGACAGAGGACAATAACCATTTTTCCAAGTGGTTAATAAAAGAACCTTTTCACACAACAAACAACATATCCTTGTCTTTCCACAAAGGACTCTCTAATGAATCTTGCAATAGTAGAGTAGTCAAAAATTTTGAGTTCTCTGCAGGCAGTGAAATGCGGATGAGAGGGTTCGATGCTCATTTTTACACATATAATATGTGCTATATAGTTACCACACCTATCAGTTGTTTAATCTGCACTTATCCTTAAATGCATTATCTCCAAAGTCACTTTCAATCTCCTTCATAACTTCCTTATATAGTACAGATATATAATTTTTTCTAAGCGATGTTTCATCAGATACAGATTGTTTAATGTAGTATTTCTACAGAAAAATGTTGAAAATGAGATTATTCAATTTGTTCAGTGGTATATTACTCCCGATCATTTCTTCACACAAATCCAAAGAAAAGTCATTTTTCTCTTTAGAATTTTTTCTTTCACTAAGGGGCTCTGGCCCCTACGAAGTACGCTCGCCAACCCCCATTCAGACACCGCAAACTCTAAAAGCAGGCTAATTTGATCGGCTTTAAAATGTATCGTTTTAAATCTAACGTAATTTTCACCAAAGTTTTCTTTCCCTTTTTAATATTCACGTGAAAATACTTTTGTTGTTAGAAAGGAAGTATTATTTGCGCTGTCTTAGAATTCTCAACACGAGAGTGATGCGCCTCTTGTAGCCGTTTCAATAACATCTGCATTGGTTCAAAATATCTCAATATGTTGATTTTCTGTAAGCAAGTAAACCCTATTGGTTTACAATCGAAGTCTATGGGAATTTGGCGAAATATTAGAGATATCGCCAAGTTGGCGACAACCTTGGCGGCATTTGGCGACAGAACAGGGTCCCCCTATGGTTACTCCCCTTATAGGTTTGGGGTTGCATTAAATGCTGTTCAATAACCAATGAAATGCGTGTTATTGATACGATAGCGCAATATATCTACATAGATTAGTTTTAAAAGTTTATTTCAAAATATGAAATAAAAGTCTCATGTAAGTATATTTTAAAATTTAAACTGTTTAGCAATATTATGGTTTGGCAATTTTTATTGATAATGTAATTATCAATTTTTAATTACCAATATTTTCTTGCTTTTAATACGTAATCATTTAATTCTCCTTTGAAAGTTTTTCTGTTTATAATAGTTACGTGTAAATAAATTTTTAATTTGAAGGAAATACTATTCTTTGCGCTGTTTTTAAATTTGGCAACAATTTAAAATAATACCCTTTTCTAAAAGATGTGAAAAATATCTATCGAAATGCTGAAAATTTGAATTTAAAATAGAAATAAAACTTCAAAAAATGAGTCAAATTGAAAAAAATAAATGCACTCTGCACACCGGAAACTTATAATTTATAAAATGATCTAAAAATGATTATAAATTCCTATGTATAGTTTTTACTCCTACAAAACTTTTTTAATGGAACGATTTTGGCCAACTTTAACATTAAATATCTCTTAAAGTAATTCTTCGATTTGAAAACTGTCTCCATCATCGTGTTTATCAAATATTTCTTTATAATAACACCGATTTTCATATTTTTGTATGCAATATTTTTCTTAATATTAACGAAGAAAGACCTCCGGTCACAAAAAATTGAAAACCGGCGGCAGTTCGATTTGAAAACTGTCTACATCAGCGTGTTTATCAAATATTTCTCTAAAATACCACCGATTTTCATATTTTTGTATGCAATCTTTTTCATAATATTAACGAAGAAAGACCTCCGGTCACAAAAAATTCAAAACCGGCGGCGGTGACAGCGTTAGTTACCTTTCTTATAGAATAGAGAGAATATTCGAAAGGCGCAAACCGTCAAAAATTTTTGCACATTTGCAGGGTCATTTTTACTAATCTTTTCGGATATGTAACTAGTAGTTTTTAAGTGTTTATCAACTTTGAATTTCTTTTCACAAGGTATATTTTTTTCACATGTTATACAACTAGCTGTTACTTGTGACTTCGTTCACCCAACACTTAAAGAAAAATAAATGCGTCAATTAAGCAACAAATTTGGATAATTAAAAGCAAATACAATTATCCATTTATCACATTTTATAGTAGAAAAACTTCTGAAATACCGAATTTGCCTATTTAGGATCATTAAAATTTCTTTCATGGGCTCGAAATTTCATACGCCTTTTCTAAGATTAAATGATGAATAAAGGTATATATATCATGGCTGTCATTCTATTTTATCATTTATATTTATTACATTTTACGTGTCAGAACCCGTTGAATTCGACTAATGAAGAAATATTTAAAAGAAATGTTAGATTGAAGTCATAAAAATCCTACAAAAATAATTACTATAAATATTCAACGTTATGAGTTAGTCTGGCTTAACTTGTAAAACAAATATTATTTATAACTAAATTTTAACTTTAAATATTTAAATTACTGAAGAAATAAACTTTATTACTATAAGTAATCAGTTACCTGATATTCGAATAGTAAATAATAAAGTTATCAATTGAGGCTTTGATAGTTGGTATTTCGAAATGAAAAATCGGCGAAAGTTGCGCCACTATGACACAATCATGTTTTTTTTTTTTTTTTTTTTTTTTTTTTTTAATAACGAAATCTAAATATGACGTCATTTTCACCGTCGCAAAATTTGCATATTCATATTCACTATTTTAAAAACATTTTAACATGCAATAGATTATAAATAAATATATTTCCAAACATGATCTCACCAGTTACAATTTTACATGTGGACATTCGCACTCTTGACTTGATATTCTAATCTCAGTCCCAGCGAAATCCAGAAATTAATTGTTTTTGACGCATTCGTTGTAAAATATTTAGTTTTATCAAAGAAAATACTCATTTCCCTTTTACTATGAGGTCATTTTAGCTCACTGAAGCCCTTTGAGATGAACGTCTCAATCTCATTATCATCGTAATGTATAAAATATTGAAATGTAATAGCATTATGTGTAAAAATGAGGGTTTATTCTTCTTTTAAACGTGACGCCAATTCCTATTTAAAAAAAAAAAAAAAAAAAAAAAAAAAAAAAAAAAAAAAAAAAAAAAACTGTTATTAACCATTTGGAAAAATGGTTATTGTCCTCGGTCGAGTACGAAATCCAAAACACATCTGAAGGGTTTTATTAGTTGAATCCCGCATTTTATTCGTTTTCTGATTGGTCTATACAATAATCTGTATTTTCCCTTTACTTTCAACAGAGATGGATACTTCTGTTGCCACTATGACACAAAAGTAATAGAAACTACAAAAAAAAAAAAAATAATAACTCAGAAACAAATTGAGATACAGCTTTCAAACAAATTGCATTTAAAAGTACATTTTTTTCCTCTATACGACGGTGTAAAAGTAATATTGTGGGATGTTTAGAAGTTTAAGAATGAAATTTCATTTAAAATTGGTCCAGGAATATTAATGTTTAATCCGTGGCGCACGTAATGAATGACCAGCTCCGTAGAAGTTTAAAAATTTACAGTACCGAAAAATGTAATCCATGGCGTAGGTAATGTATGATCAACTCCGTGTCTTAAATTTTAGTCTTTGAAAAAATCATTTTCCAAATGGTCGTTGCAATTTGTTAAATTGCATTTTTTTTCTATTAGAAAATGGCAGACGTAAAGATATAGTAATTCCGATTGTTTCCGTTTTTCTGTAACGATGGAAGTAATCCAGTAATCCAGCACTGTGAAGAAATTTACTAAAATACTTTTAAAATTTATCAAAAAGGGAATATGATGATGCAATCACCATATATTGTCCTTTTATTCTTTTTAAATTAATCTTACGTTTCTTTCCATGTATTCAGTCAGTAATAACTGGATTTGTTAAAAAGTAATGTCAGGCTTGTTTCTCGTCTCTTTCATGCGGAAGTAAAACATTAAATAATAAACATGTCTTTTTAACGAAATGATTCATTACCATTTTGATTTCGCTATTTGATATCTGCAAGTCAACAAACTATATGGGAGATTTACGATAATTGCACTCTTGACAGTTCGATATTAATTTAACACTAATCTATTTTTGTTACAATATTTATGTGGGTAATTTTCCTTTGCTTTATTTATAAAAGAAAGCAATCATTTTTATTGACAATGTGTTTTTATCCATTTCTTGCATTTTAACTCAGGCAATAAACTTAATCATAAAATTATATTTGACATCTATAATATAAATAAATTTTACGTATTGTTAATGGTTTGGTAGGGTTGCTTGAAGTTATTTTCACAATTTCGTCTTTATCAGTTTATTCGCCAATAATTTATATTCTCTTCCATTTTTTTTATATGCAACGGATAATTTGGCGTTTGCGTAACTCTCATATTGGCTTGGTATTTCAGTGAATGTGGCGTGCATTCGATATGTAAATGTATTTGATTCGGCCTGATTCTCTGATACTGTAAAGACACGTTTGTCTTATGGACCACCCCATCATACTTGTTTTTTACGGAACTTTCAATAAATAACATCGTAAAAATTTTGATGTGTTGCAGTCAAATTCTTGGAGATTGGAGCTCACAAATATGGGTTTTTGTGAGACATCCCAATGTACTCCACTTGTACATCTGGCCATATCTCTAATTTTAAATGTGGGAGGTTTCCCCATTCACAGGGATTATATTTTTAAATATCAAATGCGGGCACATATGCAAATAGACCGGTAGGCGACAGCACAGACAATCACCTCATCGAGTTCACGGCTGAAATTCCAAAATTAGTTAAAATTCGATTCTCATATTAAAACTCAATTGATCTGCCGAGACATATCGTGTGGAAAACACCCGAAAGACCGATTTTAGTGGTTGACTCGTAGATTTACCATTGTGTTTTCCTGCACCCAAAAGTACGAAAAGATGGATGACTCGGTATTTATGGAAAAATATAGATGGAACGCCAAATGATATATTTACCGTTCAATCATTTACATAACATAAATGATAGAAAGTATGTTTTAAAGTTTATATTAACATTTTTTCACTTTATGAATCATGTAAAAATATGTATTTTAATTTATTTAAAACATGAAATCGCTTAATGAAATCTAATATTGTTGTACATTTAGAAAAACATTGAAACATTAATTTTATTGAATAGAAATTGTATTTAAAATGTAAACTGAAATTGCATTTTGAAATTATGCGACTTCCGATGGAAAGCGTTATTTCTGAAAAGTATATTGTTATTTTAAGATTTCGTTTCTAATTCCGAAGCTGGTGAATTGAAAATGACAGCACTTTGACAAAATTAAAATAGATATATATTAATACGTTCTAATTAAAATGAACACTTTACATAAAAAAATTTACACCAATTTACTCGATAAAACTTTTTACTAAAAACGCCTTTATGAAACGTTTAATCTTCCAACATTTAAAAATAATTAATTAAAACAGTATATACTTTTTTTAAATTCAATTCGTACGAATAGGGAACAATAACTATCCACAAAAATGCACTGAAGTTATATTTACATCCTTGGTTGTAAATGTCAATACGTTGACAGACGATTTTTACCTTTGTGGAATAAATTCATTCATGAAACTTTAATGTGTGAAAATATGTTTTTAGTTTTTGGGAAATTTACTTTATTTTTCAATTTTAAAGAATGTCGAAAAATATATTAATCCGTTTCTCCCCCTTTTTTCCACAAGAAAATGTCTTCTCCTGATAATTATAAAGTGAATTTTGAATCAAAACTCTCATTTCTATGCAACTTATATTGACACTTTTTAATTAATATTAGAAGAAAATATTTCTGTTGTTCATTTTAAGTATTGCGTCATTATTTATCTATTTTCATTAGTTGCTGATATTCATGCCCCTTGTATTTTTAACGAATTCTTGAAAATGCTTGTTTTATTTCAAATATGATGTCACATTTTTCCAAGCGAAATATTTTCTTAATAATATAAATTATTTTTCGTTATTATTCCTTATAATTATTACGCTATTTTTGAGAGAAAATCCCTTATTAACGTAACAGATATTCATGCTTTATGTATAATAAAAAATATTCCATTTTTTGTTTCAACTATGACGTCATATATTTTCTTTCGAATTCCTTGCATTTTCATTATCACGTGGAAATTGTTCAATTCAAAATTAATTGTCAAGGAGAAGGTATTATTCCGTGATTTGATTTTCTTGGCAGCGGTAAAGAAAGATGGTTAAATATTATAGGAAAATTGTCAGTTCATTGTGTATGCAAAATAATGAATTTTGAATTATTAAGTAAAATATTTGAATATAAATTAAACATAGCCTATGTTCATTTCTGGGTTGTAATTCATTTATATCTAAAGATACAAAAGCATTAATTCATCCGTTTAGACGTTGACTTCATTCAAACTTTCGGACACACATTGACATTTATAATATTAAGGATACACTTTATTACTTTACCATAGATACAAGTTCTTCTTTGTGGCCTTTTATTCATTTCTGAATCAAACGACTTTTATCTGATTCTATTTTAGGTCCTTTTTCTACATTACACTTTTTTATTTTTTGAAAATAACTGCATTAGCAAAAATTTTACACTATTAAATGATCAAATCGAGATAATGAATGAACGTCTGTCAAATATATAGATTCCATACTTAGTACCCCTTCTATATTCTGGATCAAACGATTTTTATCTGATTTTATTTTAGGTCTTTATTCTACGTTACACTTTTTATTTTTTGAAAATAACTACATTAGCTAAAATTTTACACTATTAAATGATCAAATCGAGATAATGAATGAACGTCTCTCAGATATATAGATTCCTTACTTTCTACCCCCTCTGTATTTCCAAATCGGAAGCATTTAAACATCTGAAAGAATTGCGCCAAACCCAGGGAATGGACAAAAATATGGAAACACTTCATGAAATGCACATGCTTGAACGTAAATGTTGATTTTAGCCAAGTCTGTACATGGCTCTGTTATATTTGCCTACTAACACCCCCTGTACAATGTCCTCAATACATTGCAAGTGTCAGTCATTATCAGAATAATGTTCCAGGTAGTTGTGAACGCATTATGACTGAGACGTGAATTCGAACGTGAACAAATTGTTGGTGCTCTATAGGTCGGTGCTTCCGTTACCAAATTAGCTTAAGTGTTTCATGTTTCAAGAGGCACCGTATCGAAGATTTGTACCGCATACAGGAAAAGCGGTAAAACATCTTACGATAAGTCACAACGCGAACGAAAGTGCGTATTGTATTGTCGTGACAGAGAGTCATTGAAGTAGATTGTGACGAAAAATAAGAAGACGACAGCAGCAAAAGTCATTGCTGAACTTAATGTCGGCTCACAAATCCTGTCAGCACCAAAACAATGAGAAGGGTGCTCGATAAGCAGGGATTTTCAGGACGAGCTGCAATTCCAAAACCACTCATCAGTGATGCAAAAGACTGTAAGAGTTAAACGTGGTGCTGAAGTCATAAAACCTGGATTATGGAGCAATGGAAGACAGTCATGTGGTCGGATGAATCTTGTTTCAAACTGTTTCTAATTTCTAGCCGAGTTTACGTCTAGAGAACGCGGTCCCAAGCCTACGATGCAGACTGCTTGCTGCAAAGAGTAGAACATAGCAAGGGTTCTGTCTTGATTTCGGCAGTCATATCGTGGTATTCTATGGGCCCCACGATTACTCTGCAAGGTCGCATCTCTATAATAATAGCCTAAGTCATGTGTATCGTCAACAGTTCCGGTGGATCACTTAGATTTTTATATGCCAAGCGGCCAGTTTTGTAATTTAATGTTATCCGGTAGCAGGTGATAAATCGCCAGATATTGTTCCATCGCCACCATTTCATGTATATTATAATAGTCCAAGACATGTGACTGCTATAAACAGTTACGGGCTGGAACCTTCGCTTTTCATATGCAAGGCGACCATTTTTAATCAAAATTATTTTTTAGAATAAAACTACATAAAAGTTGTCATGATCGCAAAGAATTCTTGATGGTTTTACGTTAGCCGGGCGCAAATCTCGCCAACAGCATTTCTTTTAACTCGCCAGTTTGCATTTTTTATTTTTCGCGTGGTAAATTAAAACAATGTTTTAATGCTGAAATTAGTTGTCTTGGTTTTTGGTATTATTTATCATTTTTCTGTTCTTTTCTTAAAAAAAAAAAAAAAAAAAAAAGAAAGAAAAAAAAAGAAAAAGAAAGAAAGCAGTGAAAGTCGTGAATTTTAATTGTTTCATTATTACAGTTATGTATTTCAAACAAAATGAGTGAAAGGATTATATTTTAAATAAAATTAATGAAATACGAAAAAATGTGACGTAAACAATGTTTGGCGATTTATCACCTGTGCCCGGTTAACATATAAAAATGCAGAGTTCTTAATTTCGCTATCAGAATCTTCCAATTTGGCGAAGAATAGAGCAAGTAAATTAAATTAGGAATAAAAGTAGTATGATACAATGTTTAGCATACATTTAAGGGAGACTAAACTGGTTGCTAGGGGTGGCTAGTTACTAAGAAGGATCATGTGACCATTTTGGCCAATCATGTCCATCGCATGATGCAATGTTTTTTCCCGAATGGTGATGCCGTGTTCCAAGACGACAATGCTCCTGTTTCCACCTCTCGGATCGTCCAAGACTGGTTTTGTGAGCATGAGGATGATTTGTCGCATCTCCACTCGCCACCAGAGTCAACAAATCTCAATATTATTTAGCCTTTATGGTCTTTTTTTCAGAGAAAGGTGTGTAATTGCTATCTACCTCCATCATCATTACCTGAGATTGCTCTATTTTGCAGGAAGAATGGTATAAGATTCCCTTGGAAATCATACAGCATCTGTATTTCCACGTTCCGAGAAGACTGCAAGCTGTTTTGAATGTCAGCGGTTTACCTACACCGTACTAGGCGTGATAATATATTTTTTAGATGTTTCCATATTTTTGTCCACCACCTGTATCTTTCAATAAAACAATTATTTCTTGCCCCCACACAAGCTTCACAATAATGCATTAAACGACTTCCTGGCTAGGAATTAACCCCTCAACGGTCACATTAAATTACTGTTTAACATTCAAAATGTTTATTGCCACCACTTTTTTGAAAAAGAAATATTCACCTTATTTAATGACAGGTAAAAAGATACCATAATAATGCCAATTACACTATTTTATAAAACTAGTGGGAATCAAACAGATCTGAATAAAAAATACAGCCCGTGAATATCAAATATCACAGGAGCGATAATTAGGGGTTAATAAGGATTTGGGGAAAGTGTAAATTTGTATATTTTTTTCTTTTAACCCTTAGAAAACATTCTAAATGTGCACTTTTGATGCATTTTAGAAATATTTATGCACTTATGTGCATTTGAAGAAAATACAGCCAAAATATACAAATGCATATGCCCATATGCAATTGCATATAATGCGAACTCTACCTATAACCCTTTTAGGTAATCGTATTCGGGTAACATTAATGCGCGAGACTGCTTCAGTAAAACTGACTAGATATATTCGTCTACATGTTTCTTAACACTAGAACGCCCGGAAGGAGTCGATTCGACTCCGACCAAATGATTAAATATCAATTGGAACCAGAAATTGTTTCACAAAACAAGTTAAATTTGAACTACTCAGAAATACATTAAATAAATCAAAATATTAATTAAAAATTCTGGTGTGAAATATTTTTAGGAAGTTTGAGCAAAATTTTCGGGCGTTCTAGTGTTAAGCGTAAAACAAACAATGTAATTTTTCTAATCGAGTTCAGTGCCTATGCCAAATTAATGTACTGTAACGGAAATTTTTGGCAAAAAATAAAAATTGCAGTGAAAAAAATAGATGGGATTTTCAAAATGAACATTAAAGTCTTATAAAAGAATATTTTTTTTGCTATTTTTAATTTTATACTTGTTTAATACTGCATAACAAATAACTCTGTTTAAGATAATAAATTTAAAGTGGTAAATTAAATAAGTTTTACAAAACACAAATACCTTAAAAAACTCAACAACTTTTCAATTTAATTATAAAACGTCTTCACTTACTGAAATTTCACAGTATTTCAATCCTTTATCATAAATATTTTTAAAAATATCTTTATTGTAATAAGCTGTTGAAGTATTTTATTCATTAGATTCTAAACGTGACTTTAAGAATAATTTTACTTTCATTCTAGACACTTCCTGACAAAAAGTGAAAATGATTTTATGGATATTATTTCTAAGTTGTAAGTATATGCTTAAATATGTTCAACTATTTCAATATGACCTGTTTTAAAATGTGTGTTTCCTAAATTGTAGCGATAATTTTGTGCAATAACTTAAATATGTACCCGCGATAGAGCTGCACACGGCAAAAAAAGACAGATGTTTTTTATTCGAGGGAAATATAATGTAACCACGAATGAAAATGTACAATAACCTCTTCTAAGTTACGGACGATTCCTAAAATTGGACTTTTTCTTTAGAAACCTCATAAACCAATATATATTTGTAATTTAATGAAGCACTTATAAAAATAATTTTTTTTTTGTTTCCATTGTTTTTCGGGAAAGTTTCCGAATAATTTTAGGGTGTATTAACCCTTTGCACTCGAGAGGTGACTCTCACTCACCATTCAGTGTATTATGACAACTGGAGAGGTGACTCTCACTCACCACTCATCATTCAGTGTATTATGACAACTGGAGAGGTGACTCTCACTCACCATTCAGTGTTTTATGACAACTGGAGAGGTGACTCTCACTCACCACTCAATGTATTGCGACAACTCGACAAGTGACTCTCACTTACCACTCAATGTATTACGACAACTCGAGAGGTGACTCTCACTCACCACTCAATGTATTGCGACAACTCGACAGGTGATTCTTACGTACCACTCAATGTATTATGACAACTGGAGAGGTGACTCTCACTCACCACTCAATGTATTGCGACAACTCGACAGGTGACTCTCACTTACCACTCAATGTATTACGACAACTCGAGAGGTGACTCTCACTCACCACTCAATGTATTGCGACAACTCGACAGGTGATTCTCACTTACCACTCAATGTATTACGACAACTCGAGAGGTGACTCTCACTTACCACTCAATGTATTGCGACAACTTGACAGATGACTGAGTGTGGCCATGAAGAATTACTTGCGTTATCAAACATTGATTATTTTTGAACAATCTTTCTAAAAAATGCATCTTTTATGCATTTTTATTGGAAAAAATAATTTTAATTAAAAATGGCTTCTTGGCATATATGAAAAGCAGAGTGGTCAGCCCGTTTTCGTTTATGACAGTCACACGACTTGGGATTTATCTATTAGAAATCATGACGTGAATTTTAAATGTATCTGATACATGTATTTTAAATGAAATTAGTGATAGGTTTATATTTTAAATGAAATCATTGCGATGGAACCTTGTTTAGCGATTTAACCATCTGCGCCCAGCTAACATAAAAGTCGCAAAATGGCATATAAAAAGTGAAGAGGACACTCCGGAACTGTTGATAGCAGTCACATGACTTAGGCTTTTATTATATAGATAATGAATATAGAAATGAAACATAATTTGTAAATTTCATATCTTAAAATGATTTATGATAGGTACTCATTCTGGCTAGAGCTGCTGCAAAAAGTGTCGAGCGAGCGAAGCGAACTAGGACCGCGTAATGGTCCCATTTGTAATTACGTCGCAGTTCACCGGGGTTGGCGACATTAGCGATCAGGGGGCTGAGAGGCCTGGTGTATTCAAATAAAGTTTTGAAGTTTATTAAAAGCGATACAGTCGTACTAGCTGCATGCCAAAAGTTACCAACAGAAGAAATCGGACAAGATTTTTCTACTTACAGCAGTCATTTTCATTCTGATAATTTCAGTGGTTTAAGCATGTAGTTCGATTACATGTTTATTAACTTTATATTTTATTTATTTATTAAAGAAGTTATAATTTTGCTATGTAATGTTAGCCGGAAAGAAATTTTGACCTATTTATATTGTTTTAAGTGTAAACGGGTTGATCTTTCGTAATCGGGCTACACGCGATAGAGATAGATAAAAAAATCATGTTTGAAAATTATTCTAATTACCATAAAAAAATCAATAAATTGAGATACTGTTTTCAAACAAATTGCATTTAAAATAACTTTTTTTTGTCCTGTTCAATGGTGTAAAATCTGAAATTGCATAATGTTTAGAAGTTAAAAAAAAATTGTAGTAAAAGCAAAATTTATAAATCAAATTTTGCCACTGTCAATATGACGTCATTGTTACTCACAGACATGTTTTTGCTTTATAATATAGATTTTATTTATTTATTTATTATCCATTACAGACGCCCTTTTTGTGTCTCCGTCGCTGGGGAAAATGGACATGGCAAAGTTTGCCAAAAATTTCGAAGACATGTGTTTCCAGAGTGAACCAACAGACCCTTTCCGAGTGAACGGTCAAGTTACACCTCTCGCAAACACCTTGGAGAATTTCATAGCAATGGCAGAAAAGTTTGAAGCAGTTAATCCGTCTTTTGATTTAAAGGAGGAATTGGCATATTTCCTTTCTGAGTAAGTTGAGACTTTATTTTTGAACTTTTATGCTTCTATGATTTAAATTAACTCAACGTTAACTTGAGTGAGAAAACTGAGTACGTCAGTACTTCCAGCAGTCCGAACACACAATAAATTTTATTAATACACAGGATGTTTCAGAAGACCTCATAAATCACATCAAAACAATAATCCTCGCTTGCAATGCATTGAACTGATGGAAAAAAAAAAAACAATGAAAGAACGAAAAATCATGCTTCTAGCGTAAATTATGGAACATTTTCAGAATTCTGTAACAAATCTTCACAGTATTTTAAGGTGAAAAATGATGTCTAAATAAACAATTTGGAAAACGCACAACACATTTGAAAACCCAATTTTTGCTACTACCATCAATAGTTGAAATAAGGATCAGATGCGAGTATTTCTCGTGCTTAGAGGGTTCCGTTCAATAAACATATGAATTATTAACTGTCTATATTATAAAGGACAAACATATCTGTGCGTAACGCATACGTCATTCTGCGAATAGCAACACTTTCAAATTTGAAATGAAATTTCGGTTTTGCAATTTTCGCTACTGCAATTTTTTAAGTTTCTAAACATCGCACAGTTTTAATTTTTACACCGTCGTATAGGGAAAAAAATGTACTTTTAAATGCAATTTGTTTGAAAGCTCTATCTCAATTTCTTTTTGAGATATTAATTTTTTTATAGTTTTTAGTACCAATTTTGCAATTGTGGCAACTAAGTACTCCATTTCTATTAAAAGTAAAGGGAAAATAGTCATGGTTTATTTATTTTTATTGATTATATCCTTATTGATGCCATTTTCACATTACAAATAAAAGTAACTTTTTTCTTATTTTTGAACAGAAAATGACGCCAGCCATAAAAAACAAAAACAAAAACAAAAAAAACACGCATTCTTCTTCATAAATCAAAAGATTGAAGAAGATATTTCAGTATTTTGACATTACGCTGATACTGAGTTCGAGGCGCTAGGCAAACTGATTCAGTGAGTAAAAATGTCATATTTAAAACAAAACGATCATTTTCTTTGATAAAACTAAATATTTGTCCAATACTAAATGGCAACTAAAGGCAAATTTCTGAATGGTAAATTTTTGCGAGTACTGAGATTAGAACTTAAATTTTATGCGAATGTTCACATGAAAAGTTGTATTGGACAAACAAGACTTTAAGTTTGGAAATACATTCATTAATAATGTATTGCGTGTTAAAATAGTTTTAAATTGTGAATTTGAGTGGTTCGTATGTAAATTTTGGGAATATGAAAATAATGTATAGTTTAGATTTTATAGGGGAAAGTTTTATGATGTGACAGAGAAATCCTTTATACTGATTTTTCATCCCGTAAAAACAAACGTAAGAGCCTCAATCGATAACTTCAACATAATTACTCATCTTGATTACGCATTCTAATACAGTTTAATTTTTCAATAATTTTAGCAGTTGAAATTTTTGGAAATTTTAGGTTAAAAACATTACTTGTTTTAAGAGTTAGATAACCAATGCAAGATGAATTTTTTATTGTAATTATTTTTGTAGGTTTATTATAAATCCGATCTAACAGTTCCATTCTAAGCATTTAAATTCGTCGAATTTCGACGGGTTCCAACTCGTATTATTAAAAAAAAAAAATCGTTGCTAAAAGAGTAATCATATTTTGTGAAAAACTATACAACGTAGGATTAGGTAGTGTTGTATATACTAAAAATGTATGAATTGGGTATACCATAAAAGTTCAAAGAAATATAAAGCCTAAATAATATCAAATATTGCTCTTCTGTATAACTCTTTTACTTAATCTTATCATAATCTGTTAATAATGAACTTATTTCGGTAGTGATAATAAAAGTAGTGCATATTAAACTTCATTTGGGCATTAAATGAAACCAAATTCAGCGTAGTAATAATCTTTTCTTTTTTACAGTGTAACTAAAATAAAACCTTTGTTCAAAGTTCAAATTTGGCACTGTACTAAGCGCGCTTCGAAAGGAGTCGCAAAGTTGCAACCCCGCCTTGTTCTGTGCCGCGTTTTTCCAGATAGGTTTTTAATTAACTTTTTAAGACACGGAAGGCATTTAGAGAGATCCACTCAATGCAAACTAGCCGCGAATCCCATAGTAATTATGTGATTAATTCTAATTAAATTAGTCTGTTTTAACAATTGGACGTTTGTTGCTTTTATAGTGCTAGTGGACATTGCATTACGCAAATATATCATTAAATGTTGTTATCTAAGCTTTAAAAGCCGATGGTACGTAGAGTACGCCGCCCCTGACCCTGTCATTATGTACGCCCAAATCATCCGGATCTTTAAGGGTTAGGCAGCCTAAGAGAGACTGCTCAGGGCCGGCTAGGCCTGCCCCTTAGAGCTTAACGTCTCTCCCGGTATGTTCCCCGACACGTTGAGGCTCGTTAGTGAGTACAGCCCTGTCCGGCCGTATGCAGACGGACAAACACAAAATGCTCAAGGGGCGACGCTCACCCGCTAAGGGCGTCTATGCACCACCGACCACAGAACCCAGAATTTATTTTAAAAAGAACAAAGTGGATTACAAAAATTAGACGAATGCCTTCCCGCCAGGAAAACGCCCACTCGCGACAGAGGGCGGGAGTATGAGAACATTTAAAGTAAAAATAAAATAAAATAAATAATAATAATAATAATAATAAGCATCACTGATCCTGGCCGCCGGGGTAGGAACCCCTCTCGCGACAAGGGGCGGCAGGAAGGGAAAAGAATGGAATGCGTGGCACAAGTAAGATGGCACGAGCAAATACTCAAGCGTCCATTGGAGATGTAATGATTTGCGTGGCACAAATAAGATGGCACGAGCAAATACTCAGCGTCCATTGGAGATGTAATGCTTTGTGTGGCACAAGTAAGATGGCACGAGCAGATACTCAAGCGTCCATTGGAGATGTATCTCTTGATAGAATGGTCAGAAGCACGAGCAGAGGCTCTTGCGATCGTAGGAAACCACACATTGATGAGTAAGAGAATTTAATTGGAGCCTACAAAGAGGAGTGGATTCTGGTGCTGTTTGAAGATTGATATGGTGACAGTGAGACTGGATAAGCAGAACCAGGGCTTAAGTTAAGTTTGTTAAGTATGTAAGGAAATTGTGAATGTGTTTTAATTTGTTGAGTAGGAGGGTGCGGGAAAGGACGTTTTGGAGCCAGTTGACTGGCAGTATGTCTGGACGCCTCAAGTGCCAGCGTTGCGTGAGAGTACAACTGTAGTACGGGTGACTTATAGTGCCATCTTCACCGCAGACGCAAGTGGCAGTGGATCTTATTTTGAAGCGGTCCAGATATGCCATGAAAGGGCCATGTCCTGTTAAGAAGCTAGTGGTGTAGGGTGTTAAGTTATATAGTGTGAGAGAAACTTTAGGAATTAGCTTATATGTGTGCCTGCCCTTTTTTGAAGTATCCCAGTGCTCCTGCCATCGAGTCAGTATCCTTGCTCTAAGGACCCTTTTGACGTATGACTGGGGCACTGGGAGGTGTGTGTCTATTGTTTCTTTCTGTGTGGCCTTCTTCGCTAGGTTGTCTGCTAGTTCATTGCCAAAGATACCTTTGTGAGCCGAGACGTGACCTAGTGAGATACGATGTAGGAGATTCTTAAGTTTTAGTTTGATTTGCAGTACTAGAGGATGTTTTGTCCTGTGTGCCTGTATTGCCTGCAGGCCAGAGAGGCAGTCACTGTAGATGATAATACTATTGCTAGAGTGGGATTCCACCCACTCTAATGCGTTTAGTATTGCGAACAGCTCCGCTTGGAATACGGAGTTATTATCATCTAGCCTTGCAGACCACTGATGGACCACCACCGTGCCCTCCGTGGCGCAAAAGGCTGCGCCCACGCCAGTCTCTGTGCCTGAACCATCAGTGAAGAGTGTGGTGCTAAGGGCAGGTGTGTAGCTGTTGCGTGTTGTGTTTACTTGAAAATGTGAAGTCTCCTCAGCGGGGTGGAGCTGCCAGCTCCTGACTTTGTACTGCAATGTTGTGTTTGGAAAAAGAGAATCTATTACTGTGTCACGTTTTAGCTGTAGGATTGAGGATTTGGCGTGTTCGTATTCTAGTTGAAGTGTGATGGGTGGAATACCTGCAAGTATATGTAGTGCATCTGTGGAGATTGTGCGGTAGCCTCTTGAAATTTGTAGGAGAAAAGTGCGTTGTATTGATTTTAGTTTAGGTTGTGCTATGGATGATAAATTACCCCCCCAGATACAGGCCCCGTAAAGTATTATTCTTTCGATTATTGTTAGGTACCAGATCTTCAGTGTTTTGTTGTCTACCCCTCCCAATTTAGAAGTTAGTCTTAATGAATTATTATGATATGCTGTCAATTTAAGTTTTAGGTCGTTAATGTGTGGGATCCAGTTAAGATTTGCGTCAATGGTTATACCTAGGAGTTTTATGAATTGTACGTGTCGAATGGAGACATTATTGATCCTCATCACTGGAGGGCGTTTTGGATCATATCTGTGTGGTTTGGTGAATACTAGTGCTTGAGACTTTTGTGGTGAGAGTGTGAGGTGCAGTAAATCCAGGAGCCGGCAGAAAATAGGAAGAGCTACGGCAAATTGTTCCTCCAGATGACGTCTGTAACGACCGGAGAAAATGAAGCTGAAATCATCGGCGAAGGCAAATAGTTTAAATCCCAGCCGATTTAGTTCTGTTAGTAGCACATTTGCTACAAGCAACCAGAGGATTGGGCCAAGGCACGAGCCCTGGGGGCAACCCTTCTGTAATCTGTGGGTAGATGTGCCAGCACCCCAGTTAATCAGGACGCTCCTCTGTGAGAGGTAGGAGCCGATGAGACCAGCTATGTTCCCCGGACAGTTGAGTGCTTGTAGTTGTAAGAGAATGTCTCGCCATTCTACGTTGTCGAATGCGCCTTGTATGTCTAGTGAAACGAGTGATGTTGCGTTGCCCTGGGCTATGCTTTCAGTACAGGCAGTCATTATGGCATGAAGTGCGAGCTCGCATGAGTGGCCCTCGCGGAACCCGAATTGTCTGGGGTGGAGAAGGTTGTTTGACTCCAAGAAGTGTGTCAACCGCATAACCAGAAGTTTTTCCAGAAGCTTTCCCAGAGTGGGAAGAAGGCAGATGGGTCTGTATGACTTGGGTTCGGAAGGAGACTTGCCTTGCTTCAGAAAGTAAACTACCTCTCCCTGCCTGAGTACTAAAGGAAAGTACCTCATGGTAAGGCAGAGGTTAGCCCAGCGCGTGAATATGTGTGGAAGTTGTTTGTGAGTGAGTTTTAGTATCCGAAAGTCAATTGAATCCGGCCCTGGGGCCTTCTTGTCATTCAATGTGTATAGTGCTGTTTTTACTTCTGCCTTTGTGAAGCGTTTGTCTTCGTGTGCTGTGAAAAGTATATCCTGGTTGTCTTGTTGGGGATAAGCCGAGGGGCCAAAGAGAGTGTGTGTCAGGAATTCCAGGTTATTTTGTCGCGAGGTTTGGTGAGTTGGTCTTTCTAGACGTATTTCATCCGGAGTGAAGAACTTGCCGGTCAGAAATTTTTGAGTGATGCCGAAAGGGTTCTCATTGTTGCTGCAGAATTTCTTCCACGCCGCCCGTCTCGCCGCCAGAATCTCACGTTTGTAAACTGCTTTAAGTCTCGTACGACGTGCTGCAAGGGTCTTTACTTCAGGGGGGATAGGATTGAGCAGGCGCAATGTTTTAATCTTGCGTCTGAGGGCTGTCAGCTGGTTCCTCCGCTTTCTAAGATCCTTGTTCCAGAATGAGAAAGTGTGTGATTTTTGGACTGTTTTCAGTCGAAAGGAAGCCTTCGCCGCAGTCTGCATGGTTTCGATTAAATTAGATGTGAAAGAGTTGAGTGTGTCTTCGCTGTGCACCCCTTCGAGTTGTGCTGAAAGGGATGACTTATGACTTTTGATGACGTTGTTAAATTTGCGAAGGTTTCCGCGAGTTGTGTTGTAGCGTCTACGTTGCGTGTAGAGTGGAGAGGTCATGTAAGAAAAGTGTATGTATTTATGGTCTGAGCCACTGTGTTTGTCTGATACGGACCATTGTGATATTCGTGGTAGGGTGAAGGAATTTGTAATTGTTAGGTCAGGCCAGCCTTCTGCTATGACTCTGTCTTCTGTATCTCGTCTTTCGAAAGTGGCTTCAGAGTTGTGCATGTTAGCAAGTGCCAAGTTATGGATAATTATGTGTCCTGACAGCAAGTCACCCCGGGCGTCTTCACGCGGACATCCCCAGAGGGATGAGTTCGCGTTGAAGTCGCCACCACAGATGAAAGCCTTCCTGTTTGTGATGGTGTGTTCCCATTCCGAGAGACAAAGGCCAAAGTTTGCCGAGGGGGCTGCGTAGCAGGATCCGACGACAATCTCGCCCTCCTTCGCCGTTATGGAGATGAAGACGCTATTGTCGCCGGTAAAGAGATGGGTACATACAAGACTCGAGCTCCTGACAACGATGTGGGCGGAGAGATTCCGAGAGGAAAACCTTCTCCAGTCCTTGCTGAAGATAGCGAGGTTTCCATCGGAGCAGTAAGCATCCTGGAGTAGAGCGATGTCAATCTCGTTCTCTTCCATGTGGTTGATTGTGCTTACACTGGCTGCTATGCAGTGATTGAGGTTTACTTGGAGAAAATTTAGACGGCCTAAAGGAAGGGGTGGGTGGGGAGAAGGTGCTGAGGATGACATTGTATTGTGTATGTTATAAAAAGTTTAAAACCTCCTACCTTGAAAGCCCAAGTTCTGCTGCTGGCTGAAGTAGTCCTCCTGGTAGTAAGGTGAGTAGAGGTTCGGAGGTGGAGCATGACTCGGAAAAGGAAAATAACCTCGATGTGCAGGAGGATGTTCGCCCAGGAGTCCCGGACCAGAGTGGGAGGATGGAGCCGCCGGGGGTGGTGCTTGGAGATTTCGAAAGGGAAGTTGGAAGAGATCGTTCAGTCTAGCCCGCTCTCTGTTATACTCGAACTTGAAGGTTGGACAGTTGGAGGCAGAGGCTATGTGATCAGTTCTGCAGTGTGCATTGAAAAGGTTATTTGCGCGTCTACAGTTCACGCACGAGGGGGATTTGTTGCAGGTTGAGGATGGGTGGAGTTCTCCGCAAATTTCGCAGGTTTCATCATTATGGCAGTACTTTGCTACGTGGCCATATCGCTGGCAATTTCTGCACCTTTGGACTGTGGTGTGTGGCCGCAGTCTGCAGAGATTGTATCCCAGCGGTATGCCTCCATCTTGGATTACTGCCATGGCTAATTTTTCTGACAGAATGAGGTGCCAGTCCTTGCATGAGGGTCTTTTAGAAGGAACGGCTTTAATGAATCGGATTTCGTCTGGGTGATAATCGTAAATTTCATCCAACGTCGAGGTAATATAAGTTAGTGTTGTTCCGTCGGGAACTCCAAACAGGATAGTTTTGTGAAATGGGAGGGTTTTAATGCTGAAGAATAGATCTTCAGCAATTCTAGCATGGGATTTTAGATCACTTAGGACGACTTTCGTTTCTTCGGCGGATCGGCAAAAGAGTTCCAGCTGTCTTCGAAGGCATTTGATTTCCAATACTACTTTTGGACAGGCGATATTTTGTTTTTCGAGCAGGTTTCTAATAGCCAGTCCGGATATGGAGCGTTTCTTGCCCCTGACCACAATTGTTCGAAGATGCCTCTCCTCTCCTGGCCTCCGCTGTGGCTCCGCCGGTACTACCTCCTCTGTCGGTGAAGGGAACTCTTGAGACTTGCCGTCTTGATCATTATAGAGCAGGGAAGGTTGTTGACTACGAAGGTATGCGTCTCTATCATTATCAATTCTTAATTTGTCTAGTCTGCTATGGAGACTTTCCTCAAGCCTGGCTACTATTTCTTCAGTCTTTGGGATCTGTTGGATCTGGCTGGCAATGTTCTCGTTTAGTGTGGTGAGTTGTTCCTTAAGGAGATCTGCTTTTAAGCGGAGCTTTTCAAACTCCTGTTTGGACTCCTGTACTGATTTTTGATTGGCGTGGTCTTGTTTTCTGATCGATTGGAGGATCAGTTTCACATTTTTCAGGTGGCCAGCAGATTCCTCTGTGAATGTATTTTCGTCCTCTGACAGGACTAAGGTAACGAGGGATTTAGCCTTGTTTGCCAATTCGGCAATGGAATATGTTTGGCTTTCTCCCATTGTGAGCAGCGATGGTATGTGAGAAAAAATAAAAAATGGCTTTGAGAACTAGAATGGCAGATATAGTTTTAAAAACATATTATAAGTCAGAAGAATGATCTGCGGGTTGTGGGAACCCATCTACAGACCCCTGTGCGCCGTCCCGGCCTGTTGCATGTTTAGGTTTGGAATAGTGGGTGGGAAGGTAACGAGACATTTAGTCTGTGAGCCCCCGCATCTGCTCAGCACTGTAATTAGATATGTTAGGAGTTGTTTTTGGATAAAATTGTTGTAATTTTATTTTAGGGCGTGGGGGTACTGGACAAGATGAATTTAAGGTGGGTTTGGACATGAGTGTCGAAATATTCTAAATTTCCAGTAAAAATAAAATTGCAAAAAAAAAAAAAAAAAAAAAGAAAAAGAAAATTAAAGCTCGAATTAAATGTGTATTAGGAGATGACGTTTATTGTTGAAAATAAAGAATTTAATATTTTTGCTGAGTAAGTTAGTCCAGCAGAACACGGGAACACAGGTTAAAGTTTAAAAATTTGCTGGACACAGGAACATAGGGGACTGGACATTGAAGAAAGTATGGGGGGGGGGGGGGGTTGGACTTAGATGAATTTTGAAGTGGGTTTGGACTTTGACGAAATTTAGGATATAAGGGCCGAAATGTTCTAAGTTCCCGTAAAAAAAAAAAAAAAAAAAAAAAAATTGAAAACGATAGTTAAAGTTCGAATTTAATATGCATTGGGAGATGAAAAAACAAGTTTATTGTTGAAAATAAGGAATTTAAAATTCTTACTGAAAATAAGATAAGGGTCCAGCAAAACACAGGTTAAAAATTTAATAAGTTCTGCTGGATTCAAAGTTCCTAGTGATTTTTTTTTCTTTTTTCTCGCAAAAAGGAAAAAGAAAGTTAAAGTTCGAATTGTTGTATTGTTATTGTATTGTAAAGTTCGAAAGTATGTATTTGGAGATGAAAAATCATGTTTATTGTTGAACATGAGGAATTTAGTATTTGTACTGGAAGTAAGTTAAGAGTCCAGCAGAACACGGGACAATGAGGGAAAAATCTTTAAAAGAGGGGTGGGAGAATGAAGCATTTTTGAAATAATGTTGGATTTTGACAAATTACAGGCAGAAGGGACATACAAAAAAAATGACATGTAAACAAATTGGCTGCTAAGCCCGTCCAGAGACCACCGCCGGACACGGGGGAATTGAACAGAAGTGGCTGAGTCTCTAGAAAATCAAGTCTCAAGAACAACTTTTTCTAATTTGTTGAAATGGTGAGGAAAAAAAAAATAATAATACAAGCTTTATTTGCAATATGGGAATAATTTCAAAGTTCAGTAATTGAGAAAAAATTTCAATGAAATGACAAACACTTTTAATTTAAATAAATATGTGGTTAGATAAAATAGAAAATAAAGTCAGATGGGGAGAAAAAAGAAAAAAAATCATTATCAACAATGTTTTTATAGATCTGTTACGATAGGTAACTCCAGCGCTTCTCAACACTTTTGCTGAATGACTGCAAATCGAAATTTGTGTGTAACGAAAAAATACGCTTTTCTCAAAAACTGTGTAACCTGTAGGGTAATCGCTATAGTTTTCTGCAAGGTTTAAATTAACGTCTACTATACTTCTAATTTTTTCATAATTTTAGTTTTAGTAGAGTCAGAAATAGAGAGGAGGGGAGCATATTTTTACACTACACTTTTGACGATATCTCTGAAAATATAGTATCTAAAATTAAAACAAATGTATTTTTGAGTTCAGCATTACGAAAGCTTTCACATGATATACAATGGAAAGATTTCTTTTTCAAGTAACTTAATTAGTCCCTCTACGTTTTCCTTAAATATATTTGTGAATGTTTAATAATCTGTAAATATGTGGGCCAATAGTCTTTATTACTTTCCCCAAAACGAACTTTTCAAGTTCCATAGTTGACGAGTAAAATGGCTGTGACAGACAGACACAGGAGTGATCTTATAATGGTTCCGTTTTCACTTTTTATGGACGGAACCCTAAAAATATCCGAAATTTTATTGAGAATTAGCGCATAGTATGCTAAAAGTTAGTTCAGTTAAACGCATAGTGCAGTTGAAATTTTCTAATCAGCAATTTCCATCAATAAACGGGAATGTACTCGTACCTGAGAACTTTTGTGCAGCTCTGTATATCAGGGCTGTCCAATACGGCGCACGCAGGCGCCAAGGTGCCCTTTGAAGCTTTTCTTGGTACACTTTTGAAGATTTCCTGTTACTAGCATTTTTAAAATATAAAACTCCATTTTAAAGAATGCTTTATTTAAAATCCTTGATATTTACTTCAGAGATGTTTTTGAAACCTCTGCAAATGTATTTCACGCATCAAAAATGAAAAAATACTTTAAAGTGTTGTTGCGTTTCTTCACTAATTTACAGTTATTCTTTTTTTTTTTTTTTTTTTTTTGTAGTTGATGTCCTAATTTTAAATGCTAAAAGGTGTGTAAATTAAAACTTTAAAACCAGTAAAAATACGTTTATTTTGACTGTTGACATGTTTCCACTCACCCCGAGCCATTTTCAAAACAAATAAATAAAGCAATTCTAAATTTGCACGGTCTATGAAATGCCATCATTAAGTTTTCCACGCATTATTTCATTTTATCCACGTTATTTTTTATTTTACTTGGAAGTTTATTTTATTTTTATTTTCTTAAACATTGAGTAGCTCGAGCCATATTTTTCGTAAGTGAAATAACGCTACATCGTTACATATTGATTTTTTGCCCGTTACAATCTCTATGATGGAAGGATAGTATTATAGACTGGAGGGGGAAATTATTTTACGTTTATTGAAATTGATTTGGATGGTTTCTTCTTGATATTGAAATTGATTTGGATGGTTTCTTCTTGATATTGAAATTGATTTGGATGGTTTCTTCTTGATTTGATTGATTGATATTTAAATAAAAGTAAACTAATTTCTCCCTCCAGTCTATACTATCCATCCATCATAAGAGAAACCATAGAGATTGTAACGCGCAAAAAATCAATATGTAACGATACAGCATCATTTCACTTACCAAAAATATGGCTCGACCTATTCAATGTTTATGAAAATAAAAATAAAATAAACATCCAAGTAAAATAAAAAATAGCGTGCATAGTATGAAAGAATACGTGGAAAACTGAATGATGGCGTTTCATAGGCCGTGCAAATTTTGAATAGTTTTATTTATTTGTTTTGAAAATGACTCGGTGTGAGTCGAAACATGTCAACAGTAGAAATAAACATATTTTTACTGGTTTTAAAGTTTTAATTTACACCTTTTAGCATTTGAAATTAGTATATTATTACAAGGTGTTAATTAGCTACATATTTATATATCTATCGTTGTTGATGTTGTTTCACTGGCACATTGGCAGTTTTATAGGACGGGAAAAGTGTTGTCATTTTCTCTCCCACACCCTCAAAATTTTAGGGTATATATATATAATAGTGCGAAATTATTTCCACCAATGAAAGCTCTTCTAGGTCATCTCTTTCAACCACCCCTGGATTGTTCGCTATATCATGCCTGTCTTTGTTGATGTACTTTTCATAACGGCAAATTTGCGCCTAAAAAATTAAGGAAGGAGTACTTCGCGTCCTAAAAAAACTAACAATATCTCTCTTTACCATTTTATTTTAATTATAAGCGAAATTTAATTTTCTGGCTCCTTCCACCTAAAAAATGTTTGCGATAGTCCCTCGCAGAAAAATGTATAATTCGAAATTTACTACGATTTACACTTATTTTGAAGTTTTCTTTTTTTTACACGAAGTTTCAGATCCACAGAGGCCTTATATTTTTCCTGATGCATTTGCATGCCTGTATCGCTACTAATGCTGTGAGATAATTTTGTTGCAAGTTTTGAGCCACGTTAATAATGGCTCTCTTCGTTGTTTGTCAAGATCTGAGAGAAGTCGCCCCTGCTTAGTGAAAGATTGGAGAGGCCTGCTGTATATGAGGGGTTCACAACCGTAGTAGACCAAGTCCATTTTTCTTTATTGTGAATAATAACGCTTTAAAGTTCTTAATAAATAATTAATTCAGGCTAAGTGATTTATAAGAATTATATGTGGTAATATTGAACTTAAAGTACCATTTTTATAGCGCGCTACTTTTACAAATGACAAATTAATATTTCTATTGAAAATTTATACGTTTAAAAAAAAAAAAATAAGGACTTGGTCCAGTATGGTTGTGAAATTTCCATGTGTAAATAAAGACTTGTTTATTATGATTACAAAAACTCTTGATTTTGATTTATATTTACTTATTCTATTTTTTATTCAAAGAGAAAGATATATTACCAGTTATCGTAAATCATTCACTGTGCACAATACCATCATCATCATCAACGTCACATGATGTACTCTAGAGGAAGTAGCTTGTAACTTGGTATTGACCTCTGTTGGAATATTCTTCAAGTAAACATGATGAATTGGTGGAATGTATTGCAGAAGATCCATCATATCTTTCTTTTTGGCCAAAGTAATTTTTCTATGGCCCACGTACTACATATCTTGATTGACATTTGACAAAGAAAGTAACTTGCGCCCACGAGTTATAATAGGCATTTTTCAAAATTTATTTTACGAAAAAGTTGATCCACATTGAGGGTTTCTTTCAACAGTAACATAAAAAGAGAACCTCTCACAACTCGCAACCATCCAATATCCGCCCAACTAAAACAAGTTCCCGCGGTACCCTTCTTTCTGTTTCTGATACTTTGTTCCAAAGCTGTTAGTAGAAAGAAAGTCCTGAATTCTTATCTTCAATGACATCAAATTTAAGACACTTCCTCTTTGCATTCATAATATTTTCCTTCCAGTCTCCAGGAATATAGACGTGTTGTTTCTTGATAGTTGCTGCTTCAGTCGAGTTACAACTTTCTGCTGGTGTCTTGCAACAATCCTAAAAAGGTTTTGAGAACCTATTCCTCCCTCTATTTCATCTATTTCGTCCCAGACGTACATGTATCCCACATTATTATTAAAGGAATGCATCCCAAAGTTATAAACATATATATTGCTTTTATAATAAGCTATTGATGTTGAAAGCTTCGGAAAAGGAAGTGCTTTTTGCAAGTCGAATGTACAGCAGTATGTTTCATCTGAGACTTTAATTTTATCAGTTTTCATTTTCTCTCTAGCCTGGATAGATATCCGCAAGTGTAGCTCTCCTTCAATTTCAAGACTTTTTCAAGTGTTTTCACCATTTTTTGTCGAGAGCTTGATTGATATTTCATCACATAATTCAAATGTATCTGTACTTGGCGGCTAGAAGTGTAAAGTAAACTTTTTGCTGAATATTTTGTAATAGAATTTCTCTTTAACGGGGGTCTTACTCTTTGTCGCACATTCCTCTAGGCGTAAAATCGAACTATGTGATTAGAGTTTTTTCCTTGTGATGATTTCTTTTAAGAAATACGCTGTTGGTATTATTACAGTTTTTTTTTTTTTTACTGAGAGGTCATCAAAACAATATTACTTAGCATTCACAGTTTATGCACCGTATTTACGAACGTTTATTTTTCATCAGAAGTTTTGAAATCGCTACTCATTTAAAATAAAACTTTTTTATAGCAATGAGGCAAGATTTAGACAATAATGGGTCACAGATAAAAACGTAGTGATGGGGTAGTACACTGATGAATGGACTTGATTCAATATGATTGTGAATGTTTCTTGTATTACTTCACCAACTTTGGACGCAGATGCAATATATGAGAAAGTATGTGAACTTCAGGCTTGGTGTACTATGGCAGTAGATAAAACACAGTTTACTCCACCTTCTACATGCGCTATCTAACTTTTTTTTTAAAGTGGACTTGGTCTACTATGGTCGTGAGCCCCTCATATGATCTACAAAATTTAGATGATTAAAATTATTACCTGTAGATCATAATATAATGGGATTCTTTCGAAAGTCTCTAATAAATGCTACATACATGGTCTGTTTCACTAAGTAATGAGAACGAATTTTTCGCGCCAAGCACAAGGCCGAAGGGATTGAGTTTGCAAGCGATACGTATGGTGGGGTCTGTCAGCTACAGATTCTAGCAGAAGTCAGTTGTCTTTGAGCCTTAGCAGCTGACGAATCACTCACGAAACAGACACGTGTTTGAAAGTGGCGTTAGGTTTTCAGAATGAAACAAACTGTCGAGCAGAGATTCGCAATAAAGTTTTGTGTAAAACTAAAAAATTGGCTACTGAGAGGCTTCCTAGTCTATAAGAAGCCTACGGGAAGGATTTTGTGTCCAAGTTTCAAATGTTTAGGTGGCACTAAGCCTTCAAAGACGGAAGAGAGGACATCGATGACGAACAATACGCTGGACGTCCATCTAGTTCTCGAACTTCAGACAAAGTGGCTAAAATGTAAGTGCTTTTGGTCTCTGATGGTCGGATGAGTGTCCGAATGATTTACGAAGACGTTGGAATTTTGTGTCCAAGTTTCCAATGTTTAGGTGGCACTAAGCCTTCAAAGACGGAAGAGAGGACATCGATGACGGACAATGCGCTGGACGTCGATCTAGTTCTCGAACGTCAGACAATGTGGCTAAAATGTAAGTGCTTTTGGTCTCTGATGGTCGGATGAGTGTCCGAATGATTTACGAAGACGTTGGAATTTTGTGTCCAAGTTTCCAATGTTTAGGTGGCACTAAGCCTTCAAAGACGGAAGAGAGGACATCGATGACGAACAATACGCTGGACGTCCATCTAGTTCTCGAACTTCAGACAATGTGTCTAAAATGTAAGTGCTTTTGGTCTCTGATGGTCGGATGAGTGTCCGAATGATTTACGAAGACGTTGGAATTTTTTGTCCAAGTTTCCAATGTTTAGGTGGCACTAAGCCTTCAAAGACGGAAGAGAGGACATCGATGGCGAACAATACGCTGGACGTCCATCTAGTTCTCGAACTTCAGACAATGTGGCTAAAATGTAAGTGCTTTTGGTCTCTGATGGTCGGACGAGTGTCCGAATGATTTACGAAGACGTTGGAATTTTGTGTCCAAGTTTCCAATGTTTAGGTGGCACTAAGCCTTCAAAGACGGAAGAGAGGACATCGATGACGAACAATACGCTGGACGTCCATCTAGTTCTCGAACTTCAGACAATGTGGCTAAAATGTAAGTGCTTTTGGTCTCTGATGGTCGGATGAGTATCCGAATGATTTACGAAGACGTTGGAATTTTGTGTCCAAGTTTCCAATGTTTAGGTGGCACTAAGCCTTCAAAGACGGAAGAGAGGACATCGATGACGAACAATACGCTGGACGTCGATCTAGTTCTCGAACTTCAGACAATGTGGCTAAAATGTAAGTGCTTTTGGTCTCTGATGGTCGGATGAGTGTCCGAATGATTTACGAAGACGTCGGAATTTTGTGTCCAAGTTTCCAATGTTTAGGTGGCACTAAGACTTCAAAGACGGAAGAGAGGACAGCGATGACGAACAATACGCTGGACGTCCATCTAGTTCTCGAACTTCAGACAATGTGGCTAAAATGTAAATGCTTTTGGTCTCTGATGGTCGGATGAGTGTCCGAATGTTTACGAAGACGTTGGAATTTTGTGCCCAAGTTTCCAATGTTTAGGTGGCACTAAGCCTTCAAAGACGGAAGAGAGGACATCGATGACGAACAATACGCTGGACGTCCATCTAGTTCTCGAACTTCAGACAATGTGGCTAAAATGTAAGTGCTTTTGGTCTCTGATGGTCGGATGAGTATCCGAATGATTTACGAAGACGTTGGAATTTTGTGTCCAAGTTTCCAATGTTTAGGTGGCACTAAGCCTTCAAAGACGGAAGAGAGGACATCGATGACGAACAATACGCTGGACGTCGATCTAGTTCTCGAACTTCAGACAATGTGGCTAAAATGTAAGTGCTTTTGGTCTCTGATGGTCGGATGAGTGTCCGAATGATTTACGAAGACGTTGGAATTTTGTGTCCAAGTTTCCAATGTTTAGGTGGCACTAAGACTTCAAAGACGGAAGAGAGGACATCGATGACGAACAATACGCTGGACGTCCATCTAGTTCTCGAACTTCAGACAATGTGGCTAAAATGTAAATGCTTTTGGTCTCTGATGGTCGGATGAGTGTCCGAATGATTTACGAAGACGTTGGAATTTTGTGCCCAAGTTTCCAATGTTTAGGTGGCACTAAGCCTTCAAAGACGGAAGAGAGGACATCGATGACGAACAATACGCTGGACGTCCATATAGTTCTCGAACTTCAGACAATGTGGCTAAAATGTAAGTGCTTTTGGTCTCTGATGGTCGGATGAGTGTCCGAATGATTGCGGAGACGTTGCGATTTAAAAAATCGATTGTACATTAAACTGTCAAGGAAGAACTTAAAATGCGGAAAATTTATGACAAACTGGTTCTTCAAATTGACACAGTTCCTGGCAAAGCACAGCGTCACAACGCTTCCCCAACCACCGTACAGCCCCAATCTGTCATCGAATGACCTTTTTCTATTGCCTTGGTTAAAATCCAGCTTGGCTACTATCAGATTCACCAACTTTTCGAGCAATTTTTGAGCCAACTGTTGATTTCCACCAACTTTTCGCGAAATATTGCCTCGACACCCAGTGTGATAGCAAACAGCATTATCCCCAACTTTTCATCCGCATCTCTAAAAAGTCTGCCCTAGCCGCAACTTTTCCTCCCACCTTTCAACATTTCAGCGAATCAGAGATAAGCGATTGATACGAAAAGGCGATAAATATTAACGACTGGTTTTAGTAGTACTGGTTTTCCTCGACTTTAGCAACGAAAATTGTAACCCTTTTCTCCCTTTGAACTGGAAAAAGTTGGGGTTAAAATCGGCTGACAGTTGGTTGCTCGAAAAGTTGGTGAATCTGATAGCAGCAGGTAATCGTTTTGACAATCTGGAGAACATGGAGAAAAACGTAATGCTAATGCTGCTAATTTTGAGACCAAAACTTTGCCAATAACTCAAGTGATGTAGCAGATTTAATCTTTTTTCGCTTTGGGGCCAAATTTACCCTTATGGGTCAAAGTTACCTCAGTCGACTGTACTTTCAACGAGCAGCGTTACATTTAATTATGAAAATATCACGAAACCGTTTTATGGTAGCAATCACACTTACGGATGCAAAGAAAAAAAAAAACACCGAAAATTTTGACATATTCCAGCATTACTACTCATTACTCCGTATGCAAGTTAGTGGCCATTTCTTTTTATTGTGTATTTAAGAAGTGTATTTTTAGGTGCGTTCGTAATTATATAAATACGTAGCACCTATAGTCATCGTTCAGTCCGTCTGTCTGTCTGTCCGTCCGTCCGCATATAACACAGCAAAAACTACCCGACCGAATCGTTTGAAATTTAAAATATATAATTGTTGCATAATTTTGTCGTGTCATTTCAAATTTTATGAAAATCGGATGTGTAGTTTAATGGCAGGAACAGTCAAAAGTTTTCCGTTACATTACGGCCAATGGGAAAAAATTATTTCAAGTACATTTTAATGATGTTACAGCTTTTCGAAAAGAATGAAATTGATATGCACTTATGAAGTGCACTAAAATATACATTCAGTACAATATGCAGTGCACTAAAATATACATTCAGTACAATATGCAGTGCAAACAATATTTATAAAACTAGTTGTAGTACGAACACACCTCATTTGCCACGTTTGACGTGCAATTTCCTACTTGCTTTAGTATTACGAGACTTTGGTGTTATAAGTCTTCATTTTATGCTCAGAAAATATTCAGAAAAAAATATTTATAAAAAAACAAATTTTGAAACAGCTTGAGCGTTAAAGGTTTTAAGGCTGTTCTCAACTGCTCTGCTCAACAAGCGCAAAACGTTTTGACACATTTACAAATTCATTTTTTAACGGAAAGATATAAAATTGGAAAGCCTGACCTTGGAAATGATTTGGAATCGAACTGTGTTTTCCATTTTTTGATCAATAAATTACCAATTGAGTTATAAGGGGTTTTGATTCACGTGACATAGCATTTTTCTCCCCTTCATGACTGGATTTTCTTCTTTCGTTCGGAAGTTCGGTTCTAAATGCCAACTTTAACAGAATTTTCTGAAAGATCTAAATGTGTTTACAAGAAAACGGAAAAAACAGTTCGATGACATTGTTTCTGAATAACAACACCTTCTAGTTTCACGCGTTTCCGAACAAAAATGAATTAAAACTTATGTCAGAAAGTTGACCCTTTGAATTTGAGAACAGCCTTAAGACAATACAGATAACTTCTCTAATTTAGTTTTTCCTTGCAATCAAGAAATCCTAACCTTTTCATCTAGAATTAACATTTTATGTAAATGGTTACTTCGTTTGATGGTCTTCACTATACCAATTACATTTGTTAAAAGAAAAAAAAAGTCTAATTGACTGGCATCTTAAAATATCAGAACATATAGTAAATGAAAAAGATTTGCAAGGCCACTTAATCAAACAACATGAAGGCGCTTTTATTTAACTAAACTGAAAGCTGTTGCCATATTTGAAACATTCTAACGTATGATTTGAAGATTTTTTTCAAGATTATGATATTTTACAGCGAAATATGAAAATATCCAGTTTTTGGGAATTAACCCAAGACTTGGGTACTGGGGAACCGGATGTATACCCAAAAATTAAATACCTACGTTCTGGGTATTTATCCTTCCCACATCACTGGTTAGAACACGAGCATACGGACAGACAAACCGAGCGCTTTTCAATTACTTTGGATAGCGTTACAAATGATAAATACACTTAAGGGTGTTCTCAAGTCCAAAAGGGCAACTTTCTGACATAAGTTTTAATTCATTTTTGCTCGAAAATGCATGAAACTAGCTGGTGTTGTTGTTTAGAAACTATGTCATTGAGCTGTTTTTTTCCTTTTTTTTTTTGCAAACGCAATAGATCTTTTAGAAAATAATGTCAAAGTGGGCGTTTTGAACCGAATTTCTACGCGAAGGAAGAAAGAGACTCAAAAGCGGGCGAAAAACGTGTTTGTCACGTGTTCAAAATTCCTTATAACTCAATAGGTAATTGACTGATCAAAAAATAGAAAAAACAGTTCAATTCCAAATCGCTTCCATGGCCAGGCTTTCCAATTTTATATCTTTCCTTAATAAATGAATTTGTAAATGTGTCAAAACGTTTTGCGCTTGTTGTGCAGAGCAGTTAAGAACAGCCTTAACATGATTTTTTTTTTTTTTACAATAATAAGCATATACGTATTTTTCAGATACGTCTTTGAAAACATCAAATTTATCAACGGAATGATTAATGTATGGAATGTAGGCCGCGCTCACTTCTACAATATTGATGACATGTGGGATCCTGATGTGAACGTAAACAGGCCTAACTACAACGATCCCTTCTCAGACGCCGAAAAATGCAGCCTTTACCACATGATCTCGCATTCAATCCTTAGGGAAGATGCGGTTCTCATTGGATCAAGCGCAAGAAATTTCAGGTATTTTTATGGATGGTTAACCCTTTATTTATGGAATTATTTATCAAGCAATTGCTTCACCTCAATAAAACTTCTTTAATATCCGAAGATATACTGGAATTTTTAAATAATAATAATACTAGGGTGTGCAAAAAGTTCTGGGAAATTTGTGAAAGTTGCGTTGTTATGCGCAAATTAACAACAAAAGCAACAAGGACTATTCTTCAAAGTAGAGACCATCATAGTCTACGATTTTCTGCCATCGTTCTGCCACATTCTGGATTTGCTGGAAGTACCATGGCGGTTCCTTGGAATCGAAAAACTCTTGACATGCTTCTTCAACTTCATTAAAGGATTCAAATAGACGGCCCTTGAAGAAGTGTTGCATTGATCGAAAGAGGCCATAATCGGATTCCTGAACTCTTATATAGATATACCATTAGTACTCCTATATACGATACAAATTCTGGTAACTATTAGATTAAAAATTTCCCAGAACTTTTTGCGCAACCTAATAATGTGAAAATTTTATAAGTTTTTTCATTAAAGCTGATTAAATAAATAGGTAGTTATAACTTTTTTTTTTTTTTTAATATTTACAAGAATAGTCAGATTAATTAACGAAAAATACTCTTATGGCAATTCTTGTAAAAACAATTTTTTAAATGTATTATGATCCTCTCTGTAAGTGGAAAGGCTTTTGCAGTTGAAAATTTTTCATATAACTTTTTTTTTCAAAAAGAAAAGCTATGTAAATGATTAAGAAAATTATCACTTTTTGAAAATATTTAGCTGCGACTGTTTCTCTACGCTTTCGAAATTTGATTGAGCAGAGTATTTTGTGTGTAAAGAAAAATATACTATTATTTATTGACAGAGTAAATAAAGGATCAGGGTCCATAAGGGGCGTTTTTGGTCCAAAAGAGTTTGATGCTTATATTTATGTATGTAGGTCATATAAATTATAAATTTAGACGAAAATTTAATAACAACATGATATTAAATGACATAAAGTAGACATGGCATTCAGTATTTTAAGATATTAGAATATTAATTAAACATTATGGTATGAACAAAATATGTAGCATATGATCAAAACTAATTAATCAAACTCTTCTATGACATATTGCTCACTTTCCGACCAATAGGACGTTGCAGCACCTAGAACATATTCTTTGTAGTCAGCAGTGTGAAGCTTTTCTTCTACTACATGTCTTTGGCATCCCAAATAACACAAGACGGTTACAATATATGCACAATAACCCACTATACGGGCTTCTACTTTACACTGACAATACCAATAATGAATCTGCAGTGAATAACAGATATTGTACTGAATCCATGCGTTATACATCTTCAAAGACCTATGTCTCGATTGCAGCTGAACCCGGATAATATCATTACGTTCTTTATGAACAAATGATTCATCAAAATGATCTTCTTTATCTATTAATTATTCTACTAAATCAGCGCGGAGTTCATTAAAATCATATTTAATTTCTGCCATAGCATAAACGTAAACAAAATACAATCATTTGCCCAAGACTCCTTTTTCATTTGCCGCTAGTGACGAAATTCGTTCAACCAATCAGAGAACACTATAGACGCCGGTTGCGTTGAGAATGTCCATGTGAAATACGCGAGCGGGACATAGCACTTCAGGGCCCATGGTCAAGAAAAGAGGGTTGGGCACTGTAAGACCTTGATTCTTAATGGGTCGCAACGCTACAGGTTTAGTTTTTTTAATCTTATAACATACAACAGTGAAACTGAAGAGTTATATTTATTACAGTTTTGAGCATAAGAGTTATACTTGTTAATTCCTATTACTAAATAATTAGCCTGGCGTTGCCCGGAGTTTTCAACATGTTTGATTTGAAAAATCAATTTTAAAATTAAACACCGTCCGCACTATGAATCTCGCGCAAATATGCTCTCTTTTTTAATTTATTGTAAGTCTTGAGAAATTTTGCTTTTATACCAGAATTTAAAAAAAATGTTTCCTAAGCCTAAATTAATATAGTCTTAATTTTTGAAAAGAAATTGAAAAAGAAATGTAAATGCATGAAACGCCCTTCATGATATCACCTTCTCTTGTAAAAGCCATGCATTAACCATATATTGATTTTAAATATGAAGTCATACGTGAATTAACCTATATTATTCACAACTAAAAAGAAATGCCGCATCTAGTGTTTGTCGAGAATTAAATAAAAATCATGGGCTCGTGACATCATAATTTTCTTTTATATTTTAACAGAAAAATAAGGCTACTATAATTTGTGACTCATGCTGTTATAGCCAGCATACACGCCAGGACACATTGCCGTTATCATTATCTTTTTACGCGTGAAGGTTTTGCTATGGTATTCCATTGTGAAATTTGGGAATTTTTGAAATTCAATATTTGTAAAACGGCATAATCATTAGATTTGAAATTTATATCAAGAAAAATACAATTTTTAACCTTTCTAATGCTGTTTGTCTAACAATTTTCTGACAAATACTTTTCGAGCTATTAATTTTTTCAGTAACTTCAAATGTTTCATTTTCCGAGATTAATGTGTGGCAACGATTAGCGAAAAAGCCAGTCGTCAGCAACGCGTAGCTTTTTATTAAAGAGGATAATCTTATTAGTTTTTGAATCAGTCAAGAGTCAAATCAACTCATAATAAATATTTTGTATTATTATGCTTAAATTTCATATAATAAATGAAATCAATAAATAAATAATGTGTTTCCTAAACTATATTAACAGCTCTCGATCTAAATATCTGAAACCTGTTCGCATGCAAGAACTCCAGCCCGACGACTATTTTCCTCAAGAAATGGGTGTTGTTGCGATCCGAGGAACAGATGCAGCTGTCTCGATCAGCAAAGTTTTGATGGGACTTTTCGTGGGTCTGAAACCAGACAGAAAGACAGAGCTAACTGACTACGAAACCGTTCAAAATTTGCGGATTCCACCAGACCAGTTACCTTGGGATACAACTGTAGATGCCTTGTTTGCCGTCACGATGGCTGGTAAGAACAATAACACAAGCCTGCGACAGTTGTGTTTTTTAACTTTTGATAATTGATTTTTATGTATTTTTTTAGCGCTAAATCCGAAAATAACTTTTATTTTTAACAATCACGTCAGGATTTTTCACAAATTGTAAATTTCACAGCTAAAAAGTTAAAAAAGAGCGAAACTCTGATACCATAAAATAGATGTGATATGGTTGTGTTTTTTAACTTTTGATAATTGATTTTTATGTACTTTTTTAACGCTGAATCTGAAAATGACCTTAATTTTTAACCATCACGTCAGGAATTTTCGAAATTTGTAAATATCAAAGATAACTAGTCGTTGGGGGCCACCTGTAATACTTACCCATCGTGGATATGCATAATATAAAACATGAAAATAAACAATTAAATTTAAAAAATAAAAAAACCCGACTGCGTAAAAAGCGAACTAATTAATTATTTCTCATCAATATGAAACTATTTTTTCAATTCCTGCTATTAGCTCACACTTTGCCTAAATATATCTTTTTCAAATTTTCAATTGTTAATAAAATACTTTTTAGTCATCCAATCAAGCTCAAATAAAATTTTTTAAACTTGTAGTGGATGACACTTTTGTTAATCCAGTTTTTTTCAAATATTAAGTCATTAATTAAATTAAATTAATTAATTTTCAATAATCCAGCGAGCCCTTTTCTTGATCACGGCATTTTAAGCGCCACTCAAGAGGAAAGAAGAATGGGAGGGAAAAAATTCTCTTATTGATCTAAGTAGGAATTGACTTAATTTTTTTTTATTATTATATTACTTGTTCATATTACTTACCTATTTTTTTATTTACTTGTACTGATGACTTTTAAGTTGTGTTTAACTGTCAGTTCCTGTCTATAAACACTCTTTTGATGAGGTCTATAGATGTCTATGATGGTTAGAGTTGCAGTAAAGCTAGAGATCCTACCTACACAACTTCCAGGTTGTATAATATTTTAACAGAGCTTCTGATTGTAAAATAGTCAATGAAACATAGTCTTCATTTTGAAAGATCTATCCAATGATATGCCGATCAATAGGGTGCGTAATTTGTTTCGTCTCTACCGCCATTTTGTATTTTACGGCCGCCATTTTGAATTTATAAAAACATAACCTAGCCTATAACCATCGGGCCGTTAAGACGAATTGATAGAGACCTCATTCATTAAAATCCATCCAGCCGTTGGGATGTTCCGAGGGTATAAAGAAATCCACATACACATATACGCGTGAAACACATAACCCTTCTTTTCAGTCGGGTAATAAAACATGTGTGAACTATTTTCAAAATGCATTGCAATTCAAAAATAATATTTAAACCTATATCTAAATACTAGCAGACCCGTTCGGCGTTGCCCGGAGTCCGTAAATAAATAACCTTAAACAAAACTCAAGTTTGTATGATTTCATATCTTTTGAAATTCTATTAAATGAACCTTTTCCGAGGCCCCCATTGCCTTCACAGCGTCTAGCGCGTTCCCAACAAACTTCTTTCCGAACGAACCTATAATCTGGATCCCCTCTACCTAAGGCAGCATGCTCCACACGTGCCGGAGACAATCAGTTGAGTGAGTCAAACCTCGTAGTAATCATACCCATAGAATAAAAAAAAAGAATGCATCATTAATGTTAGAAAATGCTGGTAACTGAAGTATAAGATAAAATTTCATAATACAGAAAGTAGCTGAATTGTAATCATAGTTGAATGAACTAAATCACGTTGAAATTGGGTTCTTAGAATCTGAGGAAAGAATGCACCCCCAAGTGGTGAGAGATGCCACATCCCCTTGTAAATTTCATGAATAACTTTTAACATTAACACGATATTTAACAAACGGAAGAAATTTCTCATCTAAAGTTAGCTTTTAAGTAACGCGATTTTTTATTTATGGCTGTAGTGAGTAAACGTAAGTTGATGCTGAAAAAGGAAATTAATGTTCGATAAAAGTGGTAGCTGAGGTATAAAGAAAGACTGGCCCTGGGGGCCAGGGCCTTTACTGGAATGTAGTTTGGTATAAGGAAATTTTTTAGTAGTTTTAAAGTAGCCGGAGGACGCTGAAACTATGTTAAAGAAAATTGTAATAGAATCGAATAGTTTTAAAGAAGCTGCAACAAAGGCCCCAAGAAGGAGATTAATATTCAAAATTGGCGGTATCTGAAGTCCGAGAAATTTTTTTTGTCATTCATGTAGTAGCGGGAGGACTTAAGAAGTTGCTAAAAAAAAAGCTAGTGAATCGGACCGTTTTTAAGGGACATATAACAAAGGGCCCAAAGAGGGACAACTGATACTAAAGAACAGGGCCCTAACAAGAAAACTTGTTAAAAGGTATAAATTCTTAGCACTTTAGATCTTCAATTAGTCAAAATTAAGCTTAGGGTATGAATCAAACATTAGAATAAAATTTTAAAGAAATGGGGGAAATACTTAAACCAGGACTCTACTCTAGGGTCACACTAAAAATAACAGGTTGTTGGTCCGGGGAGAAGAGCTCAAGACTCAATTTTAAAATTTTGCATTTAGAATACGAGAAAATTAGGTGGTGAAAAATGCATGCTGCACAAAAAGTTCAAGGGGCCCCGGATCGGCCCTATGGAACCCTAGGGGGCTCCAGGATTTTAACTGGAATAATGAAACGGGAGAATAACTAAATTGAAAAGAGGATTCCAAAAATGAAGATCGGATTAAGAGAACACTTTATGGTGCAAAAACTTCAATGGGTTGTATCCATATATCCATTGATTAGTGCCAGTATAGCATAGACAATATTGCACGTACTACTATATTTTGATACAGCCCCTCCTCTTTTTGCTTCCTTTTTGGAATAACGGATTTTGAGCTTATTCTATAAACGATAATTTTCAGACTTTTCAAGCTATATTTTTGAGATTTTCATAAAAGTTGCTCTATACATTTAGGTAACACATTATGCTAATTATATTTTGTTTACATTCGGGCATGCGCAGTGAATCATTATTTAGTAAAACTGCTCATTTTTCATACAATTTTTATTATTTTTTCATTCTGATTGCAGAGTATTGTGTACAATGTTATTTGTCATATTTTCTGAAAAGAACTTTTTTTTATATTAAGAACTCTACAAATTATAAGCAAAAAACTTGGCAAAATTTGGGACCCTTTTCATAAAAACTTTAATTTCTCTACGAATATACATGCTATTCTTATAAAAACGAACACAATTAATTACAATAAGGCATTTAATCATAATCCACAGTTTGAACGCAAGATATTCGTTCTTTTTCAATTTGTTGACGGTCCCCTATGGGGTTTCGGGAAAAAATCTTCACGGAAATATATGACCTGTACTATTCTGTTTACACACCTGGAGTTTCAGGATAATTCCTCATGTATTTTTTTTAGATATTTAAGAAAACGTCTAAAATCGCAAGTGGCCGGTCACCTTTGGCCATATAGTGTATATATCAATAGTAAACTACACTTGAGAAAATTTAATAAGTAAATAACTTACATAAAAAAGTCAAATATCTTCTGAAAATAAACTGCTCTTTAATGTGAGATTGAAAGTTGTTGAAATAAGTAATATACACACATACAATATAGTAAAAAAAGAAAACTTTTTCTTTTTTTCAGGGGGGGGGGGGGGGGTGAAAGGTCAACTCAATATCTACCAAAACATTAGTTCCAAAAAATCTAATCGAAATTAAAATAAGAGAAAGCAAAACGTTGTGAAAGCAGTAATAACAGAGAGCAAGAGCAGACATCACGTTACCGGCGAACTGTCAAATCAAGAAAGAGGAGGGGGGGGGGGGGAGTGATTGAGCTGTTTTTTGATTTCACATGCTGTATTAGGTAGCTTTCTTTACAAAAAAGCTACCTATTGCAGCCGTTCGGAGGAAAGCGATTTCAAAAAATTTTGGTATATTTTCATCGATCATGACCCCCAGACCCCGAAACCACCCTCCGTTCAAAATTGATATATATATATATATATATATATATATATATATATCTGACCTATGTCACACTGTAACTCCCGTAATTATGAACCGATTTCGATGTAATTCGGTGTGTACATAGTACATACCAATGTCTCGACCGAGTTCGTTGGCCAGCTTCATCCGCCGTTTTGTTTCAAAATGGCGGCCATTTAAAATTTAAAAAAAAAATTTAAAACTTGAAATGTGGTACCAAAAAATTAAAAATGGAAAAATATTTTTTCTTATGTATTTGACCTTTATACAAAGATTCCGGAGCAGTTTTTGTTTCGTCTATATCTTAAAAAATGGCTGAGTTATAGCATTTTGAATTTCCAGCGTGGCTGACATTTTGAAACGTCCTGAATTTTCTCACGCGATAAAAGGCGTATTTAAGAACCGATTTGGATGTAATTCGGTTTGTACATAGTACATACCAATCTCTCGACCGAGTTCGTTGGCCAGCTTCATCCGCCATTTTGTTTCAAAATGGCGGCCATTTAAAATTTTTTTAAAAATTTATAATTTGAAATGTGGTACCAAAAAATTGAAAATGGAAAAATATTTTTTCTTATGTATTTGACCTTTATACAAAGATTTCGGAGCAGTTTTTGTTTCGTCTATATCTTAAAAAATGGCTGAGTTATAGCATTTTGAATTTCTAGCGTGGCTGACATTTTGAAACGTCCTGAATTTTGTCACGCGATAAAAGGCGTATTTATGAACCGATTTCGATGTAACTTCGTTTATACATAGTACATACCAATGTCTCGACCGGGTTCGTTGGCCAGCTTCACCCGCCATCTTGTTTAAAAATGGCGGCCATTTAAATTTTTAAGAAAAATTTAAATTTGAAATGTGGTACCAAAAATTGAAAATTGAAAAAATATTTTCTTCTTATGTGTTTGACCTTGATAAAAAGATTCGGGAGCAGTTTTTGTTTCGTCTATATCTTAAGAAATGGCTGAGTTATAGCACTTTGAATTTCTAGCGTGGCTGACATTTTGAAACGTCCTGATTTTTCTCACGTAATAACAGGCGTATTTATGAACCGACTTGGATGTACCTTGGTGTGTACATAGTACATACAAATATCTCGACCGAGTTCGTTGGCCAGCTTCATCCGCCATCTTGTTTCAAAATGGCGGCCATTTAAAAAAATTAAAAAATAAAAAAATTTAAATGAGATACCAAAAAATTGGAAAATGAAAAAGATTTTTTTTGTATGTGTTTGACTTTAATACAAAGATTCCGGAACAGTTTTTCTTTCGTCTATATCTAAAAAAAAATGGCTGAGTAATAGCATTTTGAATTTCTCTTGTGGCTGACATTTTAAAACGACCTGATTTTTGTCACGCGATAACAGGCGTATTTATGAACCTATTTGGATGTAACTTGGTCTGTACATAGTACATACCAATGTCTCGACCGAGTTCGTTGGCCAGCTTCATTCGCCATCTTGTTTCAAAAGGGTTGCCATTTAAAAAAAATTAAATTTAAAATTCAAAATGAGGTATTAAAAAATTGGAAAATGAAAAAGATTTTTTTTATGTGTTTGGCCTTGTTACAAAGATTCCGGAGCAGTTTTTGTTTCTGAAAATTTGTTCTTTTGTTGATATCTTAAAAAAATGGTTGATTTATAGCACTTTGAATTTCTAGCATGGCTAACATTTTGAAACGATCTTGTATTTGTCACGCGATAACACACGTATTCGCCTATTTTGATGTAAGAAGGCATGTGGATAATATACATCAACACCTCGACCAAGTTCGCTTGCCAGATTCATCAGCCATCTTGTTTCAAAATGGCGGCCATTAAATTAAAAAATATATATATATTTAAAGTGGGGTGCAAAAAAATTAGAAATTGAAAAAGGTTTCTTTCTTAAGTATTTGATCTTGATATAAGGATTCAGGAGCATTTTTTGTTTGTCTTTACCTTAAAAAATGGCTCAGATATATCAGTTTCAATTTCTATTGTGGGTGACATTTTGAAAAATCTGATTTTTTGCATGCGACAGCACTCCTATATATTAACCGATTCCGATGTGAGTGAGCATGTGCACAGCAATTACTAAGGTCTCGACCAAGTTCACTGCTTAGCCTCATCCACCATGTTGTCTTAAAATGACAGGCACTTTAAGAAATTGCCAAATTTGGCAGCCAAATATAAGTTAATTTAAAGAAAAGCAGCTTGGATAAAGCTGGCTAATTTCACGAAATTCTCATTCATTATATTGATAAAAATTAGTATTGAATCTCCTATATTCGGTTTCCACTAAATTGAGCTTCGTGTGTTTGCATGATATAAGTTGGCTTTTTTTAAATAAGGATTATGAAAGCTACCTCTTCCTCCCGGCACTGGCCGGAAGGACTTTTTTTTATTTCATTTCACGTGCCAGTGTCCGACTTTCGCGTACTAGTACACAGAGCTTCATGTACCAGAATTCGTACGGGTACCAAAGTTTGAGAACCACTGTTCGAGAAAGTTTCAGAGTCACTGCATAAAAAGAGCACTTCAATAAGTTCCACGTGTGATTTGTTTATCACATGAATGCATCACTAATATTAAACGATTCTGATTTGCAGATGTTATAATGAGAGCCAAATGGACTGGATCTGATAGACAAGGATTAGCTCCAAACGGTAAATGGGTATCGATTCCTATTAATGATGAAAAGAAAATTGATGGCTTTTGTCCGATGGTTTACATGCAGCACATACAAAATGGCAACCTCCCAGCTTATTCCTATTCATCAATCAGAGGAGCTGCTGATGGTGAGTATATAACATTATTATTAAGAGATTGCGAAAGTTTTTTGATTTCTAAAAATGTACCTTTTGTTTTTACCGTGTGTCCCAAAAATGACCGATGATTTTAAAATCCAAAAACTTTGAAACAGTGACAGATATTAAAAAAAGTCTTGCAGGAGGGTTATGTATGATGTCGGAAGTCTTTTTTTTACTGTGATTCTTTATTTTAGTTCGAATTTCAAACAATAGATTGCGCTGAGAGCAATAGGTGCTATCCCGATTTCGGGATCCATTCAATACATTTTAATCTCCTCTTTTCGCTTGGAAGAAGACAGAGGCCGAAAAATCGAGCTTGGATTTAGCGATTCTTGCTTGCAGCGCCATCTATCGATGCTATTTGTAACTAGAACTGAGAATCGCAGCATACAAACTCCTGACATCTTACATAACACTCCTGCAAGAATTTTTTTAATCTCTGTCACCGTTTGCAAGTTTTTAATTTTAAAATCATCGGTCAATTTTGGGACACCCGGTAGGTGCGCTCGTAACTATATAAATACGTAGCACCTATAGTCGTCGTCTGGTCCGTCCGTCTGTCCGCATATAACAGCGCAAAAACTACCCAACCGAATGGTTTGGAATTTAATATATAGAATCGCTTCAGAATTTTGACGAGTCATTTCAAATTTTAAGAAAATCGAATCAAAACTTAAAATACATTAATAAATGTTTTCTTCATTCTTTTAAATGCTATCATACGTCATGAATTCAATGATATCCCATGATGAGTCTAGGTTGCCATGGTAATGATGTCCTATTTAAGATGGACTCATATCATTTCCGTAATACTGAATTTACTATATAGAATCGTAATAAATTTTGTATTTATGCATTTTTGCATAAGAGTGCGACCGCTACTGCACCAAGATCTGAATATTTATAAAACTAGTTATAGTACGAATGCACCTCATTTGCCACGTTTGACGTACAATTTCCGACTTGTTTAAATATTAAGCACATAAAACCATTACAGCGATATTCGTTGTACAGAGTACGAGCGAGCGGTACTTGTTTCAAAGCATTTAAGCTATTGCTACACCAAAATTTGGTTTAACCTAGCCCCAAATTATAAAATCACTTTGCAAAAGCACTGTCTTATCGTTGTGTTTATTCAAATATAAAATGCCAATATAATGATTTTGTTTAATAGCTCATAACACTAATACTGCTCTGGTGTTGGTGTATTCTTCCTTCCAGTAACGCGTTTGCATCTGGTCATGCCAAAAATACTTAATAAAAGATCTAAAAGATAAATAAAAAATTTTTGTTGAAGATACAAAATGATCTTGAATATTCCAATGTTTTGAGTAAGGTTTATCATATATATATATGTATATATTGGTGAACCGTCAATAAATTTAGCAATTTTAAATTGATTTTTAGTTATCATTTTTAATCATACTTTAGCCTTACTTTTAAATTTTTTAGGTCTAATTCTCGGCTTGACGGTGCAAGAATTGTACAACAAAAAGCCGAGTACAAAATTAAGTCAAATTCTTCGTATGTACTACAGCCCTGATGGAATATCTTTAGACTCGCAAGTAGCAGAGATCAACAGCAAACACGTGTCCTTCTGTAACAGACAGAGCCTTGTAGAAGTTTTAGACCACGAAATTCGAGATCAAATGAAATTGTATGGTTTTATGATTGCTCATACATTAAGAGATGTCGAACATGGATATCAAAGAGCACTAAGCCTGTACAATAGCGAAAAAAACATAATTTTTCAAAATAACCATTTAGGTAAGATAATATTTTTTAACATACATTTTGTATTGTTATTATCTTTGTTTCTGATGACAAGTACTGACAATCTGCAACGTTGCATTTTATAATTAAATTGACAATATATATTATGTATATAAATTTAGAAATGTTAATACTCTGTTTAATATATACAATATATAAATATATATCAAACAGATTTTTAATATTTTTAACCCCCGCCCCCGCCATTTAAATTATTATCTTTCATCATAAAATATTTTTTCTTTCATTTTCTCTTCGCAAAATTCCTTTGACTCTGATGTTCCTAATTTTGTTTTCTCTTCTCACTTCATTTGACTTGATTTTTTTTTTTTTTTATCATGACCCTGTTTTATTTTTCTTTGAGAGACGCTTTGAATGCACTTCGAGCGTTTTTGGAGAATAGTCCAAATGTGCATTTTACCTTGAAAAAGGTCGGGTAGAAGATTTTTTAAAAAAAATTGTTTATAATGATGCCAACATAGAAAAATCAAGTTTTCTACAAAATTTCTTAAGGCTAAATTTTCTGTGGCCGAAAAACAACAAAATTTTGGGACATTTTTTAATTTTTTGGAAATATCTCGAGACTCGTTGCCGGAGCATGTTATTTGTCAATTACAATATTAAAGAGGATACAATTCTCTACAACTTTCATATTTACAACTTTTTTATACACTCAATAGCAAGCGCAGTACGCTATTTCAAAAATGGGACAATTTTTTCAATTTTCTTAAAAACTGTGAAAAACGTAGTTTTGCCGCGATTATTCAAACGTTCCCCGCAGATTTCATTGTGTATGTCGACTTCTAAAAATTGGTAGCAGTAAATTATCTATTATTTGCACACTCACGTCTTTATTTTCATCTCAACAGACATTTTATATGCAATAAATTTATATAATTTTAAAAATAGAGCAGAGTGTAGATGAATGAAACAATTTTCATATTTAGACAGTAGCTTTAAGTGTATACAATACTAACTTCAAAGCATTGTTTAAAAGAATTTTTCAATATATAGTAACTTATTGGCACGATAGTTTCAATTAAAAAAGATTTCTTGCTCAATTTTAATAAAATGCATATTTTTTATAATGCATACATATTTTTCCAGGTATCAATGGAATAGGTGGGTCATTTTCAAAATCTGTTCATGTTTTAGAATAACAAAATCAAAATTTTGCAAACAATCAGAAAGTTTTAATTGTTTATAAATAATTACCTTACCTCATAAACATTAATATACAAGCATCAGCAGAGACCAAATTACTAATTTAACATCTTAAAACTAATTTTTAAATTTTAATACACTTGGTATAATCACATAAGTGAGCACGGTAATGACAAATGAAGCAAAATATTATTTCTCCCCAGGCATAAATGGCGGCCATTATATCTTCTGGCCCATACAATGATTTTCTATTTCTCAATATAATAAAAGCAGATTAAGAAATAAAAGTTCATTTAATTATCAATTAGAATTGGGTACGGTAATGACTTACAAAAGAATACTCACCAAAACATTCAAAGTCTTTGCTTGTTTTATTGAAACTATAAAACTATTTACTCTATTCACCTAAACCTGATAACAAGTTGACTTTTAACGAATATTTTTGCCTTGATAAAAAGGCATGTGCTGTCCTCTAAAAAAATCCAGAGGAACTTTTTGTCAGAAGCATGGCAATGACGCTCTTTCTTGGGACACGGTTTAAAAAAATTATTAAGAATTATAGATAAGTTTAATTAATGAAAATAAATATTTTTTTAATTAGTAGCATCTTAATAAATAAAAATGTGTAAAAAAATTACAACCATCTGTTTTAACTAGAACTTTGTCAAATCTTTACCCAATAAATTGCTTGTTGGGACAACCTACGGTAATGACATTTTGACTACAAAAGAATATATTTCTTATTTTTAATTTTTTTTTAAATAAATAATAAGATATCTGTAAATTATCATTAAAAACATGATAGTTAAAATGCAATAATTAAAATTATGATATTTAACTATTTTTCTGTGCAAATGTGAAAGGACAGTAAAACATGAGACTTTTTTTGAAAATCACCCAGGTATGAAAATTTGCGAAAAACATATTTTATTCCCCACTACAATGGTATATTTTATTTACCAATTATTGATAACATATGTTTTAATGTTTTACTATTTTAAAGACAGCAAAAATTGAATTGTAGTTCCAAATAAAAGGAGGGACTCAAAAGATCAATATAATTTATGAAAGAAATACTTTTACTTTATAAAATAGCTACAATAAAAATGACACCAGATTATTTCACTAACTAATGTTATGTATTTATATCTTCTAAAATTTATAAATTCTGTTAATAAAATATTTGAGATCACTAGTTTTATAAAAAATATTTAAAAGATTAATTTTAAAACATATTGTCAATTTTTTTCCACTTATAACAATAAATATAACAAGAGATTATATCATTTTAGCATGCGAAAATATGTAAAACTTTAAGATTATCTATTAATTGCTTTAAAGTTCAAACAGAATACTTTAAATTTCAAAACGGGTTCCAAACAGTTTTACAAAAATGAAAGTGTCCGAATATATATATTTTACTTTTTTTAAATCAACCAAACTCGAAAAAGTGCAAAAGCACAACATTAGATATTGATCTCAGGCATCCCAAGAAAAAAAAAATATTTAAAAGTAACAAAATGTGAGCGAGATATTTGTCAAAAACGCTCCCATAGGTTTAATATTACCTCGCGAATGTCTTCGTGTGACTAATTTAGTCCCATAATTCATATAACTGTGACTTTAAACGCCTTAATACGACAACTACCGTAAAATCTTTGAAAATGAAATCTGTATATACGAAATTCGGTCTTTAAAGAAAAAGTATACATTTTTCCAAGAGGAAGAATATGAACAATTATACCTTGTAAGATGGGAATCTGTTTAAAGCGAAATATATTTCGGTACGGTTTTCAAGGTTTCAATGAATCAATATTTGGCAAAGCTGATTACGTAGTTCACCATTACGTATTTAATGCTTACACACTTAAAATTTTCAAAATCCGGCTATTAGAGATTTATTAAAATTCACGTGGCAAATTTTGTTTTTAAAAGAAGGGGGGCGGGAGGGAGCGCCAAAATCCATGTTTGCCACGGGTGCAAAAAAGGCTAGCTTTAGCCCTGAAACACATAATTTACTGCTACTAATATATAAAAGTTGACATACACGATTAAATCCGTGGGAAACATTTGAATAATTGGGGCAGTACTGCGTTTTTCACGCGGTTTTTAAGAAAATTGAAAAAAATTGTGCCAGTGGTGACCGCGGTAGTTACTTTTTTTAGAATAGAGAGAAACTTCAAACTGTTCTTATTCATAATCAAGGAACTATTTAAATGTACTAAAAATTAATATTTAATGAGAAATTATTGAAAAAAGCATGTTTTATATATATTTTTTAAAGTTCCGCATAAGAAAACATCATTTTTTAACATAAAATTTTACATAGGCTTGAATAAAAACTTATCCAAATGTTGTACAAATATCTAAAAATAGGTTTTATTTGTATATGAACATTATTTAGTAATATTTGCTTTTGTGTGGTACATTTCAAAACACAAAGAGCAAAGCCACAAGGTTCACAACATGTTCGAATTAAGCTCTGCTGCTAGATATTTTCTTATACTTACTTCTGTTTAGTGCTGCCACGTATTTTTTTTTTCAAAATAAAAGGTCCGTAGATAATGTATGAAAAGACAGCAAACGTATATAGTAAGTATTTTTATAGCTCAGAGAGTTAAAAGTTGACTCCGAGAGACTCTCGGGCTTAGTTCGCTTCACCGAAAACGGCAACCCGAGAGACTCTCGGGCTTAGTTCGCTTCACCGAAAACGGCAACCCGAGAGACACTCGGGATTAGTTCGCTTCACCTAAAACGGCAACCCGAGCTTAGACCACAAAGTGTTAACATAGATATTTCATTTGGATTTTAATATTGAACTAGGTCCGTGGAAACCACATAATGTTGCATTTACATTGCATGAGATCTTTAGATTTCTTGTGGGAAAATAATCTAATATTGTGCATTTAGAAAAAAATATATATAAAATTAATTTTATAAAATACTAAATTTCAAATAAGAATTCATTAAATAATAAATTTCCATATACATAATATATTGGTTAAAAAATATCGAAAGTTACATTTTGTAGATTACGTGATTTAAAACAAAAAAACGTTATATGTCAAAAGTATATTGTACTTTTTCATATTTAGTTTGTAATTTTGGAGCTGGCAAAATATAAATGGTGTCACCTTGACGAATTTATATGTAAATCAAACAGGAAGCAGAAATTTTTTCAGACTTAACCCCCGATGAGGAAAATAAAAATTATTATTAATTTTATTACGAGGTGGAACCCATCGAATTTCGACGAAAAGAATGTTTCAGAAGGAACTGTTTCATTAATTTCTAATAAACCTACAAAATTAGTTACAATAAAAAATGCGTCGTATATTGGTTAGTATAACTCTCAAACAAATATTATTTTAACCTAAAGGTCACAGCTCTTCTAAAAAGGCACTCTACATTTTTGTAAAACTTTGCGTTTTATCGGTGCGTGATTTCAATTGCGTTATTTTCAAAAGTGAAGCATTTCCACCTGTGTAAAATTTTAAAGCCGCTGGAGTGAAAGTGATGCACTTTTACAAAATTTATTTCAGTTTTAAGACTTAAAACACACGCTTTTATTTTATATAAAATGACATAATTTGCATCCGCAAAAGAATTCCACATTTACGAATCTTAAACAACAACTTATAGAAAAGTATGCATAGGATGTCACTATCGCGGAATAATACACAAAATCAGCAAAAACTGATGTAGTAAACTCGACAAAAAAAAAAAAAAAAAAAAAAGATGATCTAATGATTCATATGCCTTCATTTATTTGCAACATTAATATGGATACTTAAAATTAAATATAGCTTAATAGCTTCATATGTTATCAGAAATCATTCATTTATATTTTTCAAAATAGCACGTATTTTAATTACAATTTTTTTTTCAGTTGTTATGAGAAAATGGCAACAAAAAGATATAGTAATCTACTATTTTCCATTTACTTTCTACAGAAATGGAGTACTTCAGTTGCCACCATTACAAAAATGCCATAAAGAAAAAAAAAAAAAAAGAATATCTCAAAAATAAATTGAGGTGCAGTTTTAAATAAATTCCATTTAAGATTACTCCCCCCCCCCCCCCCACCCTGCACGACTATGTAAAAATTGAAAATGTGCGATGTTTAGAAGTACAATGATACATCTGCTCTCGCCATCTCCGACCATTTTACGGCTGGCTTATATAACGTAATGTTTTTTTTTAGGGACGACAACTTCAATTATTGCTCAAAAGAAATAGCATATCGGGAGCCAAAAAAATAGTTTTTGAATTAAACTAAATGGTTTACAAGTAAAAAAAAAAAAAAAAAAAAAAACTTTTTTACCCGGTAAATTACTTTATTTTTAGCGTCCTTATAAAGCATTTTAACCGCCATCTTTCAAAATTAATCAGTGGAAAGTACCATAAGCTTTTTCTTTAAATTCAATTCGCGTGAATAGGGAGCAATAGCAAGCAGCTTAAAACTTCCCCTTTGGGTGAATATAAAGATGAAAGAATCTACAGTGTATTGATTACTAACATGTTACACAATAATGTTAACATGTCGGCAGACGATTTTTGGTTTTGTAAAATTGATTCACGAAGTGAAAATATATAAGTGAAAATACCAGGTGTTTCAAAAGTTTGGTGCGAAAGTGAAACACGATAAAAAAAGATCTATGGGTCGAAGAGCCATACGATTTGCAGATAAATATTCAGCGTGGTACGGGATGTTGTATGACACCAACGAAAAGTAGTTCAAAATTTCGACAATAGAAGGCGCTACTGCAGATAATTCTATGGAATATTTCCATATTGCTCACACAACGGAAGATTTGGATACAAAAACATTAGAGAGTACTCCATGTACACTTTTTTGCCGGTGATTTGCCAACCAATTTTCAACGGTAGCTTGGACCTCATTATCGTCAGCAAATCGCTGTCCCTTCAGAGCTTTCTTGAGTGTACCGAAGATGTGGTGACATACTCTCCGTGCCATATACATTTTGCATTCGACGATAGATTTCACTGTCACTCACATTTTCCGCTGTTAAAAATTGCACGACCGCACGTTGACACGGTTTGGAGGCATCCATGATGTGAACGATGCCTTTTAATATGCTTCCACGCTATCGCAGACGCATCTGGCGGGATCTAACGATATCGCATGCATTCCCAGAACACTGCGCCCTCTATAGGAGCATGTGCAGTCATCTTTCTCTTTAAATGGAGGGAGTTATTACTGCAATACCACTTTCATTTGGGCGACCGTTATATTTTATGTGTAATAAAGTTTTTAATCTCTTACAAATCTGTGTAACAAAATAATGTATTTTATTGTTTTTTTAATATCAGTATTAGTTTTTGTGTATCAGACATGTTTTTGTAATATAAGTATTAGTTCGTGCACTATTACTGGCAAGGGAAAACCGAACAGTTGTCTAGGGTTCACATATCCCAGGGTCTAAAAATATTGAGAGTTACTTTATTGTAAAAATATTAACGCAATAGAAGTATTTGTAGAATTGGCATTTTCTTCGGAAAATGCGTCAAAGTCCGTAATCAATGTCTCAAAGTCCGTAATCATTATCATCTAGGTATATGTTTTTCAGGATTGTGTATTCTTAATTCATTTTTGTTTAGCATTCATTATTTTATGAACGATATGCCAAATTCATAATTTATACAGACATTTTAACGCTAGCAATAATACGAATTGTATGCAAATTGATTCTTAACTTTTTATTGTCCAGAACCAAAATTTATTACTCTTACAGTATAAGTTGTAACTAGTTGTAACTATGTATTATTATTATTATTTTATAAAATTTATATTATAAGCAATATAGGATGACAATTGCAATAAGTATGAATTTAGTTTCTTTCGTTTTATTTCAGAACTACGAGAATATTGTGACAGACCGACCTCATTAGAAAGTAAGATCTGTTTTTGTTGTGCTTAAATATGTTTGTGTATTCTCTCATAGTTTTATGCGCAAAATATTGGTAGAGACATCATATAGTTGAGATGTCAATATTACCCAAGCTATTAAATCTTACTTCGACTGCGATGTACTGCGATCGAGTTGACCACTGAAATTCCAGGATTAGTTAAAACTCGATTTGTATATTAAAATGCAACTGGTCTGCCGAGTCATATCTTGGTGGAAACCCACCTGCAGACCCGATTTTAGTGGTTTACTGGTAGGTTTACCATTGTGTTTTCCTGCATCGAAAGGTGTGAAAACATGGAGGACTGGGAGCAGGAAAACACAATGGTAAACTTACCAGTCAACCACTAAAATCGAGTCTGCAGGTGGTTTCTACCAAGATATGACTTGGCATACCAGTTGCGTTTTAATATGAGAATCGAGTTTTAACTAATCCTGGAATTTCATCCGTCAACACGATGATGTGATGGTTTGTGCACCTGCCTCTCGGTCTTCAGCTTTGTGATAAAAGTCGTATAAAGAGTTTGAAAGACAAAACGTAATAAATAAATAAATAAATAAATAAAGCCTTCCTTAACATATCCAGGACAATTGCACCATAAAATAAAATAAATAAGATGTATACGTTTAAAAAACACATAAACTTGCTCAATGGTACATGTAAACAAGAACCTTTATATTAACTTGCACAAATAAAATTAATGATAAAACATAATATCTACGTTTCGAACTGTTTCTGCAGCCGTCTTATGGATAAATATGATGTTGAAATGTTTAAGGGGGCACAGGACCTTTAAACGTTCAAAAAATCAGTTTTCGGTTTTCGATTTACTCTGAATATTTGAAAATTTCTCAACAATATGCAAAAAACTGCATTAAAAAATCTGCTTTATTTCTTGAGTTATAATCATTTATAGACGGTGAGTACAATGGAAGGCCCTTAGATATTGAAACTTTAAAACGCGTTTTCTCAGTTTAGTATATTTGGAGTTAGCGCGCTGTTACTCTTAAACTATGTAAGCTATAAGCTTAAAAAAATTAACCAAATATGCGTTTCTTTATAGTCTACTGGCTAAAACCAAAAAATTTCACATATTTTGGTTATTTATTTTTTTGCACTTGAAAAACTTGAATATTTTTTTGATATTTTTGAACTTTTTTTATTTTGTGCTAAAATTAAATTTTAAAGAAAACTTTTTGCGTATATTTTGATTTTAAGCTAGAAGTAGGAGTGTTATGATTCTATTTTGTTCAAAAATTGTTTTCTATATGCATGATTTAGAGCTTTATCATGCGCGCAGCACTTAATCACGCATTAGTAAGATGAATTTTTAAATTAAAAATTTAAATAATAATTTTGTACATTCAACAATTATTTTTCTGGATAATGTAGTTAAGGATATATACTCTAGGCAGGAAGAGTAAAAAAGATCTTAATTGCATATTGTTTGTGCTTTGATACTTTGAAGAAGGCGATGTTTTTGATTGTTTCGGCAAACTCAAAGGTCCCCCTTAAAAGTCTAGCGACGAAAGCTTCCTGTCAAGTCTTGATCAGTGTCAAGTCTTGACTGCAGAAGCAGTTCGAAACGTAGATATTATATTTTATCATTAATTCAATTAAAAATTTAATACTTCAAATGAAAATCAAATTTCAAAGTAATTTGATTTTCATTTGAAATATTGTATGCAAGGCGAATGTTTCTCTCTGGAATAATTTCCATGTATTAATATAAAAATTTGATGGTTTTTAAAACCTTCCTTTCCATAAAATTCGAGCAAATTAAAAAGGATTTAAAAAATATTTTATTGAAGATCAAGAAATGTATACATTCCGATCAGCGTCCGATTACTTAGAAACTTCTTAAAGATGAGGACAAATTTTTCAGAATTGCTGACTTCATGTAACGTGATGAATGCTCAGAAAATATTTCATTATTATAAGCTTCATTATAAATTCATAAGTTGGTTCATTTTGAATTTATTCCTTCTTATCATTTACTTAAGCTTGCCTACTTGAGTTTACGCAAGTGTTATTAATTGGATCTAATTTGAAATATCTGCAACGTTCGTTCTATCAGTGACATTGTCTATGGTTTGGTGGTAAGAATGGTTATTAAAACTCTTGTAGGTATTTTTTTAAATTTGTTTATTATATAAAAAACTAAACCTGCTATGCTGCAATTGATTAAATATCTACGGGGCCCAGCCATGTTCTGTTGACCATGGGCTCTGAGGTGTTGTACAGCATGTGTCTCTGTCAGGTGCTCAGTCTAACACAGGATCCTCCGCGTTTTAGTTCCCACGCAAGCTTGGTAGTCACTTTATCATCCCCGAAGAAATGAAAAGTTAGGTGAACCTTGCTCAGCCCGGTGTAGAAGTCAGGTCCTGTAGCATGATGACAGCTAAACTACTGGGCTTCTCTGTATTATATATGTATCGAAAAATAAGAAAAATTGAGGTTATTTTGTAGTAATGTCTAATATAAATGAAAGTAGAACTTCAAATCTTTAGCATGGATAATGCATTTATGAAGTGTTCAAAGTTTTAATTTTGAAAATAAAATCTGTTGCTTTTCAGAACCAGAAGACTTACCACGTGAAACACCTCTGGATATAATAGTGGTCATGGATTCAAGTAACTCAGAAATTTTTTTCCAAGAACAACAAATGATTGTTGGGTAAGTGTATGCATGGCTATGATATTCATTGTACAGTCCTGGCAGAAAAAAAGGAAAGACAAATAATGAGTTAAGCATCGATTATGAAACACTTTCCAACACTTCCTGAATGCTTTAACAAAACTGTGTTATTTAGGGAAATAAGGTAAATAAGATAACTAAGTAAACATTTTATAAAACGCATAAAACATTTGAAAAACTGATTTCAGCAGTTATCGTTCATAGCCAAATATGTATTCCAATTCTTTTGAACAGCCCTGTATTTGATATGTAGGTTGATATACATACTATATAATGGGAAAATTTACTTTAGCAAGAAAATGCATAACAGGTTGAAATTTCTCTTTCAGGAATTTATACTAATAGATGGAAACATGCTTGAATACATTTGTACAGCCCTGTAGTTTACCTAATACCTTTATTACACGCCACTATTTAGCTAAAATTTAATTCAAACTAAAACACGCTTAAAATTACTACTTAAATGACATTTCAAGAAATTATCATCCATAGACGGTCATGTATCCAATTCTTTGCGTGGTCCTGTATATCCTTTTATCTATATTCTACAAACATTTCTTAGTAGACTAAATTCAGTTCAGCGTAAAAATGCATAACTCATTTAAAACCCACCTTTACGCTCATACTCAGTAACCCTTACGAATTTTTTTCTGTAGACATTGTATATGAACTATAGCATTTATACACACGATATAGGATGCATAAATATAGTGAAACTCAAAAGCGCATATAATAATTAAAAATGCATTTCGAGTAATCATTGCTAATATACAGAAATTCGGATGCAATATAGTATCTGAAATCTTTGGTGTGTCCCTGTAAATGCTATGCACTTTGTATTATACATGAAATAACTTATACTAAAGCTCAGCGACGTATATCAATTTCATTATATATGAAATAGTTTAACATAATTCAGATTCGCCGCAAACAATTCCCCCCCCCCCCCCTATACCATTATGTAACGGGATTCCTTTGTGAGGTCCTGTAAATGAATAATAACTATTCTTTACACCACATACTCTACAGAATGCACATTTTAGTGGACTTCATAAATGCATATCAATTTTACTATGTTTGAAAGAGTGTAACACCATTAACCCGAGAGAACTCGCTAGTGAGAATGCCCATTTGCTTTTCTTTTATTTTACATTCATATAATATAAACTTTTTTTGGTTGGCTTAGTACTTTTATTCACAAAAGAGGTAAAATAATTGAAATAACATTTTGAAATTTAAATAAAATGAAAAATGTTTTAAATAAGAGTCTTAAACAGTACGACTGTGAGAGAAAATCTCATGCAGCGAGTTCTCCTGGGTTAAAAATCATTTGAAACTTTTTTTTCCCATTGGCCGTAATGTAACGGAAGACTTTTGACTGTCCCTGTAAATGAACTAAACATGCTACAACTTTCATTTGAATTAGGGATCGTGCTATGGTAGAGGTCACTAACATCCAAAAATTTCAGAACTATCCGAGTATATTTACGAGAGTTAGAGCGCGGACAAACGGACAGACAAACCGAAGTCATAAAAGCTTTTCAACTTTGTTGGAAAGTGTTAAAAAGAAAAGACACTCCGCTCCTCTACTAACCCTGTCCTATCACATCATATCATATATATTAAACGAGCCAGGGTTTTTCCGGATTCCAGATGATATCGTAAGCACATGGGCCGATTTTAACAAAACTTGCCGTCTATACTAAATCGGGCAGGAGAGAAAGATCTGGCTAGGTCTCGAATTCAAGAAAATTCGTTTTGGCAGGGTAAAACAAACTCAGCGCTGAAAATTCTGCTTGCTATAAATCAAAAAATGCTCATGAGATTTATATGGAACATATCTACTGTACTAATTCGGCCACGAGAAAGCGAACAGCAAGGTCTCGATTTCAGAAAAGTTATTTTTAATGCAAATGAAATACCTTACAAAAAGGAGTAATATCTCATGAAAAACAGCTCGTTGTAAATGGTCCCTCCAAGCCACAAAACTAAAACGACAGTCATAAAAAGAAGTGATATCACATAAAAAGAAGCGATATAGAAGTGGACTCTTACCCGGAGAGCCGGCTCTTACCTCGTTACTCGGAGAGCCGTGTAGAAATCTATCACTACTCATAATGTTTCCAAAGGACTCGGGATGGGTTACCGTATGTGAAAACTGCTTGGCGACCTTCAGGCTATACAGTATACCAATTTTAAACATTTGCGAAAATCAAAAAATTAATTTTAAATTCTCATTATATCCCTTTTATAAATATTTGTAAGAGAAAGATCTGTATAATAAACCAGAAAGAGTTGTAAGACAAGCAAGAAATTGTATGTAAGTGTGGTAATCATCCTTTATTACAATTATACGTTTCAATATTTTTAACATAATCTTTAATTACATAAATACGTTAAATACACTGTTTCAGAATTAAAAAGAAAACTGGTAAAATGGATCCTGTTCATGTCAAAATTATTTTTTAAACGAAAAATGTCACGTTTCCAACATAAGGAATATTATACAGGGTGTCCGCTCTCAACGGTGTCCAATGGCTATTTCCTAACCGTTAGTCATAGACATATAGTTCCAATTACAAAAATGTTTTAACTCAGGTAAAGAAATATTTTAAAAGCGATTTTGGTCAATAAAAACATTTCTTAAAAAATTACGAAATTTAAATTTTTATACGGTCCCCCGGTCCTATAAGTTATATTTAGTAAAATTTTCCTTTTACACTGACAAGTAATACAAAAAAAGCCCCGTTATTCTACGATTAAAATTGACCGAGTAAAAGCTGTTTAAAGTTGGAGCATATATTTTGCTGCAAATCGGGGGTCATTCACAAATTTAGTCGAAAAATAATTTCGTCAGATATATTGAAAAAATGGTTGAGAGTAAAATTAACATTGCAATATAAATTTGAAATCTTTATTCATTCTGACATATTAATGCAAAATATACAATTTGTAATAAACATTTAAGAAGAAAGAAAAAACAGAATTTTTGTTAAATAAAAGGATGCTAAATTAACAGCCTCAATTCTTTATAAAATGATACTTATTTTAAAATGTTATTAGATTACACTAGCCTTCAAAAGTTGGGTTATGTCATGTTTTTTAGCTTTTGATAATTGATTCTTATGTATTCTCTACTGCTGAATCCGAAATTGACCTTCATTTTTAACCATCACGTCAAGATTTTTCGCAAATTGCAAATTTCAAAGTTAAAATTGAACCTCCTCCCCCATCTCATCGGACCACTCAGCTGTTTAGCTGTAAGAATCCCAGGATAAGTAAAAATATTAAGTAAATTATTGAATGAAATTAAAAAAAAAAGTTTTACATATGTTTTATAGTATGAGATTTTCGCTATATTTTAACTTACACATTTACGATTTGCAAAAAAATTCTAACGTGATGGTTACAAATGAAGGCCATATTCAGATTCAGTGCTAAAAAGTACGTAAAAAACAATTATTAAAAGTTAAAAAACACAGCCATCTCCTCTACTTTATAGTATCCGATTTTTGTTATTCTTTAACTTTGACAATTTATGATTTGCAAAATATCCTGACATGATGGTTAAAAATTGAGGTAATTTTCGGATTCAGTGCTAAAAAATACATAAAAGTTAAAAAATCCAACAATCGCAGTCTTGTATTATCTAATCTAAAACTTCTTGGCGGTAATCTATCCGAAATTTTTTGTGTTATCCTGTAAAATAACTATAAATGGTAACCACCGAAATTATAATAATATTAGATTGTTATTGGATTTGCACCAGTATGTAAAATGTAATCTCGATCAGATATTTGAAAGTGAGTTAAAATTCGAGTACAAATTTTGAACTGGAAAAACATACATACGATCGTTGAAGTAACATAAAAGCTTATAAAAATAACATAAATTTTGTTAAAAAGAAATCATAAAAGAAACAGTCTCAAATCCTGGCAAAATAAAACATATGTTATTTTAGCCAATCTGAAACTTAAAAAATGTTAATTTAATCGTAATACTAGATTAATTTTAACACAATTATTCTAATTGGTAAACAAATCATATTAGATGTAAATTTCTAACTGGGCGAAAAAATCCTGGTCCGGCATTTTTTTTTTCGCCCAGTTGGAAATTTACATCTAATATGATTTGTTTACTAATTAAAATAATTGTGTTAAAATTAATCTAGTGTAATTTCGTATCCAGCGATTTCTGGAGTTCCATTACCAGAGATTTATACTGTTGAGCTGAACCAGGTTTCAGACCAGATGCTGTAATCATCAAGGTTAGCTGGGTAAAAAAGTTCGACCAGAATCGTCCGGGATAGCTCAGATGGCAGAGCACTGGCGGCTTCAGCCAGGAGGTCCCGGGTTCGCATCCTGGTCCGGACATTTTTTTCGCCCAGTTGGAAATTTACATCTAATAATCGTAATACTTGCACGATTTTTTTCAAAGCGCAGATACACGTGAAATAAGATCTTCGAATACTTTAAGCACTTGGTATGTGACAAATATTATAAAAGTCTTCAGGTCGCCAAGCAATTTTCACATACTGTACCTCACCCTGAGTCCTTTGGAAACATTACGAGTAGTGATAGATTTTTTTCAAAGCATTCGGAATATGCACTTCTATATCGCTTCTTTTTATGTAATATCACTTCTTTTATCACTGTAGTTTTAGATTTGGGCTTGGCGAGATCATTTACAAGGATTTGTTTTTCATGAAATGCAGATTATTTCATGCAGTTTTGGTGTTACAAGAGAAAAAAGATCATACAAGTTTATTAAAATTTGTAGCGTAATAAATATGGCACACTAGTCTAAAATTTGTTAATTTAAGAGGCGTTAAAATTCAAGAAATTTTATAATTATATCCCTGAATCCTATAACTTTGATTTATTTTTTCCAAATATGTTTATATATATATATATATGTGTGTGTGTGTGTGTGTGTGTGTGCGTGTGTGTGTGTTAAATAACAAATTTACGTTTATAGATATATAAGCTACAAGATTTTTTACAACGTTCAAACGCACAAATACGTACGACACCACCCATGACATCAAAAACCGCATACGGCCGTTCTAAGGATTTTTGGATCCCCTCCCTCAGTACGCAAGAAAAAAAGTTTAAAACGAATTCAAAGGACTCCTCGGCTATAGCCCCGAGTACTAAGCTAATGAATTGACTGAAGATGCGAAAGTAAAAGTTTGTAATATTCGAAAGAAATGACGTAACTGACAGGAAAACATTGAAAAATAGGAGATACTCCGCAAGATCCCTCCACGGTTTTTTTTTTTTTTTTTTTTTTTTTTTTTTTTTTTTTTTTTTGCACCGAGGAAGGGGGTCCAGGAATCCCTGAAACGGTTGTATGCGGTTTTTGATGCAATGCTGTTTTACGTATTTGTGCGTTTGAACGTTGTAAAAAATCTTATGGCTTATGTATTTAAAACTCGCACAAAGTAATTGATTTATGGATATATGTTTATAGATACCTGGCAAAATATTTGGATCTGCGACACACAGGAAGTAGAATGACAATATTTTTAGATCACAAGATCCCACCTGCAACTGGATCTTCCTCCAGAATTGATCTGAAGTCTGTCGTGTTCGATACTTCTTCCTCAAGCTGCGCAGCATGTATGGTTGGACAGATAGGTTTTGGTAAGAAGATTTTTAAAGTTATGCTTTGCAAAAATAATGGCATTGGAAAGCAAGAATTTGCGTTTCATCTTACGATACAGTTGTATAGCTTATTACACACTCTATAGATACATTTAAAGCGGTTCTCAAATAAATATTTTTCCATGCTCTACAATGCGAAAATTTCTGACAGATATTTTGGCTCATTTTTAAACGTAAAACGAGCATGCTTTTCATACGTCACCTCATTAGTCGAAGCTCTGAGAAGACTTTATGCACTTACGCTCAACGTGTCAGATGGGATTGGTACGGGCGAGTGTAGTACCTCCATGACACTACTGGCCAAAAAGGAGCACCACCCAACGCGTGTCACTCACCCCTGATCCCAAAGCCCATTGCACAACACCGTCGCTGCAACAGCAAAACCCCACCTCCGAGTCCCCCAGGAGCTTCGGGTGTATGGAACACTGAAAGCATGATACTTGCAGGCGCGATTATTGAAATGATTTGTAATCGAACAATTTTTGAAGTGAAAACTTTTTTAGGCGCGTTGAGCTTTTTATGAGATGGAGTAAAACAACTGATTTGGAGACACTGTTACGTAACCGACATGCTAGCATTTTGGCACATAGACACTAGCGCACCAAGCGGTGAATGACAGGAACTTTTCCCTCTTCAACTCAATCCGCAAAAGAAGAACGAAGCTAAAACTCACTTTTGCTCCCGGCGTTCACACAGGAATACACACACACACATTATCAGTTTTCGAAAACTTCTTTAGGCACGTTGAGCTTTTTTTGAGATGGAGAAAAACCACTGATTTGGAGACACTGTTACGTAACCGACATGCTAGCATTTTGGCACATAGACACTAGCGCGCCAAGCGTAATATAATTGTGGTATTGTATTCATTAATAAAAATACTTTTGGATAGTATTGAATTGGAGTATGGATTTCAATATTGGGATAGCATTGAATTGTAATGGTTGCCGTTTATATTTCACCGGATAAATCTTTAAATGCAATACGAGAATTTCTGTACGAAAATTTGTTTATTTAATAATATAATGTATAATTTAATAATATAATTTAATATAATAATATATATTACAAATTATTAATGTTTATTTACATGTGATTTATAGTTAAATTATATTACTATGAAAATTGTAATATAATTTTGGTAGTAATAGTTTATAATAATGAATAAAAAAACACTACATTTAAAAGTATTCCTTGCACAATAAAACATTTCCTGACGATTAAAAAAACACACACGTAATTGTTAAAGTTTTCACTTCGATTGGCACTCCCGGAGTGCCACTGTTTTTTTTTCCTTTTCCGATAAATGATTTATATCTTGAGTTATAAGCGATTGTTTCTCGAGGTGGCGCGTTTTTTTTTTTTTCTTTCCTGCTCTGTCGCATCTGGAAACTCTGTTCAAAGCGTCAACTTTAACAGCATTTTCTCAGAAATCTTTTGATTTTAACGAAAAACTGAAAACAGTTAGATTTCATAGTTTCTTAATAAGACTACATGCGACTTGATACGTTTCCGAACAAAAATGAATTTAAAAATGTGTGAGAAATTAGCCAGTTAGGATTTAAAAACAGCCTTAACTCAATGTTTTTGATATATATCTAGAAATATTGCAAGTTCATTTTACATTCTTTTTAGGGTTCGGTACTTAAAAACCAAAAACGGATATTTTACGGACATGTGCTATCATTAATCTGGATTGATACAACCCGGATTACATTAACAATTTTATTAAGGCAGAACGGGTACATTTTCTATATACCCGTACCCGACCATACCCGCTGTTAAGTCGAGATTTTTTGCTTGTACCTCCATTCATACCCGCTAAAGTTTTTTACCCGTGCAGGTCACGGATGTATGCGGGTATGAATTTATCTGTCCTTGCGGCCACAAACGGGTATAAAAATTGGTTCGGAACAGGTGCATACTCTACACATGCATACCCGCCACTTTTCTACACGAGTACGCTGCACTCGTAATTTTTTTTTATCCACCCCAAGTAAAGACGGCAAAATCTGACATCATCACAACATTTTTTATTAGGATATGTTTATAGAGTGATGCAGAGTTTAACATGGTGCCATTCTCTTAATATTGGATATTTTTTTTATTCGATCTTCGAGAGGCACTTTCCTAAATTAAAAGCAATGTTTCCTGGTTCGGGTTGTAATTGAATTGTTATCCTTCCATCATCTTCTTTAGTACCAGAAAAAAGTGATAAAACAGGGGTTCTGGACCTTCACAACCAGTAGCACCAACTTTTGAAAAATATTGGGTGGGCTCAAAATTTTTTTTAGCAAAATAACGCTTAATTTTCCCCCCCCCCCCTTAGTACGTGTTAGTGTGGAGAGGGGCGGAAGTGGAGCAAATGGCTAAAGAGGATAATTCAGAGTCAAATAATGGATTTTCTAAGTAAAATATGAAATTATTGTAATTTAATTAAATCATAATCTCATAAATTTTTCTTTATAAATACATTCATATTTATTATAAATAGCATACAAATTGCTAAGTATTGAGAGTAAAAGAAACTAAACGTTAAGAAAAAAAACTACATTTTAGTCACATAGGTGATTTTTTGATTCAAGATAATAAAACAGATGGCAAAATATGCAATAGATCTGTTTTTAAGAAAAATTTAATTATACATCTTCTAAAGGGGCTGTTCGATATGATGATGGACTATAGACGCTTAATTTTCTTTTTAATTGATTTTATTTCACACGTAAAAACTGCACAAGACACTTACACAAACATAAATTTCACAAATTTGAATAGATTGCAAATCATAATTAATATCCATTGCGTAGTTTGGATGGAGTGTTTTGACATACGTATTGATGCTTTGACGATCAACAGCTTAATTACCTTTTTTACAGACTGCTCGCTAGGGGGAGCTGGTTATACTTCCCGAACGGAACATGCCGCCCGGGGATGAAATATTTCATATTTCAGCATTTAATATAAACATAATACAAAAGGTAACTAATAAACACTACAAATGATACTAAAATACAAAATACTTAATATACAAAACAATCAGGAAAATTACTTAAAAATAATATATAAGAAATACAATGATGCATAAACATTAAGAGTCTTGAATGGGCAACAGGCACACTTTTGAAATGCCTCTTAAAAATATACCACATGCAGTTTTGACTTTGACTGCACGAACCCTATTGTCCCTGCCTGGAATTATCTCCATAATTCGGGCAAGAGCCCACTTACGTGGTGGGAGATTTTCTTCTTTTAATAACACTAGAGATCCTAATTTTATGTTTTCTTTTGTAAATTGCCATTTACCACGCTGCTGCAAGTGATTTATGTAGTCAATAGACCAACGTTTCCAAATGCATTGAACATATTTGGTAATTAATTGCCAATGGGTTAATATATTGTCAGAAATATTTATAACATTAGGCTCTGAAATACTATTAATGGGTCTGCCAATTAAAAAATGCACTGGCGTAAGCACTTCTAACTCATTTATGTCATCAGAAAGCGGAAATAAAGGTCGGGAATTTAGGATCCCCTCAATTTGGACTACTAGAGTTTCAAAGTCCTCTAAAGTGATTTTATTATTACCTACGGCCCTAAGCAAATGATGTTTGAAGGACTTAACGCCAGCTTCCCATAAACCGCCAAAATTAGGAGATTGCGGAGGGATAAATTTCCAAGTTATGAATTCTTCGGCAAAGAAATTTGATAATTCCTCGTTGGGAGTGGCCAATAATTTCTTAAAGTTATTTAATTCTGTTGACGCACCTTTAAAATTAGTGGCATTGTCAGAAGTTAGCGTATTTACTTTGCCTCTCCTGGCGCAAAATCTTTTAAGCGCAGCGATGAATGCAGCAGCGGATAACTCGCTTACTATCTCTAGATGAATAGCCTTGGTAGCCAAGCATATAAATATGGCCACATAACTTTTGAAATAAGCGCCCTTTCTCTGATTTTTGTACTTAATGTGGAAGGGGGCCACAAAAATCGACACCTAAATTGAGAAACGTGTGGTTAGGTGTTACGCGTTGCGATGGGAGGTCTCCCATTAACTGATCTAGTGTTTTGGGGTTATGCCGGAAATATGGGATACAAGTGTGCACTGTTTTTCGGGAAATGCCTTTAGCTTTTATAGGCCAATATTTCATCCGTACTTGATGAACTAATCCCTGAGCACCTATGTGAAAGTGCTTTTTATGAAAGTACTCAAAAATTAATTTAGTGGGCTTATGATCACTGGGCAGAATTAATCGGTGCTTAGCATCAAAAGGTAAGTCAGAATTTATTAATCTGCCCCCTACACGAAGTAATCCACAGTTGTCAATGAAAGGATCTAATCCCTTTAACTTACTGGAACAAGGAACAGTTTGTCCCTTTCTGAGTGCTGCTAATTCAGGAGCGAACTTACCTTCCTGGGCCTTTTTTACTAAAAAATTTGTACTATTTTGTAACTCAATTCCGGTAAGCTGCTTCCGTTTTATATCTCTATGGCGGCTGTTATTGATGAACCTAAAAACAAAACTACATATTCGTATTAGTTTCAGGAAATTATTAGAAGAATTATATAATACAGGAAACAAATCGTTAGAGTCTCTATGAAATATCAATAAATTAAAATCAGTTTTTAGTTCATGATCACAGTCAATGTCTTTAAGAGGTGGAAATTGTTTGGGAACTATAATTTCCCTTTGAAGAAATTCCGGACCAAACCACCACAAATCATTATTGATCAAATCCTTGGCTGTTGCACCTCTGGAGATGATATCTGCTGTATTGAATTTTGAGGATACATGGTTCTAGTGATAATTCTCAGAAATAGACTGGATCGTGGTGACTCTATTGGCAATGAAAGTTTTAAGTTTGTGGGGTGGTGTGTTAAGCCAAAATAGAACAATCGATGAGTCTGTCCATAGCCACACCTTTTCAAAGCATAGCTGTAGGATGGGAATTATTTTTTGAACCAGTTTTGCCAAAAGTAGAGCTGCACACAACTCTAGTCGTGGGATGGTCATTGGCTTTAGGGGTGCCACACGGGACTTGCTGCACAGAAGATTAGACTTGAACTGTCCAGTTGTGGAGAGAGATCTTATGTAGATGGCTGCTCCATAGGCCTATCCAGAAGCGTCTGAAAATCCGTGTAAATCTAGACCTGCAATGTTGTCAGACAAAACATATCGCGGAATTGTAAGATGATTTATTTCTGTCAATTTAATCAGAAAACTTTGCCATTCGCGAAGAGAACTGGCAGGCAGATGTTGATTCCAATTTATCTTTAATTCTCAGAAATGTTGCATGAAAATTTTTGCTTTGGTTAGAATAGGGCCAATTAGGCCTAAGGGATCGTAAATTTTAGCAATTTGTGCCAAAACGTCTCTCTTAGTATAAACATCTTTGGGTTCGATACTAATTTTAAAAGTAAAATGATCCGATTGAGGTTTCCAAAGCATCCCTAAAGTTTTTACAGAAATTTGCTGCGAGTGTTCGTCAAATGCATATTCTGATATGGCTGCGTCTTCTAATAATTCAGAATGATTAGAGACCCACTTGTGTAGCTCCACCCCTCCCCTTTTTAAGATCAGAATTAGTTGAGATTGCACGTCCTGTGCGTCTTGTAAGGAACCTGCACCAGATAAACAATCATCAACATACATGTCGTTATGAATCAATTCTGCAGCTTTTGGAAAATCTTTTCTTTTTTCATTAGCAAGAGCTTTCAGCGTTCGCGTGGCAAGAAAGGGAGCACTAACAGTGCCATATGTAACCGTGTTGAGTTCATATATTTTTATCGGGGGCGTCCTTACTGAACTTCCAAAGAATTTTTTGCAAATTTCTCTGTTGTGGGTCAATCAGTATCTGCCTGTACATTTTCTTAATGTCTGCACAGAATGCATATTTGTGGGTACGGAATCTAGTTATAATCGAAAATAAATATGGCTGAACCGTTCCCCCATTTAATAAAATAGAATTAAGTGAATAACCACTAGATGTATTTGAACTTGCATTGAAGACAACTCTCAGGGCAGTGGATATTTTTTCCGGTTTATACACAGCATGATGTGGAATGTAATAAGACAGCTTATTTTCGTTTTCACTTTTAATTTGTGTCATATGCCCCAAAGTTTCGTATTCTTCCATAAAAGCTGTATATAAGTTAGCCATTGTTTTATTTTTATCTAATTTAGCCCATAAACTATTAAATCGCCTAGATGTAATTTCTCTAGAACTTCCTAACGCTGATTCTGCATTTTCTTTCAGTGGTAGCTGTACTGTAAATCTACCGGTGTGATCGCGTTTATAGGTGCTTCTAAAATGTTCCTCACAAAATATTTCTTCATCCCCTTTGACAGTTTCTTTATTATCCCCAGGTAAAGATTCTATTTAAAAAAATTTCTGTAAAGTATTGTCTAAGCTATTTTCAGTTAAGTGGCAACAATATGACTTATTTTGAACTTGTGGAAGTGAACCTGCGATTATATACCCAAGTACTGTATTCTGTAATATACAATTAGCATTTGCTAAACGAATTTGCTCACTCTTTAAAATGTCAAAAAATACCTCGCTACCAATCAATGCATCAATCTGACCAGGTATATGAAAATTATTGTCCGCTAATTCTATGTAGTTAGGGATGCATAAATTTGAAATGTCTAATCTTTCAACCGGAATATTGTTTGTTATTTTTGGTAGAACTGCAAACTCTAATGTTTTAGAAAATGTTCCTTTTTCATTTGATATTTTTGCATTGATAATTTGGTTTATTTACTGTGATGACTCGTTAATGCCAGAAACAATACCCTCGAATGGTTTTGGTTTTAGATTTAATTTCTTGCATGCGCTCTTACTTAAAACGTTAATCGAGGACTCATTATCTAGAATTGTTCTTGATCTAATTTTATTTCCATACACATATGTTACTAAAATTATAGCTGTGTTTAATATTGCGCAATTTCTTTTATCTTCTAGTAACAAATTAGAACCAATTACTGGCGTTTCTTTGTTCTCAGGTTCAGAATTGCTTATTTGTTTGTTTTTAACAAACTCGTTGTTTTTATTTATTATTGCCGTTTCTGACATATCATTTATTTCATGCAGTAAACTATTATGTGCTGCGGAGCAACGCTTGCAAGTGAATTTAGAATTGCATTGACCTTGATGTAATCGTAAACAATTTGAACATAGTTTATTTTTATTTACAGTGTTTAAAAGAGCAGAACATTTGAAAAGGGGGTGAGGCGAATTGCATAACACACATGGCTTTACATTATTTTTATTTTTATTATCGTTGATAAAAAATGATCGGGATTTATTTACTGCGTAATTATTCTTAGTTTTCGGAAACCTTGATTGCGACTGTCTGGCGTCAGTCGAGATATTTATGGATTCTAATACTAGGCATCTTTTTTCCAAAAAAGAAATTAAATATTCAAAAGTCGGAACATTTGAGCTTTCCAGAGATAATTCAAACTGCTTTTGAGTTTCGTTATGCAATTTTTTCAGAATTATATTTATGAACACACGTTCTGATAAATTATTTTGCGTATATTCCATAATTTTGAGTGCGCGAATGTTTTTGTTAATACAATCAATAAAATTATGCAATTCTTTAGGGGATTCATATTGCATTTTTTCATAATTTAAAATTGCAGAAATATGTGAAACGATTAACAATCTTTTGTTTTCGTATCTGTGTATCAGAGCTTGAAACAATGAATTAAAATCATCATCAGGTGATTCTAAATGTTTAGCTTCGTTTTTTAAAGAAGCTTTTAAATAAAATAGCTTCTGACTATTATCTAATTGATTATTGTTGACAATCAAGTTAGTGAATTGCGTTTTAAAATTAGCAAAATCACAGTAATCACCTCCGAATGAATGCAATGAGATTTCTGGGAGGCGCACCTTTGTTTTGTTTTCATTTGAATTATCATTAACACTGACAATATTACATTTATTTTCAAAAGATGCTAATAAAACTTTTAAGCTTACCTCTACTTGTTCGAGCCCCTCAATAGCAGTGTCAATATCCTCCTCTATTTCTTGCACTTGTTGAGAAGATAATTCTTGGACGTCAAAATATTTCTCCCTTATTTCCTCCAATTTATTTTGAAGACCTTCTGTCTTTTTTTTTTTTTAATTTTACTTCTAATGTACTCACATTCGTTGTTTTTACATCAGTAGTATCGGTTAAAAATCGCTCTAATCTTGTGATAGCAGCCTTTACGATGCCTTTTAATCGATTAAGTTTATCCATAGTAGCTCTCAGGCTCTCTATGACCACAATGTTCGATATGATGGTGGACTGTAGACGTTTAATTTTCTTTTTAATTGACTAGGGGGCTAGGCCCCCTACGAGCTACGTTCGCCAACCCCCGTCCAGACACCGCAGACTCTAAATGCACACTAATTTGATCGGCTTTAAAAAGATTACGAAAGATTGAATTATAATTTAAAAAACAGTGGCGATCTCCCTATAAACAGATTTCTATTCATTTCTCTTTGATTAGGGAATTTTAACGCCAAATCCGCTGCGGTACTACTTGATAATCCAGTCGACCAATTTCGCCAAATTATATAAATCGCAAAACCACTCGCCAAATTATACAAATTGACATAATTTTTATTTTAAATAACGAAAGAACAAATAAATTAGTACAATATTAATAAAAATACAAATAAAACGCCGAAATAAAAATAACTTGATGACGTAGACACGTGTAACAACATTTCAGAATAAGCTAATATAAAAGGAATTAAGTAAACAGAGTCTTTGTCTCTTGGTATTTTTTAACAAAGCGAAAAGAAAGTTCTTTTAAATGAGACATTTTAAATTAATCGTTTTTAATCTGACGTAATTTTGACCAAGCTATTCTTTCTCTTTTAAATATTCACATGAAAATACTTTTGTTAGAAATGAAATATTATTTGCGCTTTCCTAACAGAAATAGTTGAAAAGATCCTCTCAAAATATCAAATAAATGTCTAGCCTAATTTCTAAATTTAAACCGTTTTGCAATATTATTTTGTGTTCATTTTATGTAATAACTGTAATGTGACGTAAATATGACGTAATTTCTCCTATTTAAGACTTCTAACGCATGTTAATGAATTTATTATTTTACAATATCCTTTCTCTTTTAAAATTCACGTGTATACTTTTTATGACGTAATTTTTAATAAGTTCTTGCTTTTTGTACATAATTATTTAATTCTAATTCCAAATGATTTTTTCTGTTTATAATAGTCACGTGTAAATAAATTTTTAATTTGAAGCAAACATTATTGTTTCCGTTGTTTATACAGTTGGCAACAGGTTAAATTAGTACAATTTTCTAAAATAAGTAAAAAATATCTCTCGAAATGCTGAAAAATTGAATTTAAAATAGAAATAAAACCTCGAAAAATGAGTCAAATTATAAAAAAAAAAAAAAAAATGAATTCTGCACACCGGGAAATTATAACGTATAAAATGATCTAAAAATTATTAAATTCCGATGTATAGTTTTTGTTGCTATAAAACTTTTTTAGTGGAACGATTTTGTCCAACTTTAGCATTAAATATCTCTTAAAATAATTCTTCGATTTGAAAACTGTCTGCACCAGCTAGTTTATCAAACATTTCTGTATAATACTACCGATTTTCATATTTTTGTATGCATTATTTTTCTTAATATTAACGAAGAAAGACCTCCGGTCACAAAAAATTCAAAACCGGCGGCGGTGACAGCGGTAGTTACTTTTTTTTAGAATAGAGAGATTTTATTTCACACATAAAAACTGCACAAGACACTTACACAAACATAACATTTTACACACACATTTTACACAAAAAAACATTTCACAAATTTGAATAGATTGCAAATCATAATTAATATCCATCGCCTAGTTTGGATGGAGTGTTTTGACATACGTATTGATGCTTTGACGATCAACAGCTTAATTACCTTTTTTACAGACTGCTCGCTAGGGGGAGCTGGTTATACTTCCGGAACGGAACAGGGGCTTTCAGTGCTCCTGTAAGTATAACTGATGTCTTTACTACATTGAGAATGTCAAGAAAACCAAATTTTATTTCAGTGATTAAATAAATCAATGGAAATTGGGTGGGCGGATAGATCAAATTATTCGGTGGGCTCTTGCCCCATCGGGCCCATATAAGTTGGTGCCAATGTTCGTAACTAATCGGAGGATCTGGATGAAATTTGAGATACTGAGTAGGAAACTTCTCAGTTTCAATTTCATCGCAGTCCGATGACTGGGGCCAAAGTTATTAATGGGCGAACTTTGGACTTTAACGTTTAAGATGGGTCTGAGCTTTACTAAACAGCACGTGCTGTCTGATAATCCAAACACATGTCTGAATATTGCTGCCGTCATTTTGATGGTAGTAACAAATTAACTAATTAATTCGATTTTAATGCATCTTTTTTGAACTTCTAAATATCGCACAATTTCAATTTTCACACCGTCCAATAGGGAAAGAAATGCGATTTCTTTGAAATATGTATTTTAATTTAATACTAATAATTTACTTGTATTTTAATTATATTTTAAAGCGCTAATCGATCTAAGTGCTGAAACAGTTGAAATTATCAGAATAAAAAAACCTGCAGTAAGTAGCGAAATCTTGAATGATTGCTGTGGTCTTAACTCCTGGCATACGGTTAATACAAAAGTAAAGCTTTATTAAATTTCAAAATTTATTTGAATATATTATTATTTTTTTTGATAAAAATGCTTTTTCGCGTTGTGAATGGATCGGTCTAAAAAAGTATATGAAAAATCGGTACTTGTTAGTTATCCCGTCGACCAATTTTGCCAAACCACTCGCCAAATTATACAAATTGGCATAATTTTTATTTTAAATAACGAAATAACAAACAAATTAGTATAACATTAATAAAAATACAAATAAAACGTCGAAATAAAAATCACTTGATGACGTAAACACATGTTGTCAAGTGAATGTGACATTTACAATCAACCATTATTCGCATTTAATCTTACAATTTGGTCGACGGGATAACTAACAAGTACAGAAAAATGTGTTAGAACTAAAGCAAAAAAAAAAAAAAAAAAAAAAGGTTTCCGGCTTTGATTTTTAACCGTGGAAGCACGAGTTCGATCCCGTAGTAAAATTAATATCAAGTTAAGTTAACTTGGTTAAAAGATACGGTGCATCAGAATATGCTCGGAACTGTATTTTATTTTTTTTTATTATGAACGCTAATTTTCTAGAAGAATCTTCAATTTATTCCAAATTGGTGTATGTTTAATATCGTGTATTTTAATTTTTAGCATAAAAATTACGTGTGTAAATACAAGTTACAAATTTTAAAACTTTTTGTTAATTACACTGGTCGACAAAATAATAAATAAGTAAATAAAAAAAAATCCTCCCTGCAAACTCGATATGTAAAGTGTACAGATCTAATATTCCTAATTCTAAATATGTTATCCAAATTGCTCCAGCATCATGTACCATTTTTCCGAGAAACAGTTTTATTTAATAACAAATATTGAATTATTGTTATATTAATTTGCAATGCTAGATAAAATTGAAATCATGAAAAAAAGAAAATGCTTTCACTGTCTCAGATATCAAATTAATAAAGTATAGCATGAAAATTTAGTTTATTGATACTTGTATCGTGCGTTTTTCTTTTTATGTCCCACCTCCCTCCTTTCGTATCCGAATTTACTGATTGCTATCCACTAATATATTTTCATTCCTTATGCCGCTGTAACTCGGTAATCATATTTATACATTTATTTATAGCTAATTTGCATATTATTATCTACATTTTATGGTTTACAAAATTTCCACTTATGTTTTAGAAAGATATAAAATACCTTAATTTAAAAAGCAAATCCTCCTACCAAAAGAACGGTATATGATACAGTAATTTCGTTACCATATTTTTATTTAGCAGAGTGAAATCTATATAAGAATCAGCTATTATTTTTACAAAGAGGATTTGGGTGTTATTATTCTTTTTAACATGAGAGTGTTTCAGTTTAAAAAAAAAAAAAACCTTTCATTAATATGAAGTTTTTTCCATTTCTCTCTTTTAAGTTACGAAAAAATTCAGACTCAAACACTTTTATTAATTTTAGACCAGCACCCGTTTCTCTAGTTCACGTTATTATTATTATTATTATTATTATTATTATTATTATTATTATTATTATTATTACTATAGTGTAGTAAACCTATTGATTTATCTTCACATCTTTATTAAAACATCAACGTGATCTAACTGTGCTGACAATAATTGTTATTCACATCTTCTTAGAACCATCAACACTTGAGAGAGATGAAATCATTGTAGCAGTAGATCAATTTCTTCAAAAACGGAAAGAAAACGAAACTAAATCATATGGAGTTAATGGAAAAGTAGGAATGATTTATGTATTTATTTATTACGTGCATTAAATACCAAAGAGATGTTAAATTAAAAAATCATTAAATTTCATGATTTTTTTTTTAGGTTGTAGTATACTTTAACTATGAAAATAATGACGGAACAGGTGACAAAATACAAGGAAGATTGGAAAAAGCTTTGAGAGATTTTCATTTACGTCACCAAGGTATTAATAATAATTCTTGATTGTATTTGTTGAATTAGAATGTATTACCATGCCCTCAAATATTGTCGGCTAGCTCGAATTAAATTTCAGAAAGATTTCACATTATTTCAAAATATCAATTTCTCGGTGTATAACTTTTTAAATATTTTTTCATTTCTTCGTAGTAAGACAGCACATCACAAATAAAACAACCCATATATACAAAATAATAACTGGCGCTCATATAACTTTTACATATTACCACAACTCAAAACAGAACAGAACTAGAAAAATATTTAAAAAGTTATACCCCGAGAAATTGATATTTTGAAATAATGTGAAACCTCTGTGAAATTTAATTCGAGCTAGCCGACAATTGGCGCCCAACATGGGGCCACGAATTCGAAGGAAAAATATTCTCATCCTAATTCTACAAAATAGTGATATATTTTTAATCATAAAGTATTGTTTTCAACGAGCATGCAGCAAAGAAAATGGCACGACCGGTCATTGTCGAACTGTGAAATATGTTCTGAAATGTTCTACAGATTAATTGTTTTTCTTTGCGTTTGCCATTTTCGTTCATCATTTTGCACTATATGATGAGTGTTCTTATTTTCGCAAGTTAAATTCTACAAATTATTTCGTTAATGTCCTAAGAAAATTCTAGGATATTTGTGTTTTTAAAAAAAACTTTCACTTCATTTGTTCTTACAACAATGCCTACAGTATTTATGCCTTCAGCAATTTATTCGACAAGGTTTATTTATTCTACAAGATGTTTTCAACAAGTAAGCGTTTTAAATTGAATGGATCCATATGCTGTTTAATAAAAAGAATGCATTCTTGATATTCTTCATATCCGTAACATTCTTGATAATCTTAATATTATTAATTTTAATACATTCTATTATTTTCCTGTCATTTATGTATTGTATATTTCCCCTTCCCCCTCCTCTCACCCATTATTCTGAAATTTATGTGTGAGTTAATTTGAGCTAGCCGACAATTGGCGCCCAACGTGGGGCCAATTACCACAAGTTAAGACTACAATAAGACTACAAGTCACTAAGGTATTAATAATAACTCTGGATTGTATTTGTTGAATTAGAATGCATTATCATGATCATGCCCTCAAATATATTAAGTAAATGATATTTTGGAAGAATTGTGTATCATAGTTCGGTAGCCGGTGACATCGAAAACCCCGTCATCACGGAATTGAAAGCTTTTTATATAAATCGATAGTAAAAAGTCACACGAACAAAATGTGCTAGATATGAGTAGGTTTGACAAGCCGAAAATTAGTTTAATTAAATTAATTATTATTAAAAAGCTGAAATAATCTACCCCGACACTGGGCCAGCGTCCAGATGCGAAATAAAGGAGCCACCGGTAAAAATTCAAAGCAAAATAAATGTGAAATTTTATCACCGGTCCAGTGTTGCCAGATTGGGGATTTTGTACCCATTTTGGAGGATTTTGAACCTCTAGGGGAATTTTTTGGGGACAAGTAGTTCATGGGGAATTTTTTGGGGACTAAAAAAAATTATGGGGAAAAACTTGGGGATTTCTTTTTTATTATTTTCCGTAAAGATTTCTTTTAGTCCTGTACAAAAACTGGATCTGTCTGGAACTCAATTTTGATTTGAAAAACGAAAATACAATCCAAAAATCGGATATATCAATCATTGTTCTCTTGGATGTGGTCATATTCGTTGTTTACTACATTACAGTTTACAAGTTATTACTGATACATTAGACTCAAAAGTCTTAAGCAACTTAAACCTGCACGTGACTAAATCTGCTGGACTTATACGAAAAATTCTTTTGCCGTACTTAAAAAAAAATTAATTTAAATATGTGGAAAGCAGATATTTTTCTCTTATGATATACAAAAGCGCATCGATTGATACAGCGAAAATATTTTGCATTATGATTATGTACTTCAGTATAGAGATGTCAAAAAAATTAAAACGTACCATCTCGGATAAATTCAAGTCCCAACTGATTGATCCCAACAAGAGATTGTCTAAAGCTATGGAGCTAATGTAACAGTCCAACATTGTTAGACAATACTTTTAAAAACAAAAGTAAAATAACTTGTCACTGCAAAATAGTATATCTCTCATTCTCTTAAGGCTGTTCTCAAATCCAAAAGGGCAACTTACTGACATAAGTTTTAATTTATTTTTGTTCGGAAATGCATGAAACTAGCAGGTGTTGTTGTTCAGAAACTATGTAATCGAGCTATTTTTTCCGTTTTTTTTTGCAAACGCAATAGATCTTTCAGAAAATAGTGTCAAAGATGACGTTTTGAAGCGAAGTTCCCGAAGAAAGCAGAAAAACCAGACCGTGAAGGGCGAAAATCGTCTTTGTCACATGACCATAATTGCTTATAGCTCAATAGGTAATCTATTGATCCAAAAATAGAAAAAACAGTGCGATTCCAAATCGCTTTCAAGGCCAAGCTTTCTAATTTTATATCTTTCCGCTAAAAAATGAATTTGTAAATGTGTCAAAACGTTTTGCGCTTGTTGAGCAGAGCAGTTAAGAAATGCAGCCTTAATGTAAGCCTTAATGTAGCTACAGAATATGCATTAAGCCCAGTTTAAAAGTTTGTTTTTTGTAAATGGGGAATTTTTTCAAAAAAAAAAAAAAAAAAAAAAAGGCTTGATTTGGGGGAAATTTTTGAGCTTAAATTACTTAAATATTTTTTATAGTGGTAAATTGAAAATTAAAAAATTTTCTTTTTCAGTAAAAACTGAGTTGGGGACTTTTGAGGGAAATAAACACTGATTTGGAGAAATTTTCAGAAATTTTGGGGAAATTGACTTTTGACTATCTGGCAACACTGCGCATGCTTAAAATAGGGACAGACTTTTTCGGCCGAATAAAGTTTGTCATATACCAAGTTTTTCTTAAAGGGCACAAAATTTTCTATAAAAGGCTGTAAGAGTGATCAAAATCCGCGATGACGGTAAAACATTATAGCTTTTTTTATAATAATTAATTTAATTAAACTTATTGTCGGCTTGTCAAACCTGGTCATGCCTAACTCATTTTGTTCATATGACTTTTTACTATCGATTTAAATAAAAAAGAAAATCAATTCCGTAATGGTGGGTCTTTCGATGTCATTGGCTCTCGGACTATTAATTAAGAAAGTTTTCTCTCTATTTTTTAAAGTGCGAATATACTGTTTTATAGGTGCGTTCGTAATTATATAAATACGTAGCACCTATAGTCGTCGTTCGGTCCGTCTGTCTGTCCGTCCGCATATAACAGAGCAAAAACTACCCAACCGAATGGTCTGAAATTTTAAATATATAATTGTTGCAAAATTTTGTCGAGTCATTTCAAGTGTTATGAAAATCAGATGTATAGTTTAATTAGACATTCAAAAGTTTTCCGTTACATTACGGCCAATGGGAAAAATTATTGCAAGTACATTTTAATGATCTTACAGCCTTCCGAATGGTCGGAAGTTTTAAATATATAATTGTTGCAAAATTTTCTCGAGTCATTTCGAATTTTATGACAATCGGATGTATAGTTTAATTACACGGACAGTCAAAAGTTTTCCGTTACATTTCGGCCAGTGGGAAAAAATGATTGTAAGTGCATTTTAATGATGTTACAGCCTTTCGAACAGAATGAAATTCATATGCACTTATGAAGTTCACTAAAATATGCATTCAGTACAACATGCGGTGAAAAAAATATTTATAAAACTAGTTATAGTACGAACGCATCTCATTTGCCAAGTTTAACGAGCAATTTCCAACTTGTTAATTTTTCAGTGAACAATAAATGCTTCAGATTAAGAATATGATATTAAAATTAAATAAAAAAGTTTTATTTCAGTTCTTTTATTACGATGTTTGTTTGTTAGAAAACGGTATTACACTATGACGCAAAAGTTTAGACAATGAAGAAATTCTTACATACTTTGAAAAATATTTATTCAATTTTCAAATTACTGCTTGAAATTAATGTGCTGTACATATAAACAATATTTATAACAAAGAAAAGTGGAATTGTGCATATTGCAATAAATTAAATGGTAACAAAAATAAACTGCTGTCTCAAAAGTTTAGACACAAATTAAATAAAATCGAAATAAACAATTTTTAAAACCTGGTTGCGCATCCATGCTTATGTATTACGTCATATACACGAGATTGCATGGAAGAAACTAAATCTTGCATAGTTTGTGGATCGATATCGTACCATGCATTCTCAATAGATGTCTTAAGTTCTTTTTCAGATGAGTATTGTCTAGCGTTGCTATAAACTTTGCGACACATGATGCTCCAAAGGTTTTCTATAGGGTTAAGATCTGGGCTACATGCTGGCCAGTCGAGAACTCTTATATTATGGGAATTAAACCAAGATTTTGAATGTTTTGCAGTGTGAATTGAAGCATTGTCTTGCTGAAATTCCCACTGAGGACCCCCTAGAAGCTCAGCAAATGGCAGTAGGTTTTCTTCTAATGTCTGTGTATAATGCTGTGAAGTTTGACGACCACTGGTGAAGGTCAGAGATACTTGTCCATTATAGCAAAAGGCTGCCCAAACCATCACCGAGCCCCCTCCTTGTCTGCGACTAAAAAAACGTCGAGGTTCCTTCCGCAAGTCATGCCAATACGATAAACAACCATCTGGACCATCCAGATTCCACTTTTTTTCATCGCTAAATATGACTGACTGCCATTTCTCTCCATATGACATATGCTTTCGAGCCCACATAAGTCTTTGTAACTTATGATGTGGTTTCAGAGCTGGTTTCTTCTGCATTTTGCTATAAACGATTGTTTCTTTTTCCAAAATTCGTCTACGAATCGTATCCTTTGATACAGAGAGTCCCGATGAGCTTTGAACTCCACGTACGCACATTTGTTGAGTACTCGCTAGTCTTTGTATCAGGCGATCCTCTCGTACATTTGTCACACGTGGCCTCCCAGACCGACATTTTGCTTTATATTCGGAACCACTCGATAAAACTCGATAAATAGATTTTTTTGACCTATTAATAATAGTAGAAATTTCAGAAACGCTCTTCCCTTCACCTTTCAACTGCCAAATCCTTGAAACCTCATTCACTTGAATTTCTTTAGCTCTCGGCATGTCGACTATGAAGCGCAATCGTTTGCAGAACTTAAGTACTCCAAATTTGTGACATCATCGATTCTAAATTTGCATATGCCAGCGAATATTCAAAGAAATATAGAATAGTGTCTAAACTTTTGCGACAAGCACATTTGAATTTTTATGAAAAAAATTAGTATTATAGCAAATAAAACGACTGTCTTTTGTACATAGCATTTTAAATCAGTTTTTGAATATATTTACAGGTTTTTGTAATTCTGACGTCATAATTCTACATTTTAAAGCTGAATGACGTCATTGTCTAAACTTTTGCGTCATAGTGTACATTTATATTATTCTCGATAAAAAGTGGCTTTAAACTTTATAATCTATAAATAGTTATAGTATAACTCTCCAGATGGCGACACCCAAAGAATCTTGATTGAAATATAAAATTATCAGAGGAAATGTGAAAGAAAAGAACTTGTGAAACCGAAATCTGTATGTGCATGTCATGGTCCGGACTGACAGACTCGTGCGAAGGAGGCGGTGGCCCTTGGCGCGGAAATTAAGGGGGCGCCAAATTTATACCAACAAACTCGATTTTGTTTCTTCTTCTTCTTCTTCTTCTTCTTTTTTTTTTTTTTTGTTAAAACACAGTGGCTTCCAAACTTTTTGAATCGCGGAGCCTTATGATTTTTAGGTATATTGCTTACTAAGCACAGGAAGAGCAAATGAATAGTAATCTAAACAATTGTGCACTGCCCAGGAATAAAATTTAATTTTGAAACTTTTACTGTAACATTCATTTTTTTTTTTTTTAAATTACCATCAATACAGATGATATTGTCAAAAGTTTGCAAAAATCCTCCAAAAATCAAGAAAAGGTAACATTTGCCTTACAATAAATTGTACAGCGTAACGAATAACAATGAAGAAATTTTTAATGTAAAATATGCGATTAAACTGTTTCGCACAAAAGTCTGACTTCCGATCCAATACAGTTGCTGGTAATTGTAGGAGACTGTTTGATTATGCATTTAAAAGATTTCTGTATTTCATTTTGATGGCAGCGTAATCCGAGACTCGTGCTTCACAGACATATGGGGCATGCTTTTGACTTTTCAGGAATAAAAATCTGGTGAAATTAAACTTACTAAAATAACATTTTAAGCTTATAGACGAATACCTTAAGGATTCAAAATAAGACGAAAATTTCAGCGAAAGGTCAGCAGCGAAATTTCTTTTATCTGACTGAGGTTTAAGTTAAACTTGCGAATTAATTTTACTTACCATTTTACCGCTATAACTTTTTATTTTCTTCTAAATTTTTACTTATAATGAATTTGCATAGTACCCGCAGGATATTCAAATAAGAAATAATAACAATGTAGTATTTTTAGTACAAAATTTTGGTATAACATTGTGTTAAAGAAGGGACGGTAAGGAAAAAAAAGGGGACGGTATAAGAAAAAAGGACGGTAAGGGAAAAAAAAGGGGGATGGGACGGTAAGAAAAATTGCTACCAATTTTTAGCAATGTTCATTGCATTTTACAAACAGTTATTTACATTGGATTAACCCATTAGTGCCTGAATTTTTTTTTCAACTCAATATTGTTCTTAGTTATAGTAAATGGTGTAAAATGAACGTAAAAAATAATAAAAAAATTCTCTTTGAAAAAATATTTATTTAACATATAAAAATCTAAATGTCCCAATTTTGGGACACTAGGCACGAAAGGGTAGGTGGTTTTCTCCGTTACTGTCTAAGCATTATATCTATGTTTTATGTCATTTAATATGCTTCAAAAAGGTTATATATCATTCGGGTTATTATTTGACTATAAAATTTTCTTTATTATTACTATAAGGGGGGGGGGGGCTCAAGAACAAGACCCCCTTCCTTCTCACCATTAGCCATTGGCATAGTAAAAAATTATATAGTAAAAATTTATAATATTCAATAAATACTAATAGAGTATATATACCGTATATACTCGCATATACGCCGACCCATTAACTTTTGAATGGAAAAACTCGCGTATGTCGACCCCCAAACTTTTTACTTCAATATCGCACAAAATCAAATCAAAGATTTCACTTACTAATGCGAAAAATTAGTAAGTAAACAAAAACAAATCATTGAAATTTTTTTAATAATAAATTATTTTTATTTGTATATTTTATATATTATTTTATTATTTATATACATAAAAAATCAGAATTTTGCAGTATTCGAAGGTTTTTTTTTTACGCGAAGGACTCGCGTATAAGTTTACCCACCAATTTACTTGCAGAAAATTGTCAAAAATTCTTCGTTTTACACAGGAGTACATATGGTGCAGCAGAACTTAGATTATCCGACCCTCGTATAACCGGAACTCTCTGTAAACCGATGTCGATATCCACGAATTTTTTCCAACTTTTTATTTTTTTTACTTTCACATTCCTTGTGTATGCAAGTGTTCCCTTCCAAAGCACGAGTAGAGATAAGCATTTTTGTTCCCCTTTCTTCGAATTCCATTGAAATTAGCTTGATCTCCCGCAAGATCCGATCCCGTGAAGATTATACTCCCCCTTCCCCCCCACCGTGTACACGTCCCTGTTCTAAACAAATAAAATTATTTTCATGTATAATTTAAATTTAGATGTTTATTAAGCAGTTTAAATAGTCCTAATAGATAGTTCTATGACGATGTTGCATATTAAACTAGATGATTATTGATAAATTCTCGATTATCTGGAAATTTGATTATCCGCTGTCGGTTCGGACCCAATTACGTTGGATAATCGAGGTTCTGCTGTATATATTTTAGTAACCTCAGGATGTAAAATACTAAACTAAGTACAAAACATAACGGTATGATATACATTTTTACTAAGCCAATAGCTAAGGGTAGGAAGGGGTGGGTGTTCTTTAACAGAGCCCAGCCCCTGTTTCCCCTATATTAATAACAAAGAATAGCCAAATAATAATCCGAATAATAATTTTATAACCAAATAATGATCTGAGTGGTATGTAACCATTTTGTAACAAAATAAATGGCATAAAACATACATTTAATGCATAGGCAGTAACGGAGAAAACCCCTACCCATTCGTGCCTAGCGTCCCAAAATTGGGACGATATATAAATGTTCAAATTCGAGCGAAAAAATAGAAATCTGAAAAAATGCATAAATACGTATTCTAAAATAATGTTTCATCTTATAAATAATACCACTTATAAAATGATTGATAAAAAAAATAAAAGAAATATCTTACCTTTTCTTACGCGCCATTTTATTTCAAGAAAATCCAACTTTGCGCTACAACAAACATTTATTTCACCTTTCTATTCTTAAAAATGCACTGCCATTTATAGATAAATATTGAAAACAAATACTAAGGATATATTTTACTAAGTTTTGAAAGGATATCATAATTCCATTTGTTATGGGAATTTTTTTAAGAAAGGGTTAAATTAAAATAAAAATTAATTTACCTCGAAATGTGCAGGAATAAACCTTGGGGACGGTAAGATTACCAATAAAGCTACGATGCTTGAAATTGATATTTAAATGCTGATTTAAATTCTGCAGTAAATTTCCTGTCAAAAAATTTTAGCCATTCTTTCTCTAGCATACTTCTGCACGAGAAAAAAATCTAAAAAAAATTCTGTGGCTTCATTTGAAGTGATTTTCTGCATAAGTTTAGAAAGAGGGACAGTGAGGTATCTAAAACCCAGGGATAGAGTTCCAAAAATAATAACAACCCTAAAAATGTGTGCAATTTAATTTTTTGCTACATCTACCCTATATATATAAAATCCTAATGAAACGAATTTATGAAACGGATATATGAAACGAATTTATGAAACGGATATATGAAACGAATTTATGAAACGGATATATGAATCGACTGATTTAACAACTGATTATGTTTCAAGCGATTTCTCCTAAAATATGGAATACTTTGCGATGAAATTAACACCAAAAATCAGTATTCATCCGCAGATCTCAAAACTGGTATTAGAATTTTTAAATTCGAGTTAGTTTTCGAAATATTAATTTTTTTCTAATTTTATATATATATTTCTAATGATGGCAACTCAAATTTTAATCAAACAGATATATATATTTTTTTTTATTTCAGAAAAGGTTGACATGGTAACCAGGCTATTGATGTTTATTTGATAATAAATGTTTATTTACTTTTATTTCTTTTTATAAATTATATAAATTATTTTGTTCTATAATTATTAATTATTTTTTATATATTTCCTTTAGAAAATAATAGAAAATAATTAAAAAATACGGTAAAACTTAGTTATTCCAATTTCGCCAAATTATATAAATCGTCAAAACACTCGCCAAATTATACAAATTGACATAATTTTTATTTTAAATAACGAAAGAACAAATAAATTAGTATAACATTAATAAATATACAAATAAAAAGTTGAAATAAAAATCACTTCATGACGTAAACACGTGTAACTTGCTTAAAGTCAAGTGAATGTGACATTTACGATCAACCATTGTTTGCAACTGGCGATAGATTTTTGGTCGACGGGATAACTAAGTAATACCAAAAATGCATATGTAACTGGTATTTGAAAACGAGGTTTTCGCCAAATTTTCGTAAAAAAAAAAAAAATCACGCCAAACCTGCTGTGCGTATATGACATCTGGCCAAATATTACCTCTTGATAAAAAAAAATGCTAACTAGCGAGTTGAAAAAAAAATTATTGGCGAGATTTGCATCCGGCTAGCGTAACAGTACCAAGAATTCTTTGCAACCATGGCAAATTTTATATAGTTTTATTCGAATTTTTTTTTTTTTTTTAATCAAAATCGAAAACTTACGGTCCCATATTGGCGCGATTTTTTTCTGACGCCAATGTCATATACGGAACGGGCACTTAACTGGCGCTAAAGTATCGTTATTTTGCTTGATATGGTAAGCCGGACGTTGTTGTTTATGCTATTGATGCGTTCCCCAAATTGGCGTTGTTAAAAAATCGCGCCAATATGGGACGTATATGACATCTGTGCCAAACTTTCATATGAACGGCGAAGGGATCAGACCGTATTTGTTTATGGCAGTTGATGACTTGAACTATTATAATATAGATAAAATGATGGCGATAGAATAATATTTTGGCGACTTATCACCTGTGCCTGGCTAACATTAAAGTACCAAAATGGCACCTAGAGTATAAAAAGCAAAGTGGTTCACCTGGAACTGTTGATTATAGTCACACGACTTGGGCTATTGTTATAGAGATTGTGTTAAAATACCGGAAGACAAAGACTCTGTATACTTAATTTATTTTATTTTAGCTTCTTTTCACATGTTTAACTGATCCTCTTTAATCAAAAACGAAAACAACCATTGGATATCTTAACAGCAACTGATTCGCCCTTAAATTTGTGCAATCAAAGGGAATTGAATGGAAACCCGTTTACAGGTAGATCTGCACAACTTTTTTCAGTATAATTCAATCTTCTCTAATATTTTTAAAACCCATCAGATTAGCGTGTTTTTAGATTCTGCGGTGTCTGAACGGGGGTTGGCGAGCGTAGCTTGCAGGGGGCAGAGTCCCCTAGTATTTATATAAAACAATAGTCCCAGTTTCAGAAAAAAATTACAACGAATTACTTTTATTGAAACCATTTTATACAGACAGCTCCAAACTTAAAAATCGGCATCAGGGACACGGGACGGTATAGGAATTTCGTGGCATATTTGACCCCCAACATCGTCCAAAACTTATTTATTTCTTTAATATTGTTATGCAGTCATGCAATGGGATGTTTTCCAGTATAAGAAATTAAGAAAAAAAAACACCCAAGAATATGTATTAAAATAAAAATAAATTTCAGGAACAGAAAAATATAGAAAAGTCAAAAGATTGTGAGAATGCCCCATATGTCGTTGAGAGGCAGCAAAATTAAGTTTGCTTTCTCGGACAAAGTTTTAAATTCATCTGACAAATGGCATAAAAAAATATCAGAGACTTTGCTTTTGAAATAAGATCTTTAACATTAAACAAACCCAGAATTTTATTAAAGTTTTGTAAAAAATATCTCACACCAGAATTTTTACTTCAAACTATTTAACTTTCAATTAAACTTATTTATGTGCGAATTTATATTTTATTCATTTTATGAAGAAATTTCTCATTTTAATTTAACAATTTTTTGACTTTTTTTTAAGCATAATTCAAAATGTACTTGGGAGAAAAATTTGAAATTTCAGTTGCGCATAAAACAGAACACAATAAATATAAATCCATCAAAAAATTGTAAGTAGCAATTCATAATATTTTTCGAATATTAATATCATAATTCATATTACAATTTTTTTAAATTAAAAATTCAATGTATTTATGTTTGGGTTTTTCATTATTATAAACTTACAACAAATTATCACATTAGGATTATAATTTCAGGATATATTAATAAAAATATAAAAAATAATTTAACGTTAGAAGTTTTAAAATTTAAATGTTTATTATACAAAATCTTATCATGCAAATTATTTGAAATTTCGTATTTAGGCATAGTTTGAATCGAAGATTTAAAATATGTTGTCGAAATTGGATGTTGCCATTGAAAAAAAAAACAAAGTTTGGAAGGTTTTTTTTTATTTGTAGATGACTGCCTAAGCAAATTTTATATGTATCATTTAAAAGTAGGCTTTATTTCCATTGTTTGGTATCAGTAACTTTCTTGTAAAATAATTCGTTGCAGAATCAGTAGGGAGTGTTTACTTTTTTTTTCTCGACTGGTAGATTTTTTTTTTCAATAATAGCTACAACCTATACTTCTTTAATTGCTAAAAAGGTGTTAAATAAAACAGTAAAAAAGTTTTTATATATAAATTGAGTGCATGTTTCGGCTTCTCCGAAGCCTTTTTCAAGACAAGTGAGAATATTCTAACAAATGCAGGATCTATAACGGAATGGGTTGAAACGCCATCATTCACGTTTATCTGATTCTTTCTCTTCACTTTGTTTTATTTTATTTTTATTTCGATGTACATTTCGATAGTCGTAGCCATGGTTAACTCAACCTATAATTTTGGTAAGTTATATCATGCTGCATCGTTATATATTGCATTTTCACGCGTTACGCAATTTCAATGATTTTTCTGGTACTTTTTCAGTTTAGGGACTTTGGCGAGATAGAAATAATGGATTTGGCAACAGAAGGAAAATTTTCATGCATATTTCTGCGAACCTATTTATTCACTTTTTATATACACAAGCAATTTTTCAATATTCATACAATTAACTTAAGATAAAAATACTATTTATCTAACTTTATGTATAAACAGAAGTAAACTGTATATGAAAAACAAGTTTATATTAAATTTTCAAATTAAATTTTTTTTTCAGACATATTACTGACAATATTCAGGTTTAAATTATTAATAAGTTGAACGGTAAAGCCATTATTAAAAGCAATTCTAGCAATATTATCTATTTCATTATCTAAATTATTTTCAGTACTTACTAAAATCGCTCGTCTTATGAATAATATATAGAATATTGGTTTGCAATGCGTTTTCTGAAAGCAGATCTGTCGATGGATTTTTTAAGATTCATAAAGAAGAAGCCACCCAAATAAATTTCTATGAAGTAAAAATATTTTTCCTCTCAATCTGTACTATCCATCCATTATAACAGAAAGCATTGAAACAGTAACACGTGAAAGTTCAATATATAACGATACAGCACTATTTAACTTACAAAACTTACGAGTTGATTTACTCCATGGTGACGAGTATAGAAAAAAAAAATAAATTGAGGAATCTGAGAGAGAATGTAAAAAGCATGAATTATGACATTTAAAATCGCTCTCACTTATCTTGAAAAAGGTTTGAGTAAAACCGAAACATGTAGTCATTAATATATGTATATAGATAGATTTTTCTTTGTTTTATTTAACAGCAATTAACGAAATATATTATCTATGGGTGTTCGGATTTGTTATATAACTACACCCTTCTTGTACGGAAATAAATAGAAAAAAATTATTCATAAAGTAATATCTACCCTATATACAGTGAGTCCATGTATAACCTGACCGACCTTTATTTTATCAACCGTTGCTTCTAGATGCATACTTCCAATTACAAAAGTGGTCAAAATTAGGTGCAGAGTTAAGATAAAAAAAGTTTGAAGCGAAAAAATAATTTAGCGAATAATTACAGAATTTAAATTTTTATACGGTCCCCCAGTCCTATTAGTTATATTTAGTAAAATTTTCCTGTTACACTGACAAGTAAGGTAAAAAAAAAGTCCCGTTATTCTACGATTAAAATTGTCCGAGTAATAGCTGTTTAAAGTTGGAGCACATTTTTTGCTTCAAATTAGGGGTCATTCACAAATTTAGTAGAAATATAATTATCGTCAGATATATTAAAGAAATGGGTGAGAGTAAAATTAGCATTGCAATATAACTTTGAAATCTTTAATCATTCTGACATATTACTGCAAAATATACAATTTGTATTGAACATATAAGAGGAGAAAAATAACAGAATTTTTGTTAAATAAAAGGATGAAAAACAACAACCTCAATTCTTTACAAAAAGATACATATTTTAAAATGCTGTTAGATTACACCGTCTTTTAAATTTTAGATTATGCCACGTTTTTTAACTTTTGAAAATTGATTCACATGTATTTTTTAGCGCTGAATCCGAAAGTGACCTTCATTTTAAACCATTACGTCAGGATTTTTCTCAAATCGCAAATTTCAAAGTTAAAAAGATCAAAGTTAAAATTGATCCCCCCTCTCCTCCCAACCACATCGGACCCCTGAGCTGTTTAGCTGTAAGAAACCCAGTATAAGTCACGAAATTGAATAAATTATTGAATTAAATAAAATTAAACTGAATAAAAAAGTCTTACATCTACTTTTAGTTTCAGATTTTTCGCTATTTCTTAACCTTTAAATTTACGATTTGCGAAAAATCCTGACATGATGGTTAAAAGTGAGGGTAATTTTTTTATTTAGCGTTAAAAAATACATAAAACGTAATTATAAAAATTAAAAAACACAACCATCGCAGGTTTATGTTATCTAATCTAAAACCATTTCTTAAACTTGTTGACGGTAATCTATCCGAATTATTTTGTCATCCACTAATATAAGTATGTATAAGATGGTAAGCGTCAAAAATCATAATAATATTACTTTATAATCGGATTTAAGTCAGTATGTAAAATTTTAACTTCGATCGGACATTTGTAAGTCAGTTAAAGTTCAAGTACAAATTTTAAACTGGAAAGATGATCGTTGCAAGTTAAATAACACCTTATGAAAATAACATAATTTTTGTTAAAAGAAGTAATAGCCTCAAATCCTTATAAAATACAACATATGTTAAAATACAATTATTTTAACTAATCTGAAATTTTACTAATAAAGTTAACTAAATCGTAATAGTTGTACGATTTCTTTCAAACCGCAGATACCTTGAAATAAGTTTAAGTACTTTTTATACGACCCCTGAAAGCATGGTCGAAATCATCTGTTTTGATATGCAAAAAAGTGATATAAGTCATGCATTTCAAAGTTTCATAACTCGGTCAATTTTAATGTTAGGTGAATGGGACTTTTTCTGTCTTACTTGTTAGTGTCATAGTAAATTTTTACTAAATATCACTTATAGGACCGGGGGACCGTATAAAAATTTAAATTTCGTAATTTTTTAATAAATATTTTTCTTGACCCAAATCGCTTTAAAAATAATTCTTTACCTTATTTAAACCATTTTTGTAATTGGAAGTATACATCTAGGACCAACGATTGCGAAAATAAAGGTAGGTCAGGTTATACGTGGACACACTGTATAATAAATCCTAATAAAACGAATTTATGAAATGATTATATGAAACGACTGATTATATTTCACGGCAATTTAGCCTAAAAAATGAAAGGTTTGGAGGTGAAATTAACACCAATTATCCATATTTATCGCAGGTGTGACATAAACTGGTGTTAGAATTTTAAAATTTGAATTAGTTTTTGAGATATTAATTTTTTTTTCTAATTTTAATAACGTTTCATTAATCCCTTCGGGACGATCGCCTTTTACAGAATTTTTAATCTTTTATCACCGGCTTTTCAAAACAGAAATTTTTGCCTAATTGAATCTGGAAAATGCTCGGATTAAATAATGTAAAATTTACAATAAAAATTTACTGGTGAGAATAATCACGGATTCTGAGCACTTTACGTGGCACGTATACCGGTCGCTCGTCCCCAGTGAGTTAATGATGGTAACAAAATTAATCCATTTTTGTGGAAAAAGGGGAGAACAGGGAAAAACTATACGGATTATTAGATAGCTTCTTTTTCGTTATTTTCAAATTGAAATTGAAACTATCTTTTATTTCAATCAATATTGTGATTAAATTATGTTTTTCAGGAAAATTTGAAAAAACAAAGATTAGATTTGTTTTTGTCGTCATTTTCAAATTGAAATTGAAAAATGAAATTAATAAAAAAGGAAAGAAATATTTAAAATAAGAATTAAATGGTCAACCGTGTTGAAAGCAGAAAGTAGGAAAAATTCCAAAAAATATTTACCCGTAAATGTTAAAAAAGCACGAAAATTTTAAAATAATAACATTTTATACGCGAAACGCATTTAATGGAGATAATTGCGTCATATGTAAAATGCTCCACAGAGTAAAGAGAAAGAAATGCCCGAATATTAAATATCGTCATAATTAAAGTACCTAAAATAAATAAATTATTGCGTGAAAAACTTTTAATGGTGAATGTTAGATCTTATATAAAAAGCTCACTTCTCAAACATTTTTAAATTAAATAATATAACCCGTGAATCTTAAAAGAGAGAAAACTTTATAATAAATAAATTATTACATTGGGAATTCATTCAATAGCAAAAATTACGTCATATATTAAAACGATATATTTAAAATAATTTTCATTACGGAAAATTTTAGTGTGACGTCACATGGTATAAAAATAGTACGGCCAGCAAATTTGTTTATATATTGCATCACTTGATGCAGCATAAATACAGGTAAATGTATGCGCAAAATACTTTTGATTTATTTTGTACGCAATTACTATTCGATAAGTACATATTAGAAAAATTCGGATATTTTTTATTAATTAATATAAACAATGTAAAAATGACATGAAAATATGCATGATGGTGTATTAAAATAGAGAAAATTATTCATATGAATAAGCTATATCTGTTCCTGAAAATAACTAAAACTCGATCAAAACATAAAATACGGTGTGTTTCTAAATGAATATCGGGGTTTTAACGCTTGGTAGTATTTATTACATAAAACTTAAAATTATAATTGATACATAAAATGAAAGAGCAACTCAAACAGTTTTACCTACAAGCTTACAAGTGTTCAATGTGAGCACCTTTCGGCACACGGCACACATCAAGTCGATAGCTCAGTTCTTCCCAAACGTTGATTAGCAAAGAAGTTCGGTTCAGACTCTAACCCGATCTGACGCCATGTGATTTCTACCTGTGGGGGTTCATAAAGGATCGTATGTATGTACCTCCACTACCAGCTGATCATTGCAGCTGTTGCTTCAGTGACCCCACAAATACTAATCAACGTTTGGGAAGAACTGAGCTATCGACTTGATGTGTGCCGTGTGACGAAAGGTGCTCACATCGAACACTTGTAAGCTTGTAGGTAAAACTGTTTGAGTTGCTCTTTCATTTTCTGTATTAACATGCGGGTATGACCGAACATAGCTTGGACTTTGGAATTCTGCTTTGTGTTCAACTCGATATAATATTCTTACTGCATCATTCTCTCTGTATTATTGCCAAAAACATGTTATTTTATAACAGTATTATTTACAAAAATGATCAATAAGAAAACTATATACGTACATGTACATAAACACATATGTAGACAACTTTTTTCGCCAAATTAAACCAAATTCGACGACATTCTTTCATTTTGGGGCCAAGTATGTGCTTTGGCATTCGTAATCTTGAAAGGCGATTTTTCGTCCAAATGTCGCCAATTATCGCCAATTTTGCGGCTTCGTGACCCTGACCCGTAGTGACCCAAATTGACCCACTATTCAAATCTGCTCGAACATGCGACTTAGCTTAGTGGACTTCTAGTAATCAAAAGCGGTACGATGCAAAATTTAGTCAAAATCGTTTAAGCCGTTTTATAGATAGAATTAGCTTGATCCGCAGTGACCCCAAAAGACCCACTAATCTAATTTTCTCGGACATGTGACCCAGCCCAGTGATCTTCTCAAGATCGAAAACGGCTGAATAATTCAGTCAAAATTGTTGGAGCCTTTTTTTAGATAAAATTAGCTAGACCCGTAGTGACCCAAAAATGAAGCGAGAAATCGAAATTTCTCGAACATGTGATCAAGCCCAATGATCTTCTCGTGCCCGAAAACGATATAATACAAAATTTTGTCAATATCGTTTGAGCCGTTTTTTTCGATACAATTAGCTTGACCTGGACCCACAGTGACCCAAAATGACCCTCTATTCAAATTTTCTCGAACATGCTATCCAACCCAATGGTCTCGAAAACGGTAGAATACAAAATTTAATCAAATCGTTAGAACTGTTTCCAAGATAAAATTAGCTTGGCCGGTAGTGACACAAAAATGAATCACTATCGAAATTTCTCGAACATGTGAACTAGTCCAATGATCTTCTAGTTCCCGGAAATGGTATCATGCAAAACATTGTCAAAATCGTTTGAACCGTTTTTTAGCCGACTGCCAAGAAGTGTTATGTGTTTTACGCGTATCTGGGTATGTGGATTTCTTTATACCCTCGAAACATCCCAACGGCTGGATGGATTTTAATGAATGAGGTCTCTATCGATTCGTCATAACCTTCCGATGGTTATAGGCTAGTTTTGTTTTTATAAATTCAAAATGGCGGTAGAGACGAAAAAAAAATTTTACGCACCATATAGAGTGGCATATCATTGGATAGGTCTTTCAAAATGAAGACGATGTTTCATTGACTATTTTACAGCCAGAAGCTCCGTTTAAATATTACACAACCTGGAAGTTGTGTAGGCAAGATCTCTAGCTTTACTGCAACTCTAACCATCATAGACATCTATAGGCCTCATCAAAACAGTGTTTATAGATAGGAACTAACAATTAAACACAACGTAAAAGTCATCAATACAAGTAAATAAAAAAAATAGGTAAATAATATAAAAAATAGTTTCACATCGAAGAGAAATAATCAATTAGTTTGCTTTTTTACGCAGTCGGGTTTTTATATTTTTTAAATTTAATTAGATACAGTTAGTTAACTTTGCCCGGACCCATAGTGATCCAAAATGACCCACTAATCGACTTTCTCGAACATGACACCTATCCCAATGGTCTTCTCGATCCCAAAAACGATAGAATACAAAATGTAATCAAAATTGTTTGAACCGTTTTCTAGATAAAATTAGCTTGCCCGTAGTGACCCAAAATCACCCACTAATCGAAATTTCTCGTACATGTGACCTACCTTAAGGATCTTCTCGTTTCCTGTTATGGTATAATACAAAATTTTGTCAAAATCGTTTATACCATTTTTTAGATACAATTAGCTTGACCCATAGTGACCAAAAATGACCCCCTAATCTAAATTTCTAGAACATGCTACCTAAACCAATGGTCTTCTTGATCCCGAAAATCATAGAATACAAAATTTAGTGAAAATCGTTTGAACAGTTTTCTAGATAAAATTATCTTGATCCACAGTGGCCCAAAAAATGACACACTAATCGAATTTTCTCCAACATTTGACTTAGACCAATGGTCTCCTCGTAATCCAAAACAGTATATTACAATTTTTTCTCAAAATCGTTAGAGCCGTTTTTTAGATAAAACTGTCTTGACCCATAATGACCCAAATATGACCCATTAATCAAAATTTCTTGAACATGAGATCTAAACTCTAATAATTTTCTCGCGCTCCAAAAGTGTTCTACACAAAATTTAGTTGAAATCGATTGAGCTGTTTTTTAGATATAATTAGCTTGACCCTGACCCATTATGACCCACTAATCGAATTTTCTGGAGCATGTGACCAAGCCCAATGGTCTTCTCGTCCTTCACCCAAAAGTATGAAAGCATAGAGGACTGGGAGCAGGACAATCCAACGGTAAATTTATCAGTATAAACCATTGAAATCGGGTTTGTAGGTGTTTCCCATCAAGATATGACTTGGCAGACCAGTTGCATTTTGATATGGGAATCGAGTTTTAATTAATCCTGAAATTAATTCATCCGTCAACTTGAGGAGGAATGGTTTGTGCAGACGCATCCCTGTCTATAAAGCAAGAATCCGCCTTTATTAGCGATAATATCATCCAATCTTCAGTTACCTGGTAATATTTTTTTAAGAAGGTCACATTACTATCTTTTTAGAGGCTGTGAAGCCTGAACGGGGGTTGGCGGGCATAGATCGCAGGGGGAAGAGCCCCCTATTTTACACTATAAAAGTTCACAGTAAACCTTTAAAAAACTTTTGAATATAATTTAGGCATGTATTTTATTATTCTTTTTAAAACTATTTGATATTATTAACACATATTGGACAATTGCATCATAAAATCTCTCTATTCTAAAAAAAAAAGTAACTAACGCTGTCGCCGCCACCGCCGCCGCCGGTTTTGACCGGAGGTTTTTCTTCGTTAATATTAAGAAAAATATTGCATACAAAAATATGAACATCGGGGGTATTATAGAGAAATGTTTGATAAAGACGCTGATGCAGACAGTTTTCAAATCAAAGAATTATTTTAAGAGCTATTTAATGTTAAAGTTGGACAAAATCGTTCCATTAAAAAAGTTTTATAGGAGCAAAAACTATACATGGGAATTTAATCATTTTCAGATCATTTTATACGTTTGAAGTTCCCGGTGTGCAGACTGCATTTATTTTTTCAATTTGACTCATTTTTTGAGGTTTTATTTCTATTTTAAATTCAAATTTTCAGCATTTCGAGAGATATTTTTGACATATTTTAGAAAATGGTATTAATTTAAACTGCTGCCAACTATATAAAAAGAGCGCAAACAATAATGTTTGCTTCAAATTAAAAATTTAATTACACGTGACTATTATAAACAGAAAAAAACTCTTAAAATTCGAATTAAATAATTATGTCAGGGCTCGCACAGTTCCTAAAATTTTCGTACTTTGCTACCACTAAATTAAAAAATAATCCTTGTTGTACAGTTCTATTATAGATACTAAAGGAATGTACCACGAAGAATTCCTAATTTAAAATACTGCTAGCAAAGTGCGAAAATTTTAGGAACGGTGCGAGCTCTGTGTATAAAAAGCAGGAACTTATTGAAAATTACGTCATAAAAACTATATTTAAGTGTGAATTTTAAAAGAGAAAGGATATTGTAAAATAATAAATTCATTAACATGCGTTAGAAGTATTAAATAAGGGAAATTACGTCACACTTACGTCGAATTACACTTATTACGTAAAATGAACAAAAAATAATATTGCAAAACAGTTTAAATTTTAAAATTGCGCAAGACATTTATTTGATATTTTGAGATGATCTTTTCAACTATTTTTGTTAGGACAGAGCAAATAATATTTCATTTCTAACAAAAGTATTTTCACGTGAATATTAAAAAGAGAAAGGAAAGTTTGGGGAAAATTACGTCAGATTTAAAAACGATACATTTAAAATGTCTTATTTAAAAGAACTTTCTTTTCGCTTTGTTAAAAAATACCGGGAGACAAAGACTCTGTTTACTTAATTCATTTTATATTAGCTTATTTTGAAATGTTTAACTTATTTTATTTAATCAAAGACGAAAACAGCCATTCTTTCTTTTAACATCAGCTGATTTGGCCTTAAAATCCCCCAATCAAAGAGAAATGAATAGTATCCTGTTTGTAGGGAGATCGCCACTCTTTCTTAAACTATAATTTAATCTTTCGAAATCTTTTTAAAGCCGATCGAATCAGCGTGCTTTCAGAGTCTGCGGTATCTGAACGGGGGTTGACAAGCGTAGCTCGTAGGGAGCAGAGCCCCCTAGTATAATAAATAAAAACACACAATCTTGCTCAATGGTGCACAAAATATGTACTTTAATAAACTAACATTTAAAATCTACGTTTCGAGCAGTTTCTACAGCCGTCTTCAGGAAAAATGTGATGGTGAAATGGCTCAAAGTTCAGAGATGAAGGCTTCCTGAAGGTTTTATTTATTATTTGATATTAGTTATCAATTATTTTTTGTATAGAAATATGTTTGAATATCCTTTTTCTCCCTCTTTAGATATGTTCTTCTTTGCTGTTGGCATAGATTCGGAGTTGTTGAGAAAGTATGCGGAAAATGATCCGTCACTGGTTTTCTTGAGCACTGATGGGACGCATGAAGAGGTTGCAAAAAAACTCTTCCAAAAAATATCCGACGGTGAGTTTTTATCATCCGATTATCATGTTATATGAAAGGTAATGTATTTAACATTCTACATAGTCTAAATTCAAATATTAACTGTAGCGGGATCCGATATCTTTCAAAGTTTCCTTCGTTTTATTTACCTTAATCCTTTATGTCCCAAATTATGAATTCATGAAAATTCACCAAAAGCAAAGCATTTTTGGAATCCTAAATGTTTCAACTTTAATTTAAAATAATAAAAAAAGAAATCGAAAAATTTCGCAGAAACAGCGATTTGAAGGTAGGCACAATTAGAGATGAGGCCCGGTTTCTTTTCTAGTCTTCACGGCCCAAAATTTTCAGGTATGAAAATCATTGTCTCGGCGTGACCTGTTTTTTCAAAGGTCAGTAAAATTAACCGTGGCCCAAAGATTTTTGCAAAATATGCAAACATTTTTGAATCGCCATTATTCTACAATTAAACATTAACATTTATTCGTTTTAAAAAATAGAAAATTTCTACGCTAATTAAAATATAGCTAAATTAAAACATAGTAAAGCATGTGAAAAGGAACCTGCCTATGGCGGAATCCTGTTTTAAACTGAAAAACGTGTTGATCCATGTAAAATTAATATATTAATATGTAAGAAAAGAATATATAATGCATTTACATTTTCTAAGAAGGGAACTTGTCTACAACACATTTTTTTCTTTTCTATGTAATTGAGTCTTAGAAGATTTTACTGTATAGCATTTTTCAGATTTTTAGCAATTCAATGCATGGAATATGGATTAACAATATTAATGATAACTGAAACATTTACATAGAAGAAATAACGATTCATTAAAAAAATAAATATCGCAGCCTGCGGCACTTATAAAAATATAAAAATGAGCGGGTATATAAAAATGAAGTTTAGAAACATGAAAAAAAAGTTAAGATAAATATTTTTGGTCAGAACTCCTCGTAAGAGTCAAATTTTTAACCAAATCAACGTAAAAATCAATGTTTTGTAGCAACTCACTCGGATCGAGATTTTAACTTTTAACCGGGCCGAGCTTTTAGCTGTTATACCGGGCCAGGTCCGGGTCTGTAAATTTCGGCCCGTGCAGACCTCTAAGGCACATACCTTAAATGTAACACAGTAAACTAACTTCTAGGCTGATTTAAGTGTAAATTTTCCTGTTTCCATAATAATTCGGCGAGTACTGTATAAACCAACAAGATGATTATGATTACTATTTTACTCTAAAAATTATTTCAGCTCCGGCTCTCCTGCAGTATTCTGATTGTGCGTCAGATGAAAGAACTTACAATGAAATTTCTTATGAAAGCTTTGTGTCTCCTCATGCTGTTCAACATTATAAAATGCCAGCTAAATACTTTTACAAAAGTCAGAAAGTAGCATTCAAAGTATGTTTTTGTCATTTTTAATTACTTGTGTTTCATAAGAAAAAAGAAAACAATTCCATTAAGGATTTGTTTTCAGTACTAATATTCAATCAGTATATCAGTAGTGTATTCAGTAGTGTGTATCTAATATTCAGTCAGTGTCAGTCTTATCAGTACTAATATTATAAAGAAGAATGGTTTGTGTGTTTGTTTATTTTAGGGGTAATTTCAGGAACTACCGAAGCGATTAAAAAATAAACGGTCAACTGCGAGCATTACTCGCGCACAGAGGGTTCCGTAGAATAAATATATGAATTTGTAATTGTATTATTTAAAAAAAAAAGCGTTGCTAAAAGAATACTAAGAATTTGTAAAAAACTATACAACGTAGGGTTGGGTATAACTGTATATATTAGAAAAGTGTAAATGGGGATACCATGAAAGTTCAAAGAGATATGGAACCTAAATATAATCGTATACCTAAATATAACCTATTCGTATAACTCTTTTTTTAATATTATCCTAATCTGTTTATGATGAACTTAATTCGGTACTGACAATAAAAGCAGCGCATAGTTAAAATTCATTTGGCATTTCATGAAACTAAATTCAGCGTAGTAATAACTTTTATTTCTACAGTGTAGCTAAAACAAAACCTTTGTTCAAAGTTTAAATTTGACATTGTGCTAAGCGCGCTTCGAATTGAGGTCTGAAAGTTGCAACGCCGCCTTGGTCAGTGCCGCGTTTTTCCAGATAGGTGTTTAATTAACTTTTAAAGTCACTCGAGACGTATTGAGAGATACAATCAATGCAAACTATCGCGAATCCCACAGTATTTATGCGATTCATTCTAATTAAATCTTTCGGGGGCGATGCCCTTAAAAAACGGACACCTAATTTTAATTCCAAAACAGACAAACGGCACCAAGAATACTTAATTAAAATTTTCCTTTTATCATGTACGTGAAAATAAGCAAGTTCGCATTTCCTAATAAATTCGTTTATAAATTCTGGTGTCAGTTCATTATTTCATAAGTTTATAAATAGAATTACTCTGTGCCGGAAAGGATTAAGACGTCGCAGGACTCAGCTTCAAAATTTAAGAAATTTTATTTTTTTTTTAGATGTTAAACTGCTATCTTTTCTGAATATTTTGATATAATTATTTCCTTGAAATTCACATTAGAACAGAATTTTGGCTTTTAGAATTATACCCGCTCAATAGCTGAAGCGGCGTTTCCGAAACTTTAAAGTCATTATTTTCCAAATGGCGTTTTTTGGCATAACGCGCAAGATACCTCAAAAACTTCTGAATATTTTTTCATGAAATTTTCAAAACATATATTTCATGTTAGTCTGTATAAACTGAACCTAAAATTTCCTTTTTATTGTTCAAAAAAATATTTTTTTAGGTGATTTTACTGTTGAAATTTTCAAAATTTTGTATTAGCTAAATGCAACATTGCATTAAAAATATAAAAATGCTTTAAATACAAATTTATTTAAGTTCAGGGAAATTATTACAATCTGAAGTATAAGTAAGCACCAAAATTTTCATTCTAGTTGCAATATTTATTTTGTAATCCTGCGCGTAAACTGTTATGTAATTTTTTGTTCGACAAATGTCTAACAGTTTCGAGCCCCCTATAAATACTAATTCTGTATCTTGCAATTTTTTAAATATATGAAACGAAAGAACATACTTATATCTTTCATCCCAATTAAAATTGTGTTTTAAAATCATATACATTTTAAAGACAGTAAATGTTGAAAATGGTCTTTTTTTTTTCATTTTTTACACTTTTTAGAGTCCCGAGACCCCTTAAATTAGTATGTTTTTAACAATTTGACGTTTATTGCTTTCATACTGTTAGTGGACATTACATTACACATATATATCATTAAAAGTTGTTACCTAGGCATAGAGTACGCCGCCCCTGTCCTTGTGTATGTCCAAACTGACCGTACCTTTAAGGGTTAATATCTCAGCTAATTACCGATGATTTTTTTCGAAAATCATTATCAACAGTGCTTTCATTCTTCTGCAACGATAGGTATATTCAGCGATGCTCAACAATTTTTCTGAATGCCAGTAAATCGAAATTTGTGTATAACAGAAAAATGCTAATTACTCAAAAATTATGTAACCTAGAGTAATCGCTATAATTTTCCGACAAGGTTTATATTAACGTCTACTATCTCTAATTTTTTCATAATTTTAGTTTCAGTAGATTTGAAACTAGATGAAGGGGGGGGAACATATTTTTGCGCTACGTTTTTGACAATATCTTTGAAAATATAATACCTAAAATTAAAAGGAATGTATTTTTGAGTTCAGCGCTACAAAAGCTTTCACATGATATACAAAGAAAAGATTTTTTTTTCAAGTAGCATAATTAACCCCTCTACATTTTTACTAAATATATTTATGAATATTTATTAATATGAAAATATGTGGGTCAATGGTCTTTATTACTTCCCCGAATTTGAACTTTCCACGTTCCATAGTTTACGAGTAAAATGGCTGTGACAGACAGACGGACGGACAGACACAGGAGTGATCTTATAATGGTTCCGTTTTTACTTTTTAAGTACAGAACCCTAAAAAATAGTAGCAAATTGATGGTGACAGTCCCTGTTCCAACATAGGCTATCTTTTATGTCGATGTCACTACACCCAAGTGGGTGAAGGTAAAAAAAAAAAAAAAAACATTTGAAATGTGATTTTTCTTACCCATCATACGTAGTATAGGGTAAGTCTTGTAATTGTTTTAAAAATAGATTTTTTTTTTTTTTTTTTTTTTTTTTTTTATGGACTTACACGTTTCAGACACTAGAGATTCCGAAAAACATATTTTTAGAAGAAAAAAAATTAATTTGCAATCCGTCTGTCTGTGTGTGTGTGTCGGTCAACTTTTAACTGAACCTGAAGTTTGATGAAAGTCCGTGCATTAGTTTTTGAGATAGGACTATTGCAGAAATCGCCAAAAATTCTGCATAGCAGCGCCACCTGATAGGCGATTTACATCAAAAACTAATCAAGATCATTTATATCAGGAACTAATTGAATCTGAAGTTTGATCAAAATTCGTGAATTAGTTCTTGAGATACAGTTATTGCGATAATCGTAAAAAATGCAGCATAGCAGTGCCACCTGTGGGGCGATTTGCACCAAAAACTAAACAACTCTAATTTATATCAGGGAGTAACTAGATATGAAATCTCATGAAATTTCGTGCATTAGTTTTTGAGGTAGAGCTATTCCGATAATCATAAATAATATAGAATAGCAGCGCCATCTTTTGGGCGATTTACATAAAAAAGTAATCAGTACCGAACTATATAAAGAACTAACTGAATATGAAGTTTTAAGAAAATCCGTGCATTAGTTCCTGAGATATAGCTATTGCGTCAATCGTGAAAAATGCAGCATAGCAGCGCCGCCTGTTGGGCGATTTACACCAAAAAGTAATCAGCTCCAATTTATATCAGGGACTAAGGGAATCTAAAGTTTTATTAAATTCCGTGCATTCGTTCTTGAGATTCAGCCATTGTGGTAATCGTGAAAAAATGTAGCATAAGAGCGCCACCTGTCGGGCGAATTACACCAAAAACCAAAAAGCACTAATTTATATGAGGGACTAACTGAATCTGGTCTGATGAAAATTCGTGCATTAGTTCTTGAGATAGAGCTATTGCGATAATCATGAATAATGCAGCATGCACTACCAAAAAATAATTGTTGTTTTTACAGTATAATACTGGCAGCTGGGGTGCCAGTTAATAACCGTAAAATTAACAGTAATAAATCGTAAAATTAGCAAGCAACATTCAGTTATACAGTAACATACGGTTCAATTCATTTAAATGACGGTGTATTACTGCTTATTGTACAGTATTAAACTGGCACCCCAGCTGCCAGTGTTATACTGTAGAATCATTTTTTTTCAGTGTAGCAGCACCACCTGTTAGGCGATTTACACGAAAAGTAATCACCACCAGTTTATATCAACGTCTAACTGAATCTAAAATTTTATGAAATTCCGTGCATTGGTTCTTGAGATAGAGCGCACAGAAAACTTTTGTCACATACAGACTCACAGAGTGACAGACAGACTCACAGACAAACATTTTCTAAAAACCATCAAATCGTGTTCAGGACCTTCGAAAACGTATAAATCCACCGATAACCGGGAGTCGAAATTTTTCACGAATCCAATAATTTCTTCTTGTAAACATAGAAGAAAGTAAAAAAAATGAGATAGTTCGTTTACAAGGTGCATAAAATCTGTTTTATCCACAGCGATACCAACTCTGTGGTCCACAGTGAACCAATTCTGTTTTTACACGCTTTTTCACATGTGTCATCTTTTTACCCGACTGCCAAGAAGGGTTATGTGTTTCACGCGTATCTGGGTATGTGGATTTCTTTATACCCTGGAAACGTGCCAACGGCTGGATGGATTTTTATGAGTGAGGTCTCTATCAATTCGTCTTAATCGTATGATGGTTATAGGCTAGCTTTTTTTTTATAAATTCAAAATGGCGGCCGTAAAATACAAAATGGCGCTAGAGACGAAAAAAGTTTTTTACGCACCCAATTGAGTGGCATATCATTGGATAGGTCTTTCAAATTGAAGACGATGTTTGATTGAATATTTTACAGTCAGAAGCTCCGTTTAAATATTACACAACCTGGAAGTTGTGTAGGTAGGATCTCTAGCTTTACTGCAACTCTAACCTTCATAGACATCTATAGGACTCATCCGAACAGTCTTTATAGATAGGAACTAACAATTAAACACAACTTATAAGTCATCAATACAAGTAAATAAAAAAATAGGTAAGTAATATAAAAAATAGTTTCGCATTGGTTGAAAAATAATTAATTAGTTCGCTTTTTACGCAGTCGGCTTTTTTGATTTTTTAAATTTAATTACAGACTTGTTTTAACTTGGGAGTAGATAAAACAGATTTTATGCACTTTCTAAATGGACTATCTCATTTTTTTTTACTTTCTTCAATATTTACAAGAAGCAAGTATTGGATTAGTGAAAAATTTCGACTTCAATTTTTCAATGGATTTATACGTTTTAGAAAGTCCTGAACACGATTTGATGGTTTTTAGAAAATGTATGATTATCACTCTGTCTCTGAGCCTGTCACTCTGTGGGTCTGTATGCAACAAAAGTTTTGTGGGCGCACTATCTCAAGAACTAATGCACGGAATTTCAGAAAACTTTAGATTTAGTTAGTCCCAGATATAAATTGGTGCCGGTTACTTTTTGGTGCAAATCGCCTGACAGGTGTCGCTGCTATGGTGCATTTTTTCTAATTTCCGCAATAGCTATATCTCAAGAAATAATGCACGGATTTTCATAAAACCAGATTCAGTTGTTAGAAGTTTACATAAGTTGATAATGATTAGAGTTCTGGTGTAAATCACCTAACCAGTGGCGCTGTACTGCATTTTTCAGGAAGTATTAATATGTATGAGATAGAAGAAAGTTTTGGGATTGCCACATCGAACTAGTTTCAAAATGGACTTGGTCTACTATGGTTGTGAGCCCCTCATATATAAGATATGAATGATCTCTATGAAAAATTACTAAAAATTTCGAAATTTAAAAGGATGAAATGAGCAATAAGCGTTCTTAAAACTTCCTAAATTACAACTTCAATGGAATCTCAGGAAATACCAAACCGATTTCAAAAGTAACGGTGGAAAATTGATGGTGACAGTCTTTGCTCCAACATAAGCTATATTTTTTGTCGCTGCCACTTCTAAAAGGAGCGTTATACAAAAGCGAAAAACATTCTAAAATTGATATTTTTGTGTTATTGATGTAGATAGAAACTTGAAATTTGGCATGGCAGTTACTTATAAAATATAAATGTTCGGTAAGACCTGTTTCTAAAAATTTACAAATTTAAAAAGGTGAAAGGAGCGGAAAAACGTTCTAAAAATTTTCTAAATTTCTATTTTTTCGATATCGTTAAAGATAGAAACTTGAAATTTTGTATGGTAATAACTTATATAATGTAAATGTTCTTTAAGAACAGTTGAAAAAAAATCGAAATTTAAAATGGTGAAATAAGCGAAAAGCGTTTTACAAATGTTCTAAATTACGATTTCTATTGAGCTGTTAAAGATAGAAACTGAAAATTTGGCATGATAGATACGTGTAAGACGCAAATGGTTTCTAAGAAGAGTTTCTTTAAGATTTGAAATTTAAAGGTGTAAAATGAGGTGTAAAAGCTTTTTAAAAACTTTCTGAATTACGATTTCTATGTAATATCAGGAAATACCAAACCGATTTCAAAATTTATGTTGGCAAATTCATGGTGACAGTCCCTGTTCCAACATAGGCTATATTTTATTTTGGTGCCACTACCATCAGAGGAGTTTTCAACCGTCGGGCTAGAACTTGGAATACGGCATGATGATTACATTTAAGGCTGTTCTCAAATCCAAAAGGGCAAATTTCTGACATAAGTTTTAATTAATTTTTGTTCGGAAATGCAGGAAACTAGCAGATGTTGTTGTTCAGAAACTGTGTAATCGAGCTATTTTTTCCGTTTTTTTTTTTTTTTTTTTTTTTTTTTTTTTTTTTGCAAACGCAATAGATCAGAAAATAGTGTCAAAGATGACGTTTTGAAGCGAAGTTCCCGAAAAAAGCAGAAAAACCCAGTCCGTGAAGGGCGAAAATCGTCTTTGTCACGTGACCATGATTGCTTATAGCTCAATAGGTAATCTATTGATTCAAAAATGGAAAAAACAGTTCGATTCCAAATCGCTTCCATGGCCAAGCTTTCTAATTTTATATCTTTCCGCTAAAAAATGAATTTGTAAATGTGTCAAAACGTTTTGCGCTTGTTGAGCAGAGCAGTTAAGAACAGCCTTAAGATGTAAATAAGGACTAAGAATGGTTTCTAAAAAATTCAAAGCCTCAAATGAAAACTGAAACAAGCGTTAGAGCTTCAAAATGCATTCTAAATTATCATTTATTTAGAATTAGTTTGAGTTCCTTTTATTAACCTTATTTTCGCCTAATGCAGTGTAACAATGAAGTTTTGATAAATTATGTGGCTTTATTAGTAATTTTTAAATTACTAGGGGGCTCTTCCCCCTACGAGCTACGCTCGCCAACCCCCGTTCAGACTCCGTAAACTCTAACAGCACGCTAATTTGATCGGCTTTAAAATGTATTGCTTAAATGTATCGTTTTAAATCTAACGTAATTTTCACCAAAGTTTTCTTTCCCTTTTTAATATTCACGTGAAAATACTTTTGTTGTTAGAAAGGAAATATTATTTGCGCTGTCTTCGAATTCTCAACAGGAGAGCAATGCGCCTCTTGTAGCCGTTTCAATAACATCTACTTTGGTTCAAAATACCTCAACATGTTGATTTTCTGCAAGCAAGTAAACCCTATTGGTTTACAATGGAAGTCTACGGGAATTTGGCGAAATATTAGAGATATCGCCAAGTTGGAGTCGCTTTTGGCGACTAATTTTGGTCGCCAAATTTGGCGATATAGTTCTAAGTTGGCGACAACCTTGGCGGTATTTGGCGACAGAACAGGTGCCCCCCCTATGGTAACCCCCTTTGTAGGTATGGAGATGCATTAAATGCTTTTCAATAACCAATGAGATGTGTTTCATTAACCCATTAATGCCGACTTCAAAATACTCGATCAATTTTGACGTTTTTGTTCATATGTGTTCATTCTGTATCTATTAAGTACATTGTACATAAATTTTATTTTTCTCATTGTATTTACTAAGTTTTTTTTAATGTTAGATTTTTGTACCAACCGGCGTTTGTGTAGTATGAAATCACCTTTTTTATTCAAATCTTGAATTTATTATTTGATTGCAATAATAATACTAATAATTATAATAATAGATTCTAGATTTATGTACTAGTGAAATATTACTTATACTTGTATAAGAGTTTTTTTTAATTAAAATTATATTTAAAAAAATTAACTGCAATTCAAATTGGAAAAGAAAATTTTGTAAAATATATAATTTACAAATTCTAAAACTTAGTAAAAAAGATTTAAAAATTATAATTACCTTTAAAAAATAGTAACATATTTTTATGAAACTGAATATTTATGCATTAGAATCAACATGATAACTTTTATGGCATTCTGGATGAAGGGGTTGATTACACTTTTCGCTCTTATAACCATTTCTTACGCCGCACTTTTTACATCAGGTATGTTTCTGCTCTGATTTTACTATCCAGTGGTTTCTTTGGTCAAATATTTGTTCATTTTTAGCTTTATGCCTTATTGTAAGAGGTTTATCAGGGCTATTGGGTAGTGTACCGCAGCTTCTTGATAGTTCTTGTGTGCATTGTCGGGTGAAATCAAGTAGTTAAATATCGTTGCTGAGATTTCTGCACAATCGCCATCCATTTACAATTTCATCCATTTACAATTCGCCATCCATTTACTTGAATTAAGTATCCATGAAAAATATGACCACCATCATTTTTTTGAACGAATTCTGATACGGTAATTCGCAACGGATTGATCAAAAATATCCACACCTCCCATGTGTTTCTTATAAGTTGTCAATTGCTGTGGCATAGGAACTAATAATTTCTTATTTTCAGAATTACTAATTCTTCTAGTTCATTCACATGGTTTTATGCGTACTTTATAGCTCGCAACCGCTACTACTGTATTGGCATTCCATTTCACAATAACAATATATTTATTGAAAGCATGTTCATATATTCCTGTTGGTGTTTTTTTATTATTATATTTCTGGAATTCAATGGAGCATTCGATTGGCTATTCTCTCTCAATGTACCAGTTGCCGCAATACCCCTTTCAGACAGTTATTTTAGTAAGGGAATACCAGACAAAATTGTCCGTGACGACATGAGTTCTGTCTGGTATTTTGCATTTTTCTAATTATCTAATAACGACATCAGCTGCTTGGCCTAAACCAGTATTGGGAAGTTCTTTGATGCACCACAATAAGGTTCTGCTGGAAGAAGTCCATCTGAGGAGGATAATACCCAAAGTTTGCAACCAAATCGAATCGTTTTCCTGTTATAAACTGTCTAAGTCATGGTGTCCATAATAAGAGACTATGGACTCATCTACACTGAGATATTCTAGGATAAAATCTTTGCATGCACTGTTGAAGTGCTTAAAAAGGGAGCGGACTTTATATAATCTGTTAACGTCCATTTCCATGTTATTTAAAAAAATAAACGGATATTAAAATCGAATCAAAACTGTCTCTTCTCAACGACTGTGAAATTAAATTGTTGTGCACGCCAGTTGAAAGAGCCTAATAGAGTCTCCTGTTATGCAATTTGTTATATCCAGACACTAATAAAATGCCCATGAAGGCAAGAATATTTTCCTTTGTGAGAATTTTGTGAGTTCAAACTGGCATTTACATAGCACGAAAGAATTATGTATCTCATTTCATGACACCTATTTATTCATAGGCGACATTCTTTATGCACCCTTGAATTAAAAAATTCGTTATAACGAGATAATGGAAATGGCACAATCGAAACATTTTGCCGAAAAAACTGGCACAAACCGATGCCGTAATACAATTTAGATTTCTTTCATTGGGCGGGCCCGCAAAAATGATCGCCCAGTGTTGAAAAGTGGAAAATTCGTTATATTGAGGGATCCAAAATGGCACAAACGAAACTTTTTATGGCACAAACCTACATTTATATAGCACTAAAGAAATACGTATTTCATTTCGTGACACGTATTTATTTACGATTTTCATAAGTGATTTTCTATAAATGACCTTGAACTATAAAAATTCGTTATAACGAGAGAGAACGGAGATTGCACAAACGAAACTTTTTGCGGCACAAACGTAGTACAAACGAATGCAGTAATAAAATTTTGATTTCATTGATGGGACGGGGCTGTCGTTTCACTGGCCACGCCCCATTTTGTTCGTTATAACGAGATAACAGAAGTGGCATAAACGAAAATTTTGCGGCGGAAACCGGCACAAACGTAGCACAAACGAATGGTGTTGATGAATTTTCAAAATCAGTATGGGGTGGGGCCAGTGAAATGGACGTCTATTTTTTTATTTTCTCGTCGCCCTAAGTAAGATCGAGACTGCATATATGCCGGTTGGTACAATTTTCTACCATTAAAAGTAAAAGTGAATATACGAAAAGAAACAAAAGTAAAACTAACGTTAAATAGCATATTTGTATAAAATTCACTATTACAATTGTGATTCCATTTAAAAACATTATTCGAATTTCAAAAAAATATGCGTAACTTACCTTTTTCTTTTTGAAGGTAGAGGGATGCTGATTGATTTCGTATTCACTCAGTTTTTACACCTACTACTACGCTCACTTTCCACAAAAATGCGGGAATTCTATTTTTATACTTATTTGTGATTATTTAAGACGTCAAATGCATCACTGTTTGACAGATAGTGCTATCTAGTGATTAATAATAAAATTAATTCGGTTTGGTAGATTTTTGTACCAACCAGCATTAATGGGTTAATACGATAGCGCAATATATATATATATATATATATATATATATATATATATAGCTTAGTTTTAAAAGATTATCTCAAAGTATGAAATAAATGTCTCGTGCAAGTATATTTTTAAACTTAAACTGTTTAGCAATATTATGGTTTGGCAATTTTTATTAATACTGTAATTATCAATTTTTAATTATCAATTTTTAAATTTGAACTGTTTTGTAATATTACTTTTTGTTCATTTTACGTAATAAGTGTAATGTGACGAAAATGTGACGTAATTTATCTTATTTAAGACTGCTAACGCATGTTAATGAATTTATTATTTTACAATGTTCTTTCTCTTTTAAAATTCACATGTAAATATAGTTTTTATGACTTAATTTTCAATGAGTTCCTGCTTTTTATATTTTCAGTTTATAATAGTCACGTGTAAATATTCTTTTAATTTGAAGCAAACATTATTATTTGCGCTGTTTATACAGTTGGCAACAGTTTAAATTAATACCATTTTCTAAAATATGTAAAAAATATCTCTCGAAATTTCCGTAATCTGGAAAAAGGAGTTTAAAAAAAATACGTATCTCAATCTTTCGAGGATCCACTTGGTTTTGAACCTGGGACAATGCATTTCGTATAGAACATCTTACCCACTCGGTAGCGAGCACATGGAAGAGGGCGATTTTAAATTAAAATGCGGGTTGTCTTCAGATGGGGGATTGTTAAATTTCCTGTTCAGATAGCTTCACTGTAAAAAAAAAAAAAAGAAAAAGAAAAAAAAATCTGTAAAGTTACTAAAGTTTTTCTAGGAAACTGGGATTCCTAGAACTTTTTATGTAACGGCAACAAAAATTTATGTAACAGAGAACAGAAACACTTTTGCGCCGAAAATCAAAAAATCTGTAAAGTTCCTAAGAATTTTTTAGGAAACTGGGATGCCTAGAACTTTTCATGCAACTGCAACCAGGATTACAGATAAAATTTTAGTAAGATTACTCTAATTTTAGGAGATTCATTTGTAAAGTTACAGATTTCTGTAGCTTTACCAAAACTAGTTTTGTAGATTTGCAGTTGTTAAACAGTTACAGATGAAAGTTTAGTAAACATGTAACTTTACAACTGTAGAACTACAGATTTTTTTTTTTTTTTTTTTTTTTTTTTTACGGTGTTGGGAATTTAAATTTAGTTGCATGGACATTTCGTCGTTATGAAATAATGGTTGGTGTTTTAACACTTATAGAATAATCGAGGATAAAAATTATTACATATTAGTCATATTTTTATTGAGACATAATTTGATTGTTAGATGTAAAATATGAATATTACATTTTGAATTAAATTCGAGAAACAATGCTTGCTTTGTTGAATAAAATCGATTTTTTTTAAAAACTTGATAGAACTACATTATATTTTTTAAATGTGTTCGTTTAGAATATATTTTATATGCGAATATTTTTTTTAATACTTTAAAAAATAAATTTCGAATACGTTTAAGTGAATGAGAAAATTGCTACTTTATTAAATTCGAAAGCATTATTTTAGTTTGTTTGTTTCTAAATAAATTAGAAATTTTCATTTATTGAATTTTTGATTTTTGATTTTAAAAATAAATTCGAACTTTGATAGTAATAAAGCCAATACGTATGCATGTAAGGAATAAACGAAATTTCCCCCTCTTTTTCAGATTTCCGGAAAGAATTAACGGGAAAAGCATGTTTTCTAGGTGTAAGGAAATTATTTGTTTAAAAATGTCGAATAATTTAGTGTATAAAGACAAATTTTTCTGACAGTGTATAACATTTGTTATTATGCCTGTTTGTAAGGAGCAACCTGTGGAACTATTGAAACAATTTTACGAATAATGGTAGCAAAATACTGGTTACCATCTCCTCTCCAATCATAAGCTATATTTGTAGGTCGGTACAACAACCCCTAACGTTCGTATTCACGAATAACTTCGTCCGAGGGTTAAACCGCGGGTCCAGTAACCCCAGGTTGGTATTTTCAACCGGGAGTTGAAAACTCGTATTCACCGTTTACTTCGGATGCAAAGTTACCCAACTCAGAGTTTCTTGACGCAGGTTGAATGAAGTGTGCTTATTGGTTTAAAAAAAATGACATTCCTTTTTCGGCTTCGCGTCGAGACATAGTTTGTTTATATTTTAAAAGAAAAGCGCCGACAAAAAAAAAAAAAAAAAAAAAAAAAAAAAGGAAATAAAGAAAAGAAAAATTCAATGTAGTGTGGATTTTTATTTTTATTTATCCCTACAAAATGTATAGACAAAATAAAAACCTGTTATCACTAAATATGGATCAACTTAATTTAATTTCTTGAAAGTTTCAATATTTTTTAAACAAATCGGTCTTTTTTTTTTTTTTTTTTTTTTTTTTTTTTTGATTAATGAGTTAGGTTAATGATATGAAACGTGTCAACTGCTAAAATAAATGTTAGACGATTCTTTTTCAAAATAAATTTTCGCATAGTTGCTAAAAACTGGAACTTGATTTGAACCAGACCAAAACTAATGAAACTTGATTTGAATAGAAACTAAAATTTTATTTCAACAGCAATTATGTTGATTTCTATTATTAATAGCTCTAATTAGTAATTAATTAAGCAATTTCTGATAATGAAAATATTAAAATGGAGAAAAAAGAAAAAAAATTAAGAAAGTAGTCTGTTGTACTTTATCTAAGCTATTTCTTTTATTATGGTATAGATAGTATCTCAGACGTATTAATTTTATTGTTTGGGTTTTCAGCGAGCTAATTAAAATGTTTAATTCTAATTGAATTAGACAGTAATTAATATTCTAGGTTGACTGGAAAAAAGTAGTGAAATAATATTAGCAGAACTGCAGAAAAAGCGGAGCAGGCGATCCTAGCGGTGCCCCGGTACCAGGCCGCAGAGGCGCCCCATAGGCGCATCCAGTTATCACTTCCGATCGATTGATAAACATATTTCATTTAACTAGTCGCTAAATAAAACTCTACACTTCCTTTAAGTTTAAACTGTGTAAAGTGGAGATATTTTATAAGACGTTATTTTAAGGAACACAAACATTTTAAACCCTTTAAAACTACTAGTGTATGAATTTCCATTCAACACACATAATCCAATAAGGCCTTTTCTAAATCATGATAAATGAATTCTGAACAGTGTCTGGACATGTAAATGTTAAATATTACAGAAAGTTGAATTTTTATCGACCAGCGTTTATGACCCCCTCCCTTTCCCCTCCAGCCATTTGTATGAGAATTTTTCCATTACCGCATTTGCAGATCAAAGCTATTCACTTGATTCTCTTTTACTATTTTTTGATAAATTAGCCTAACAATTACGAAATATTATTACATGCACGCCATTTACCATTTTTTCTAGCCTCTTGATATTATATTTTTAACTCATTTAGATATCACTTCATTAGATGTAATAAGAACTTCGTTTAGAAAAAAAAATAAAAAGTGAGATTTTTCCCCTCCAGCCATTTGTATGAGAATTTTTCCATTACCGCATTTGCAGATCAAAGCTATTCACTTGATTCTCTTTTACTATTTTTTGATAAATTAGCCTAATAATTACGAAATATTATAACATGCACGCAGACACCTGTTTTTGGATGCAGTGTTGCATTTGAAAAAATGTATTTATTTTGAAAATGATATTTTATTTTCTATTTTTTTCTAGTCTCTTAATTTTATATTTTTAACTCATTTAGATATCGCTTCATTAGATGTAAAAGAATTTCGTTTAGGATAAAAATAAAAAGTGATTTTTTTTTTTTTTTTATGACTGATTAATGATAGATTTCTAGACTAAATAGGCAGAGTAATGATAGTTAGTAATCTAACAAAATAGCTCGAATTAATTATTGATAATTTCATATAATTTTACATTATCTAATAAATAAAATAGCTGTCTGTTGTTTGTGAATCAGTGGAGAAGAACAAGTCCCCATTTGCACCACCCACCCATATTCCTTCTATTTTTTTCTTCTTTTTTTGGTGTCATTCGTTAATTAAAGTAAATTAAAACGTTACTCAAGATGATGTGTAAGATATAGAAATAAAAAGAAAGTTTAAGGAACATATTACCGAAAATAGAAGAATATATGTAATCTCATACATACATATATTATCTGTACATTTTTTGACTGGTTTGTTTATATTTATACATATATCTCCTACATTACATGTTGAATTGTTTGCTTTCATAAATACTCATGAGTGCGAAGATTTTATTTGCTTAAAAGTACTCACCATTATTGCAAGGGTTGATAAAAGTATTTTTGGTGCGGGGTTATTTTAAGAATGGAAAGTTTTTTTGTCAGTGTATTTCAACATTTTAGTAATTTATTTTTATTTAGCTGTCAATTAAGAAGCAAAAATTACAAGTGATCTCTGAAAAAACGTCACAATTTCAAGAGGTAACATTGAAAAGTTATTCATTTTAGGATTTATTATTACTTTTATTATTTTCGTATAAAATAGTACTAATGCAATATTTTATATTCTGTATAATTTTGAAATTAAAATACAGTTGAAAAATAAATGCAATAAAAATAAATATTTCAAATTTCACAAAAATTGGGAAACATACGTGGAAGCTTGCAAACAATAACAGCAATGCTATAGTGTTAATCAGTGATAGAGGTATTTAATATAATGAGCTTCATAATTTTAAGAAGAACAAACCTCGTAAAAAAAGTCAGTAAAGTAATAAAACTCAACTTGTTTAAATTTTAAGTTAAAATGTCTAATTTATAGATCTGATTTATATTTATCTCAGTTTGTACATAAACAATAATATATCTTTCACACAATAGAACAGAAATTTAATTTTAAAACATTCCATAAGTACTGATCAAAAATCTACAGAGAATATATGGATATTCGAAGATAATCTGTGTATTTCTTTACTTAAACAGAAATGCAAAGTAGCCTGATGTCTCACATTTTAATTAGAACTTATGTAAGTACGACATTTATTTCGGTACTGTTAAAATACATTTGTGAATTTTTTAACATCAAAATTTCAAAAAATAAATTACCTTAAATGCAACAGTTTTTACGTTAGAAGGAATTTATCGGCCGTTTAAGTAATGTTGGCAATTTTTAAGGAAAATAAATTTTTCGCGACCACACGTATTTATGTAAACAAACAATTTAACATATATTCAATATATAGAGGATATATACATAAATATGAACAAATCAAATAAAAATATTGAAGATAATTACATATATATGAGATTACATACATTTGCATAATGTTATTCCGTTTTATTTATTCATCCCGAAGCTCACAATCTTGTTCAATCCAGAACCCCTTCTATTGGTGTCTCTTACTCCAGTTTACTCAGGCAACAAGCAAAACCTTTAAGGCACATAAACACTCAGACTGACTTCTCCTTTCTACCAAGTAAATCACCTGCAATATTATCATCCAGCACTGCAAAGAGACAAACCCGCGATGTGTGTTGTGGTTCTAAATGCTATGCGACCCCAAAATTAGAACGTTGGCTACCATCCTCAAATCCTGTTATAATAGAATACCAAACACGTCGACACAAAAATCTTCTGCCCAGTCCAAAAAGTCAATTGAACATAAAACTGAAAAAACCTGTACAAACACATTGCAGAAACCTGACACACTTACTATTGAAAATATAAATCAAAAACCTCGTGAACAGAAAAGAAGAAATAAGACCTCTAACCAAGGTCTCTTCACAGTGGAAAACCGTGAGGAAAAAAAGAAGTCTTACCTAGACACATCATTTTCTAATGTAAAAAATCCCAATCAGCTTCAATCTTGTTTAATATCTTGTCTTTTAATCTTGTCTTTTAATCTTGTTTTTAACCAGTATTTGTACATTTTATACCTTTTTTAAACACTACATACAGATTTTTAGTAAATACAGTTTTTTTTAATGGTATGAATTTTCTTTGTGTCGTTTAACTGTGGTCTTTGACTGCATTGAATAGTTTTAATTACATTTATATCATTATTAATTTAAGTACATTGTCTTTCCTACCTTATTATTTTTTTCACTTTGTAAAATGGTATTCTGTTTTAAGTTTAACTTTGCAGCATGTCCCTAAAGGAACTTTGTGCCACTAAACCTCAATTAACCAACCAACTAACCAACCGTTTTATTTAATAATAGAACTTCTATAGTTTACACAGCACCTTCTTTCAGCACGCCCGCCGCCATTGTAAAATGTCGGTCCTCTCCCTCTCACCGCTTGTTTTGCGTTAACAACGCATGCTCGGTTGAGAAATTCTGACTTGAACCTGACCTAGACCAGAGTTGGTTATTGAACCCGGCGTTAGATTTCAACTTAGAACCGGTTCAGTGAGGTAGACGGTGTATACCATTTGAGTTTTCGACCCGGGTTTTCGGCATAACTTCGGGTCGAAGTTATTCGTGAATATGAGCTTAAGGGGGTGCAGGAGCAAATAACGTTCTAAAATTGTGTTTTGTGTTATACAGTTCATAAAGAAGCCTGGAATTTGGTATGGTGGCTGCTTTTGAGAAATTAAAAAAGATCAAATGAGCGGAAAACGTTTTAAACTAAGATTTTGTTCGATTTGTTCGGGTTAGAAACTTGAAATTTACTATAGTGCTCATTTTTAAGACGCAGATGCAAGGTATAAACTAGGGATGCACAACCTGTGGCCCGCGATGGGTTGACAAGTGGCCCGCGAATTTCGTCAATTATAATTGGCAAAAATTGCTATTTTTGACCATAGATTGCAGGAAAAATTCGTGAATTTCGTCAATTTGCCGCGGAAAACAACTGCAAATTTCGTTTGTCAGTTAAAATTCGCGAATTTCATTAATCGCCCAGCCGATACCATTTGTAATCAATAAAGGAAATTCCCGAGTTGCAAATTTCGCCAGTCGCTAGTCGAAAAATACCTTGAATTTCATCGATCGGGCGCGAAAAAAACGCGTTTCGTCAATCGCGCTCGAAAAACTCGCGAATTTTGTTGATCGAGCACGAAAAAATCGTGAGTTTCGTCAGTTTATCGCGAGAAAAAGTCGTAAATTTCGCCAATTTGCCCCAGGAAAATTGCAAATTTCGCTGACTGAACGCGGAAAAATCGCGTGTTTCGTCGATCAGGCACGAGTAAATCGTGAGTTTCATCGATCAGGCGCGGGAAAATCGCGCATTTTGTCGATCGCGCCCGGAAAAGTCGAGTGTTTCGTCGACCGAGCGCAGGAATGTCGCGAGTTTCGTCTGTTTATCGCAAGAAAAAGTAGTGAATTTTGCCAATTTGCCGCGGAAAAATTGTAAATTTCGTCAGTCATTTAAGATATGCGAATTTTGCTGATCGGGCGCAGAAAAATCACGAGTTTCGTCGATCAAGTGCGGAAAAATCACGAATTTGGTAGATCGGCTGCGGAAAAATCGCGAGTTTCGTCGATCGGGTGCGGAAAAATTACGAATTTCGTAGATCGGCTGCGAAAAAATCATGAGTTTCATCTGTTTATCGCGAGAAAAAGTCGCGAATTCTGCCAATTTGCCAAGGGTTTCAGTCAGTTATGAATCGCGAATTTTATCGACCGTTCACGAAAAAATTGCCAGTCCTGTCGATCGGGAGCGGAAAAATCGTGAATTTTGTATATCGAGCGCGGAAAAATTGCGAAATTTGTCTATCGGGCGCGAAAAATTTGCTAGTTTTGGCGATCGGGCAGAAGAAAAATCGTCAATTTTGTCGATTAAGTGCGAAAAAATTGCAAATTTCGTCGATTGGCTACGGTAAAATCGCGAGTTTCGGCAGTTTATCGCGAGAAAAAGTTGTGAATTTTGACAATTCGCCACTGGAAAAAATTTAAAATTTCGCCAGTCAGCTAGCAATCGCGAATTTCGTTGACTGGACGAGGAAAAATCGTGAATTCCATTGGTAAGGTGTGGAAAAATCGCGAATTTTGTCGATCAAGCGCGGTAAAATCTAAAATTTTGTTCATCGGCTGCAGAAAAATTGTTAATAAGCAAACCTTAATCCCCCCGAATAAAGTCAAGGAATATTTTCACTCCTTGAAAATAATCTTTGCTATACCTCTGTTATATATACAAGCATAAACTGTTGATATATCCTTGCCAATGGAATTGAGTATGGTACGTCGACTGAGTAGGGGAACCTAAAGGGGTAAAACTGCCATTCCTCTGAAACCATGTTTCTTATAGGCTACAGATCTCCCCATCTCCCCGAAATAGAATTATCTCGGTGTTACTGATGTGGCCCTCGACAACCGAGGCATTTTTGTAAGTGGCCCTGCTCTTAAAAAGGTTGTGCACCCCTAGTATAAACAGTTGAATAAAAATTCGAAATTTAAAGGTCTGAAAAGAGCGGAAAATTACAGTTTATTTAGAATTGTTAGGAACAGACACTTAAAGTTTGAAATGTATTTTATTTTTAAGACGTAAACACTCGCGCAGAACAGTTTTGTCAAAATTAGAAATTTAAAAAGGTGCAAAAACAAAAAAAAAAACGTTCTAAAATTGCAATTTTTATGATGTTGCAATTTTTATGATGTAAAAACTTGAAATTTGGCATGTTGGTTTATTTTTAAAAATTTAACTGCTCGCTAAAAATGCTTTCTAAAAATAAATCGAAATTTAAAAGTGTGAAATGTGCGGGAACCTTCCTGAACCATCATTTATCTTAAATTGTTAGGGATAGAAACGTGAAATTCGACATGGTTGTTACTTTAGAGCTGTAAATGCACCAAAGAACAAACTTTAAAAATTTAAAAATTATATATTTGCAGGAAAAAAGACGGTTTAAAGTTACAATTTCTATAACATAGTTGTTACAGAAGCTTGCATAACTAGAAGTTTGAATTTGGCATGGTGGTTAATTTTAAGATGTAAATGCTCGCGTAGACTATAATGCAGTACTGCATTATAGTCTGCATATATACTACTGCATTATTCTTATACGTATAAGAATGATGCCTAGCCGAACTGTGGTTTAATTAGTAATTTTTGAATTATTCGTCGCAGCACAATTTCCTCTAACAAAAATAGGCACACAAATACCTCTTGGCCTATTCCTACAATTACGCAGTTTTACTAGTAAAATAATAAATAAACAATTATAAACATTGAAATGTCAGTTGTGAGCACAGCATTAAGTTATTAGTGAATACATTATGTTATATATATATATATATATGTGTTATACATTAAACATAATAAAAAAATTCCTGCCACCTAGGCCTACAGGCGCAGGTAGATTTCGAAGTTAAGTACTATTTTAATAAAGATTAGAGATAAACTCAGTTTAACAATTTTATCTGGCCGCTTTTGACGAGATTTTAATTTCATTTTTCCGTAAATCTGGTTTTATCAGAATCATGTTAATACGATAATTTTTTCTTCAACCACTATGTATTCTTAATTCGTATTTGCTGTAAGATTTGGTCCTATCAAAAACTTGTCAATATAAAAGTTGTAGATAATATCAAGAAGATTTATAATAAATCTAAGCGGATTTGATATCTTGTGAATTGCGAAATTATGAATTTTTTTCTTCTTCACCTCCCCCCCCCCTTTTTTTTTTGTTTTCGTTTTTAATATTTTTTTCCGGTAAGGGTTTGTCCTATCAAAAACTCGTCAATATAAAAATTGTAGATAATATTAAAAAAAATTATAATAAATTTACTTTGATTTGATATGCAATGGTTGGTGCTGATTAGGTGTTCGTGTAAATCACATAACAGGTGGCGGTGCTATGCTGCATTTTTCGCGATTTTCACTATATCTGCATCTCAAAAACTAATGCATGGATTCAAATCAAACTTCCTATTTTGTTACACTTTCACATAAATAGATCCTTATTAGGCTTGGATGTAAACAGTGCGACAGGTGTCGCTTTTATGCTCTTCGGGTTGGGAATTTGGTTGTAGACATCTAAGTGGGTGCGGTTGTCGTAATTCAATGATTTGTTTGAAAGATACAATGCTTATACGTATCTCTTTTTTAAATGCACACATTTCAACAAGCCTATCTATCTATATTATAAAGGACAAACATATCTGTGCGTAACGCATACGTCATTCTGCGAATGGCAACACTTTGAAATTTGAAATAAAATTTTGGTTTTGGAATTTTCGCTACTGCAAATTTTTAAGCTTGTAAACATACCACGTTTTAAATGTTTACACCGTCGTATGCAGAAAAAAATGCACTTTTAAATGCAATTTGTTTGAAAGCTGTACCTCAATTTATTTTTGAGATATTAATTTTTTTTATAGTTTTTAATACTAATTTTCTAATCGTGGCAACTGAAGTACTTCATTTCTATTAAAAGTGGTTTAGTTATGTTTATTGATTATATTCTTACTGATGCCATTTTCTCATTACAATTAAAAATATATTTTTTAAAAATTTGAAGAGAAATTCACGTTATGCTTTAAAAAAGACACAATTTTCCTGATGATGCTGTTATATTTCACAATTTTTTCATTTCGTTGACATTGAGTTTGAGGCAATAGGCAAAATATTTCAGCGACTGAAAATGACGTCATATTTAAAAGAAACCGATAATTTTATTTGATAAATCGAGATATTTCCCCATGAATACATCTAAAAGTTATAAATTTCAGGAATTTTTACGCGCAGGTACAGAGATTATGCTAAGACCTCAAATCAGGAGTGGGAATTTTAACATGGGAAGTTGTAATAGTTGATAAACGTGACTTAAAGCTTGAAAATATATTTATCAATAACTTATTGCGCGTTAAAATGTTTTTAAATGATTAATATTGATGTGAAACGTTGAAAATGACTTGATTTGTTTAGATTTAAAGAGGGAAAAATTCTATGATTATGTCAAGGTGAAATCATTTTTGCTGATTTTTTCATTCTGTAATACCAAGCATCAATTGATAACTTAATCAAAATTACTTATCTTGATTATATGTTACTGATTACGTATATGAATAAAGTTTAATTTTTCAATAATTTTAACAGTTGAAGTTTATGAAAAAAGTATTTTGTTAATCTTAGGTTAAAATATGTCTTTGGAGAGTTAAATTAACAAGTGTAAGATGGATTTTTTATTGTAATTATTGTTGTCGATGTATTATAAATTTGATGCAACAGTTCCTTTGTAAACATTTTCTTTCGTCGAAATTCGACGGGTTCCACCTTGTATCTTTAAAATCCTCATGATGGGCATTCATTGCCATTTATTTTTCGCACTGTGATAGCGAATTTTAAAATATTAACATATATGAGATAAAAGAAAGTTTTGGGAGAGGCACATCCGACTAGTTTTTATATGCAGTTTGAATCAGAGTATTCCAACGGAACTTATTCTAAAAGTTTGCAAATGCTATTTATAGTTTATATTATGCTAAATTTCTAATTTTCTGTTTAATAAACCCTTTTAATTGGTTACATTTCATTCGGCATTGCGTTTTATACAGTTCATTGTTAGCTATACTTCTTTTAAATCCATACGCGTAATTTCAATGGGGGAAGAAATGAGATATTGATTGAAATGACAGAAACTTTCTTAAATGGCATGCGTATATATGTATTATAGTGTTTACCTTTAAATTATGAACCAATTTAATATTACATTTCATTTCTTTCAACGCATGTTTCTTCTCTTTTTTTTACATACATATATGCAGTTTCAATCACAGTATGGCGCTATCAGAGTTTGTCATAACCGAGCTACAGTAAAACCAGAAAATGAAATAAGAAATTGCAGGAATGCCAGTGACAATAGTAAGTTATTTTAATAATTTCTTGTCATAAATGTCTATTCTAATGTTTATGCACCTTTATTCTTAATGTGTCAATTAGATAATTACCGGTATAGAGATTTAAAAGAAAAAGATTCAAATGTCCTAAATATAAAAATAATTTTCAATTACAAATTGAAGTAAATAAAGCACTGTTCTATTTATCTGCCGCTATTTCAATAAATAAATAAAACTTTTGTCTGCTGCAAAAATATGAATTTTTCAAGTGATGTTCGAAAAAAAAAAATGTAAATACCGTACTCTTTTACGTATGCCACGTCCATCGGGCACCCCGATTTTTAATACTTCGTTTCGGGGAAAAAAAATCAAAGAAAAACCTTCTAGACAGATTTTATTAAAAAAATCGAACAGTGTTAAAATTGACAGAGTATTCACAATGTATTGCTTTATGGCGAAACAGCACCAAAAACTGGCGATATGAAGCAATTAAAATAATAAAACTTTGTAAAAAATCACCATAAAATTAAAACAAAACACAGGACGCATTTCGAGCTAAAAACATAACAGCTCGTCATCAGCTACAGCATACACGTGTAGTTCAAAAATGAACTGAAGATAAAGAATGTTGCGAAGAATGCGACAGATGGCGCTACCTGATAGAGGGATATGCAAAAGGGAAATGGGTTGAAAAAAGATAGAAGAGAAAATGAAATGGAAAAAATGGAAATAAAAGAAAAAATAAAAATAAAATAAGTAAATTAAAAATATAAATAAAAATAATAAATAAAGAACCAAAAAAGAACAAGAAAAAAATCCAAATTATTATTATTATTGATATTATTATTTTATTTTATTTTTATTTTATTTTTTTTTTTTTAATAAAAAGAAAAGAAACAAGAGAAAAGGGGAAAGAATTATAAAATTAATTTCCACCCTGGAGATAGGAAAGGAGATGATGGGACTCTCTTTTGACTTTGTTGATAAAATTAAACGCCTTTCTCCTTGCAATTATATAATGGTTTCCTTAGATGTTAAATCCCTTTTCACTAACGTGCCTGTTCAAGGGGCAATTGATTGTTTGGAAAGAAGGATGCGCGAATTTCATTACTCTTCCATTGAGATTGATGAAATCCTGCATTTAGTTAGTATTTGTGTCAGGCAAACTGCTTTTCAGTTTAACAATTCTTTCTATTCTCAAACTGAGGGTCTGGCCATGGGTAATCCATTGTCTCCTCTTTTATGTGATATCTATATGCATTTTGTTGAAGAAAAACTCTTCAGTTTATATAAATTTCCTTTCTGGTTTAGGTATGTTGATGACACTTTCATTTTAATTCCATCTGACCTTGATCTTTCTAATCTCCTTTCTCTTGTTAATTCTGTTGATCCTTGTATTCAATTTACTCTCGAAGTCGAAGAGAACAATTCTCTTCCTTTCCTTGACGTCTTGGTTTCAAAACTCCCAGATCGGTTCTCTACCTCCGTTTATAGAAAACCTTTCGCTGTCTCCCTTCCTCCTCATGCCCTTTCAAATCATCCTCCTCAACAAAAAGTGGCGTCCTTTTATACTTTTGTTTTTAGGGCGTTACGCATTTGTTCTGACTCTTCTGCTCTGAATAATGAAATTAATTATCTGAAATCTCTTGCCCTTGCTCGTGGTTATAATCCCTCTTTGATTGATAAAGCTTTGTATAAATTTAATAAGCCTAAACGTCCTTTTTCTGATTCAAATAATCCTCCTAATTTTAATTCTATAATAGTTCTGCCCTTTTATTCTCTTCTGTGTTTCAAAATTGCTAAAATACTTTCTCGTTTTAACTTTAAAGTTATCTTCAAACCTATGAATAAAATTAAATTCTCTTCTCTAAAAGATCCTGTTCCTACTGAGAACCGGTGGGGTGTTTATTTCATTCCTTGCTCTTGCAATTTAGGTTATATTGGTCAAACGAAGAGAGCTTTAAAATTCAGATTAGGCGAGCATCAGAGATATATTGCAAATCAAGAAATCTCTAAATCTTCGATTGCTTCTCACTGTTGGTCTTCCAGTCATTGTTTCAATTTCTCCATGGCCAAAATTATTTCTTCCCCTGCCTCTCCCTCTCACTTGGATTTTCATGAAGCATATTTTATTTCTAAAAATTCTGCTAATCTTGTCAATGATCTCCCATCATCTCCTTTCCTATCTCCAGCGTGGAAATTAATTTTATAATTCTTTTCCCTTTTCTCTTGTTTCTTTTCTTTTTATTAAAAAAAAAATAAATAAAATAAAAAAAAATAAAATAATAATATCAATAATAATAATAATTTGGATTTTTTTTTTTTTTGGTTCTTTATTTATTATTTTTATTTATATTTTTAATTTACTTATTTTATTTTTATTTTTTCTTTTATTTCCATTTTTTCCATTTCATTTTCTCTTCTATCTTTTTTCAACCCATTTCCCTTTTGCATATCCCTCTATCAGGTAGCGCCATCTGTCGCATTCTTCGCAACATTCTTTATCTTCAGTTCATTTTTGAACTTGTTCGTTTACGGACACGTGTATGCTGTAGCTGATGACGAGCTGTTATGTTTTTAGCTCGAAACGCGTCCTGTGTTTTGTTTTAATTTTATGGTGATTTTTTACAAAGTTTTATTATTTTAATTGTATTGCTTTATGGTTTTGCAAATTTAAATCAAAATTGCCGTCTAACGGTTTTATACAGTCACTATTTAGAAGTAAGTCAAAAATCCCAAATACTCACATATCATGCGCACCTCGATTTTAACACTTTCCAACATCGTTGAAAAATGGTAATGAATTCGGTTTGTCTATCCATCTGTCCATGCTTTAACTATAGTAAATATAGTCGAATTTACATGTAATTTATATATCTTATTGAGGTTTACCATGGCATGTTCGGTATTGAAAATGAAATATGTAGCATTAAAAGATCGTTTACAGTGCCACTCAAAAGAATTCCGTTACATAGTGATCAATGAGGGGAAAATCATTTGCAGTGTAGTTTATTGTTGTTACACTATTTCAAGCATATTGAAATGGATACATATCATGGAGGTGAATCACAATATATTTACTATACAATAGGGTGTGTATAGCATTTATCGTTCGTTTACAGACACAAACACACACAAAAAAAATCGGTTACAGTATTGTCTGTGAACAATAATTGGTGGAAATGCAGTTTCAATTGTGGTACACTTTTTTAAAGTCGATTTTTTTTTTTTTTTTTTTTGCATATTACTTGCTGGCTGAGTATAAATTCAGATCATATACAGGAATTCGCATACAAAGAATTCGAGTACATTATTGACAGAAATCGCTGACGGTAATTTACAACTGTATTATGCGTTTTGTAACTGAGCTATACATTGGCATACTATGTATATACGCATATCTGTAAATTATATACAGGGCTGCTTAAAAGAATTCGAATATTTTCTCGATTACAGACGGTAATGGGTGAAATTGTGTTTTCAAATATGTTATGCGTTTCCCAAATTATTTACTTAAAGATCAGTTTTCATCTTTGTAAATCGTGACTTTTTGTTGCAGTATTCTGAATGTGTTGGAAAGTGCTTCATAATTCATGTTTGACGCATGATATTTCTTTCTTGTTAAAGTACATTTTGAGGAGTGGGGAACTGCACAACATACACAAAAATGCATAGTACTCACCATTTTCAAAATATCATTAGTTTTTATATACATTTACTATTGCTGTTTTTTGCTTCCGGGTCCGTGTTCAGAGTAAAACACAATTTAAAGCAAAGAGTATTTGAGATTGGTTTAAATTTTAAGAAACATTTGTTTGAATATATACAGTGTGCCCACTAAAGTCCGTTGTCAGCCCAATAATTTCTGAACAGCAAGAGCTATAGTCATAATAGTGGGGTCTACGTATAGTAAAGTTGCCATGCGCTACTCAAGGAAACCGCTTACAGCGCCACTTGGCGGTTAAATTTGGAGTTAGCGTTCCTACTTCAAAAACGGTACGAGATACGGGAAAAAGTCAATCACAAAGTTGTTCAGCATCATCAATTTATTACAAAAAAAAAAAAAATCTTGCTCACAAAAATGATACAAATGAAAAGCACAAAGCGCACATGTGTTTGATCGCGTTGAACAAAACTGCACTTATCGGAAATGTGGCTTATCTATCTGTGATGCTCAAAATGGTGTCCTTCAGCAACAATACACATCTGGACTCGAGACTGCCCTTCCCGCTGCACATTGTGCAACATGGCAGGTGACACGCTGGCACAAGCATCCGTAATACGGTTTCGAAGTTCCTGAAGTGTTGGCGGAGGGATTGCATACACTCGCTGTTTCATGTATCCCCACAGAAAACAGTTCAAAGGGGTCGGGTGAGATGAACGTGGAGGCTATTCTACGCAATCGCAATACCCGATGACTTGTTGCTGGAATGTGTCCCGAATGTACTGTTGGACACTTGGTGACTGGTGCGGCGGAGCGCCATCGTGTTGGAATCATGCATTCCGGAAGTCACTTAACGGCAAATCCTCTCGAAAATCGGATATTATATCTTTCAGAGGTTCCAAGTATTGGGATCCCTTCAACATGTCCTCGTAAAATACCAGGCCAATCAGTCTGTTTTTGAATATTCCGCACCAGACATTTATCGATCAGTGAACTTGATGTTGGACTGCGACAGCACATCTAGGATTATTAGCGACCACAAACGGATTTTCTGCTTATTGTACATAGTATTACGCGAAAAGCATGCCTCATCCGTCCATATGATGTTGACAAGAAACGTTGGCTGGACCTCTAAGCGGTTCATCATGAAGTTGCACGTAGTATAGCGTATCTAAGCATCCCCTGCCATTAGTGCCTGCACCTGCACTGATGTAGGCCGGTAATCTGCCGGTAACTGATGTAGGCCGGATGAGCACCTAGTTCATTCAAGATAGTCCAAATGCGGCTTTTCGAGACGCCACAGTGTGCACTAACCGCTCTTGCGCTGCTCTGAGGATGGGCGAGAGCAAATGTTGTCTTCTAGTTGCACTTGCTGTCGTACTCTTCTTGGTCTGCCGGATCGAGGTCTGTTGGTCACACTGCCTGTCTCCCTCAATCGGTTCACTGGCTTTACGATGAACTGCCATGAAGGATGTGGCCCTTCGAAAAAAAGTTCACGATTTAGTCGCTCTGCCACTGTTGCCTGGCGCCCACACCGACACCATAAATCAAGACCGTCTCGCAATACTGATCGATAGAAAATGTCGATATGATTACGAGTTTCAACATACAACCCCCACGGAACTCTTTCTTTTATACTCGTGTCTGGTGCAGAGGTATGACATGTCATATTTATTTGCATAATAGCGAAATTTATACGATTCGCATACCAAATGAGAGTTGACTTGAGTTGATGCGCTTGCTAAATGATATTTCACAATACGCATCGTCTACTAATTTTGTTACGAAAGTTGTAAGGACAGCATGCACCAGCCGGGACTTGAACCGGGGTCTTCTTGTATTGTAATCACGCACACTAACACTGTGCCAAGATAAGGGAAGCTCTGGCGAGTGACCTTTTCTCTTTTCTTCCGCGATACAATTTTGGGAGTTACGAACCAAATAAATATGCATTTTTTGCTTTCTATTTTTAACATTAATTTAGGGAAGGTGTCTTCTCTTACTAAATCGATGATGCTGAACAACTTTGTGATTGACTTTTTTCCCGTATCTCATACCGTTTTTGAAATAAGAACGCTAACACCAAATTTAGCTGCCAAGTGGCGCTGTAAGCGGTTTCCTTGCGTAGCGCATGACAACTTTACTATACCTAGACCCCACTTTTATGACTATAACTCTTGCCGTTCAGAAATTATTGGGGTGACAACGGACTTTAGCGGGCACACTGTATATTTAGGAATAGTATGTGTTACACCTTTCATAGCTATAGAAATTACTTTTTTCTATTATTTATGATACATTATGCTGCTTCATTTGTCTAGGATAGAACTCAATCCACAGCAATAAATGATGAACACATAGCCTCTGTTGTATTAATTGTTTATCATTGATGTTGCATAATGGTAAAAAATGTTTGTCAAAAACAGAGAAATAATAATAATAATAATAAAACAACAAAAAGAAAATAATCCAGACTGTGCAATAATTATACAACATTTAAACGAACTAGCATGTGTTGCAGAAGTGAATGCAATGAGGATATGAATTTAAATGTGAAGAATGAAAAGATTATTTTTAATAAAAGTGACTAAATGTGTTGAATGTGTTGCAGAAATTAATGCAATTAGGATATGAATTTAAATGTGAAGAATGAAAAGATTATTTTTAATAAAAGGGATTAAATGCATTGCATGTGTTGCAGAAGTGAATGCAAAGAGGTTATGTATTTAAATGTGAAGAATGAAAAATCCTTTTTAATAAAAGTGATTAAATGTGTTACATGTATTGCAGAAGTTAACGTAATGAGGAAATGCATTTGAATGTGAAGAATGAAAAGAACATTTTTAATAAAAGTGATTAAATATGTTACATGTGTTGAAGAAGTGAATACAATGATGATAGGCATTTGAACGTAAAGTTTCGAACATAATTTTTAATAAAATCGATTAAATGTATTACAGGTGTTGTAACTGAATGCAATGAGGATATGGGGCATTCTCACAATCTTTTGCCTTTCAGGAATAAAAATCTGGTAAAATTAAATTTGCTAAAGTAACATTTTAATCTGATAGACGAATGCCTTAATGATTCAAAATAAAGAAAAAATGGTCAGCAGCGAAATTTTTTTTATTTAACTAAAGTTTAAGTTAAACTTGCTCCTTACCATTTTACCACTAAAACTTTTTATTTTCTTCTAAATTTTTACTTATAATGAATTTACATAGGGGACATTCAAATAAGGAATAATAACAATGTAGTATTTTTAGTACAACATTTTGGTATAACATTGTTTTAAAGGAGTGTTAAAGAAAGGACGGTAAGGTAAAAAAAAGGGGACGGTATAGGAAAAAAGGGACGGTAAGGGGAAAAAAAGGGATGGTGAGGATGGGACGGTAAGGAAAATTACCACCTATTTTTAGGCAAATCATGTTAAGACTAAGTGATAGTCACAATGTTCATTGATTTTTAGAAACAGTTATTTACATTGGATTAAATAAAAATAAAAATTAATTAACCTCGAAATGTGCAGGAATAAACCTTGGGGACGGTAAGACTACCAATAAAGCCACGGTGTTTGAAATTGATATTTAAATGCTGATTTAAATTCTGCAGTAAATTTCTCTCAAAGAATTTTAGACATTCTTTTTCTAGCATACATCTGCATGAGAAAAAAAGACTTGAAAAACATTCTGTGGCTGCATCTGAAGTGATTTTCTGTATAATTTTAGAAGAGGGACGGTAAGGAATCTAAAACCCAGGGAGAGAGTTAAAAAAAATAATAACAACCATAAAAATGTGTGCAGGTTCATTTTTTGTTACATATTTTTGTAAAACAATAGTCCCAGTTCTGGAAAAAAATTACATCGAATTACTTTTATTGAAACAATTTTATACAGACAGTTCCAAACTTAAAAATCAGCATCAGGGACACCGGACAGTATAGGAGAGGTTTCCTGAATACTTGGACCCCCAACATCGTCCAAAACTTATTTATCTCGTTAATATTGTTATGCAATCATTCAATGGAATTTTCCCCAGTATAAGAAATAAAAAAAACCCACAAGAATATGTACTAAAATAAAAATTATTATTCAGGGACTTAACAGTCAAAAGATTGTGAGAATGCCCCATTTAGATTTGAATGTCAAGAATGATAGAAAATTAATACAAGTTGGAAATTGCTCGTCAAACGTGGAAAATGAGGTGCGTTCGTACTATAACTAGTTTTATAAATATTTTTTGCGCAGCATATTGTACTAAATGTATATTTTAGTGCACTTCAATAAGTGCATATCAATTTCACTCTGTTCGAAAGGCTATAACATCATTAAAATGCACTTGCAATATTTTTTCCCCATTGGCCGTAATGTAACGGAAAACTTTTGACTGTCCCTGTAATTAAACTATACATGCGATTTTCATAAAATTTGAAATAACGCGACAAAATTTTGTAACAATTATGAATTTAAAATTCCAGACCATTCGGTTGGATAGTTTTTGCTCTGTTATATGCGGACGGACAGAAAGACAAACGGACGGATTGAACGAGGACTACAGGTGCTACGTATTTATATAATTACGAACGCATCTAAAAACGGATTAAGTGACGTTGTGTCGTGCATGGACTAATTATTTTTCTCTCATTATGTGTATAATATAAAATATTAAGTGCATCATTATCACCTGCGGCGGGTAAATTTTAAAATTCCAAAATCAATGTATATCTACCCTATATATATATAATCCTAATAAAACGAATTTATGAAACGGAAGTATGAAACGGAAGTATAAATCGGCTGATTAAACTACTGATTATGTTTCACGGCGATTTCTCCTAAAATATGGAATACGTTGCGATGAAATTAACACAAAAATCAATATTGATCCGCAGATTTCAAAACTGGTATTAGAATTTTTAAATTCGAATTAGTTTTCGAAATATTAATTTTTCTTCTAATTTTATATACATTTTTTTAATGATGGCAACTCAAATTTTAATCAAACAGATTTTTATTTTATATATTTCAGAAAAGGTTGACATGGTAACCCGGCTATTGTTGTTTATTTGATAATAAATGTTTATTTACTTTTATTTCTTTTTACAAATTAGATAAATTATTTTGTTCTATGATTATTAATTAATTTTTTGATATTTCCTTTAAAAATAATAGAAAATAATTAAAAAATACGGTACTACTTAGTTATTCCGTCGACCCATTTCGCCAAACCACTCTCCAAATTATACAAATTGACATAATTTTTATTTTAAATTACGAAAGAACAAAGAAAATAGTATACATTAATAAATATACAAATAAAACGTGTAAATAAAAATCACTTGATGACGTAAACACGTGTAACTTGCTTAAAGTCAAGTGAAGATGACATTTACGATCAACCATTATTGGCATTTAATCTTATAGTTTGGCGATAGATTTTTGGTCGTCGAGATATCTAAGGAATACCAAAAATGCATATGTAGCTGGTATTTGAAAACGAGATTTTCGCCAAATTTTCGTAAAAAAATAAAATTCACGCTCAACCTGCCGTGCGTATCTGGCCAAATATTACCATTCGAAAAAAAAAATGCTAACTGGCGAGTTGAAAAAAAGCTATTGGCGAGATTTGCATCCTGCTAGCGTAACAGTACCTATAATTCTTTGCGACCATGGCAACTTTTATGTAGTTTTATTCGGAAAAAAAATTTAGATTTTTTAATCAAAATGGAGAACTTACGGTCCCATATTGGCGCGATTTTTTTTCTGACGCCAATGTCATATACGGAACGGGCACATAACTGGCGCCAAAGTATCGTTATTTTACTTGATATGGTAAGCCTGATGTTGCTGTTTATGCTGTTGATGCGTTTCCCAAATTGGTGTCGTTAAAAAATCACGCCAATATGGGACGTATATGACTTCTTTGCCAAACTTTCATATGAACGGCGAATGGATTTGTTTATGGCAGTTGACGACTTGAACTATTGTAATATAGATGAAATGATGGCGATAGAATACTATTTGACGACTTATCACCTGTGCCTGGCTAACATTAAAGTACCAAAATGGCACCTAGAGTATAAAAAGCGAAGTGGTCCGCCTGGAACTGTTGATGATAGTCACATGACTTAGGCTATTGTTATAGAGATTGTTTTAAAATACCAGGAGACAAAGACTCTTACACTTAATTTATTTTATTTTAGCTTCTTTTCAAATGTTTAACTGATCCTCTTTAATCAAAAACGAAAACAACCATTGGATGTCTTAACAGCAACTCATTCGTCCTTAAATTTTTGCAATCAAAGGGAATTGAATAGAAACCCGTTTACAGGGAGATCTGCACAGCTTTTTTCAGTATAATTCAATCTTCTCTAATATTTTTTAAATCGATCAGATTAGCGTGTTTTTAGATTCTGCGGTGTCTGAACTGGGGCTGGCGAGCGTAGCTTGCAGGGGCAGAGCACCCTAGTATTTATATAAAAGACTGTCCCAGTTTCGGAAAAAAATTACATCGAATTACCCTTGCAGAGCCCCCTTGTTAAGTTATAAATTAGTTGTAAAAATATTAAAATTTTATATTGTCATCGGAAACGCACCTTTGTACATAATTTGTATAATCCTTAGCATATTAGGAAGTGAGTTAAAAATCGATTGCAAAATTCCATCTTTAAATACATAAACCCGGTAGAATTAAATAAACGAGTGTAAAAACAAATCAAGGCTTCAGAAAATAAAGAGATCGTGAAGAACACATAATACTCGGAGATTATGTATCGATTTCAGCGTCTTGTGACTGCTTAAGACATTCCTTTAGTCGTGTGCGATGTCTTTTACGGCCTCACATATTGACCTGTTTAGAAAATCTATTGTTGCCGATTTATTCGAGAGGATCCTATTTCGCCGTCACTTCTGAAAACCGATGTTATCTATTGTTTTTCGACTGTTATGAGATTGGTATTAGAATAATTACGGATTTTAATTTGGCATCAAATTTACTTAAGGCACTCAACTGCTACTTACTCAACTGCTCTGCTCAATGAACGCAAAACATTTTGACATATTTACAAATTCTTTTTTAACGGAAAGATATAAAATTGGAAAGCCTCACCATGGAAGCGATTTCGAATCGAACTGTGTTTTCCATTTTTTGATCAATCAATTACCTATTGAGTTATAAGCGATTTTGATCACGTGACACGACACTTTTTCTCCCCTTATTGACTGGATTTTCTTCTTTCGTTCGGAATTTCAGTTCAAAATGCCAACTTTGACAGTATTTTCTGAAAGATCTATTGCGTTTACAAGAAAACGGAAAAAACAGTTCGATGATATAGTTTCTGAATAACAACGCCTTTCAGTTTCATGCGTTTCCGAACAAAAATGAATTAAAACTTATGTCAGAAAGTTGACCCTTTGGATTTGAGAACAGCCTTAAAGTCGTAATTGTACAAGATAGGGATTTAACACTGGTTAAAAAAAATTTGTGATAGATATTTCCAACATTTGAGATTTAAAAACTGCTTCATTCCCGTTATTCCTTTTTCTTTAAATTCTTCTTTGGGTTGTAATATTGGGTGATATAATATATTTTATTTTGATAATTCTTTTTTTTTCTGTTTGTTTTACAATTGGTTAAAAAAACTGTTACCTGTAACTTTATAATAACTCTATGTGCTTATCAGTTTTGAAGTTAATAAGTTAGCTAGACGTTGGTAAGTTATTTTACATATTATTCGAAATGCTTAGTAACAAAACTTTTATATCAATTTTCTATTCTTAAATTATGTTATTCATTATATATTTTGAATTATTGGAATTTAGTTGGTTTTGCCTCTCTTTTAATTTTGTTTTAAATTTCGCATCACAATTGATCGGCCAATTTGAATGAAGTATGCTATGGCATGCTTCACTCAAACAGAAATCAATTGTGTTTTACTTCTATTGTGGGATATTACTTGAAAAATCAGCTTCACAGTATAAGATTCATTATTCTTTTTCTCGTGTTTTTGCATTCCTTTTGTAATTTTTTCTTTTACATATTTTTTCCACTTTCCCAATTATTGTATATAGGATGCACAATTTTATAGTATAGCAATTGTTTCATTTATTTTGGTAGATTTTCCCTATGTTTCAATGATTAATATTTACAAAAAGTTTTATTATATTAAAAGTTTTATTGTATATATATTTATAAAAATTCAGATTATTATAAAAGAAAAATTACATCCCATTGATAATATGAATAAGAGGTCTGCACAGACAGGAATTTCTAGGCACGGACCCGGTCCGGTCCGAAAGAAAACTAATTAGGTCCGACCAGGCCCATGCTACAATCAAGGAAATCAGACCCGACTGAATTTCCACAAAATATTCAGGTTTTTCTTAATATAATTAAGATTCTTTTCTAGAATACTGCCTAAATATTTATGGAAAAATTTAACAGTATATTTTAGTATATTACTTACTATATATTTGCAAGCCAGAGTATACAGAATAGTAACATTAATAATCAATTAGATCCATTAGACTCTTGAATTCACATAAAGATTCATTAAAAACATTAATATGTTTCAGAGTGGAAGAAAAAAGATGGTTGAAAGCATCTTTTTTGAAGCTGTATTATAAAAGAAAGGTGATTTTAAAAAATATTTTTCTGTAATTTATTAAGGTATATTTTCAAATTTTCCGTTACCAAAAGTTCATTATTACTACTATTATTCTTACAAAAGAAATTGTTTGCCCGACGGCGACGTTGCTACTTCAGTCACGCGAAAAGACCCGCTTGCTAATGTTAATCCAATGGGATAATTTTTTAACGATATCTCGCTTACATTTCAATATTTTTTTATTATTTTTAGGGTTCCGTACTTAAAAAGTAAAAACGGAACCATTATAAGATCACTCCTGTGTCTGTCTGTCACAGCCATTTTACTCGTAAACTATGTGGCGTGGGAAGTTCAAATTGGGGGAATTAATAAAGACTATTGACCCACATATTTACAGATTATTAAACATTTACAAATATTTTTAGGAAAAATGTAGAGGGGATAAATACGTTACTTGAAAAAAAAAAATCTTTTCTTTGTATATCATGTGGGGTATCGTGTGAAAGTTTTCGTTACGCTGAACTCAAAAATACAGTTCTTTTAATTTAAGGTATTATATTTTCAGAGACATCGTCAAAAATGTAGTGCAGAAATATGTCCCTCCCCCCCATCTATTTCCGAATCTACTGAAGCTAAAATTATAAAAAAAATTAGAGGTAGTAGACATTAACTTAAACCTTGCAGGAAAATTATAACGATTACCCTAAGTCACATAGTTTATGAGAAAAGCGCATTTTTCCGTTACACACAAATTTCGATTTGCGGGCATTCAGAAAGTTGTTGAGGAGCACTGGAGGTACCTATCGTAGCAGGATTATAAAAGCATTGTTGATAATGATTTCTGAAAGAAATCTTCGGTAATTAGCTGAGATATTAACCCTTAAAAACACGGACGGTTTGGACATACACAATGACACTGGATTCGTACTCTATGTACCATCGGCTTTTAAAGCCGAAATAACAACTTTTAATGATACATTTGTGTAATATAATGCCTAGTAGCAGTATAAAAGCAATAAACGTCAGATTGTTAAAAACAGACTAATTTAATTTGAATTAATCACATCAATACTATGGGATTCGCCACTAGTTTGTATTGTTTAAATCTCTCGATACAACTCCCGTGTACTTAAAAGTTAATAAAAAAACCTATCTGGAAAAACGCGGCACGGACCAAGGCGGCATTGCTTTTTGCGACCTCCTTTCGAAGCGCGCTTAGTAAAATGCCAAGTTTAAACATTGAATAAGGGTTTTGTTTGAGCTAAAATGTAAAAAGAAAAGATTTTTACGACGCTGAATTTAGTTTTATGAAATGCCAAATGAAGTTTAAATATGCACTACTCTTATTGTCAGTGCCAAATTAAGTTCATCATAAACAGATTAGGATAAGATTTAAATAAGAGTTATACAGAATAGCAATATTGATATTATTTAGGCTTCATATCTCTTTGAACTTTTACTGTACACCGATTCATACTTTTCTAGTATATATATATACCAAATATACCAAATCCTACGTTGTATAGTTTTTTACAAAGACTTACATTTCTTTTAGTAACGATTTTTTTTTTATTAATACAGTTAATAATTCATATATTTATTGTGCGGATCCCTCTGAGCGCGAGTAGTACTCGCACTTGACCGTTTATTTTTTCATTGCATAGTCGAAATGCCATTTTTTAGATTTTTAGATTTTGTTTCAAATTTTTCATGAGGACGCTTCCACTTTCGAAACCGATTCTTAAAATGAAGTGGTCCCAGGGCTTAATTTCCGCCGGAGCTCACAGGAGCCCGGCTCCGGTACTTCTCTGTTTTAAGTAAATATTTAAATATTGGTCGGAATTCATCGGAGCTCATAAATGCAGGGCTCCGGAGCTCAGTGCAATAGCGCTTTCGAAAAACTGAAGCCTAAATTACCCTTTTCTTTCCTTTCCATTACCAAACTTTTGCATTTTTTTAAAAAAAATACTTATATGAGACGTAATGTGTTGCACACGTAGGAGATGGAGATAAAACGGACTCAATTTTTATATCAGTTTTTGGGCTTGGACTGACTCGAGCTCAATCTGTATTACAATTAACATTTTATTTATTCATGTATAGAAAAAAAACTTTTCCTCCTTAAAAATTACGCATTAGATTCTATTTCAAATCCTTTTAATGCTATTTTGATCAGAATGAAGGGGAGAAAAATCGTGTTTTTAGGTAGATTTCGTATGAAATACTACCTAATGGCGTTGTTCCAATGTTAGAATTTCTGAAAAATTTTTGCAGATCTACACCGATCATGACCCCTAGAACCCAAAACCACCCCCAGTAAAAAACTTTATATATATATATATATATATATATGTATGTATCTATCTATCTATATATATATACAGTGAAATACGTTTAACACGAAAACGCTTAACATGAAAAATCGGTTAACACGAAATGATATAGCGGTCCGGACAGTATACGTTACAATTTAATACATTTTTGTTCTTTTAACCCGAAACAAAAATCGTTTAACACGAAAAAAATTCGCTTTCGAGCTAATTAGTTTAAGTTGAAATTGGCAAATTTTGTGATAAAACAATTTTTTGATGAAATAATTTTTGGTGAAAATCAGGGAATTTCATGTTTTTTGTACATTAGCTAATGTTTTATGAGCACAATGGCTGTGATATCGGTGCGAAAACAAACTGCTATTTTGCTTCAAATGAAGATGAAGCTACTTAATGCAGTTGATGAAAAAGAAGGCTAAAAACAGAAATCTGCAAAGAGTTTTGCATTGCCAATTCTACATTATCAACAATAATAAAAAACAGGGATCCCATTATGTTAATGTTTGAGCGTAGTATGTTTAAGACTGAGAGAAAACGTGTGAGAACTGCTAAGCACGAAGAATTAGAGATAGCTTAGCCTATTTGGTTCAAACAAGCTAGATCTCAAATGTTGAAAAAGACACTTCAAAAAAAGATAACTGATTTTTTCCCCCCAAAACATTATTTTGTTTACTTGCTTTTTATCCTAATGGATGCAACTTACTAGTAGTTTAACAGGAAATCAAAATAAAATTTGATGACGTCGAAAATATTCGTGAGATTAGTTCTTTTTTTTTAAGAATCTTTTAATGCGAAATTCTTTTAACACGAAAAAAATTTTCGGTCCCTCAAGTTTCGTGTTAAACGTATTTCATTGTATATATATATATATATATATATATCACTTTCTTCTGGACACAATAACTTCCAAAATTCTGCACAAATCTCTTCCAAACTGATACATAAGATAATACATTAATAATGCATAAAATCTCGGTCAAGTTCGTTAATGGGCAAAATCGGACCAAGGGGATGGAAATAGGGAGGGTTTATGTGAAAACCGAAAAACACCATAAATTCTTAATTTTTGTACATATTAAATCGGTTTAAAGTTTTTATTACTTCTAAAAAGTAGGACCAAAAATTTATGTATCACAGATTTTTGATAAAATTAAAAATGGGCTCAACGGACGCAAAAAATAGGGTTTTTGGGAGAAATAAAATTCATAACTTCGTCAATTCTCAAGATATCAAATCCAATTAAATCTATTATAAATCTCCGTAATATTATCTATAATTTTTATATTCATAAGTTTTTGATAGGACCAATTCGTACCGCAAAAAAAATTAAAAACGAAAACAAAAAGGGGGTGTTGAAGAAGAAAAAAATCCATAACTCCGTCAATTCACAAGATATAAAATACTCATGAATTTATCATATATCTTCTTAATATTGTCTAAAACATTTATACAGACAAGTTTTTGATAGGACAAATTCTTAGAGCAAAAACAAATTAAAAATTCATAGCGGTTGAAGAAAAAAATCTTATTAAGGGTGTATTCAAATCCAAACTGCTTATTTTCTTACTCATTTTTAAATTAATTTTTGCTCTCAAACGCGTCCAATTGATAGATTCTCTTCTTCAGAAACTATATAATGTACCGTAATGAGCGATTTTTTGATAGAGGCAGAATATATTTCAAAAAATGATGTCAAAGTGGGCATTTTGAACAGAATTTCCCGAAGCAATTGTGTTAGGAACGAAAAATATTGCCCTACTGAGAAAATAATTGTTTATTAATCAAGTTTCAATTAATTGAAAGAAAAATAAAAACACACGTCGCTTATAAATCTTTTCAAAAATCACGTCAGCAAGTTTCGTATTTTTTCTACTAAAAATTAATCTGAAAATGTGCCAGAAAATTTCGAGTTGTTGAGCATGGAAAAGTTTTTTTTTTTTTTTTTAAATACCGCCTTAACATGATTCTGATAAAACCAGCTATTGTATAAAAATGAAATAAAAACTCGTCAAAAGCGGTCAGATAAAACTGTTAAAGTGGATTTATATCTACTCATGATTTAGTTTTTGTTGGTGCAATTAATATACTTAACTTCGAAATCTACCTCCGCCTGTTGTCCGGGCCGGCAGGGATTTTTTTCTATTTCAAATTTATGTCGGTGACGACGTATTGATACGGCGCCACTCAAGAAACTGAACAATGAATTTGCTTTCGGTTCGATTTTCTTTTGTGACAGTAAGATAATTTTTTATTGACTGTTTTTTTTTAATTTATTTAGATGTCATACCTGAAAAGGATATTTTCTGTTTTAGTCAACAAGCATCAGCTTGAGGTTTTTTGTCTCCTATCGCGTACGAGTATAAAAATCCGGTTAGTGGTTTTCTATTTGTTTTGTATCATGAACGGTACCCATGCTAAGGCTCTGCTCTGCAGATTTACGAAGTCACTTTCATTTATAAGTAGATATAATTGCCATGTATTGTTATTCTGATAGAAAGCAATTTAGCAGTGTTTCCCCCTTTTCTATAAAAGCATCGAATCTTTCCGATAACGGAGTCAAATTTTGAATTTAATCTGATTTTCAGAGATTCACCACAAGAGATTGTTATGCGGAAGGAATCGATTATAGCTTAAGATATGCACCTTTTGTAGGAAATTGTAAAACATTGCTCCATTCTTCAGCATATAAATATTAATTTCTCTAAATTTCATTTTTTTTTCTTAAAAATGCATAGCTGTGAGCTATCTCTTTTTTGTGTTAACACTATTTCCTAACCATAATCCTTACCACATTTAATCGCAGAATTCTGCAATTAATTAACTTTAAAATTAGACAAAGATTACTATTCAGAAGGAGTTATAACAAAAAAGTGGAATAGTTGACAGCTAAGTATATGATGATAGATATATTTAAATTATTTATTTTGCTAAATAAAAAAAAATGCTTTAAATTTTGCAAATAATGTACGAAATATAAATATACAGATTGAAGTGACAGGGAGGGGGAAACGGTACGGTTGTTGTACCAGTATCGCAGAATATTAGGGCTCCGGTACAAGCCACTCTTTCGAGAGGGACAACTTCACTCTCGATAACGGAGTGAGATATTGCACTCCTTTCTAGAGAGTGGGAAATTCCACTCTTTAAGGAGTGTATTTTTACAAAATTCACTCCAAAAAGAGTGAAAAGGCCTGTCACTCTTTCAAAGAGTGAGCTTTTCACTCCTCCCAGTTTTAGAGTGTAATCATTTGAAAATTTGGACCCCAAACTTTAATGACGCCTATCGCCTTCATAAGACGTTTGGTACCCTTAGTTTCCTATTTAATATTGTTTGTCTTGATGTGTGCTATCACCCCTTAATGTTTTGCCCAAGAGTTTAGATACACCCTGTATAGCTTAAAACATTAGCTCGGACAAGATTTTCCCCCCTTTTGGCTTAAAATGCAATAACAAAATCAAAAGTTCTTTGTTTACAAAAGGTACAGCCAATATCAGTTGAAAAGGATCATTTACATTTGTTTTGACTCAAAATATCAAAAAAGTCATGCACAATGATATTTTGAGAATAAAAATCAAATACCTGAAATTATCGAAATTTTAAAAAAATAATGATATTTTAAAATTAAATATAGATATATATCCACTGATATCGAACTCCGGATGTTAATATCGATAAGGAAGTTATTCATATTAGAGATCTGCACGGGCCGGTCTGTGTCGCCAAAATAAAGCCAAAATTTCTAAAGGGCAAGCAGATTACAGACAATTTTTTTAATGGCCCGGTCTGAATCAAAAATTACAAGCCAGGCCCGTTCATTTTTTTCTTCGACCACGGTCCGGATTAAATGGAAAAAAAATGTCCATAATTTTTATTTCAAAAGAAATTATGGCCATTCTTTTTTCCCATTCTGACCATAAAATCAGAGGTCTAACTTTTTACGACTGCTCTTTCATCTTCATCTAACACTTCATTTATAATGGCTGTTTTATAATAATAAAAGCCATCAGTTTATCAAAAGAAAATGAAATTATGGAAATGTCGGGGGCGACACTAAATTCTGAAAAGCAGAATTCCTGTTCTCCAGTTTTTTTTTTATTATTATTTTTTTTATTTTTTTTTAGCCAAAACAAAACTCATGAAAATAAATATTGCAATCACAGTAATTAAAATTCGATATAACTTAACTATTCCTTTATTTTTACCATCTTTTAATGTAATGGTATATTTGAAAAATTATTCCTACGCATCAAATTTAAATTACTTATTTCAGTTATTTGTTTCCTAAACAGAATTATCTATTTCCAAGAAAGAAAGAAATTTATGATGACAAAAACATAAAATTATAATTCATGTAATATGCATGTGGATTGAGAATTTTTTATACGTTTGTATGTTTATACTAATTTTACTATTTTACTTATTTCAGCTATTGTTGAATTCATTATTCTTAATCCCTGCAAAGGTAAGAAAGAAATATTTTATGAAGTATATTTTTATATAGCTTTATTCAGAGTAGTGAATTTTGAGATAATTGACGTTGCTTGTTGCTTTACTCATAAACTTTCATGTCAAAAACTCGAAAGACAGCATAATACTTCACAGCAAGAAAAACAAAAAAATCAGTCCTTAACTCTTTATGTACTGAATTATGAATTCATGAAAATTTTATGTTCTAAAGCATTTTTCGTGAATTGTTTAAACTACATTAGAAGATTTACATAATCATTTAAAAAATTTTAGAAGGAATAATTAAATCTGAATTTATAGGGATTTTGAGCAATATTTAGAACCCACTCAAATCTTTTATTTTAAATATTTTCCGAAGTATTTTGTAGAATTAGGAAATGTACAAATAAAATGTTCTTACACTGGAAATATAGAAATATATCCGAATTGAAAAATACCCCCCCCCCCCCCAGCGCCAAGAAAGCTGAAAATTGGCAAAGGCAAAATAAATCATCCTTTTCAAAATATTTTTGTTTTGTGTAACCAATAATGCTTTTGGGACAAGGTAAAGTATCGTATCTATAACTCATTCTAATCTGCATTACAACTAATCGATGTATTAAATTAATTTTATTAGTTATTTTAATAGTACTTATAAGTACCGTCAGTAGATAAAGGATTAAAGACTCTACTAAGCCGTTCGAGTGTATGTAGTATTACTTTCAGGAAATGTAAAACTTGTACTAAAAATTATATTTTTCAAAACTTATTCTGAAAAATCTTTAAATTGTATTTAAAAGTCTTCAAATTAACTTCACTTAATGAAAGCTCTAAAAATATCTAGATCTTATTTAGCCAGTTTCTTGATTTATTTCCTGTCTGTTTCATATGCAAAAGATAAAATCTATAAATAATAAAGAAAAGCGTAATGCACAGCAAAGGTATGTGTCTCTAGTTCCTAGAAGAGACCTCTGATTGTAAATATCTGTAAACTTCATTACAGATAAATGAAAACTGGCTTAAATGTATATGAAGCATTCTTACATAATTTTGACTTTTAAGCACCTGAATAATAATTTTTATTTTAGTACATATTCTTGTTTTTTTTTATTTGTTGGAAAACACCCCATTGCATCGCTGTATAACATTATTAACGAGATAAATGAGTTTTGAACAATGTTAGGGGTCCAAATATACTACGAAATTCCTTACCGTCCCATGTCTTTGATGCTGATCTTGTCGATCGAAGTTTGAAGCTGTGTGTATAAAACATTTTCAATAAAAGTAATTCGATGTAATTTTTTTCCGAAACTGGGACTATTGTTTTTACACATATTTTTACGGTTGTTATCATTTTTTTTTTAAACTCTGTCCCTGGATTTTAGATTCCTCACCGCCCCTCTTGCTAAAATTATGCAGAAAATCACATCAGATGCAGCCACAGATTTTCAACTTTTTTTCCATGCAGAGGTTATGCTAGAGAAAGAATGGGTAAAATTCTTTGACAAGAAATTTACTGCAGAATTTAAAACAGCATTTAAATATCAATTTCAAGCACCGTGGCTTTATTGGTAGTCTTACCGTCCCCAAGGTTTATTCCTGCACATTTCGAGGTTAATTAATTTTTATTTTTATTTAATCCAATGTAAATAACTGGTTATAAAAATCAATGAACATTGTGACTATCACTTAGTCTTAACATTATTTGCCTAAAAATAGGTGGTAATTTTTCTTACGGTCAATTTTTCTTACTGTTTTACTTGTCAAGGTAAATTAATTTTTTTTTAATTTAATCTAATGTAAATGTTGCTAAAAATCAATTAACATGCTGGCTATCACTTAGTCTTAACATGATTTACCTAAAAATAGGTGGTAATTTTTCTTACTGTCCCATTCTTACAGTCCCTTTTTTTCCTTACGGTCCCTTTTTCCCCTTTACCGTCCCCCTTTTTTCTTACCGCCCCTTCCTTAAGACAAAGTTATACCAAAATTTTGTATAAAAATATACTATATTGTTATTATTTCTTATTTGAATGCTCTGTGGGTACTATGCAAATATATTATAAGTAAAAAGTTAGAAGAAAATAAAAAGCTATAGTGGTAAAACTGTAAGGAAAATTAAACTCTCATGTTTAACTTAAACCTCAGTTAAATTTAAAAAAAAAAAATCATCGTTGCTGACCATTTTTTCTTTATTTTGAATCATCAAGGCATTCGTCTATAAGTTTAAAATGTTATTTTCTTAAGTTTAACTTCACCAGATATTTATTCCTGAAAGTTAAAATTTTGTGAGAATGCCTCATATAATCGATTATCGTCATCATATTATCGATTTATTATTAGATTTTTATCATTTTATGTTATATACGTGATTTTGCATATTTTTCTGACTCTTCGTGTTCACCGGCAATTCTGAGCTAATCGTGAAGGTAATCGAAATTCAATTTTTTAACTCAGTGTAATGAATTTTGTTCACTTTATGAAAAAGTTTATTCGTAAATTCATACAGAGTTTATGAAGTTTTTGCAATGAAAAAGAAATTTTGAAAAATTTCGGGAGAAAAGTGAATTTTGTTTTTTATTAAATGATTTCTATTTGAATTCTTTGCCATCATATATTATATTTTATATCCACGCATGGGCAAAATATTCAAGAAACTTGTAATATTTGTTTTTTCAAAAAATATGAAAAGTGAATTTTGTTTTTTATTAAATGATTTCTATTTGAATTCTTTGCCATCATATATTATATTTTATATCCACGCATGGGCAAAATATTCAAGAAACTTGTAACATTTGTTTTTTCAAAAAATATGAAATAGACTTTTTTGGGCAAAAAAGTAATGGTGATTGCATATTTTCGGAAACGGAATGAAGAATTTCGGGAGGTAGGGGTTTACTACTCTCAGAGTTTACTACTCCAGGTGACTGAACCTAAATTGAAAGCAAGATTGCTATACGATGGAGGGAGGGGTCTCTATTAATTTGTTTTGGTTTTATTCCCGTAAAATTAAATTACAAAAGGTCTAGCCGGATAAGCATAGCGAAATGGCGCCCTCGGCCGATGTTTGAAATAATATGTGTTGTAATAAGGCTCACTATGAGAATACAATATAGAGTGTTTTTAGCCCCTGACCTTGAACTGTCCTTCAGATAATCGGGGAAGTATGCGCCGGCACTACTATTTTTCAAATACGTTTTTCTCAAAAAGTACAAAAGTTAATAAAATGAAACCAACGCCAATTATTGAAGAATATATTAGTTCACATTATATATATTTTTTCACATTTTTACACAAATTTTAACATAGAAAAATAAACAAAAATATATATTTTTAAAATCATTAATGTAGCAATTTTATATTTACACCAACCAAAAAATTACAGAATAATGCTCAAAGTATCTCCTTTTAAGAAAAAAAAAATTCGTTAAAATCGAAGATGCGCTTTTTGAGTTATAATAAAAATAATGCTAGCAGCTTGCTAAAATATTTCAGACATTTGTCGAGAAGAAAATTCGTATAACCGCTTACGCGCAGGATTACAAAATAATTTTTTCAACTAGAATGACATTTTTTGTGCTAAATTATACTTCGGATTGTAATAATTACCCTGAACCTAAATAAATTTGTATATAAAGCATTTTCCTGTTTTTCATAAAAAAGTTGTATTTAGCTAATGCAAAATTTGGAAAATTTCAACAGTATAATCAACTAAAGAAATATTTTTTTTGGACAATAAAAGTAAAACTTTAGGTTCAGTTTATACATACTAACATGAAACATAAGTTTTAAAAATTTCATGAAAAAATATTCAAAAGTTTTTGAGATATCCTGCGCGTTATGCCCAAAGACGTCATTTGGAGAAAAATGACTTCAAAGTTTCGGAAACGACACTTAAGCTATTGAGAGGGTATAATTCTAAAAGCTATAACTTCTGTTCTAATGGTAGTTTCAAGGAAACAATTATATCAAAATGTTCAGAAAAAATAAGAGTTTAACATCTAAAAAAAAAAAGTAGAATTTCGAAAATTTTGAAGCTTTAAGAGTCCTGAGACCCCTTAACAGGCAATTAATGTTTAAACGATGCAATTACAACACAGTACACTCAACAACTCACTTTAAGATTTTCCATAGAAATTGGCTTTAAAACTTATATAAAATAAGCAAATGTACCTAACACTATGTACTCGCACACCTTTTCCCAAGCGTTCGCTGACGGAAATGAAAGCTACCACCCAACTTTCCAAAATTCATATAAAAAAAAAATCAATTAAGGCAGATCACGTGACACGTACTAATGCACACTTCAGGCTGTTCTTAATTGCCCTGCGCAAAACGTTTTGACACATTTACAAATTCATTTTTTAACGGAAAGATATGAAATTGGAAAGTCTGGCCATGGAAGCGATTTGGAATTGAACTGTTTTTTCTATTTTTTGATCAATCAATTACCTATTGAGTTATATGCGTATTTGATCACGTGACAAACACGTTTTTCACCCCCTCTCGAGTGCTTATTCTCCGTTCGTGCGGAAACTCGGTTCAAAACGTCCACTTTGATACTATTTTCTGAAAGATCTATTGAGTTTGCAAAAAAAAAATGGAAAAACAGCTCGATGACATAGTTTCTGAACAACACCTGCTAGTTTCATGCATTTTCGAACAAAAATAAATTAAAACTTATGTCAGAAAGTTGCCCTTTTGGATTTGAGAACACCCTTAATAAAACCTGTTATGCGATAAATGTTTGCACTTTGTTTAGAAATTCACCTTATCACAAATATTCTAGGTTGATCCCATGACCCTACTGGACAGCGAGACCACGCCGACGTCTAACACCGTATTTAGTTAGGTGTTGAAGGATGGTATTTTAAAGAAAGTGTTATAATGTTTAGCTAATCATTACTCTAAAAAAAAAAAATAATAACAATAATAATAAACTTTTTGTAATTTTTGTAGGTTCTTATATATGCGCTGTGTTAATAATGCTGGTTATAACTGAAGTTAATGATTTCATTATCGTAAACTTCAAATTTTTATATTTTGAGAGATAGTAGTGACAATGGTAGCAGTTAAACTTTGTGTTAATTTTTGTTAACTTGTAATTTTTTTCTAATCTCATTCAATTTATATACGCCTTATAAATATATAGAGACAAATAAAGACAAACCCCGTGTTGTTCGTTTTCGAAGACAGTGGGAACTCCATTGTCAGTTTCTCTCACAAGGAGAGGGCCAACCTTGTTAATCACAGATTTTGATTATTTTAATATATGTTGTAGGGTAGACACCCCTTAGTGTCAGGTTCAACGGATTTTATCCAAAGCCCCTTAGTTCTTGAAAAACCAGGGGTCTAATATTAATACACAACTTAAATACTTACTTAGCAACTAAAATGACAGGTTAGTCGTAGTTCAGTTGGCATGGCGTTTGCCGGCTGATCCGAGGGCCCGGGTTCGATACCTGAATGCGCTACATTTGTTTTTCTCATTTTTTGTTTTTTAAATATAGTTGTAATTATAATTTAATAATTTCAATTAAAAATTTTAACACCATACATTAATTATAATGTTAGCAAACTTAAATTTATCATTTCTTATTTGTAAACTATTATTTCTCATCCATTAAAGAGGTTTAAAAAGAAATTGGATCTATTATTGAATGATAAAAATTCCAAAATCGTGACAAATTCTGTTTTGGTGCCATCTAGTTATGATAAAAAAAAAGGAATATTCATATAAAATAAAAATAAAAGCATAAAAAAAAGATAAAGGGGAAAGCAAAATAATTGAAAGCGCAAGCATACTTATTACAAATTTAAAAATCTTTAATATGCAAAAAATCGGTTGTAATTTAATTTTGATGCTAATTTTTAATATGATTATGCTTCTTACTTTATAAACAGAATAATAGTATTATCGCATTGACTTCCTTTGTTAAAGCAATGCGTAAATGATGTTTCTTTAAAATCACGAATTGACACAATTGCTCAATACCATTGCATCGATAAAGAATATATAAAATACATTTTAAAAGTGATTAAAAAAAAATAATAACAGTTTTATGATGTTTTATTACAACTATTTAGTTAAAAGTAAAAAATTAAATAGGTTAAAATTATAATTGATATACAATATTAAAAATTTTAATTGACAGTGAGATTATTAAGTTATACTTACAAGTAAATTTATAAAACAAAAAATGAGAAAAACAAATGTTCAACATTCAGGCCTCGAACCCGGGCCCGCGAATTAGCCGGCAAATACCATACCAACTGAGCTACGATTGACCTATCATTGTTGTTGCAAAGTAAGTATTTAAGTTGTGTACTAATATTAGACCCCCTCCCCCCCCCCGGTTTCTCAAGAACTAAGGAGCATTGGATAAAATCTGTTGAACCTGACACTAAGGGGCCTCTAACCTACAACATATATTAAAATAATCAAAATCTGTGATTAATAAGGTTGGCCCTCTCCTTGTCAGCTGTATGTCGGATATGCGGATGAAACTGAGCTAGTTTTTAGACATAAAATTAAAATTATTCACAAAAAAATTTTAATTTCTCAAAAAGGCGCCTAATGTTCAAATTAAATAGCTACTCATTCATTTAAAACCAAATTAAAACTTATCATACATAACACAAGCCTGCGATCGTTGTGTTGTTTAACTTTTGATAATGATTTTTATGCATTTTTTAGCGCTGAATCCGAAAATGACCTTCATTTTTAACCATCACGTCAGGATTTTTTGCAAATCGTAAATTTCGATGGTAAAAAGTAAAAAAATAGAGAACATCTTATACTGAAAAATACAGTAAATAGTTGTGTGTTCTTAACTTTTGATACTTGATTTTTATACATTTTTTTGTGCTGAATTCGAATATGACCTTCATTTTTAACCATCAAATCAGGATTTTTTGCAAATCATAATTTCAAAGTCAAAAAATAGCACAAAATTGTGATACTATAAAATAGATGTGAAGGTTTATCTTTCATAAAATTTTGATAATTGATGTTTATGTACTTTTTAGCACTAAATCTGAAAATAACCTACATTTTTAACCCTCACGTCAGAATTTTTCGGAAATCGTAAATTTCAAAGTTAAAAAGGAAAAAATTTGCAAAAAATCCTGACGTGTTGGTAAAAAATGAATGCCATTTTTGCATTCAGCCCTACAAAATACGTAAGAATCAATTATCAAAAGCTAAGCAATATGACACAACCTAAATTTTGCAGGCTTGTGAATTAGATTATCGATCCGAATAAGTATTTTGTAATTAAAACAACATTTTTATTTAACATTGTTCCTCCTATTTTCTTCTTTTATTTTACAGGATTTTCTAAGGAAACCTGCGCACCCTTCTACTTTTCGGTGACAGGCCTGAATTGGAACGAGGGAGAAATAAGGGGTGCCCCCCCATCGAGAGATTTGTGTTATGATTTAAAAGGTAAATACTTTCTGATCTTCAGTGCCTTTTATCTACTTTCTATATTATAAAGGACAAACGTGTCCTTGAGTAACGTTGGCGTCATTTTACGAATGGCAACACTTGACAATGAAATTTCGGTTTTGGCAAATTTTGCTACTGCAATTTTTTTAATTTCTAAACATCGCACATTTTCAATTTTTGCACCATCATATAGGGAAAAAAGTCTGCTTTCAAATGCAGTTTCTTTGAAAAAGGTATCTTAATTGACTGATTTATTATGGATTTTAAAATAATTTTCAAACGTGAATTTATCTGCATCGCTTGCAGGCTCCATTAAGAAATAACCCATTTGCACTTAAAACAATATGAAAGTTCAGCATTTGCCTCTGGCTAATTTTCCATAGCGAAATTAAAACTTCTATTAAAACTTCTAAGTCAGAAATCTAGAGCAACGTATTAACCCTTTCAGGGGCAAGGTACTTGTATTCGTAAAATGTTCAAATAATTTAATGACACCAGTATTAACAAGAGATTTTATTTGTTAACAAGTAAAAGTAAATTTTCGCGTGCTTAATAAAGATGGCATTTTCATCATAAAATTCCGGTGCCAATGTGGCAATTTGGGATTAAAATTATGTGATGCCGTGACGTCATCACCGCCCTTCAAGGGTTTAAACTTTAATTTCAAACGAAGTGACGTATTTGAATGAATGGAACAGCAGTTAATAATAAAAACATTCTCTGCCGATGACCACGGAAATTGCAGGCCGAAAATACTAAGAAATTGTAAATAAAATGTATATTTTTAACTTGTAACATCTACATTATTATTATTTTTGTCGTCTTTCAAATAAAACGGTGAGCTTTTTAAAGTTCATATTGTGTATTTTATGTAGCTTTACTTGACAAAAAACTGAGCTCAAGAGAGGGGAGGTGTGGAGGTATTTTAAATTTAACCTAATTCCCTTCAACGAAATTGGGGGTGAATCAGAACTTAATGTCAAACCTTTGAGGGGTGATAAAATACATCTAAAGACACATCTAAATAAATAAAACCAGCAATTATTTACTAGATATTGTGTAGTAAACAGTGTTTTCTCCACAATCAGAAATCCGTAGCGCTTCACTGCTTGAGTTACGATTAGGAGATGTGTGGTGTTTTGAGTTTGTATAGATGTGTGCTACTTTTCCTTAAAGTTATGACTATGAATTTGCATTTACTCTGTATATGGACTGTCTATTCAATTTACCGGGTGTACCAAAAATGACTGATGGGCTTTAAAATTGAATAATTTGCAAACGGTGACAGATATCTAAAAAATTTTTATAGGAGGGTTATGTAAGATGTCAAGAGTTTTTATGCTGCGATTCTCAGTTTTAGTTACAAATAGCATCGATAGATGGCGTTGCAAGCAATAGGCGCTAAATCCAGGCTCGATTTTTCGGCCTCTCTCTTTTCTCATGCAAAAAAGGGAGATTAAAATGTTTTGAATGGATCCCGAAGTTACCAAAAATCGGGTCTGGAATTAATACTTATTTCTTGCAGCGCCATCTATTGTTTGAAATTAGAACTAAAATCAAGAATCACAGTAAGAAATCTCCTGACATCATACATAACCCTCCTGCAAGAATTTTTTTAATATCTGTCACCGTTTGCAAGTTATTGAATTTTAAAATCCATCAGTCCTTTTTGGGATACCCGGTATAATATTTTCATCATTACCACTATCGCAAATCGATTGCATCTAATTGGGATGCAAACATACAAAAGTTTTATCTATTTCTGCCTTTAATTGGGAATACTTCCAAAAAGACTATAATGTAAATCAGTTTGTAGAAAGGAAAAGTTCCAATAAATGTGTTTCAATTTCCTTTTGAATACATGATATCGAAATAATAAGATTATACCAAGACTAAGTTTTTATTCTTAAGGGTGTTTTCCAAACCAAACTGTTTATTTTCTAATTTATTTTTAAATTCATTTTTGCTCTCAAACGCAACAAACTGGCAAATTCTCTTATTTAGAAACTACATAATGTGCCGTGCTTGTCGGTTTTTTGATAAAAGCAGAAAATATTGCAAAAAATGTTGTCAAAGTGGGCGTTTTGAACCGAATTTTCCGAAGCGGGAGATCTGGGGATAAAGAAATGGTCATACTGAGAAAATAATTGTTTAAAAATCAAATTCTAATTAATTGAGCGAAAAATGAAATCACACGGCCTCTTATACATCTCTTCAAAAATAACCTCAGCAAGTTTCATGTTTTTACTTTTAAAAATGAGCCTGAAAATTTCTCAGAAAATTTCAAGGGTGGAAAAATATTTTTTCGAATACACCCTTAATATCTAGAATTTTTTCATACTACATCGCCAAAAAAGAAATCTTAGGTTTTTTTTTTTTTTTTTTTTTTTAACCATTTGGAAAAATGGTTATTGTCCTCTGTCAGGGTAACAAATCAAAAACATATCTGAAGCGTTTTATTAGTTGAATCCTCATTTTATTCGTTTTCTGATTGGTCTATACAGTAATCTGTATTTTCCCTTTACTTTCAACAGAGATGAACACTTCTGTTGCCACTACGAGAAAAAAGTAATAAAAACTACAAAAAAATTAATAACTCAGAAGCAAATTGAGATACAGCTTTCAAACAAATTGCATTTAAAAGTATACATTTTCTCTCTATACGACGGTGTAAAAAGTAATATTGTGGGATGTTTAGAAGTTTAAGAATGAAATTTAATTTAAAATTGGTCCAGGAATACTAATGTTTAATCCATGCCGTACGTAATGTATGACCAGCTCCGTAGAAGTTTAAAAATTTACAGTACCGAAAATTGTAAAACTGAAATTTCTTTTAAAATTTGTTTATGATGGGTTCAGGAATGTTAATGTTTAATTCATGGCGTACGTAATGTATGATCAACTCCGTGCGATTTTTTATGCCTTAAATTTTAGTCTTCGAAAAAATCATTTCCCAAATGGTTGTTGTAATTTGTTAATTTTTTTTTTGTAAGTTTTTGTATCTGCAACTGTTTTTAGTCATCCTATCTTATTTTTTTTAAGTAATTGCCCAAATAAAAAATATATATTTAAAAAGGTAAAATTTGCTTTGATTTTACGGTTTTATCTTTTTGTAACTTTTATTTCCAAGTCATTTCGAAGCTCAGTAAATAAATGTAATTTTTTTTTTTTTTTTTTTTTTTTTTTTTTTGGACGAGAACAAATAATGACGATTTCATTAATTTATCTGTTTCTTTGAGAGTTTCCTGACAGAATAGGGCAGAGGAGTTTATTGACCATCATTCTTGATTTGTCATCAGAGTTAAATTCACCGCATAAAAGGCACAAATGGATTGAAACGCTTAAAACTTACCGGAATTAAAAAAAATTCTAAACTTAGTTCAGAAGTTTGATGAATAAAGCGCTATCCGGAATTATTTTTCTAATAAAACCTTCTTCAAGCGACCAGGAAAAAACGGAATTTGTTTCATTTTCTTCAAAAACATTGGTTGCTCATGGAAGGAGTTAACTGGGATGGTCTCTGAATGGAGGTAAAATTAGTATTGAGCCTATGGGAATAAATTTCGTTCCATGAAAAAATGGTCGTTCAGGGAGATGGTCGCTTAATCGAGGTGGTCGCACAGGGAGGTTTCACTGTACATGAATAATTTATATTACGTGTTGTGTTGGGAGATAGCAGCAGAAAAACCAGTCGTCATTTAAAAGCCACTCACCACCCTCTGAATACTAGGCCTGGGCGCTGACACAAAAATGGCGACTGCCGAAGGTGGATTTTTTTTATCGTGTATACGGTCCCTTGAATGTCTGTAACAATAATTTTTTAAAGTTTTTTCCGCTTTATTTTTATGAGATTAAACAAACCAAAGAAATCTTTTATAAAATACTGGTGTCTAAATTGAACGCACCGTACGTACGTTTAAAACAATACGCCTTCGGCAGCCGCGATTTTTGTGTCAGCGCTCAGGCCTAATATTCAGGGGGCGGTGGGCCACTGTATAAATAACATTGACTTTTGGGTTTGTTGCAGATATGCAACACGGTGATGCAAAGGGTTAAAGCTATTTGCGTGAATTTTAATCAAATTTAAGTGATTTTGCTTTTCTGTATCGTATGACGATCCCAGATCGTCAAACGATGCGAAAGTGTTAATTTAAATTTTGTGACTTTTCATTAAATATTTCGATAAAATTATCTTTTTACAGATAAATGGTGTGCAACTCTGGACCAAGTAAAATTTAAAGTCTCACATACAGGTACTTATGTGTATTTTTCATTAATTTTTAAAATAATATATTTATATTTGAAAATTATTTATAAAAATCTTCAATTTTTAAGATTGTTCCTAATTTATTCCGAATTTACTGGTATGTCGTAATATTTTAATTACATATTTTATTTTTTGGCAAACTGATAATTTTTTTAAACCAATCAACAAATAGTTTTTATTTTCCTGTTTCTCCAAAAATACCTTACTGAGTTTAATCTGAGTCATAATAACAAAATAGTTTTTGAGTATTAATACACAAAATTAAAAAAACAAAAGAACATTAAAATTCGGATTCCAAAAAACAGATCTATATTTTTCATATATCTATTAAAGGGAGAAATCTTTCACAACAACTTGATAACTAATAGCTTTGAGGCTGACGAAAAAGAGAGGCTACTGCGCAGGGCCATTGCTAAGACCTTTTTTATTGGGAGGAGGTGGGGTGGGGGGTAAGGACCTTAAATTGCCATGTCAAATTTCAGTATTTATCAACTCATTGAAAAGCATAAATAAATAGTTCTCGACGTTTGCCAACTAGTTTTATAATTTTGCCAAGTTACCACAATTAGAAAATGTAATATAGTTCTTTTTTGTAAAAAGCTTAATAATATTCCCGATTATATTTGTAACTTTTGCCAAGTCTATCAAAAATAGAAAGTGTATTGTATATTTTTGCTTTTAAGTTTTAAACAAATTTGCCAGCTAAGTTTGTAAATTTGTCAAGCATTCGCGAACGTTTTGGGGCATCCCCCTCTTTAGCGAGAGTCCTGCTACCGCAATACGTTACATGTGACTCAATTGTAAGACCACTTGAGTCACGTGGTGCTCGAATGGACAAATGTGGGTGCACGAAAGGAGCATTACGTGACTCTAGCGGTCTAATACGAAAGGTAGGGCAGCAGCTTGTCCTTTTCACGATTCCAAAATACTTTCTTCTTATAAAGATAGAAGAAAGCAAAAAGGGGTTAATTTCATGTTCTTATTTAATGTATTTATTTAATATTATTTTCAGAAATGTGGCCACAGGCCGACTGGTTTTAAAAATCAACCTTTAAAAACAAAAAATTCAAACGTGTGTTTGCTCATGATATTTTCTTTCTGTTTTTATGAATACAATCATATTTTTCATTGATTTTCTAAAAATACTCACTAGACAAAATCCGATTATATTATTTTTGGCATTACATCTATATACATAAACTGAAGGAAAAGTAAAAAAAAAAAAAAATAAATAAAAATAAAGTAAGAGAAACATTTTAAAATTTTACTTTTTTACATCATATCTGAGAAATTATTATTATTTTTTTCTTTTTAAACACCAATAGCATAAAACGGTTGGATCAATGTTGTCTAACGGTCAGCCAATTAAAATTATAGGCATTTACTTGAACTAAAAAAATACATTACTATTACATAATAAGTAATTACTGTAGATGTTTTAAGCTTTATGCAAGCTCCTCTTCAGTACTAATATCAATCGAAATCAAAGTTACACATGTTCAAAATTATGCATTTAAAGTATTATATTTCCAGGAAATATGTGTCACAGTAGTGCCACTACAGCAAACATAGAACTATTGGCTACTTTTGGAGCTAATTTTGGCATTTATGGCCAGTATTGTCACATCTATTGAACAGTTTTAGCCCAATGTTGCCTGTTTGAAGTACGGCATCACATGGATTCAAGAGTACTAATCCAGTATTGGATCCTTCAAGTATTTTAGGGCTACAAAATAAAGATGGAAAATCTTTATTGGTCCGTTATTGCCAAACTGTTTAAAAATCTAGTAAAACTGGATTGTCATTGGGCCATTTTTGTTCAGTCTTTGTTCAGGCTTTTAATACTGCTCCAATATATGTTCTAAAAAGAACTGAAAAATACTAGGTACTGATTTAAATAGCCTTCATTAGGCCAGTTAAATAGATTCAATCATGTACGTCCATTCCTTCTTGGGCCACTATTTGCCCTATGAAAGCATTTGTGAAATTGTGAAGAAAATAAAATTTCCTTCATAAGCTTTAAAGTAACTTTTACTACCCTTGAAAGTAATGATAAATGCATATACTGGGCTCAACACTGTTCCATTAATGCAATTATTAATGGTATTGACATAACGGCATCTGCCCGCACTTAAGGCTAATCAATTAAAGAGGGACACCTTTTTAACTATGCCATTACGGCTATCGGGCATTGGGACAGAATTATAATTTTCGGTACAAACGCATTGGCCCATTTCTGGGTTATGTTGGTGATGTTTGCTGGGACATATTCTGGTGGAATTGTCACAGAAGTAAAAAGAAAATAGATAAGAATTGTGCTGCTTTGGCATCAAATCAAAAATTCAATCCTAAAACCGGTTACAATTCGGCCCAAACACTTGCAGCTTGCTTTAAAAAACCTCTGGGATTGTCTTGTTTGGGCCGAATGAGGACATTTAAATTTGAGCGGTAACCGGCTTCATATTGCAAACCTTTTGACGGGATAGTGCATCTCTATTGTACTCTGAGTAGAATTGTACATGCTTCATTTTGGGGAGAATCGTGTAATCTTGTAAGCCAACCATTTAGCATGCAGTACACTTCTAACGGAATATGCTGGCCTACTGTGACATATACTGCATGGTGATTTAATATTTTAAATGGATAATTTTGATAAAACTTTAATCAAACTTTAGATTCAATGAGTGCCTGATATAAATTGATGCTGATTACATTGGTGGAAATCGCCCAACAGGTGGCGCTACTATGCTACATTTTTCACGATTTCTTCAATAATTCTATCTCAAGAATTAATGCAAAATTTTCATCAAGCTTCAGATTCAGGTACACTTTGATAAATATTGGTGCTGATATGTTTTGGTGTCAATCGCCCAATAGGTGGCGCTGCTATGCTGTTTTTCCCACAATTTTTAATAATTCTATATCAAAAACTAATGCACGGATTTTCATCAAACTTTAGATTCGGTTACCCGCTGACATAAGTTGTTGCTGATTAGGTTTTGGTGTAAATCACCCAACAGGTGACGCTGCTATGCTGCATTTTGCATGATTTACACTATTTTAGCGATAGTCATATCTCAAGAACAAATGCACGGAATTTCACATCTTTAGAATCCTCATGACGAGCATAAATTGCCATTTAATTTTGGCACTGTGCTAATAATTTTGAAGTACTAATATGTATGAGATAGAAGAAAGTTTTGGGATTGGCACATGGGACTAGTTTTTTAAAATAATTTATGCATTACATCTAACTGTGTCTAAGTTTAAAAAATGAATTTGTTTTTCAGGTGCCCGATGCAGTGTGGACTCTGAAGCTTCTACACTACAGCCGTAATTTTACAGACATTTTTATTGATATATTTTTTACATAAGCAATTTTAAGCTCATGTTTTTTTATAATCAAATAAACCTGAAAAACGTGTACATGAATTTACCAGAATTTAAACCTTAATTTTTATTTTTTTAGATATAGAAAATAGCTTTTACACAATTACGGACTCTTGGTGCATTTCGTATATGTCTCGGAATTTCTTGCAGCAGGAATTTTATTGACACTTTTATTGACATACTTCTTACATAAGCAAGTTTAAACTCATAGTTTAACTTTATTATGTTCCATTTGAATCATGTACACAATCAACATTTAAATCAGAATGAAATGAAGCTAAACAACGTATAATTAAAATTTCCAGATTTTAAACCTTATTTTTTATTTATTTATTTATTTATTTATTATTATTTAGATAAAGAAAATAGTTTTTACGTAATTACGGGCCCTTGATGCATTTCGTACCACATTATTCTGAGCTAAATCAAAATTTACTTCGCATCTTTTGTATACATTTCCAAAAAATTTGGAGCAACAACAGTCTTCATATTATTAATTTTATTGCATGTTGTTTCTTGCTTACTGGATCGATTTGTAATTACCTTTGTAAAAGTAAATTATTTTTATAAAGAAATAAATATTTTTGCATAATATATTTAGTCTCTTTTTATATAGAAGATGAAATGCTGCAAAATATTGCTACACCGACGCTGGGGGGGGGGGGGGGGGGGTCTTGCAAAACGAAACAAAAGAAAAAGATATTTAAATCAGTCCTTTGTGCTGAAACTGTTAACACGATTTGCCAATATTCTAACAGATAACAACACTAACAAAAATCTATAGTGTTCCGATTCGGAGCAGCCCCACCAGTGGCCGAGAGATTCTGCTCTCGAAGCTGGTAGACGGGAGGTGCTGGGTTCGATCCCAATCGCGCCCGTCGGCCAAATCGTTCGGAGTTTTCGTGGTTTTCTTCGAACCTTGGTTCTCCAAGCGTTAATACGGGTTAGGTTCCCTTTGAAAGACCTCCACGAAAGGCACTCCCCTCCCTTAGGGCCTATATCCCACATGCTGATAATCGGCCGACATAAATACAACCAACCAACCAACCAGCCAACCAACCGATTCGGAGCAACAATAAGCTTTATCAGATATGTCAAGTTCGTTCCCCACCAAGGGACAGTTTGAGAATTGTATGCAGAGTTGCGGGCCATATTGTAAAAAAACAAGAACGAAAAAATCATACGTCAAGCATAGATTATGAAACACTTCCCAAAACATTCTTAAGGATGTTCTCAATTTCAACTGCTCTGCTCAACAAGTGCAAAACGTTTGACACTTTTACAAATTCATTTTTTTAAACAGAAAGATGTAAAATTGGAAAGCCTGATCGTGGAAGCAATTTGGAATCGAACTGTGTTTTCCATTTTTTTAATGACCTATTGAGTTATAAGCGATTTTGATCACGTGACAAACACGTTTTTCGCCCTTTCTTGAGTGGTTATTCTACTTTCGCGCTGAAATTCGGTTCAAAACGCCCACTTTGACATTATTTTCTGAAAGATCTATTGCGTTTGCAAAAAACGGAAAAAACAGCTCAATGACGTAGTTTCTGAACAACACCTGCTAGTTTCATGCATTTCCGAACAAAAATACATTAAAACTTATGTCATAAAGTTACTCTCTTGGATTTGAAAATAGCCTTAATAATGTAACAAAACTTCACCTTTTAACAAGTTGAAATAGGATTGAACAATTTAGAAACTACTGTCGGCAAATCACCTGAATTCTCTGAACAGCACATATAGCACAATCTATGTATATCACATATAGATTTGTATCTATTAACTACATGCATGCAAAAATTTAATTTAGTTAAGAAATACACAACCTCAGTTGAAAATTCCCCTTGAGCCATTTCCGCTAATGTGTGAATTTTATAGTGCAGTCCTGCATACGAGGAATGGTATTTATACACAATCAGTAACATGCAAAAATTAGTTCAATTTAAAAGCACATACCGAAACTGAAAATGCACTTCCAGCAATTATGTCTCGAAGACAGTAGTGTAACAGATTTCTTCTGTGTGTGTGTCCCTGTAAATGATGAACGAAAAATACTATGAATGTTCTAATTTTGAAAAGAAATTTCTATTATGTCGATGTTGTAGTTCATAGTTTCCATCATTAATTAATAAGACTGGTGTTAGTTACAAAGATCTATAATGTGTAATTATATTAGATTTAATTAGCAGTACATTGTTGGAGAGTAAAGAAGACTTTTATGCTTTTAAAACACAAGGATTTAACCATGGGCATTCCGGGATACAGAATGTATGCAAAAAACATTTCTTTAAAGTTGATATTAGAACTGATAATATATTTTTTATATTTAATATATATATTTATATTTTAATGCCTAATAACAATACCAAAAACCATAGTTATTTGAAAAATAGCAACATTGCGTCATTATTATTATTATTATAATTTACTAAACCGATATTTATGTATGGCTTCGTGCCAGGATTTAACAGCTTGAGAAATCGCCAAAGATTGGTATTTACAATGAGCCTTTTTCTTTTTCCTCATATCAGAGGTTTAAGCCCGTAGTTTGATTTCATCTCTTAAATTTGTGATTTATTTATATTTTATTGATTTATTTATTGGTTGATGAATGTTTTTATTGCGTTATCGAATATAAACCAGAAACAAATTATGTGCTATTTATATTAATTTAAGTACAAGCGGTGCAGACGATTGTCAGCACTCGACAGAGATAGATAAAAAAAAAAACTAGTCGGATGTGGCAATCCCAAAACTTTCTTCTATCTCATACATGTTAGTACTTCCTGAAAAATCAATGGCGGATCCAAGGGGGAGGGGGCAATCGCCCCCCCCCCCCCCTTGGCCAAATAAAGGATTTGCAAATCGGCATTATGCATCCTCACGGAAAATGACTTTGGACGAAGCTCGAGCCCGGCGCGACCCGACCCGGGTTGCGCCAGTTCAAATCCACGAGACTCGACCTAGGTAAGGTCTTTTCTCTCTTAGAGCCGGGCCGTGCCCTGATCTTACATTTTTCTGCAAATTTGGGTCAGGCCAGACTCCTTTTAATTCCAGGTCGATCCTGGCCTGGACTTCATTCTTCCTAGAGGTCTGCACTGGCCAAAATTTCCAAGTCGGGGCTCGGCCGGAATAAAATCTAAACGTTTCCTTATCAGCCCGTATGATAAGCAATATTGGCCCGACCGCGACCCGTGCATTTCTCTACATTCTTCTCCCCGAGCCCAAGTAGGTCTGGTATCTTATTTGTTATTCGCAAAAAAATATATTTATGTTGTACATTTGTTTAGCGAAATCTTTAGAAATTTAATTTGATTTCATAAGTTAACTCCTACTTTTTTCTTTGTATTAATACTACTTTTTTCTTTGTTCTACTACTTTTCTTATACTTTTATCTTTGTATAACTTTAAAATTGTGATTTTCTTTTATCATCCGTTTCTTTCATTCTAAACTGATTTTCATTTGAGTGTATTTGTATAAGTAATGATTTTTACATAGTGTTTATGCACATAATTACCTAAATAGTCATTAATATTAATGTTTTTCTGTATTCATAAATTTCGAACATAATCTAAAATAAAATATGAACATAAGTAAGTGCCCTTTATGAGTAATTTTAATTGCAAATGCAGTCTGGACTGGAGCTTTTTTAGCTTTTATACAGGACCGGGACAACAATTTTTTTGTGTGGGTTGGACCTGGAAATTTCAGCCCGGGTAAACCTCTAGCTGACCTGTCGAAGCCAGCTTTATTTATTTATTTTTTTAAATGCTTCAGTTTCAGTCATCATCCCATAGCTACTGAATACACCGGGTGTCCTAAAATGAACTGTCTGATTTTAAATATATTCAATAAATATATTCAAATTCAATAACTATAAATATATTCAAATTCAATAACTTGCAAATGGCGACGGCTATTAAAAAATACTTGAAGGAGGGTTATGTAAGATGTCCGGAACAAAGGTCTCTTGCGAATTTTGCGAAAATTTAATCCTCTCGCTGCGCATCCCGCGATTTTCACTGCCAACGTAAAAGTGGCAAAATTTGCGCAACCCGCAATTTCCGCAGCAAATCTTTTATTTATGATCTAATTCTATTTAAAAAAGAAAATCTTTAACAAAGATTTGGGATATATTTGAACTCTAAAATATATGCCGATTTGAAATATGTAATAAAGTAAATGAGCAATTTTTTAACCTATTTTCATAATATATATATATATATATATATATATATATATATACGCAGAGAGAGGGTTAAGGCATTCGGTTCCGAAAATTCAAAAAAATTCATCAATCCGAAAATTCGGACATAAAAATAATCGCTAATTTTGACAAATGGTCGACATAAAAATTCTATTTCGTCAGTCGTTCGCAGAAAATAACTTCGATTTCACCAAAGAATCAAAATGCGCATTTGGTCAAAGGGCCGCGGAAAAAACGCAAAATTCTTCAAATGATTACGAAAAATGCGAATTTCGTCAAAAGATTGTGGGAAAAACGCAAATTTTGTCAAAAAACGCAAATTTTGCGAAAATATCGCAAAAAAAGCAAATTTTATCAAAGAATCATGAAAGAAACGCGAATTACATCAAAGGGTTGCGAAAGAACCGCAAATTTCGTCAAAGGTTCGCGGAGAAAATGCGAATGTCTTCAAAGAATCGCGGAAAAAGCAAATTTCGTCAAAGGATCGCTGAAAAATGCGATTTCGTCAAAGGATCGCTGAAAAATGCGATTTCGTCAAAAGATCGCGGAAAAAACGAGAATTTTGTCAAAGGGTCGTGGGGAAAAATGCGAATTTTATCAAAGGGCTGCAAAATTGCACTAATTTCGTCAAAGGGTTGCAGAAGAAACGTAAATTTCGTCAAAGAGTCGCGGAAGAAATGCGAATTTTACAAAGGGTCGTGAAAAAAGTCGTGTTTGCAGCGCCATCTATCGTTGCTATTGTAAAGTAAAATCAAGAATCGCAGTAAAAAATCTCCTGGCATCTTACATAACCCTCCTGCAAAATTTTTTTTTTATTGCTGTCACCATTTGCAAGTTACTGAATTTTAAAATCAGTCAGTCCATTTTAGGACACCAGGCAAGTTTCAAAACATTCTTTACTGAATTATAGCTGATCTTAGATATAAAGAGATAAGCAATCTTATACCAAATTAGTATTTTTTGCATAATCCTGATGATTAAAAAACTATTATTAAATAATTGTTCAGGCCGTGCCCGTTATGGAGCTTTTATTGTAATAATTTTTATCTTCCAAAATATTTAGACTTTCTTTTCAAAATTCAGGTCGGCTCGAACCCTTCTCCCAGGGTGAAAACCTAATCCGAAACTGACCTAAACTGATGGGGCTACAGCCCCCCCCCCCCCGAAATTATCGAAAGTGATAGGAAAAAGTGTTGTTTTTTCGTCTTTCTTTTTTGCAAAAAAAAAATATTTTTTTTTCAATCATACAGCGGACTAGTCATTCCCATTAGTCCCATATTAGTCCACGTTGACAACAAAGAAGAGAAAAGGGCAGACGGGGTTACAGCCCCCCTCTCCCGAAATAGTCGAAAAATTAAATGAAAAAGTAATTTTTCCTTACATTTTTAAGATAATTCTGTAATTTTTTCTTCTCTCATATAGCAAAACAGACATTCTCGTTAACACAATATTAGTCCACATTGACATCACAGCATACTCAAAGATGGGGGGCTGATGGAATTTCAGCTACCTCCTCTTGAAATGGTCGAAAATGAAATGATAAAATAGTGCTGATTTTTTTCTGCCTGTTTAAGATAAATTTGCATTTTTCCCCCTATCGTTCAACAGACTATGCGCTTCCTTCGCTTTAGTTACTAGTAGTCCATATTGACACAAAAGAAGAGAAAGGGGGCTGACGGGGTTACAGCCCCCCAGGCCCGTAGCCAGGTAGGGGCCAGGGCGGGCAAAGCCCGACCTGGAAAAAGTTTTGCCCGACCTAGCGCAAGAAAAACATTATAAATTCCAATAAAAACATTATTATTCCAATAAAAACATTAAATTTCCATTTTTCCCTCACTTCTTGTCCAACCCAGAATGAAGTTCGTCATTCTGATCATTTTTTCACTCAGTATTTCCCTTTAAAAATGTATGCAATACAACATCAAATTTTCATTTTTCTTCCTTCATGCCAGACCTCGGCCTCTACCTCTAAATGTCCTTTCTAGACTGGAAACGAAAATAGCAAAAATTTCCTCTATAAAGCCTTTTTTTCTCTCCCTCTTTAACAGACCTGTGGGATATTCCTCCATTGTACATTCCTGGCTTTTTCTCTCTGTAGAAATGATCCCATACCGCTTCAAAACAAATCTAGATTACCTTATATCTTTAAAGCTTGCTTTTTTTATACAATTGTCACCATACGAAATTTATCGTTAGGAGGCGGGGTTTAAACCAAAGGCTTCTAAAACTACAGTGAACCAGCCTACAATACTGTACATGACAGTTAGTTGCTTGTTTCAGGAAAACTTGGTACGATTACAATAAACTCAAAAGGGCAGTCTCCACCCCTATGTGAAAGTACAAAAGAGATAATGGAAGGTCTGTCCCTTCATCTCTTCAATTGTCTCCCATTGCACTGAAGTTTTAAAAAATTGGCACTTTTTAAAATAAAACCATCATTATTTCAAATTTAAACAATACAATATGTCAGGTTACTTACGATTTTACAAATCCAAATTTATTACTTACTGACACATTCATAAAGTCATTTTTACTCTTAAATTAAAAAATGTTACAGATGCTTTTATTAAGAAACGAAGAAACTGAATACACTGTTTAATGAAACTATTTTGCACTTTTCAGTCAAATCAGCTTCCAAAGTGGTCGTCAAAGTTTCCATTATAAGCCAATTTTTGCAAAGCGACAGACTGATACAGACCATCATAAGATAGAAATCAATTACAACTCAAAGTGTAATGCATTTATTGAAAAGTGAAAAATGGTATTCGATTCCAATTCCTAATTAAAAGAAAAACATTTTATTTACGTTATGCCCAGGGCCGTAGGAAGGTCTTTTGAGGCCCCTACAAACATTTTTTTCGCACCCCCTCTAAGGTTTTGGAGAAATGTTTATATTTAATTTTCTATCCGAGTTTCCATTTTATAACAACACCAGCGGAGTTCGCTGGTCGATTTTTCCAATTATTATTATTGTTAAATATTTTCCAATATTTAACAATATTATAGCTGTGATACAGTAAAAAATAAAAAAATAAAAGTTTTACTTGAATTTTTAAACCTTATTCTCTCCCAAAGGGTGATGTAAACACATCAGAAAATTATTACCTAAGTTTAACTTGGGGTATAAATAGTTCTCATCGCGAAAAAAAAATACATTTTAAAATTTAAGTTATGTAATTCCCCACTAAGTTCGCTACCTGCGTAAAAATAGCCATCCATTAGAAACTTTTTACTAAAATATAAACTTGACCAAAGCAAAAACGTATTCTGAAAATATCCTTTTTATTTCCACTATGATGCCATATTCACCTTTTTAATTTTTGGAAAAAAAAAAAAAACTATTTCGATTAAAATTTTTCACGCGGGAAGCTTTCTACTAAAACCAAATAAATTATTATTTCGGCTTTTGAAATTTTTGCAACAATGAAGAAGAAATGTTACATTTTCTATTAAAAATGTCCGTTGATTCTCAATGAAAAAAGTGAAATTTGGAATTATTAAGAAAAATATTTGAATATTTGGCCAATTTTTTGAATAATATACAAAAAATTGGTCCTTGTTTCTCTCTGGGTTATAATTCACCCATATGCAAAAGTATTTTGCCATTCGTTTTGACCCTGACGTCAGGCAAACGTTTTTAAACTTTAAATTTATAATATAATTGGAATTAGTAAAGAATAAAAAATGAGTGGCATCAGGGACAAAAAGGTGGGAAGAAAAAATGAAAAAGTTACCATCTCCATAGGCTTTTCTATGTTAAATTAACATTGAGAAGTGACACTGGAAATAAATAAGTATTGCGCTGCCGCGCAATATTTAAATATAAAACTAAAAAAATATGTATTGTTTTAAGTAATTACTGAACATTTATTTTAAATTTACTTACCTTTTATTTATTACAGAATTATATTTTCTTAAAAATTACTTAAAACATTGTGAATTTTTCGTGTGTCAGTCACCGTGGCACTCAACGTGTTAAACGAATCTGGAGTTGAGCTGAACTGCTTAGTACTGCAAAGTACACTCATTGGGACTAGTCCGCTCAGATCTCGAATCAAACAAACCTTGAATTATTGTAAATTTTTATTGCGACCCAGATTAAATTAAAATTTTCAACATTTCGTTCATGCCGCTACAGGAACAGATTTTATATTCTTACAACTTGAATTTAATCAAAGCACTAGCAAAATTTAACTGAGAATTCTTCCATTTAGGAAAAAAAAATGTCAAAAAATCGCCGCAGAATGCGAAAGAATGCTAAAAATTGATAAAGAAATTTCGAAGTTCATAGGAAGCAAAATTTACTATATTGTGTTAAAAGATTGAAACCGGATTTTTTATTTACGAATGTTAAAAAAAATTACCAGAAAAACAGATAAAAATCACATAAAAATTCTGGAAAAATTAAAAACTAGCAGCGAACAAAATTTAGCAAAAAAAAAAAAAGAGTTTGAAACTGAATTCCCTTTGCAAATGTTAAAAACCGCAACAAAAAACCGTTAATTATTGCACATAGATTAAAAAAAAAAAAAAAAAAAAAAAAAAAAAAAAAAAAAAACTGGAAGTCTTTTCTTATTTTCTGTTTTTTCATCAGTTTGACAATGTCATCCGCATGGCCCAGACAGATTTTTTTAATCAGAAAATACTCACTTAAAATAACTTTTATCTGCTCTGAACGATGCCTTTTATTAAAAATATATATATTTAGAGATTTACTAATTAAAAAATATATATAAATTTGGGATGTCGTTTTCATATTTTTCAGTTTTCTCCAATTTAAAATTGTCACCCAAGTTGTCTGGATAGAAATTGAAAAAAAAAAAAAAAAAAAAAGAATAGCTTTGGATAGACCGTACCTTTCTGTGCGCAACGAATTCTGGGTTTAATAGTTAGATAACAATAAAGATAGATGTTTCTCTGTAAAGTTTTTTTTTTTTTTGGGGGGGGGGGGGGGGTGTGGAGAGGCGGGGGTTTAACTAGACGTTTTTCTGTTTAGGACAAGATTTGACAGGAAGAATACCTGTATGCCTGAAATAATACACCTCGAAACAGGTTTTTAGTTTGTTTCTTTTTATAAAATTTTTTAATTTCATTTTTTATGCTATTTTTAGTGCTTTTTCGAGTTTCGTGCTTTTCCCCCCACATTCATAAAATGAATCCATTTTCAATCTATCTCATTTTAGCCGAATATAGTAAAATAGATTTTTGAATATTTCACGAAGTCTTTTATGTGATTTTAAGCTTTTTTTTCGCGTCCCGATGGAACTTTTTGACATTAGTAAAAAGAATCAGGCTTCAATCGTTTAGCCGAAAGTACAAAAGTTTGTCCTTTGCAATTTTTGAATTTTTCATGAACTTCTTATGCGATTTTAAATGCTTTTCCCGTTTTTAAGACCCCTGTGATTAGAAGAGATTTTTTCTCATATTTTAAGAAATTTTCGTCTTTTGAATGGAAAATTTCTAGAAATTTTGATCTTTGTTTCGCGACTTTTGCGTATTATGAAGGAAAAAATATTCCTGCGTAAAAGTTCAGTTCCTAATAGGGAAAAGTACAATGCAACACAGTTGACGCTTGACGGAACACTATTTGGATTTGATTTGACGAAAATGCATCTTTATATTGAAGGATTTTAGGTAATTCTTACGTTAGATTGGTGACTTTCTTTATTTTTGCGAAAAATGGGCAAATCAAAGCATTTTTATTTATTTTATTTTTTGTGTGTGTGTGTGTGTGAGTGTGTGTTTGAATAGAAAAAACATTCAATTCACTGATTTATTTTATTTTATTTTATTTTATTTTATTTTTATGAGAATGTGAAAGGATTCCGGTTTCAATCTTTTATCCCAATATAGTAAATTTTGCCCTCTTCGGCGTTTTATTCGCCTTCCGCGGTGTCTTTTTTTTTTTTTTTTTTTTTTTTTTTTTTAACATCCCTAAAAGGAATCAGGTTCCAAGACTTTTAGCTCAATATAGAAAATTTATCCTTTGCAATTCGGAATTTTTTTTACGAACATTTTATGTGATTTTTAGCGTATTTTTTTTAACATTCCACTTTCAATCTTCTGACTCGATATTGTCAAATTTTGCTCTCGGCGATTTTTGAATTTTTTTCCAATTTTTTATGAGATTTATACCTCTTTTTCGCACTTTGCGGAGACTTTTTGATAAGTTTTTCTGATACCGAAAATTATTCAGTAGATTTTGCTGCTGTTATGATTAATCTGAAGGTGGAAAAATAACAAATTGGCTCTTGTAGCAACGTGAACGACGATGCTGGAAAATTTAACTTTTACCTGGTGACTATAACTTTACCAAAAGAAAAATTATAATAATTCAAGAATTGCTTGATTCAAGATCAAATTTAGGATATCCCGAACGGGTTTACGCTACGGAAGGCAGTAGAGACCCCCCTCCCCCTAAAAAAAAGTTCTCTTTTGGAAAAACCAACCAGCAAAGCAAGCGAAGCTCCTCTAGTAGATAAAATAATTACAAAATATAATTTATCTATAATTAACATTAGTAATTTATCGAAAGAAGAGAAATGAAACGTTAAAAAAGAAACGGGTCGAGCATAAGGGGATAGGTGGCAAATGCATAGCACACAGATGCCTGCTTATTGGGACCCCCAACGAGATTAAGAAGCGCATTTTTTTTTTTTTTTTTTTTTTTTTTTTTTTTTTTTAACATTTGAATAAAAATACTGGGGCTTAAAAGTTTTGAATCTTGGGTTCCAAGTTTTTCTCACTTTTAATAGGGACCCCAAAAAAGACATTTTAAAAAGTATTTAGAACCTGCAAAATTCCTTTCATCTGGGCATCTTTAAAAAGAATGGTGGCTATAGAAAGAAGCGGTTGATGGAAGTAATAGTATTAAAGATGTTTTGAACCTTATCCCCAACGGGATTAAAAAGCAGATTTTATAAACATTTGAATTACAAAATGGCGGCTCCAAGTTTTGAATCTTGGGTTCCAACTTTTCCTCACTTTCATAGCTTCCCTCCCCCCCCCCCCCAAAAAAAAAGAATTAGAGCCTGCAAAATTTCTTTCATCTGGGCACCTTTAAAAAAATGGTGGCCACAGAAAGGAAGCACATTATCTGTTTTGAATGAAGGAAGTAATAGTATTAAGGAAGTTTTGAAGCTTATTGGGATCCCCAACGAGATAAAAAGCATATTTTTTAAACATTTGAATAAAAAATATGGGGCCTAAAAGTTTTGAATCTTGAGTTCCAACTTTTCTTCATTTTTAAAGGGACCCCCAAAAACATAATTCAAAAAGAATTTAGAGCCTGCAAAATTTCTCTCATCACCTTTAAAAAGAGCGGTGACTATAGAAAGAAAGCACAAATCTTTTGAAGGAAGTAATGGTATTAAGGAAGTTTTGAAACTTATTGCGACCCCCAATGAGATTTAAAAGCACATTTTTTAAACATTTTAATAAAAATTTTGGCCTAAAAGTTTTGAATCTTGGGTTCCAATTTTTCCTCACTTTTATAGAAGGCCCTAAAAAAGACAATTCAAAAAGAATTTAGAGCCTACAAAATTTCTATCATCTGGGCACCTTTAAAAAGAATGGTGGCTGTAGAAAGAAAGTGCATATCTGTTTTGGATGAAGTAATAATATTAATGAAGTTTTGAACCTTTAGTTTCACATTTTTCTCCCATTTATAGAGGGCCCCCCAAAACACTAAAATACCATTATCTCTCTATCTCTCTATTCTAAAAAAAAGTAACTACCGCTGTCACCGCCGCCGCCGGTTTTGAATTTTTTGTGACCGGAAGTCTTTCTTCGTTAATATTAAGAAAAATAATGCATACAAAAATATGAAAATCGGTGGTATTATAGAGAAATGTTTAGTAAACACGCTGAGGCAGACAGTTTTCAAATCGAAGAAATATTTAAAGAGATATTTAATGCTAAAGTTGGACAAAATCGTTCCATTAAAAAAGTTTTATAGGAGCAAAAATTGTACATCAGAATTTAATCATTTTTAGATCATTTTATGCGTCAGAATTTTGCGGTGTGCAGACTGTGCTTAGTTTTTTAATTTGACTCATTTTTGGGGGTTTTATTTCAATTTTAAATTCAAATTTTCAGCATTTCGAGAGATATTTTTTTACACATTTTAGAAAATTGTATTAATTTAAACTGTTGCCAACTGAATAAAAGAGCAAACAATAATATTTACTTCAAATTAAAAACTTATTTTAAACGTGACAAGAAAATATAAAAAGCAGGAACTCATTGAAAATTATCATAAAAACTATATTACACGTGAATTTTAAAAATGAAAGAATGTTGTAAAATAATAAATTCATTAATATGCGTTACAAGTCTTAAATAGGAGAAATTACGTCACATTTACGTCACATTAGGGGCTGTGCATATATAACGTTATCACTTTTTAGGCAATTTTGGACCCCCTCCCCCCCCTTACGATATCATAAGTTATCATCCCTCGACCCCCCCCCCCTCCGTAATGATATCGTTATCAATGTCTAAAAATTCTTTTCATTTGTGAATTTTTTTTCTTTTGATTGGAGTGATATACAAATATGGTTACATTTATTTTTCGCATACTTCATTGATTCAAATGAAGAGAACTCAATAAAATATCACTTTATAAATGAAATAACTTTTTATCAAATAACACTTAAAAGAAATAGTTACTATTTAAAAGTATTTTATAATAGCTTTTTGTTACATAATACATTCAACAGTAATATTGTTTTCTTGCATTTGCCCTCGCACAGGGGGGGGGGGGGGGGGGAGGGGTAGACAGAGCGTCTTATCATTAAAACAGGTGGACAACATTCTTTTTCCTTTATTTACTAGTAAACACAGATATCATTATTTGAAACATACTTCGCATATGGTTTCTCGAACAGTGAATTATATATGCACACACATATGACAGAAGAAATAGGAAATTTGGAATCAAATAATTTTATAATCATGTAATGATTTTAATAATAACTTTGTATTTTCATAAAAATAGATAACAGACTAAAAAAGGATAACATTCTATTTTGATGTAAAGGCAAAGTTATAAATAAAAAGAGAAAATTTTGGTGGAATCGAAAATGATAACGATATCAAAAGACGAACCCCCCCTCCCCCTAGGGATATCTAACGATATCATTTGCCAGACCCCCCCTCCCCCCTAAAATGATAACGTTATATATGCACAGCCCCTTACACATTACGTAAAATGAACAAAAAATAATATTGCGAAACAGCTTAAATTTAAAAATTGCGCGAGACATTTATATAATATTTTAAGATGATATTTTGAACTATTTTTATTAGGATAGCGCAAATAATATTTCATTTTTAACAAAAGAATTTTCACGTGAATAGTAAAAGGAGAAAGAAATGTTTGGTGAAAATAACGTCAGATTAAAAACGATACATTTAAAGTGTCATTTAAAAAAACCCTTCTTTTCGCTTTGCTAAAAAATACCGGGAGGCAAAGACTCTGTTTATTTAATTCATTTTATATCAGCTTATTTTGAAATGTCAACTGCTTTTATTTAATCAAAGACGGAAACAGCCATTGTATCTTTTAACAGCCGCTGATTTGGCTTTAAAATTCCCCAATCAAAGAGAAATGAATAGAAACCCGTTTATAGGGAGATCGCCACTGTTTTTTAACTTATAATTCAATCTTTTTTAAGCCGATCAAATAAGCGTGCTTTTAGATTCTGCGGTGTCTGAACGGGGGTTGGCGAGCGTAGCTCGTAGGGGGCTGCGCCCCCTAGTATAATAAAAATATTGCATGTAAAAAAAATCTAAAAATTTTAAATATTTTTTTTAAATTTAAATTGTAAAATTTTAAACATATTTAATTTTTGATATAACTCTGGAAGTACTTACTCGATTTCCAAAATTTTTACATTTTTGTGTACAAAAAATGTGTCATTTTAATTTGTCTCCAGGTTTCTTAAAATATTGATTAGGAATTAAAAAAAAAAAATTGTAAGTAAAAAAATTAAGTTTTTTTTATGAGTGAGTTTTGCATTAATTAGCATATTTTCAATAGATATATCCTTCTATATATAAAAAAAAGTTTTGATTTGGAAATGGACCAATGAAAATCTGCGTAGATATTCCGGAAAGATCGGCATCCAATTTGAATGCTTAAGCATGGCCTTTCTTCGTTAATATTAAAAAAACTGTTGCATACAAAAGTATGAAAATCGGTAGTATTATAGAGAAATGTTTGATAAACACGCTGATGCAGACAGTTTTCAAATCGAAGAATTATTTTAAGAGATATTTAATGCCAAAGTTGAACAAAATCGTTCCATTAAAAAAGTTTTATAGGAGCTAAAACTGTACATAGGAATTTAATCACTTTTAGATCATTTTATGAGTCAGAATTTCCCGGTGTGCAGATTGCATTTAGTTTCTTAATTTGACTCATTTTTTGAGGTTTTATTTCTATTTTAAATTCAAATTTTCAGTATTTCGAGAGATTTTTTTACAAATTTTAGAAAATGTTATTAATTTAAACTGTTGCCAGTTGTATAAACAGCGCAAACAATAATGTTTACTTCAAATTAAAAATTTATTTTACACGTGACTATTATAAATAGAAAATATAAAAAGCAGGAACTCACCTAAAATTACATCATAAGAACTATAATTACACATGAATTTTAAAAGAGACAGAATATTGTAAAATAATAAATTGATAAACATGCGTTAGAAGTCTTAAATAGGAGAATTTACATCACATTTACTTCACATTACACTTATTATATAAAATGAACAAAAAATGATATTGCAAAACAGTTTAAATTTAAAAATTGCTCGAGACATTTATTTGATATTTTAAGATGATCATAATATTTCATTTCTAACAAAAGTATTTTTACGTGAATATTAAAAAGAAAAAGAAAAGTTTGGCGAAAATTACGTCAGATTATAATTCTCAGATTCAAATTATAATTCAATCTTCCGAAATCTTTATAAAGCCGATCAAATTATCGTGCTGTTAGAGTCTGCGGTGTCTGAACGGGGGTTGACGAGCGTAGCTCGTAGGGGGCAGAGCCCTCTAGTATTCTAAAAAGAAGTAACTAACGTTAAATCGAAAAGCCGCCGCCGCCGCCAGTTTTGAATTTTTTGTGACCGGAGGTCTTTCTTCGCTAATATTAAGCAAAATATTGCATACAAAAATATGGAAATCGGTGGTATTATAGAGAAATGTTTGATAAACACGCTGATGCAGACAGTTTTGAAATCGAAGAATTATTTTAAGAGATATTTAATGCTAAAGATGGACAAAATTGTTCTATTAAAAAAGTTTTATAGGAGAAAAAACTACACATGGGAATTTAATCATTTTTAGATCATTTTATGCGTTAGAATTTTCCGGTGTGCAGATTGCATTTATTTTTTTAATTTGACTCATTTTTTGAGGTTTTATTTCTATTTTAAATTCAAGTTTTCAGCATTTCGAGAGATATTTTTTACATATTTTAGAAAATGGTATTAATTTAAATTGTTGCCAACTGCATAAACGGCGCAAACAATAATGTTTGCTTCAAATTAAAAAATTATTTACACGTGACTATTCAAAACAGAAAATATAAAAAGCAGGAACTCATTGAAAATTACGTCATAAAAAATATATTTACTCGTGAATTTTAAAAGAGAAAGAATATGTAAAATAATAAATTCATTAACATGCGTTAGAAGTCTTAAATAGGAGATATTGCGTCACATTACACTTATTACGTAAAATGAAAAAAATAATAATATTGCAAAACAGTTTAAATTTAAAAATTGCTCGAGACATTTATTTGATATTTTACTCTTTTCAACTATTTTTATTAGGATAGCGCAAATAATATTTCATTTCTAACAAAAGTAATTTCACGTGAATATTAAAAAGAGAAAGGAAAGTTTGGTGAAAACTACGTCAGATTAAAAACGATACAGTTAAAGTGTCTTATTTAAAAAAAGCGGTACTTTTCGGTTAGCCGGGCGCCAGTGTTTTATATACATATTTATATACATACATATATGTAAATATACATATATATGCATATACATATATTGTATATAAACACATATAGATATATGTAAATATATATCTATAAATACATACATTTATATATACATATATATGTATATATGACACTGGCGCCCGGCTAACCGAAAAGTACCAAAAAAGCTTTCTTTTCGCTTTGCTAAAAAATACCGAGAGACAAAGACTCTGTTTACTTTATCCATTTTATATTAACTTATTTTGACATGTTTAGCTGATTTTATTTAATCAAAGACGGAAACAGCCATTGTACCTTTTAAAAGCAGCTGATTTGGGTTTTAAAATTCCCCAATCAAAGAGAAATGAATAGAAACCTGTTTAATGAAAATCGCCATTGTTTTTTAGCTTATAATTCAATCTTCCGAAATCTTTTTAAAGCCGATCAAATTAGCGTGCTTTTAAAGTCTGCGGTGTCTGAACGGGGGTTGGCGAGCGTAACTCGTAGGGGGCAGCGCCCCCTAGTATTTTTTAAATATAATTTAGAGCCTTCAAATGCTCTTCCATCTGGGCCCCTTTATAAAGAATAGTGGATATAAAAGGAAAGCTCATACCTGCTTTCTAAATCTGACCAAGATCTTTGATAAAAAAAAATGAACTTGGATAAAACAAATTAAAATTTTATTAAAAAATACATTAAAAAATAACTATAAAAGTTAAAAAAACATTATTCGACTCAAAGGTACAATAACTTCCTACGGCCCTGGTTATGCCAAATAATGCCAAATAATGCCAATTTAATTTTAATGTATTTTTTATGTCTCTCTCTGAAGAAACTTTAAAAATTTCATACTGACTTTAGAAATATCTTATATTTTAAATGAAAAAAAAATTCCCTAAAATCGCAGTACATATTTTTGAAAAACTACGAATAAGAGACTAGACAAAAATGAAGAAATAGTCTGCCACCCCTGGAAAAAATTTTGCCCTACCTGGAAGTATGGTCTAGCTACGGGCCTGAGCCCCCCCCCCCCCCAAAAAAAAAAAAAAAAAACCAGAAATAGTCAAAAAATTAAATCAAAAAATTGTTTTTTCTTTACTTTTTAAAGATAAATCTGTAATTTTTTTCTTCTGTCATACAGCAAAATAGCCATTCTCGTTAGCTCCATATTAGTCCACATTGGCATCACAGCACACCCAAAGATGGTGAGGGGGCTGTTGGAATTACAGCCCCCCTCCTCTCGAAATAGTAGAAAATGAAATGAAAAAATAGTGCTGATTTTTTTCTGTCTGTTTGAGACAAATTTGCATTTTCTCCCCTATCCTTCAACAGACTAGCCATTCCCTTCGCTGTAGTTCCAAATTAGTGTACAGTGACACCACGTTATACCCAAAAAGGTAGAAGGGGGCTAATGGGGTTACAGCCCTCTTCTCAAAAAGTCGAACATGAAATGAAAAAGTGCGGATATTTTTCTTTTTGTTTGAGATAAATTTGTATTTTCCCCCTATCATTCAACAGACTATCCGCTCTCTTCTCTTTAGTTCCATACTAGTGCACAGTGGCACCACATTATACCCAAAGAGGTGAAAGGGGCTAATGGGGTGTCCCCTTCCTAAATAGTCGAAAATGAAATGAAAAAAGGGCTGATTTTTTTCTTCTTGTTTGAGATAAATTTGTAATTTTTCTTCTGCCATACAGCGAAATAGCCATTCTCGTTAAATCCATATTAGTCCACATTGACATCACTGCATACCGAAATAAAGGGAGGCGGCTGATGGGCTTACAGCCCCCTCCTCTCAAAATAATCGAAAAAAAATAATGCTTTTTTTCTTTCTGTTTGAGATAAATTTGCCTTTTTTTCTCCTATCATTCAACAGACTAGCTACACTCTTCTGTTTAGTTCCATATTAGTGCACAGTGACACCACATTATACCCAAAGAAGTAGAAAGGGGTTACAGACCTCTCCCAAAATAGTTGAAAATGAAATGAAAAAAGTGCTTATTTTTTTTTTCTTTTTATTTGAGATAAATTTGTAATGCAATTGTTTTCTGCAATACAACGAACTAGGCTTTCTGGCTAGTCTTATATCAGTGCACAGTTACACCACAGTATACCCAATGAGGGGAAGGGGGCTGATGGGGTTATAGGGCCCCCTTTCGAAGTAATCAAAAATGAAGAAAAAACCCCTGTTTTTTTCTTCTTTCTTTTGAGATAAAATTTAATTTTTTTTTCTGCAGCGCAACTAGTCTGGTTAGTCCCATATACTAGTGCACAGTGATACTACCCGCACAGTGATGCCCCCGCATACACCCAAAGAAGTCGATGGCGACGGGGGTTATGAGGCTACAGCTCCATTCCACCTCCGAAGAAATCGCAGTGAAATGAAAAAAGGGCTGATATTCCTTCTTTTTTCAGATAAATTTGTTTTATTTTCTGGCATGCCGCGAATTGTGTTTTTCTTATTAATCCAATATTCTCCTCAGTCCTGCGACCAAATTTACTTGACCACAAAATAAATTTTCAAATGACTGAAGAATAGCTCCATACCTGTTTTACTGGATAAATGAAAACGTATATGGTCAGTTCAAGAGACCTACAAGTAAATTCGACAAATCAAAAAGTAGTTTAATTTAAGGAGTTTAATTTCTCTCACAGTCGACGGGCGCCAAGAGTGTCAGTGCGGAAGTATGTTAATGCACAGTAACACTGCAGCTAATCACAAGTCGATTTCGGCTAAATCGGAAATCCGGTGCGGAAGAGTTGGCTGTTGTAATGAATGGAGGAGTCTGGATAATTTTCCTTTGATTTCTCTGGCGCCATTTGACACGTGATACGTGGGTGCGCGGAGAGAGGTAGGGGGTGCACTATTTATTTAGAGTGTGGAAGGTAGAAGTGTTGTGTAAGCCGGCATGTGAGCGTGCGCGGGTATTTTTTATGAGAAACCGAAAGACTATAATAAAAACGGAAGTATATTAATTTGAGTTTTTTGTGAAATAATTTAGCGATATAGTGAAGTGTTGTTTCGGAGTGAAATGTGAAGGTGGTCTGCAGATATGTGAAAAATATAATTATTTGTATGTAGTGTGACGTTCAAATGTTTTGTCTTCCATGTCTTTATGTATTCTTATAAATAAACTATAATTTAGTGTTGTGAAGAAAAGTAGTGATAAATTAACCGAAGGATTACACACCTGGGATGGTTGGCGAATTTCGAGCGTATTTCACAGCTGTAAAAGTAGCTTTGATTTTTCAGTCGCATCTCCCTGCCAAAAATTTGTGTTTTTTCCACGGTTTTTTGACAAAATTTGAATTTTCGCCGCAGTCATTTGAAGAAATTCTCTTTTTCTGCGGCTTTTTGCCGAAGTTTTTTTTTTTTTTTTTTTTTTTTTTTTTTTACGCACTCCTTTGTCGAATTTAGCGTTTTTTACGCGGATCTGTGACGAAATTTGCGTTTTTTTCGTGATCTTGTCGAAATATGTGTCTTTTCCGCGTTTTATTGGCGGATTTTTGATGAAATTCAAGTTTTTTTCGCGGATTTTTGCCGAAATTCATGTTTTTTTTTACGAAATTCTTCGTCGAAATTTGCTTCTTTCCCGCGGCTTTTTTGACGAAATTCGCGTTTTTTTCTCGTCTTTTTGATGAAATTTGCTATTTTTCTGCGGCTGTTTGGCAAAAGTAGCATTTTTTGTGGCTATTTGACGAAATTCGCTTTTTTCCGCAGTCTTTTAACGAAATTCACGTTTTTCTGCGACCCTTCTTTGTGACCCTGCTTTTTATTTTTTTGCGATCCTTTAACGAAATTCGAGTTTTTTCTGCGGCCCTTTGACGAAATTCGCGTTTTTTTTCGAGGTCATTTGCCGAAATGCGTGTTTTTTACGCAATCATTCGTCAAAATTTGCGTCTTTTTCACGGATTTTTGACGAAATTTGCGTTTTTTTCTCGTTTTTTGATGAAATTTGCGTTTTTTTGCGATCCTTTACGAAACTAGCTTTTTTTTTCGCAGCCCTTTGACGGAATGCGTGTTTTAAGTGATATTTTTTTCGAAATTCACGTTTTTACCGCGACCTTTTGATGAAATTCGCGTTTTTTCTGCGACCCTTTGACGGAATTTGCGTTTTTTTCGAGATATTTTGTCGAAATTTGCGTTTTTTTCTCGTCTTTTTGATGACATTCGCGTTTTTTTGCGATCCTTTATGAAATTAGCTTTTATTTCTCAGCCCTTTGACGGAATGCGTGTTTTAAGCGATCTTTTTTTTCGAAATTCGCGTTTTTTCCGCGACCTTTTGATGAAATTCGCGTTTTTTCTGCGGCCCTTTGACGAAATTTGCGTTTTTTCGAGATCCTTTGTCGAAATTTGCCTTTTTCCGCGGCTTTTTGACGAAATTCGCTTTTTTCCGCAGCCTTTTGACGAAATTCACGCTTTTCTGTGTCCCTTCTTTGTCACCCTGCTTTTTCTTTTTCTTTTGCGATCCTTTAACGAAATTTGCGTTTTTTCTGTGGTCATTTGCCGAAATTCGCGTTTTTTAGGCAATCCTTCGTCGAAATTTGTGTTTTTCCACAACTTTTTGACGAAATGTGCTTTTTTCTCGTCTTTTTGATGAAATTTGCGTTTTTCTGAGGCCTTATGATAAAATTCACGTTTTTTCTGTGAGCCTTTGACGAAATTCGTGTTTTTTCCGCTTCCCTTTGACGGAATGCGTGTTTTTTAGCGGTCCTTTGTCGAAATTTACGTTTTTTTCTGCGGCCCTTTGACGAAATTCGAGTTTTTTCTGCGGTCATTTGACGAAATTCGCGATTTTTCGGTGGCCATTTGACGAAATTCGCGTTTTTTCGCAATCCGTCGAAATTTATGTTTTCCGCAACTTTTTGACGAAATTCACGCTTTTCTGTGACCTTTCTTTGTGACCCTGCTTTTCTTTTTTTTTTTGGCGATCCTTTAACGAAATTCGTGTTTCTCCGCTTCCCTTTGACGGAATGATGTTTTTTTAGCGATCCTTTGTCGAAATTTGCGTTTTTTTTTTGCGGCCCTTTGACGAAATTTGCGTTTTTCCACGGCTTTTTGACAAAATTAGCGTTTTTTCTCGTCTTTTTGATGAAATTTGCGCTTTTCTACGCCCTTTTGATGGAATTCACGTTTTTCCATCTCCCTTTGACGAAATTAGCTTTTTTGCGATCCTTTACGAAATTAGCTCTTTTTTTCGCAGCCCTTCGACGGAATGCGTGTTTTTAGCGATCTTTTTTCGTAATTCGCATTTTTTCTGCGGCCTTATGACGAAATTTGGGTTTTTTCTGTACTCATTTGACGAAATTAGTGTTTTTCCTCCGCGAGTATTTGACGAAGTTTAACTTTTTTTTTCGCAATCCTTTGACAAACTTCACAAATTATCCGTGGCTCTATGACAAAATTTCGGTTTTTTTTTCCTTTTCGGATACTTTAAAAAAATTGGGGATTTTTTTCCTGCGAACGATTGATGAAATTGATTTTTTTCGGCGACCATGTCAAAAATCGCGATATTTTTTAAGTCCAAATTTTCGGACTGGACCAAATTTTTCAAATTTTCGGAACAAAGTCACCCTTGCCCCTCCCTCCCCCTCCTGGCTACGGCCTTATTGGCAAAAATTATTTTTGTTTATAACACAATTCAACGTGTTTCGTAAGATTTGAACATTATGGAAATTTAAGTCAGCCCCCCACCCCCCGAAATAAAATCCTGGGTACGCCACTGGACCGGACCCAAACGCGACCCACAACAAAAAAGTATAAATTATCCCGATCAGCAGCAAAAAAAGAGAAGTCAACCGGACCCAAACCCGACCCGCAAAAAAAGCAGAAGTAACACGACCCGCAGTGAAAAAAAATTTGCCATGACCTGGGCATCAGATTGGAGTCTTCAAATTTCTAAAATCGCCCCCCTTCCTTGAGGACTCTCCAGACCCGCCCTTGTGAAAAATGCAGTATAGCAGCACCACTGGCTGGGTGACTTAAACCAAAATCTTATCAGCAACAACTTATGTCAATTTCTAATTGAATCTGGAGTTTGGTGAAAATCTGCGCATTAGTTTCTGAGTTGGAGCTATTGCGGAAATCTTAAAAAATTCTGCATAACAGAGCCACTTGTTGGGCGATGTACACCAAAAACTAATCAGAACCATTTTTTATCAGGGACTAACTGTATCTGAAGTTTGATGAAAATCCATACATTAGTTCTTGAGGTACAGATATTGCGAAATCGTGAGAAATGCAGCATAGCAGTGCCATCTGTTGGGTGCTTTACACCAAAAACTAAACAGTACTAATCTGAATTAGGGACTAAATTAATCTGAAGTTTGATGAAAATTCGTGCATTAGTTCTTGAGGTAGAGCTATCGCTATAATAATGAATAATGCAGCATACCTGCTGAGCGATTTACACCAAAAAGTAATCAGCACTAAATTATATTAAAGACAAACTAAATCTGAAGTTTGATGAAAATCCGTGTGTTAGTTCTTGAGATTGAGCTATTGAGGAAATTGTGAATAATGCAGCATAATAGTGCCACCTCTTGGGTGATAAACGCCAAAAACTAATCAGCTCCAGTTTATATCAAGGTCTAACTGAATCTAAAGTTTTGTGAAATTCCGTGCTTTAGTTTTTGAGATAGAGCGCCCACAAAATATTTGTCACATACAGACTTACAGAAGGACAGAGTGACAGACACAGACTCACAGACACACATTTTATAAAAACCATCAAATCGTGTTTAGGATCTTTTAAAAGGTATAAATCCATCGAAAACCGGAAGTCGAAATTTTTCACGAATCCAATACTTTCTTCTTGTAATTATTGAAGAAAACAATAAAAATAATAATTACAATAATTAATCAGTACTATATAGGCTACCATAACTCTTAAAATAAATATTATTTTTAACTAAAATTTAATTTCAAATTTTCAAATTATTGAACATAATCAGTAAAGTCCAATTAAGATAATGAAATTATGAAGTTATTAATTGAGGCTTTGGTATTACCTAATGAAAAATCAACGAAAACAGCGCCACTATGACACAATTATATTTTTTGTTTTCACCGAAACCTAAAAGTAACATCCTTTTTCTCATCGCAAAATTTACATGCATACTTTTCATATTTATTACTTTAAAAATACATGGTGTGTTCACAAAGTTTCAAGACTGGTCTGAGAACACAAAATTTATTAAACATTTTGAATAAAAATGTGTAATTATATAAATGCATAGCACCTATAGACGTCATCTGGTCCGTCCGTCTGTCTGTCCGAATATAACAGCACAAAAACTACCCAACCGAATGGTTTTAAATTTAAAACATAGAATCGTTAAAGAATTTTCTCGAGTCACTTCAGATGTTATGAAAATCGAATCAAAACTTAAAAAGATATTAATAAAAGTTTTCTTCATTCTATTAAATCGTATCATACGTAATTAATTAAATTATACCCCATGATAGGTAATGATTCTAGGTTGCCATGGCGATGGCGTCCTATTTAAGATGGAGTCCCATTATTTCCGTATTACTGAATTTAATATATACAGTGTGTCCACGGATAAGCTGACCGACCTTTATTTTCGCAACCGTTGGTCCTAGACGCATACTTCCAATTACAAAAGTGGTCAAAATTAAGTGCAGAGTTAAGATAAAAAAAATTTGAAGCGAAAAAACAATTTAGTGAAGAATTACAGAATCTAAATTTTTATACAGTCCCCGGTCCTATAAGTTATATTTAGTAAAATTTTTCTGTTACACTGACAAGTAAGACAAAAAAAGTCCCGTTATTCTACGATTAAAATTGACCGAGTAATAGCTGTTTAAAGTTGGAGCATATCTTTTGCTGCAAATTAGGGCTAATTCATAAATTTAATAGAAATATAACATATTGATATTGACATTCAGATATATTGAAGAAATGGTTGAGAGTAAAATTAGCATGGCAATATAAATTTGAAATCTTTAATCATTCTGACATATAACTGCAAAATATAAAATTTGTATTGAACATATAAGAAGATAAAAATAACAGAATTTTTGTTACATAAAAGGATGAAAAACAACAGCCTCAATTCTTTACAATATATGCATATTTTTAAATGCTGTTAGATTACATTGTCTTTCAAATTTTGGGTTGTGGCATTTTTTTAGCTTTTGAAAATTGATTCTTATGTATTTTTTAGCACTGAATCCGAAAATGACCTTCATTTTAAACCATCACGTCAGGATTTTTCTCAAATCACAAATTTCGAAGTTTAAAAGCTCAAAATTAAAATTGATCCCCCATCCCCTCCCAACCTCATCGGACCCCTGAGCTGCTTAGCAGTAAGAAACCCAGTATAAGCCAAAAAATTGAATAAATTATTCAATTAAATAAAATTAAACTAAATGAAATAGTCTTAGATCTATTTTATAACATCAGATTTTTCGCTATTTTTTAACATTGAAATTTACGATTTGCGAAAAATCCTGACATGATGGTTAAAAGCAAAGGTATTTTTTTAATTCAGGGTTTAAAAATACGTAAAACGTAATTATAAAAGTTAAAAAACACAACCATTGCAGGTTTATGTTATCTAATTTAAAACTCTTTCTTAAACTTGCTGACGGTAATCCATCCGAATGTTTTTGTGTTATCCTCTAATATAAGTATGTATAAGATGGTAAGCGTCGAAAATCATAATAATATTACATTGTCATCGTATTTAAGTCAGTATGTAAAATTTAACTTCGATCGGACATTTGAAAGTAGTTAAAGTTTGAGTACAAATTTTATATTGGATAAATAAAAAAATAAAGTTAAATAAAACCTTATGAAAATAACATAATTTTTGTTAAAAGAAATCATATCCTCCAATCCTTACAAAATAAAACACATGTTAAAATGCAATTATTTTAACTAATCTGAAAATTAAGTTAACTCAGTCGTAATAGTTGTACGATTTCTTTCAAAGCGCAGATACCTTGAAATAAGTTTAAGTACTTTATATACGATCCCTGAAAGCATGGCTGAAATCATCTGTTTTGATATACAAAAAAGTGGTATAAGTGATGAATTTCAAAGTTTCATAACTTGGTCAATTTTAATGTTAGATGAATGGGACTTTTTTTGTCTTACTTGTTAGCGTCACAGTATTTTTTTACTAAATATCACTTATAGTACCGGGAGACCGTATAAAATTTTAAATTTCGTACTTTTTTAATAAATGTTTTTATTCTCCCATATCGCTTTAAAAATAATTCTTTACCTTATTTAAACCATTTTTGTAATTGGAAATATGCATCTAGGATCAACGGTTGCGAAAATAAAGGTCGGTCAGGTTATACGAGGACACCCATTAGAAGCGTTATAAATTTTGTATTCATGCATTTTTGCAAATAACAGTGCAGCAGCTATTGCACCAAGATCTGAATGTTTATAAAACTAGTTATAGTACGAACGCACCTCATTTGCCACGTTTTACAAACAATTTCCGACTTGTTCTATTTCCTGTTAAATTTCATGATCTCATAAGAATTTTTTTCCCACTAAATATTTAAATATTTTGAAATGTAGCGAATCGTTTTGGAGGTCATGTCTTTAAAAATAAACTCTCCGACACTGCATTAGTCATCCTTGTAGCAGATAATTTTGAAAGGGTAAATAATATTGCTCTATTTATGGCCATATTTTAATGGATCTAATTGATGAATGAGTCTTTTAAGATTGTTCAGAGTACCATTACAGACGGCTTTCAAAAGAAACGGACTAGGAATAAGTAAAAAAGCTGCTCAGCCTACGCTCATGTTATTTCTGTTTTTAGTTGACTTTCTTGTAAACAAGCCAGCGAGGTAGAAAGTTTCCATTTTCTTGTAACTTGGTTTTGAAAAATTTACGTTTCGTTTTAAAATATGAGAATTACTAATGATTGAAGAAACCTTGAAAGTAGGAATTAGTGGATTATGTAAATACAGAAAATATTTGAAGTGATCGGATGTAAATTTAGTCTCTACTTTATGTTTGTAATAAACAACTACAACTACTTTATCAAAAATGTGCACTGTTCATTTTTTTTCTAAAAACACGAAAAAAAACAAGACTTTCTGTAAATTTACACTAGTTCTCGATTAAATGCATCCGATTCAGTTTCTCGGTCATCATATTACAGACATTTCCCTTTTCTTATACCAAATTCCCTATAGGGATTTCCCTTTCTTTATTTAACCCTTTCAAGGGCGGTGGTCTCACGGCGTGACTACCTAATTTTATTGACAAACGCCACCAAGAATATTTTGATAAAATCTTGCTTCTATAATGCGAATGTAAAAAAAAAAAAAATCGTTTGTAAATTCTGGTGTCAGTCAATTATTTCTTCATTTTACGAACAGAATTTGTCTGCCCCTGAAAGGATTAAAGATAATTTTATTTTTGTTATAACCTGTAATTCAAAATACACACTTTATATACTTCATTTACAATTTTATCAGAAATATTAAACAAGAAAATTTGTTTTCAAAATTGGTTTATTAAAAATGAGAATATTTTAGACAGGGAAAATTCGTCTCTGCGTAGATAGCGGGGATTTTTATCGACATAAAATGTGCATGAAGATTGGTAATACTAAAAATAAATTAAAAGTATTTCCCGCTGCATCATAAAAAGAAATCCTTTTGCATACAATAGTAACAGCTCCTATAACACATTCTCAGTAAGATGTTTATTTCCAACCCAGAAGGTTCGTGATCAAATACCGGACCGGCTAGATACAAAGATTGTAAAAATTAAGTTAAATGGAAATGGTGCAGCAGTTCAAATTCCCCCACGAAATTCTAAATATTCAAAGTATTTAAATTCACTAATTTCGAAAAATAATTTACTATCATTAAAAATAAAGAAACTAAATAAATTTACAGATTCTGCTGTAAATGTACCGAATAATTTCCCTGGTATTTAACAGAATCTATGTTTTACTAATCTCTGTAACTTTACATAAGACATAAGATAGTGAATTACCAGTACATTCTCTGTAATTTTACAGAAATTTTTTTAACAGTGTAGTTAACTACAAATGCAATCCTGTATATGATCTGTAGAATTACATACACATAAAAAAAATTGTAAAAAATTAGTTAAATTTAAAAACCCATTCCACAGTTTAAAACATACTTCCAACAGTTGCTCATAGCAGTACTGTATCCGAATTCTTTGTGTGCCACTCTCAATGAACAGTAAATGCTATGCACACCATATTCTACAGTGAGCATTTTGAAGAGATCTATGTCATTTTCAATATGTTCGAAATAGTTCGAAATAAAATTCTTAACAACTACAAAAGATTGTTCTCCATAGACCATAATGAATTATTTTGAGCGCTATTGTAACGCTCTATAAGTGCTACATACTTCATTTTCATTAACACGTTGAGTGTCACGATGACTGACACTGAAGCGCTGAAAATTTACAATGTTTAAAGTAATTTTTAAGAAAGTATTATCCTGTAATAAATAAAATGTAGGTAAATTTTAAATATTTGTTCAGTAATTAGTTAAAACAATGTATATTTTTTCAGTTTTGTATCATATTTTAGACGTCAGCCATCGGCGAATGACGCGTTTTAAACGGAAAGTTCGCTGTCAGCCACCGGTGGCTGAGGTGGCGTTTAACGTGTTAAAGAACATGCCGTGCTAAACCTAAAAAACATATACCCATTATATAGTAATCCGGTTATATTTACGCAAGTAAAAGCATGGACAGCCCAGCAGACAAATCGAATTCACAAACACTTAACTATATCCGAAAGTGTTAAAAATAAATGAAGAAATAACCTCTTCTTCAATTCTGATTAACGAGCCGATCAATTTTATAGAACTTTAAAGCGTTATTTCATTTTTAGGTGCGTTCGTAGTTATATAAATACGTAGCACCAATAGTCGTCGTCTGGTCCGTTCGTCTGTCTGTCCGCGTATAACAGCTCAAAAACTACCCGACCGAATAGTTTTAAATTTAATACATAGAATCGTTGCAGAATTTTCTCGAGTCACTTCAAATTTTATTAAAATCGAATCAAAACTTAAAAAGATATTAATAAAACTTTTCTTCATTCTATTAAATCGTATCATACGTAATTAATTAAATTATACCCCATGATAGGTAATGATTCTAGGTTGCTATGGTGATGGCGTCCTACTTAAGATGGAGTCCTATTATTTCCGTATGACTGAATTTAATGTATAGAATCGTAATAAATTTCGTATTCATGCATTTTTGCATAAGAGTGTAACAGCTATTGCACCAAGATCTGAATATTTATAAAACTAGTTATAGTACGAACGCACTACATTTGCCACGTTTGACGTACAATTTCCGACTTGTCCATTTATGGGAGAAAACTACATATATTTTGGAAAAAAAAAATGAAATAAAAATTATGTTAAAAGTAAGAGCTTAAATAAATGATATATAATTAAAAATTATATAATTAACATTTGGCAACATTAGTCGTCAACTAACGATGGAAGCTTAAATGCATGCATGGATGCATACAAATAATCCTGTGAAAAAATGCTAGCTTGAAATGACTTTACAGGATAAAGGAATTTACTAGATTTCCTTTCAGCGGATAGAAGAATTTCTTTCTTATTTGTTTACATTTCAAGAATGTGTAAACAGAACTATTCGTGTTTTTCTTAACTTTTCTTTTCTTGACTGAATAGTATAATGAGAAAAAAATAATCTTTCTTAGTTTTAATCTTTGTATTTACAATTACAATTCTAAAAATCTAATTCAAACGGTTTAAAAAAAACGGTGAAAAGAATCGAACAGGCGAGCAGAAAATAATCTCTTTGTACAATAGCGAAAAGGAAATGCTTCTCATATGTCTGAAAAATTATTTCTCATTAATACGGAATAAGTTCGATGTCAAAACAGGGTTGGAAAAAAACCGGGTTTTTTTGTAAAAAACCAAAAAAACCGGTTTATTTGGTTTAAACCAGGTTTTTTTGGTTTAAACCGGGTTTTTTTAAATATAATTTCCTATTGCATACAGATGCATATCTGTGAATAAAATAAACATTTTTGGATATTATATAAATAATATAACGTTTGAAAATATTTAAATTAAATAATTACAGTCAATTTTATAGAAAATTGAAATCATTTCTAATTTAAACATTATTAGGAACGAACAGCTATGTCTTATGTTCGAAGTAAACTGCTCTACACAGTGAAACATTGATACCTTGAAAATCGTATGAAAAATCCTTGGATTAATAATATAATAATCAATCAATAAACATTTGATGCAGTTTCATGAATATAATATATTATTCTGTGGTTGTTATTATTACTTTTTTAATTTCCAAATACTTCTGGTTATTTTGTTTTCTGAGTGATAACTGCAAGTGTCCAAGTCAACATTTTTGGCCATTAGATTCAGCAAATAGCAGAAAAGATTGATTGGTATTATTGAAATGCTATAACTAGCACTCAATTTTTGAAAGCTGTGTTATTAAACTTCATTAAGTTACTCTTTTAAATTCTTTAAGGATAATATCCCCCAATCCCAATCCAGAAAATTTTCTTTTACAACTTAACCAAAATCTTAAAGATCATTGCATTTTGTTATTAACTGCTATAAATAATCTGCATTTTTTAAATGAAAATATTTTATGCTAAATATTGAATATTATTTATCTATTTTATCTTTTCTAATTTCACATATTTTAAGAAAAACCTTTAGGGTACCAGATATGTTCATCAGTACATGCTAATTTTCATTCTACATGCATAGAAATATGACCTAGGCTCATTATGTCTCATGTTGACTGCTGAGATGAAGTGTTAAAAGTAGAAATTACTTCTATTAATAATTTAAAACAATGAAATTACAAAAAAGAGAAAATATTATATTAGATTTTTTCCAAAAAAAACCAAATGGTTTTTTTGACAAAAAAACCAATTGGTTTAAACCGCGGTTTAAACCATGGTTAAAACCACTTGGTTTAAACCGTGCCAACCCTGTGTCAAAATATAAAAAAATTGTCGGCATTAAACCAATTTAATTATTTTTTTAAGTAATAGGAAAAGTATTGTTACTTAAAGTTTAAAATATAAAATAACAAGAGCGAACATTCATGGATCAGGTATAAATTATGAAACACACTTTTCAACACTAACAGAATATTATTAAGGATATAGTTTAACTTTTCAACAATTTTGTTTATTTTTAAAAATAGGGTTCAAATGGTGAACTCACTGCATTTCAATGTTCAACTAAAAGTATATTTTGAAAAAAAGAAAACTCTTTTTTAACTGGATATTTAATTAAAAATTTGAATTTTTTTAAATCCCTGTTACTTTTTTAAATATTGATATTTTTTCTAATTCTTTTTTAAAGATTTTCAAATGTGTATTACACAAAACTGCGCATGGATTTTTAGATACATCTAATATTACATTTAATATAATTTTTTACTGATATATATTGTGTAAAACGATGAAGTATAACACATCCTCATAGAGTTTTATTTTAAAAAAAAAAACCTCTTTTTTAAGTGGATATTTAATTAAAAATTTGAATTTTTTAAAATCCCTGTTACTTTAATAAATATTGATATTTTTCCTAATTCTTTTTTAAAGATTTTCAAATGTGTATTACACAAAACTGCGCATGGAGTTTTAGATACAATTAATATTACATTTAATATAATTTTTTACTGATATATATTGTGTAAAACGATGAAGTATAACACATCCTCATAGAGTTTTATTTAAAAAAAAAACCTCTTTTTTAACTGGATATTTAATTAAAAATTTGATTTTTTTTAAATCCCTGTTACTTTTTTAAATATTGATATTTTTCCTAATTCTTTTTTAAAGATTTTCAAATGTGTATTACTCAAAACTGCGCATGGATTTTTAGATACATCTAATATTACATTTAATATAATTTTTTACTGATATATATTGTGTAAAACGATGAAGTATAACACATCCTCATAGAGTTTTATTTAAAAAAAAAACCTCTTTTTTAACTGGATATTTAATTAAAAATTTGAATTTTTTTAAATCCCTGTTACTTTTTTAAATATTGATATTTTTCCTAATTCTTTTTTAAAGATTTTCAAATGTGTATTACACAAAACTGCGCATGGATTTTTAGATACATCTAATATTACATTTAATATAAATTTTTACTAATATATATTGTGTAAAACGATGAAGTATAACACATCCTCATAGAGTTTTATTAAAAAAAAAAAAAAAAAAACCCTGAAACCTAATTTTATGCGCAGATTTGTCACATATATAATAAAGAACATGTGCAAAAAAAAAGTTTAAATCTCTATCTCAAATACAAAAGAAAAAAAGGAAGCCTTAGCATTTTTAAAACATGAAAATGAAGAAAATATGAACATGGAGAAAAAGTCATTTAAAGTTTTAATTTGTGTGAGTAATTGCTCTGAGTGCATTAACAAAATTTACAATATCTCGCGATATAATTGCCGTAAGGGTACAAATTAGGTGTCAAAATATTCCCAATTAAACAGGCTTTCATTTAATATTTAAAAAAAGAAAATCGATTTTTGATCAGTTTTTAGGTAAACTGTCCCCTTAAGAAATTTAATTTTTAACACATTCCAACAGAGTTGAAAACCGTTTTCTGACTTATGTTTGTCTGTTTGCCGTCTGTCTGTCCGTGCTCTAATTCAAGTAAATATGCTCAGATTGACATGTAATTGATATCCGTTATTGAGGTTTTCCCTAACATGTTCTGTATTGAAAATTAAGTTTGTAGCACTCATAGTTCATTCACAGGGGCACTCAAAAGTATTCCGTTGCATTAGGGTCTATGGAGAAAAAACATTTGTGGTGTATTTTAATAGTGTTACACAATTTTAAACACCATGAAATTTATATACAATTTTAGGGTGCACTACAATATGATTACTATAGAATATGCTAATATGCTATGTGTAGCACTTATAGTACACCTACAGGGGAACTCAAGAGTACTCTATGAAAAAAAATCGTTTGTGACGTATTTTAATGATGTTACTCTGTTACAAACATGATGAAATTGATATGAATTTCTGAGGTACGCTAAAACATGCTTTTTGTTGAGGATGGAGTGAAAAGCATCATTCATTTAGAGGGTCACGCAAAAGTAATCGGTTATACAATGCTCTACTTTGAAAAACGATTAGCAGCTTATTTTAATTTCAAACATGGTGAAATTGATTTACAATACTGAGGTTTACTAGAAGATGCTTGCAGTGTAATATTACCTGTATAGCATTTAGCATTTAGCATTTATTTACAGGGACACATAAAAAGATTCGGATACAATGTTGTATCCAAAATATCAGGGATCTGTTTAAATAAGAAATTGAGTCCTTTAAAGGACCCTTCGCAAAACTCTTCACTTCAAAACAGGACCCCTCACAAAATATTTTATCTCAAAACAGGACCCTTCACAAAACTTTTCACCTTAAAACAGGACTCTTCACAAAATTCTTTGTCTTAAAAATAGGTCTTTCACAAAATTTTTCCATCTTTAAACTGAACTTTTCACAAATTTAATCATTTAAAAGTAAAATCTGACTGTCACTTTTACATATATAAAGAAATGATATATATTTTACATACATATATATTCTTAAAAAAGTATAAACAAGGATCTGAATATAACGATCATTTCAAATTCACAAAATTGTGACTAGACTAAATTCACAAATGTAAAAAAGATGTTCACAATTTCATGAAAACAGGACCCTGAGAAAAAGTCTGGACAAATCCCTGAATATTGTCTATTAGGGATGATTTCTGAAATTGGGTTTTCAGTTACAGTATGCGCTTTATGTTTAACTAAATTTGTCCACACCACGTGTAAATTTTTTTAGAACATATATAGGGCTATACAAAAGAATTAGAAAGCATTACTGAGAATGAGTGTGAATTGCTTAAAAATTTTTCTTAATTTGAGTTATGCAATTTCAAGTTGAGTTGTTGTTTCAAACTCAACTACATTTAGTATACTAAGAGATGTTTATAGCATATAAATAAAATCATATACGGGGCTATGGAAAAACTAGATACATGGCCGCTTATGGATAGTAATGCCTGGAAGTGACGTTTCAGTGATTTTAAGCGTGTTTTTGCCTGAATTAAATTCCTGCTTAATATGTGGCATGTATAAAAATATGTAGGTGATATACTTGACTGTAGAAAAGAATTGAAGCACGTATCCGTCTATAGCTAGAAATTGCTAAAGGTGAATTTTCAATTGTGATATGTGTGTGTTAAGTTAGACGGGTTAATAATGGTGTTAAGAGAACCATGGACCTTCAGTTGGGCAAAAGTCGACTAAAAAATCGTTTTTTCTTTTTTGGTTTATTAATATACGTCAATCTTGTCTGCATCATTTGCAAAAAACCGCATGCAATTGCAACAATTTCTAGCGAAGTTGCAAGCATTTTAAATTTGTATACTGCCAATTTTCGTAATATTAAGTATTATTCTTTGCGACATGCTATGTTTCAAAACTTAGTATTAATATGCATGGATTACTGTAGACAAAAGAAAAATTTGGTAGTCATATAACTTTTTTCCTTGAAATTTCAAGAAAAAATGTAAATATTAGGAATTTTTTTTTCAATATATTGGTACAATTTTAAAACACATACCAACTTATGTTGCAATATTATACAGCTACAATTTTAAAAAACGCCAACTTCCTTAAGCCGAATTTAATGCGCATGGAGCATTTTTAATTAGATTAATTAGTATACTTTAATTAATTACACGGATTTTTATATGAAATTCCTTAATTTATTTAGAATATGTATGAATTATTATGTGTTCAAAATTCCCGTACAATTAAGTGAAAAAATAAATAAATAGTTTTGAACGTCCATTGTCCCTTTAATAAGGAATAAATATACAGCGTCAAATCTTAATTATTAACCACGCCCATAAATCAACTTTATCAGTAAAGCAGTTTTATATTTATTTCCATTTAGCAACGCATCTTCTCTTTGCTATGCTTAGAAAACATTTAAAATTTGTCTCATCTACAGATGCTACTACTAATACTTCTGCACTTGGGTACTTGCACAAAATATACTTTAAAATAAAAATTTTTTTTTGCTTTACTGGCAGATTTGATTTACGTGTCTGAATGTCTAAGATTAGCAGATACTTATTTTATTTTAAGGGGATATTTAGTGCAAGTATCAGTAACATCCGCAGATGTGACAGATTTTAAATGTTTTCCTAGCATTTACAAACATTTTAAGCTTCTGCTGCTAATTTTTATACTAAAATTAGGCATAAACATTCATTGCCTTAAACTTTATAATAAATCTGGCATAATTAAATATATTATTAAGGTGCTACTTCACTCAAGCGAAGATACCCGCTTGCTAATATGTACGGAAGAATCACTGCTACGGGAGAATTATTTAAAAAAAAATTATCCCATAGGATTAACATTAGCGAATAGTTATTTTCGCATACGTGAAGTACCCTCTTAAGCAAAAAGTCTGGACGAAACAAGGCTGTTTGAACAAATACTTGGTCATTTTCTAATTAGCCTAAAATCTGATTTTCTATGAGCCTGAAGCGAAATCAAGTTGATTGATTATCAACTGGCCATCTTCCAAATAGCCTAAAGCTCCATTGACTCAACGCAATAATCTTAAAATCAGCAAGCTGAATGATGCAAGTGGTCATTTTCCAGTTAGCCTAAAATTGCTTAAGTTCTTTCCTTTAGTCTGAAAAATATCGGACTGATCCGAAAATATCAGATTATTCCCCCAGTTAACCTGACACTTTGCGAATAACCTAGGCTCTTTCTAAAGAAACGGATTTCTCAATTAGCAGATTTGACATATGGGGCATTCTCACAATCTTTTGACTTTCGGGAATAAAAATCTGATGAAATTAAGCTTGTTAAAATAACATTTTAATCTGATAGATGAATGTCTTAATGATTCAAAATAAAGAAAAAATGGTCAGCAACGATTTTTTTTTAAATTTAGCTGAGGTTTAAGTTAAACTTGCGAGTTTAATTTTCCTTACCATTTTACCACTATAACTTTCTATTTTCTTCAGTGAATTTGCATAGTACCTACAGGACATTCAAATAAGAAATAATAACAATGTAGTATTTTTAGTACAAAATTTTGGTATAACGCTGTCTTACGGGGGTGTTAAAGAAGGGACGGAAGGAAAATAAAGGGGATGATATAGGAAAAAAAGGACGGTAATTGAAAAACAAAAGTGATGGTAAGGATGGGACGGATAGGAAAATTACCACTATTTTTAGGCAAATCATGTTAAGACTAAGTGATAGCCACAATGTTCATTGATTTTCAGAAACAGTTATTTACATTGGATTAAATTTAAAAATATTTAATTTACCTTGAAAAGTGCAGGAATAAACCTTGGGGACGCTAAGACTACCAATAAAGCCACGATGCTTGAAATTGATGTTTAAATGCTGATTTAAATTCTGCAGTAAATTTCCTGTTAAAGAATTTTAGACATTCTTTCTCTAGCAGGAGAAAAAACTTTTAAAAAATTCTGTGGCTGCATGTGAAGTGAATTTCTGTATAAGTTCAGCAAGAGGGACGGTAAGGAATTTAAAACCCAGGGACAGAGTTCAAAAAATAATATCAACCGTAAAAATGTGTGCGGGTTAATTTTTTGCCACATATTTATATAAAATAATTGTCCCAGTTTCGGAAAAAAAAACTATATCGAATTACTTTTATTTAAACAATTTTATACAGACAGCTCCAAACTTAAAAATCAGCATCAGGGACACGGGACGGTACAGGAGTTTTCCTGGTATTTGGACCCCCAACATCGTCCAAAAGTTATTTATCTCGTTAATATTGTTATGCAATCATGCAATGGGATGTTCCCCAATATATGGAATTTAAAAAAAAAAGCACAAGGATATGTCTTAAAATAAAAATTATTATTCAGGGACATAAAAGTCAAAAGATTGTGAGAATGCCTCATATATATCCACCAGGGAAAGAATTCGTGAAAGCATTTTTGGACGAATTTACAATTCCTCCAGAAAACAGTTTTATATTTCCAATTATTTGCTTACTAGCAAACCCCGCGGCTTTGCTCGCGTAATAGTTGGAATATGCCAAGTGATATTTGCATGACTATTTTTTATTAGAAGTGCACTTTTTGGAATAATTCAAAAATTACAAATTAAACCACAGTTTGACTAAATTTCATTGTAAAAGTGCAATAGACAGAAATGAGATTTTAATTAATAAGAAGAACTAAAATAATTCCAAATAAATGGTAATTTAGAAAGTATTTTGAGACTTTTATGCTCATTTCATACGCTTATTTCAGCATTCATTCGAAGTTTTGAATTTTTTAGAAACCATCTTAAAACATTTACATTTTAAAATTAACCATCATGTCAAATTCTAAGCTTCTTGCCTAACAGTCTACCACCTCTCTGGTGTTAGTGAAATAGAATGTCTCGAAAAATGTTGAAACAGAGACTGTCACAATTAATTTGCCAACATTAACCTTGAAATCGGTTGGTATTCCTTAATATTCTATAGAAAATGGAATTTAGATGTTTTTAAAGGCTTTCTTGTTGTTCCTGCCAACCAGGTGGTAGTGACACCGGCGTAAAATATAGCCCGTCTAGGATCAGGGACTATCACTCTTGATTCGCAACCAATAACTTCTGTAATCGGCTTATTATTTCCTGAGATTCCATAGAAATCGTAATTTAGGACGCTTTTAGAATGTTTTTCGCACTTTTCCTTCTCTTTACCCCTTTTTAATTTCGAATTTATTTTCAACTGTTCTTAGAGGATATTTATATTTTATAAGTAATGTGCTATATTTAGAGCTTCTAGCTTCTTCAGTACCGTAGAAATCTCAATTTAGAAAGTTTTTTGCTCCTGCAACCCTGTAGGGGTTGTGACACCAACATAAAATATAGCTTATGTTTGAGCAGGTTCTATCACTATCAATTTGCAACCATTATGTTTGAAATCGGTTTCGTATTTCATACGATTGCATAAAAATCGTAATTTAGAACGCTTATAGAACGCTTTTCGCTCACTTCATCCTTTTAAATTTGGAATTTTCTTTCGGCAATTCTTAGAAAGCATTTGCACTTTTGAAGTAATTACCATTCCAAATTTAAAATGTTAGACCCCCCCTCAGTAACACAAAAAACGCAATTTAGAAATTTTTTTGCTCCTCTAACCCCCAGGTGATAGTGACAACAACGTAAAATATAGGCTATGTTGGAGCGGGGACTATAACCATCAATTTGAAAAAAATTACTTCTGAAATCGGTTTATATTTCCTGAGATTGCGTAGAAATCGCTATTTAGAACGTTTTTAGAACACTTTTCGTTCATTTTCACCCCTTTTAAATTTCAAATTTTTAAGGAACTCTTCTCAGAAAGCATTTACATCTCATAAGTAATCATAATTTCAAGTTACTAGCCCCTTCAGTATCACAAAATCACAATTTAGAACGTTTTTTAAAATGCAACCACGAGGTGGTAGTGACGCCGACATGAAATAGATCCTATATTGCAGCAAGGGCTGTCATCATCAATTTCCAAGCATTACTTTTAAAATCGGTTGGGTGCTTTCTGAGATTGCGTAGAAATCGCAATTAAGAACGTTTTTTGGAACGTTTTGCGTCTATTTTCACCTCTTTTAGATTTCAAATTATTTAGGAAATGTTCTTAGAGATCATTTATACTACCATGCTTAGTTTCAAGTTGCTATCCCGTGCAGTATTACAAAAAACACAATTTAGATCGTTTTTTACTCCTTCACACCTTTGGGATAGTGGTTCCGACATGAAATACAGCCTATGTTGGAGCGAGGGCTGTTACCATCGTTTTCACACCATTATTCTTTAAATCGGTTCAGTATTTCCTGAGATTGCGTAGAAATCGCAATTTAGAAAGTTTTTTAGAACGCTTTTCTCTCATTTTCACCCCTTTTTTATTTCGATTTTTTAGGAAATGTTCTTAGAGATAATTTGTATCTTATAAATAACTGCCTTGCCTAATTTCAGGATTCTAGGCCCTTTAGTAACACAAAAATCGTAATTTAGAGCGTTTTTTGCTTCTGCAATCCCTAGGTGTTAGTGACACCGACATGAAACAGAGCCTATGTTGGAGCAAAGTCTGTCAACATCAATTTCTATCCATTACTTTTGAAATAGGTTGGGTTCTTTCTGAGACTGCGTAGAAATCGCCATTTAGACCGTTTCTTTAGAACTGTTTTCGCGGATTTTCACCCCTTTTATATTTCGAATTTTTTAAGAAATGTTCTTTATATCTTATAAGTAACTATCATTCCAAATTTCATGTTTCTAGGCCCTTCAGTAACACAAAAATCGCATTTTCGAACGTATTTTTGCTCTTGCACCACCTTTGGGGGTAATGGCACCGACATAAACTGTAGCCTATGTTGGAGCAAGGGTTTTCACCATCATTTTGACACCATTATTTTTAAAATCGGCTTACTACTTCTTGAGATTGCGTAATAATCGCCATTTAGAACGTTTTTTAGAACGCTTTCTGCGCATTTTCATCCCTTTTAAATTTCGAATCTTTTAACCCGGGAGATCTCGCTGCATGAGATTTTCTCTCACAGTCGTACTTTTTTAAGACTCTTATTTAAATCATTTTTCATTTTAATTAAAATTTCAAAATGTTTTTCAATTATTTTACCTATTTTGTGAATAAAAGTACTAAGCCAACCAAAAAAAGTTGATATTATATGAATGTAAAGTAAAAGAAAAGCAATTGGGCATTCTCACTAGCGAGTTCTCCCGGGTTAAGAAATGTTCTTAGTGATCATTTATATCTAATAAGTAACTACCATGCCATATTCCATGTATCTGGGTCCTTCAGTAACACAAAAATCGTAATTTCGAACGTTTTTTGCTCCTGCACCCCATTTAGGGGTAGTGGCACCAACATAAAATGTAGCCTATGTTGGAGCAAGGGTTATCACCATCATTTTTACACCATTATTTTTTAAATCGGTTTGGTATTTCCCGAAATTGCGTAAAAATCGCCATTTAGAACGTTTTTTAGAACGCTTTTTGCGCATTTTCACCCCTTTTTAATTTTGATTTTTTTTTTAAGAAATGTCCTTAGGGATCATTAGTATCTTATAAGTAACTACCATTTCAATTTTCATGTTTCTAGGCCCTTCAGTAACACAAAAATTGCATTTTTAGAAACGTTTTTTTCTCCTGCATCCTCTTTTGGCCACTGGCACGGACATAAGATATAGCCTATGTTCTAAGTTGGACTAACACCATCATTTTGATACCATTAATTTTGGAATCAGTTCGGTAGTTCCAGAGCTTACCTCCTACAAGTAAACAATTTTTACCTCTTTATAATATTAAGTATAGATGAAATCGAGTTACAGCAGTTCATTCATTGTTATCAGATTCTTTCCATGACAGCGCTTTTTCCTCTATAAATAATAATATTACAGTCAGACTATTTTTTTTTTAAATCCTTGAAATGCCAGAGTTTTTCCTGGGAAATAATTTGCAAACCACATGGAAAAATACAATAAACATATAAAAATACAAATTAAATTGGACTGGCATATATATTAAATTTTAAATCTTTTCGAAAATTAAAAATTAGTGAGAAATGTGTATTTTATGATCCAAGTTCAACACGCCACTTACTTTGTCGCTTTTCTGATGTCATTAAATAATTCAGTTTAATTAATATTATGTTAATTAAAACAGATATTTTTTTTTATGTTCAACAAAATATTAACATTGAATAGTTCTAATGATTTTCATAATGATCTAACACCAAAAGCATATATCCATTTCATGAAAGAAAACCTCCCGAAAACAGTTGGTATCTCCATTTATTTGCTTAGAGCATCAAATTTAAGCAGTTAGTTCTTTATTAACAAATTTATCCAATGAAAGCGTTTTTTCTAAATAAAATCATGACGAAATGCAATATTCCACCCGAGGCTAACGAAAAAGACAGGCTACCGCGGTGCATTCCACGTACCTTTTTTTACAGACCGCTGGAGTCACGTGATGCTCAAATTAACCAATGGAAGTGTATGAAAAGAGCATCACGTCACTCTAGCGGTCTGTAAAAAAAGGCAACTTGGGATGCACTGCGGTAGCCTATCTTTTTCGTTAGCCTCGATTCCACCTTGATTAAAACATAAAATACACAGTATGAACTTTAAAAGACGATGAAAATAATAAATATAAGCAATTTTGGACTATTACACTGTAGCGACGCCATCTTGCGCTGTCAGTAAAACGAGTATCTCGCAGGAAGCGATCGAGCTAGCCTTTTGCTCGGCAGGTAAGATCTCGCTTACTGACCGTGGGTTCTCCGGTTCGATCCTTATCGGCGCCCATCACCAGCATTGGTGACCTTGGACAAACGAACACGCACCTTCACAAATATTATCATCTCCTTTCGAGACCAATAGATGGCAGCGCTGAAAACACCCCCAGCAGCAAAGCCTGTGAAACGCTCACAGCACGCAACCAGCAGCAAAGCCTGTGAAACTATCACAGCACGCAAGCAAAGCCTGTGAAACGCTCACAGCACGCAACCAGAAGCCTGTGAAACTATCACAGCACGCAAAGCCTATGACAACTCTCATAGCACAAAGCCTGTCACGCCGCACATCTTCGGGGGCACACACATGCGCACGACAGCATCACCTGGCAACACGAGTGCACATCGCTCGTACAACATCTACGAGATGTTCTTCTCTCTGGGGGTGAAGTACTGTAGCGACGCCATCTTGCGCGGTCAGTAAAAAGAGTATCTCGCAGGAAGCGATCGAGCTAGCCTTTTGCTCGTCACGTAAGATCTCGCTTACTGACCGTGAGTTCTCCGGTTCGATCCTTATCGGCGCTCATCTTTTGCAACACCATAGGTTATTCAAATATAAATAAGTGAAATGTAAATAAACTACAAATCAATTGCTAAAATGGCGTATACACATTTAATATATATTAAAACATTAAAATCACTAAAATAACTATTCTACGGTTTCAGCGCACCTCCGTGGCCTTGTTTCAGCGCACCTCCGTGGCCTTGTTTCAGCGCACCTCCGTGGCCTTCTTCAAGAATCTTAAGATTCCTGAAGAAGGCCACGGAGGTGTGCTGAAACCGTAGAATAGTTATTTTAGTGATTTTAATGTTTTAATATATATTAAATGTGTATACGCCATTTTAGCAATTGATTTGTAGTTTATTTACATTTCACTTATTTATATTTGAAAATAATAAAATAGAAGTTACACGTTAAAAATATTCTTTTTTATTTAAAATTTCTTAGTACTTTTGGCCTGCATTTTCCGCGGCCATCATCAGAGAATATTTTTATAATTAATTGCTGTTCATACAAATACTTGACTCCGTTGGAAATGGGAAAGCCAATAGTTATTAAGGTAGTTGAAACTAGAAGTAGCAGAGCCTTAGCCTGAACTTATGTAAAGAAAAATATTTAACTACAGTTCCATTTATTTTATTACATCACTTTGTTCTCCTACATCACTTTCATTTTTTATTGCGTAGCTGGGCAGTAAACGTAACACTGTTTCAGATTAAATTTGCATAGAGGAAAGTTGAGCAAAGTAACGTATTAAAATTAGTGGTATGGCAGTTAAATATTTTCCTTTACGAAAATTTAATCTGAAACAATGCTATTTCTACTTTCCAGCTAAGCACTTAAAAATGAAAGTGATGTAGGAGAACAAAGTGATGTAATAAAATAAATGGAACTGCAGTTAAATATTTTTCTTTATATAAGTTCAATCCAAGGCACTGCGACTTCTACTTTCAACTACTCCAGTAATTATTGGCTCTCCAGTTTCAAACGAAGTCAAGAATTTGTATGAACAGCAATTAATTATAGAAATATTCTCTTATGATGGCTGTGGGGAATGCAGGCTGAAAGTGCGAAGAAATTTTAAATAAAACGTATATTTTTAGCTTATAACATCTATTTTATTATTTTCGTCGCATTTTAAGTAAAATCGTAAACATTTTAAAATTCATATTGTCTATTTTGCGTTTTTTTTTTTTTTTTTTTTTTTCTATCTTGATCTAGAAGAATAATATTACAAGCGGCATTTTTTTTCTTTAAAACCTCGAATTGCGGCAGCTTTCACTAAGAAATAATTTACAAACTGCTGAAAAAAAAAATTATTCCGAAAAAAATAAATAGCGAGAAATGTGTATTTCATGATCCAAGTTCAATACATCATTTGCTTTGTCCCTTTTCTGATGTTATTAAACAGTTAAGTTTAATTAATATCATGTTAATTAAAAGAGAAACTTATTATATTCAACAAAAGTATTAACTTTGAGATAGTTTTAATGATTTTCACAATGATCTAACACTAAAAGCATACATCGATACATCCATTTCATGAAAGGATGCCTCCCGAATTCAATTGATATGTCTATTTATTTGCTTATTGTTATCACATTTATTCAATGAAAGCTGTTTTTATTCACTGATCGAGAAAAATGATTTTTTTTTCAAAATATTGAAATGCGGGAATTTTTATTAAGGCACAATTTACAAAAAGCATGAAAAAATAAAAATAAATATACAAGTTGAGTTGTAATAGCATATACACTGAGTTTTAAATCATACCGAAAATTAAATTAGCGAGGAATGTGTATTTTATGATCCAAGTTCAGCACATCATTGCTTTGCCCTTTTCTTGTGTTATTAAACAATTCAGTTCGATTAATATTATGCTAATTAAAAGCGAAAATTTTTATATTCAACAAAAGTATTAGCTTTGACATAGTTTTAATGATTTTCATAATGATCTCACAAAAAGACCAAAACAAATTATAGCAGTTCGTTTATTGTTATCAAATTTATTCAATGAAAGCGCTTTTCTTTCCTTGATCGAGAAGATGAATGTTACATGTCAGCATTTTTTTTTTTTTTAAGTCTTCAAATGCGAGAATTTTTACTGAGAAATAATTTACAAACCTTATGAAAAAATAAAAATAAACATGTAAATTAAATTGTAATGGCATACATGCTGAATTTTAAAACATTCCGAAAATTAAAAATTAGTTAGAATTGCGTATTTTATACTCCAAGTTCAACACGTCAATTGTTTTGTCACTTTTCTGATGATATTAAAAAATTCAGTTTATTTAATATTATTTTAATTAAAATATAAGCCCTTATTTTCAAGAAAACTAATTTGACATAGTTTTAATGGTTTTCATAATGATCTCATGAAAGAACACCCCCCCCCCCCCCGAAAACCATTTGACATCTTAATTTATTTGCTCATAAAATCGAATTAAAGCAGTTCGTTTATTGTTATCAAATTTATTTAACAAAAGGACTCTTTTCTTCAACGAGAATAATAATATTGCTATCAGCACTTTTTTTCTTTAAATCTATGAAGTTCGCACTGAGAAATAATTTACAAACCGTATGAAAAAATACAAATAAACATACAAATTAAGTTGTAATGGCATATACACTGAATTTTAAATCATTCCGAAAATTAAATTAGCGAGAAATGTGTATTTTATAATCCAAGTTCAACATGTCAATTGTTTTGAAACTTTTCTGATATTATTAAACTATTCAGTTTGATTAATATTATTTTAATTAAAAGAGTATCTTTTATGTTCAACAAAACTACTAACTTTGACATAGTTTTAATATTTTCATAATTACCTCATGAAAGAACCCCACCCCCTCCGAAAACCATTTGACATCTTCATTTATTTGCTCATAAAATCGAATTAAAGCACTTCGTTTATTGTTATCAAATGTATTCAACAAAAGCACTCTTTTCTTGAATGAGAATAATAATATTGCAATCAGCACTTTTTCTTTAAATCCTTGAAATTCGAGCGTTCTCACTGAGAAATAATTTATAAACCGTGTGAAGAATCCAATGGGATTCACAAAAAAGGTCCCATATATTTTCAAATGAGAACTCTAGATAGGAAAAGCAATGTATAAGCATAACAGCTCAAAATATTTCTAAGTCTCAAGGTTCTGCCGGAAATGATAAAAAGAATCAATCCATCTAAACCAATCTTAAAGGTTGACGGAAAAGTAGAACGGCATGAAAAAAATAGGAGTTATGGAATTCCTTTTAAGTAGCAACTTTGCCGATATTTTCCCAGGACAATTTAAAAATGAAACTAGATGCGAAATTTTCTCACGCTAGCAGCGAGGGTCTCTCTTGACCAATGATATCGAAGTTTGTTAGTGATATCATTCAACCTAGGCTCTGAGTGGGACGAGAGATAGCCTTTGTTTTAGGAAGGTGAATTTGAACGAACAGAGAAAGGAGGGAGATGCGTTTTTGAATCCCAAGGAGAGGGCTGCTCTCTGAGTTGGGACTGCGATTTCGGAGAGGTCCGAAGGGATAGAAGTAGTCTGCCGATTCAGGCAGGATAATATTTCTCCGGTCGAGGCCGCGAGGTAAAAAGGAGTTGACAACGGATTGTTGTGCACGAGAAGCAGCGTCAGCAGTTTTCGTTACGAATTAAGGTAAAAGGACTAAACTTTTTTTGATACAGAATCCATTAGAAGATTGGATGCCTACCTCATGCTTTGTTGAACTTATGCTTTTAAATGAACAGTGTCGTCAGCTGTAACGTACCCAGAAAATATAAAATAGTTGTAATTCAAGTATAACCAAGAAATTAATTTATCTTATGTCTTTTCAATAAATTGTTTGATTTAATTATTACTTGGGCCTCCGCTTGACTGAAGTTCCACGCTACCACTTCCACATGTTAGTCGAAGGTTTTACAACTTGGTGGCAGAAGGTGGTATGCACAGCAAGGACTCTGAACATTAAAAGACTAGCTTAAGAGAAAGTGCTCCAGACACAAGACCGTGTGTAGAAAAAAAGCGACACCAGTATCGTGCCGGACAGTTCCGCTAAGAAAGAGCTCCAGAGGCAAGATCGTGTGCATAGGAAAACGACACCAGTATAGTGCCGGACAGTTCCCCTAAGAAAGTGCTCCAGACGCAAGACCGTGTGTAGAAAAAAAGCGACACCAGCATCGTGCCGGACAGTTCCTCTAAGAAAGAGCTCCAGATGCAAGACGGTATGCATAGGAAAATGACACCAGTATAGTGCCGGACAGTTCCCCTAAGAAAGTGCTCCAGACGCAAGACTGTGCGTAGAGAAAAGTGACACCAGTATCGTGCCGGACAGTTCCCCAAAAAGGTGCTTTAGACGACATCCAGATGCAAGACTGTGTGCAGTGAAAGGAGACTACAGTGCAGTGCAGTGCCGTGCAGTACAGTTCCCGAGAGAAAATGCCCCAGCAAAACAAAAGGTAAGCTCATGATTTTGAGTGGCTCTTAATTTATTAATTAATTGAAATGTTGACGAGAAATTAATATTTTAAAGGAAAGCTTTTGTTTTGAGGTAAATGAAAATTTTAAAATTGAAAAATTGGTTAGTTAAAATAGAAAATTATTAACTTATTAATTAATTATAGTACAAGGAAGCTGATACCCTTTGTCATTGGCTTTAAATTTTGAAATTTTTTTTTAAATTAAGAATACAGAAAACTAAAATCGAACTAGATTCTTAAAAAAAAAAAAAAAAAAAAAAAAAAAAAAAAAGAAAAGAAATTAGATGTCATGTAAGAAAAGTACCATTGTGAGGAAAGTTTGCTTGAAAAATATTTTAGAATCAATTTGGATTATTTAATGATTGATTTTCCTAAATATATACTTATATTCAAAATAGAAAAAGCATATGAAAAGGTTGCAAGGAATGTTCAATTCTGAGTAAAATAGGGAAAATTGTTTACCTATAGCATTTGGAAATATTTTTTTTATGTTCTATATTTTGTGAGTGTAAGGAATGTAAAAAGTGGAAAAATTATACTTTCTTTTCGAAACTAACACTAAAACGTAGAATGTCTGAAATTTATTATAGTATTGCTAATTTATTTATGTATATTGTGAATACGTTTGAAAACATTTTATAACGGTAGATAAGGTTAGAATATTCTCGGTGAAGTGTCAAATTCACATCTTCTGAGGTAGTTAAAAAAAAAAATATATATATATATAAATAAATATATGAAGAGGGAAATCGTTAGGTTATCTTTGTAGTATCGGTAGGAATATAAAATCGATAGATAATGGCGAAAATAACGGCATTGAAATATTGCCGAAAGGCTGATCTGCAAAATTTAGCAGAGGTATTAGGAGTTCAGATAGAAGAAAGTGACATAATCGCGACGATTATCCAAAAGATAGAGGGCGCGGACGATTATGATGCCGACTTTGCATTAACGCAAGTGGGATATATAGTGAAAGATAGGGAAGATCTACTTCTTTTAGAAAGAGAGAAAAAAGAAAAAGAAGAGAAAGAAAAAGAGAGAAATTTTCAATTAGAGCAATTAAAATTAACGCAAAATACAGGGAGGCGTAACTCGATTTCCAGTAACGGATCGGAAAGACCTAAATTAGCGCTAAAAACTATAATGCATCGTTTTGATCCAGAGCGTTCGGACATAACTCTATTTTTAAACTTGTTTGAACGACAGGCATTAAGGTCTGGGATAGAAAATGAGGATCTGGTCACGCATTTATTAGCTTTGTTGCCCGTACAGATAGCTGAATTGATCTTGCGCGAACCGACAGACCGAGTTGACAACTTTCAGCATGTGAAGTCAATCCTGTTAGCTCGTTTTAGATTGAGTGGCGAGGCTTATAGACAAAAATTAGATAAGCATTTGCGAGACCAGAATAGCCCGTGGAAAGACCTCATTTTTGAACTAAATAGCTTTCTAGAAGGGTGGTTAAATGATCTTGAGGTTACTAATTTTAAAGAGTTAAAAGATTTGCTAATCACCGAACAGATTAAGAGGCGTGCTCCAGCAGAATTAAGGGAGCACTTTATAGATTCGTGGGCCAAATATAAAGATCCAGGAACACTAGCTAAGGATCTGGATGAATACGAAACTATAAAAGGGGCGTCAAAAAAATCGTGGAACAAAAAGCTAAAATTCGAAGAAAATTCGCGGGATGAGAAAATGGAAAATGAAGACGAAACGAGAGGGAGGCATTCCGAAACCAGAACTAACTGGAGAGAACGAAATATAGAGAAAGAAAGGAAAAAAATCTTTGAGCGCAAAAGGGCTATTAGGTGTTTCATTTGCTCGAGCCCAAACCATTTGAAGGTTAATTGTCCCGAAAACAAAAGAAATGGAGAGCAAATTACCAGCGTTCATCATATTAGCGGAAGTACAAATTTTGAAGAAAGTTTTAAGCCTTATCTAAGCCGCGCGCTAATCAACGGAAGGGAATGCACAACATTAAGAGACAGTGGAAGTCAATATGATGTAATTTCGAGGAGATTTATTAAACGCAATCAATTAGACGGTGGCACCATTCGAGTTAGACAGCCGTTAATGAACAATACTCGTCGCTTACCGACCGCCGAAGTTGTTTTAAAAATTGAAGGACTCGGGAGACTAAAAACAAAAGCTATCGTGACGGACAGAAAGACGAATTTGTCTTACTATATTTTGGGTAACAAAACTCAAAAATTAATTGATGATATTAAAAGGAAAAAAATGCAGATTTCAGATGCAGTGGTCATCCATAACATAGCGAAAGCGAAAAACGAAAACGGGAATCCATCCCGAAGGGAAGAGAATAAGATAAGAGAGGATTACTCAAAATTGACGAGCGTGAACTTGGGAGAAAGGAAGGAAATGGGAGGTACCCGGTCAAAAACGAGATATGAGAATTGGGAGGGAAGGAAGGATAATACTGTATCACCCACGAAAAAGGAAGATCAGGTTTTAGGATCGAATAAAAGAAAAAAGAAAGATGTCAAAGGGGATCATGAGATGGGTTGCCCCATACGAGAAGTCAAACTGAAAAAGGGGTTAGAAAAATCGCATCATGAGTGTGAGGATTTAACACAAGCAAATAGGGCGTGTCACAGTATAGATAGATCGGATAATCAAAGGGATACGTCGGTGAAAATAACACTGAGAAGGAACAAAAGAGAATTTTGGTTTAGAAATAACGAGAACAAAAAGTATCTCAGGTCAGAAAATCTAGTAAAGGATTTGGACGGGAATAAAGAGCGCGAAAGTGTCACGAGACGGATTAGTCGGAGGACGGGCGACTCTAAAATGTCCCTGGCTTATTGTGTGGCGAGCGCCACAGGTAGACACGAAAAGTTGCAAAATTATCGTGTAAATAGACAAAAACCACAAGAAAAAAACGCGGAGAAAATAAATAGGTTGACAAGCGAAGATTCACGTCCGAGACACTATCCTAAATATAGAAATAAGCCTTCACATGACAGGCTCTAGCAGTTAGAAATGTAGCGCCGGATCAAGTGAGTCGAATTCGATTTAACTAAGTGTACATAAGTGAGTCGAATTCGATTTAACTAGGTGTACATATTAAATTTATCTTATTTTGTGTAAATGTCATAGTGTAAAATTTTAAATGTGTTTTGTCTTTTAAAAGTGAAATTTCATAATCAAAGGTACTCAGCATTAGTAAGTTAAATGTAAATTGTATGAAAAGTTTTTTGTGAAAAAGGTGAGTGAGATATATAAAGGAGGGCCACTCTAATATATAAGCTAACCTTTTCTTTGCAGATATTACGTCTTGCAGCCGAAATATCATTTAAAGGCGGGGGGTATTGTGAAGAATCCAATGGGATTCACAAAAAAGGTCCCATATATTTTCAAATGAGAACTCTAGATAGGAAAAGCAATGTATAAGCATAACAGCTCAAAATATTTCTAAGTCTCAAGGTTCTGCCGGAAATGATAAAAAGAATCAATCCATCTAAACCAATCTTAAAGGTTGACGGAAAAGTAGAACGGCATGAAAAAAATAGGAGTTATGGAATTCCTTTTAAGTAGCAACTTTGCCGATATTTTCCCAGGACAATTTAAAAATGAAACTAGATGCGAAATTTTCTCACGCTAGCAGCGAGGGTCTCTCTTGACCAATGATATCGAAGTTTGTTAGTGATATCATTCAACCTAGGCTCTGAGTGGGACGAGAGATAGCCTTTGTTTTAGGAAGGTGAATTTGAACGAACAGAGAAAGGAGGGAGATGCGTTTTTGAATCCCAAGGAGAGGGCTGCTCTCTGAGTTGGGACTGCGATTTCGGAGAGGTCCGAAGGGATAGAAGTAGTCTGCCGATTCAGGCAGGATAATATTTCTCCGGTCGAGGCCGCGAGGTAAAAAGGAGTTGACAACGGATTGTTGTGCACGAGAAGCAGCGTCAGCAGTTTTCGTTACGAATTAAGGTAAAAGGACTAAACTTTTTTTGATACAGAATCCATTAGAAGATTGGATGCCTACCTCATGCTTTGTTGAACTTATGCTTTTAAATGAACAGTGTCGTCAGCTGTAACGTACCCAGAAAATATAAAATAGTTGTAATTCAAGTATAACCAAGAAATTAATTTATCTTATGTCTTTTCAATAAATTGTTTGATTTAATTATTACTTGGGCCTCCGCTTGACTGAAGTTCCACGCTACCACTTCCACATGTTAGTCGAAGGTTTTACAACCGTATGAAAAAATACAAATAAACATACAAATTAAGTTGTAATGGCATATACACTGAATTTTAAATCATTCCGAAAATTAAATTAGCGAGAAATGTGTATTCTATGATCCAAGTTCAACTCTCATTTGTTTTACCAGTTGGTGCTATTAACCCTTTTTTCTACTAACGGTACTTATAAGTACCATTAAAACAACTTGTTATAAAATTCATTTAATACATCGATTAGTTATAATAAAGTTTAGAATGAGTTATAAATATATTATTTTGTCTTGTTCCAAAAGCATTATTGGTTACACAAAACAAAAATATTTTTAAAAGGATGATTTATTTTGCGGCGTTGGGGGAGGGGGGGGTATTTTTCAATTCGGAAATATTTCTATTAAACATTATATTTGTACATTTCCTAATTCTACAAAATACTAAGTAAAATATTTAAAATAAAAGATTTGAGTGGGGTTACAAATATTACAGAAAATCCCTATAAATTCATATTTAATTAATCCTTCTAAAATCCTTGTAAAAATTTTTAAATAATTATGTAAATCTTCTAATGTAGTTTAAACAATTCATGAAAAATGCTTTAGAAGATAAAATTTTCATGAATTCTTAATTCAGTACATAAAGGGTTAAACAATTGCTTTTAATTAAAACTTTTATGTTTAAAAAAAGTTTTAACATTGACATAGTTTTAATGATTTTGAAAATGATCTCATGAAAAAAAACCCCTACCCCCTACTAAAACCATTTGACATCTTCATTTATTTCCTTATAAAATCGGATCAAAGCAGTTAGTTTGTTGTTATCAAATTTATTCAACAAAAGTGCTATTTTCTTGATCGAGAATAATAATATTACAATCAGCATTATCCCTTAACAAAATCCTTGAAATGAAAGAGTTTTTACTGAGAAATTATTTACAAATCACATGAAACAATATAAATAAATATGTAAAAATACAATTTAAGTTGGACTAGCACGTGTACGGCATTCTAAATCCTTTCCAAAATTAAAAATTATTGAAAAATTTATAAAGAATTTTTAAACTCGGGAAAATAAAATAATCATTGTATGATCCAAGTTCATCATGTTATTTAATTTTTCACTTTTCTGGTGTTATTAAATAATTCATTTTAATTAATATTACGTTAATTTCATACATAAAAAAAATATTATGTACAGCCAAAATATTTGCTTTGACAGTTTTAATTATTCTCATTATGTGATCTAATGTCAAAAGTATGCATTCATTTATGAAAGAATAAACTTCCCCAAAACAGTTGACATCTCCACTTATTTGCTTATGAAATCAAATTAAAGCAGTTTTGTCTATTGTTATCAAATTCATTGAATGAAAGCGCTCTTTTCTTGACCAAGAAGAATAATATTACAGTCATCTTCCTTATCCTTGAAAATCCCCTGCGAGTTTTTCCTCCGAAAGCGATAACTTCGCCAAGCGCTCGCCAACCTCGAAAAGTCATCCTCCTCAACTTCAAATGTTCATTGAAAGTTAGAAGAGCGCACGCTCCCTTCCGCCGTGTGAGCGTTGACAAACGCTGCCGCCCGTTCCCTTATAAGGCGGGCAGACACATTTAGTAACATCTCGCACAAAATGACGACACAATTCCCCCCTACTTTTTTTCACTTCTCCCAGCAGTTGCTGCTACCTCGTACAGAACTAAAAATTCCCACCTGAGGAACTACTACTCATGAACCTGTTTCAATATTTTGTGTCGATATCTAAAAATTTTTGTTCCGTTCACCAGGATTTTAAACGGATCAAATTACCCAGTGACAGATTTAAAAGGTGAAAAAAAATATCGTATAATTTTCTTTGTAAATTGTGATCTGTTTGATGCCATTTAAAGAGCTGGAATAGTGACGACTCTTTACAGATGACTTATTTTATGCGATAATATGAAACCGGAAGTTATTCATCATAAAGAGAGAGAGAGAGCTCTAAGTGAGTTGTGAGTAAGTGGTGAAGTAAGAGAAAAATAGTGCTATTGTTTTTTTTTGTTGTTGTTTTTTTTTATGATATTCGCATACTTTTAGTACGTTATTTATTTTGTTTTGCTTCGGAAAAAGCAATTTAAAATTTATTTAAAAGATTAATTACTATAAATTAAATTGTGAACTTGGATATTTAGATATTTATAAATACATGTATTATAAATTAAGATATTTGATGTTTTGAAAAAGTAATAAGTTTATCATCTTGCAGAAATTTGGGAAATAGTGTTCGTTTAATTATGGTGTACATATGAAATATTTGAGAGCATAATTTAAATTTTACGGATGTTGTCAGTATTACAATAGTTGCATAGAAAAAAAGTATTATAGAAAAAAGTCGTATTTGAAAAAAAAATATGGTACGCATATTCTGATATGGAATTAAATTTTGCATTTGAGAAATATGCCTCTTCCAATTGTGATTGTTTTTGATATACAAGTTTAACCTAGTTTTCATCCGGTATGCTCACAAATCATGTGAGCTGCCATTATGTAGTGACCTCAGTTACATTTTACCATAGTGCCTTAGTAGATCTTACATACAGCCGCTCCGTTCACGCTGTAGAACACGATCCATGCTGTCCTGATCCTACAAAGCTCTCTGCTTCAGAATGTAAGGCTGTCCACTATGGGTTGTGTTCTCCTCTGCTGAAGCTTCCTTCCTTCTCTATACCTCCAACAACCGCGTCCAATCCTGCATCGCCTGCTACACCAAAAGGCACTTCCTCGCCATTAACTTCTTCTACTCCCAATTCTCCTGTTTCTTCTAAAGGAGGAGGTCCAAGTATTAGCGAATTACTCGGTGTTTCGAACCGGAATCCGTCCACCACAGTTGGTTCACCTGTGCTTAACAGACCTTCCTCACCCATTGCTTCGGTCTCAGTCAATCAATCTAGTCCAAATGTTGTTCAGAGTAAAATGGCATCTCCCGGTGCAGTGGTAACGCCATCTTCAACTAACTCTCCCAATATGGAATTAGGCATTCTAGATCCTGTCACTCTTCTTGCGAGCGATTTAGAAGATCAGTTGGAAGCACTGGTCAATAGCTTTGTTGCTCAGGATAAAGTTCGTCTGGCGGCCAGAAAAAATGCTGAACTGGCCACTACCGCCGGGAAATCATCCCTAGCTGCTAATATCAGTGTGTCGCCAATTAAAAAATTTGATAAAAAGATCAAAGAAGATCTATCGTCAGACGACGAATCAATTTCTTCATTATCCAATGAAAATGTTTCGAAATCAAACGGTTTGGGAAAGAAAAGTATTAAAACTCCTAAAATTGGGAAAGGTCCTGTTGATCCTAGAGTTGTTGATAGCAATATAATTCCTTCAGAAATCAGTCCAGATAGATATCCTTTTGATAATCAGCCTGTGAACAAACCACATAGTCCTTTTGCTAATTTTGAGGAAAATCTTTATGAACGAGCTTCATCTCCTTCTTTTACCGTTTTGCCTTCTCTGAATCCTTCTCTTGAATATCAGCAAACTGGCGTCAAAGCTCAGATTACGAAGTTCACATCCAAAGAAAAAGATGCTCTACAGAATTCGCCATCCAATTCTCTAGAAAGACGCCAGTCTCCAAAACCTAAACCACTCAATCAAGATAGCTTTTTGCCTCAGTCGGGGCCACAAAGAACTGGACCTTTAATGCTAGATGCACTGCAACAACTTTTACTCAATTCAAGTGGCGATCCTTCTACACAACTTATTCAGACAACGATATTTGAAAGTTCGAAATTGAAATCAGTGCCTTATACGGGTTCGTCGATGGTTACCAATATTCCTACTAAGGAATCCCCTGTAGTTAAACCATTCAATAAGACTGACAACTATACGGCTTGTTATGTCAATGAAGCATGTAAGGATTTTGAGGATGTTGCTCTACAATTTGCCAAACCGGACGACAATCATGGTAAAATTTTTCCTGCTCCAACAATTGGCAAAGGAGGTCAAGAATACATCCAGTCAGCTGTGGATTACGCTAAAACACGTTTCCAAAATGTCCAGCATACTTCGAATAAATCGGAAGATGCAAAACTGAAGCCGATCAAGAATGGTCACCTAGTCAGCGATGCTAAAACTAAATGGGAAAATCTGCCTCATCAAGGCTGGAATGATGGTCAGCTTGTTACGTCTGATTCTGTTGGCGATTCTCTTAGAGATGCCTTACAGACAGGTGGACATAAAAGAACACTATCTATGGAAGGACTTATAGATGTCCCTTCAATTCCCCACCCCAAGTTAACGACAGCTCAAAAGCAACATATTAAAGAGAGGTCACTTTCTCCAACAGACCGTCATTCACATGTTCCTATTCGTCCATTTTTAACTAAAGGATCTGTAGCTGAAAGAGTTTTACTGTTTGAATGCGCTCCAGAGAAACTTGAACGAACGACAGTTGTGAATAAAGCTAAACAAAATCTCATCGGCACGTGGAGACCTGGCGGTGGCGATGTCCAAATCAAAACACAAGTGAGTAAATCTTTTTCTATCACTTAAAACTGAGTTAGGTTTAAAAATAGTTGTTAGAATTCAATTTTTCTAGATTTTTACTGTTATATATATATATATCAGGTAAAAAGCTTCTATAAACTGTATAAAAATAAAATACAGACAGAGTATATTATCTGGGGTGGCAGACTTCGTTCTGCCTTTTTTTTTTTTTTTTTCTTTTCTTTTTTTTTTTTTTGCACATGCTGCTGTATTTGATTTAGGGAGCCTCTTATTATTCTATTCGAAACTATGGCCATAATAAACCGTACTTATTTACTTCATTTTGCTTAAGATTCTAGTTTATCTAATTTTCTGTTATTCTAAATGTTTAATAAGGCTTTTTCTTTTGTTTTTCTTTATGTAAGTAAAGAAAAAGTGAACATTTCATTAGTTGAAATTTATTTTAAATAAAATAATACAATACTCGAACTAAAAACAGATATTAGAATCTTTCTATCTTTTAGAAAGTTAGAATATTCGACACCCCCATTTACTATATTATTGCTTAAATATAGCTTTGTTAAACAAACAACGGTATTATTTATATGGAAACCTGAATAGTTAAAAGTAGAATTTTACATAAAAAGTATGATAAAGGTAGAGGGGTTGATTATATTAATTTAATTTGATAATTTAAATAATATTTCCGTCATTGTGTAAACCTGTGATATTTCTAAATGTTTAAGTTTTTTAATTTATATTTTATATATATACATTTTTTTTTTCCTGTAAGTAAGTTAAAATATTGGGTCAGTATCAAATTAATTTAAAATTATAAAATGTCAAAATTAGGACTGTCTTATAGCAAATCGAAATATTAGCACCTACTTTAATACATTTAAAATAAATATGTATTTATTCAACTAAAATCCTTAAGAAGGATGAATTCCATGTAAGAAGAAAAAACAATAAAATTTTTATTAATTCTTAAAAAAGAAAAAAAATAATCCAAATTATGAGTAATTCTGAAGTCTTACGTGGTTACATGAAATTTCCATATACATATTTCTACTCTATCGGAATATTTATAAAATGTTTTACCAGTCTTTTTTAATAAATTACAATAAACCATTATTTCGTTTGGTTTATCACACACACACATATATAATACACATATATAAATATGTATAAAAAACTTAAGGCAAAAATTCTTTGAGGGATTTTTTTAAATCTTGAAGATGCTTCAAATAAATTTTAATTAAAATGTCTTCGCTTTGTTGAAAATCAAATAAGATTCGGTATGTTGATTAAAGGTAAAAGGTACATAAATTATGAATCAAGATTTATTAATACGTCTATCAAGATTTATTAACATATTATTAGTCTCAATTAAAATAATAAAACTATGTGTAAATCACTATAAAAGCTAAGAAATACACAGGAAACGATGTATTCCTGTGTACTGACACAAAGTTTTATTTAATTGTGATTTATCGCCAGTTTTTCGGTGCTGTTTCAACTATAAGTCTCTTTTTTGTCATTCGTGAATGTGCTTTTGAGTTTTTATTTCAAAACTTCGAATATATATAATATATATATATACATACTGATAATCTGTCAAAGAAATGCTTTCTCTTCGTCAAATTTTATGAATTAAATAATGTTAGTTTACGGTGACCCATGCAAAATTTAAAAAAGGGTTAGAAATAGTTTAAAAATATTTTGAAATAAGAATTATGGCAATTTGAAACAATATGAAAAAAGTGCTGAAGTACCATTTTTGCATCTATTGTCTTATCTATTTATTTTTACGGCAATTAATAAATAAATATAAGGATTTTTTGTTTACAATATTCTAAATAAAAGTTAATAACAAATGTCTTTATAGCTCTTTTATATTATTATTCAATATTATGTCTAGAACAGCAAATTTTTAAAGGTAGATAAATTTTGCATTACACACAAAAAATTCATTTGAAAAAAAAATCCCTGTAGAAAACAAACATTTTAGTTCATTTAATTAAAGAAATTAGATTAGATATTGTGCTGAAAATCTAAAATGCATCATGATTTATAGGCCGTTGCATTTTTTATTTATATTTAATTATATAAAATAAAATATAACTAGAATAACACATATAAAATATGCGTCTATTTGATTTAACCCTTTATGTACTGAATTATGAATTCATGAAAATTTTATCTTCTAAAGCATTTTTTGTGAATTTTTGAAACTACATTAGAAGATTTATATAAACATTTAATAAATTTTAGAAGGATTGAAGGATTTAGAAGGATTAATTAAATTTGAATTTACAGGGATTTTGTGCAATATTTATAACCCTACTCAAATCTTTTATTTTAAATATTTTTCGTAGTATTGTGAAGAATTAGGAAATGTACAAATATAATGTTCTTACAATTGAAATATAGAAATATTTCCGAATTGAAATATCCCCCCCCCCCCTCCCCCAACGCCAATAAAGCTGAAAAGATGCAAAGACAAAAGAAATCATCCTTTTAAAAATATTTTTGTTTTGTGTAACCAATAATGCTTTTGGAACAAGATAAAGTAATGCATCTATAACTCATTTTAAACTGTATTACTACTTCATATGAAAATCAAATTTCAAAGTGATTGCTTAAAAGGCGCAAGGGCCCATAGTGAAAAAGACTCCAAGCCGGGACATCAGTATAGCGCACTGACGTTCTACCGACTAAACCACTTGGAACGATACCTAGCTCGGAAAATTTCTCACTATTATAAGTTGGCAAGGCTACAAACGTAGCACAAGATGGAATATTTATCGTGAGCCACCGACCTGGGGCGAGCACGAAACATAATTAAATCCAGCATCGATAGAATCTATATTAATACATGGAAATTATTCCAGAGAGAAACATTTGTTTCTCTCTGGAATAATTTCCATGTATTAATATGTATTACTACTAATCGATGTATTAAATGAATTTTATAACAAGCTATTTTAATGATAGTTATAAGTACCGTCAGTAGATAAAGGGTTAAATTATCCATCTACACTGTTTATCAGCCGCAAGTTAAATATATATAATTCAATGAAACACATGGTATGGTCTATGCGTATACAGGTTTCTTTCTTTCTTTTTTGATTATTTTTAAAGAAAAACAAAAACACAAATTTATAATTAATTCATGCTTTATTTTTTTAATTAATAAAGGAAACAAAATCTCTAAAAATCAATTAACAATTATTACATAAGGCATTTAGACCTTAAATTTTTTTGTGTGTATTTTAATGTACACATATGTATATTTATATTTATTATATATTCGTGCGTACCAATGTATAGTTATATAATCTTATACTACCATAAATTATTGATTAAATTTGAAATAGCTGCACCGAGACCAAAATATTCTTCAATATTTCTATATGGGTAAAAGAAACCTGAATTGCTTGCATTTTTGACTTGCATATCAATACCCTCAAATATATTTCATGTCATCTAAAAAAGTTTTGGCGGACATTCTGAATGATTACGCAAAATTCTGAAGATATATCTCTTGCTTTTGACTCTTTTATATTTATGAGAGATCAATATAAAGATTTTTTTTTAAAAAAAACCTTTAATAGGCAGTTATATCGATTTAGAATTTTACATCAGGTCAGCTTTTCGATTGAATATTCAGTAATTAAAACTTAAAATATTAACGTGTCACAAAAAATTTATTAAAAAATTCACAAAAAAGGAAATGATTTGTGAATCGCTAGATTATGTAATCTTTTCAGAATATAGTGAAAAGATTACATAGCCTTTAAACAATTTCAAAATTTAAATGCATTCACAATTATTTTAGCTTGGTTTACTTATTCAGTGAAAATTATGCTTAATCTAAAGCATGAAAAAAAAAAAAAAATCCTCCAATGGATAGTTATATCGATATAGAGTTTGGTATCAAGCCAGCTTTTCGATTGAATATTTAAATTTTTAAACTTAGGAAATTAACTTGTCACACATAGTTATTCAAAGAAAAAAAAAAGGTTTTTAAATAGCTCAAGATGAAAAGATTACATAGTCTTTCGACAATTTCAAAATTTAACGTGGTGTGCAGATTTCATCTAGTTTAAGAGGGGGGAAAATGGTTTTTTAATAGCTCAGTTGAAAAGATTACGTAGTCTTTCCACAATTTCAAAATTTAAATGTTTATGTATGAAATTTAATTTATAAATTTAATTTATATAATTAATAAATTTAATAAATTATATTAAATAATAAATAATATTATATTAATTTATATTAAATAATAATTATTATATTAAATAATTAAATAATAAATTAATTAATTATAATTGATACATTTAAGTTATATATGAAAAAAAATAAAACATTGAATGGGCAGTTATATCGATAAAGAATTTTATAATCAAGTCAGCTGCTTTCCGTTTAAATATTTAAGATTTAAAACTTGGAAAACTAACTAGTCACAGATAGTTATTCAAAGAGCTTGAGAAAAAAAAGAAAGAAAATGGTTTTTGATTCGCTCGCGCTGAAAAGATTACATAGTCTTACGACAATTTCAAAATTTAAATACTTTAACAAATACTTTTACGTGGTTTTCTTATTCAGTGCAAATTATGCCTAATCTGAAAAGCAATGCTCCTTCTTAAAATGAATTAGAAAAAAAAAAAAACTTTACTGGAGCTGGAGCTGATTATCTGTTTAAGACAAAAGACAGAATATTCTTCTCGTGACGTAATTGAACGTGAAAAGGGTGTTAAATCGAGTGAAGCTAAGTTAGTCTCGAAAGTTAAGTGGACACTTTCCGATCCAATGAATGAATGAATGCAGTGTTTTCTTTCATTTTTTATGGAGTGTTCAGGAGATCACATACGGAAAATAGGAAGTGAATGAATCGAGTTCATTGAACCATTTGTGAAATTTTAATTTCAGTATAATATTGATCTTTTTTTTTTAATTTTTAACATTAAAAATTATTTATTAAATGTTTCAAGAATCTATTGAAACAGTTTTAAAATTATCTTTTCTTTCAAAATAGTTTAAATAGGTTAAACGCGAAGCCATTGACTCGGCACGAATGTTTTTTTTTCTAAATACAATTAGTAAAAGTGAATTTTGTCGTCGATTTCGATATTAATTGAAGTGTATTAATAATTAATTTAAATTTCATTTAAATTGATTTCTGTAAATTAAAGAATTATTTTAATATGGTTTAAATACATTTGAATATATTTTTTTTAATTTTGACGTCAATTCCGCTATAAATTGAAGTGTACTAATAATTAATTTAAATTTGATTTCTGTAAATTACAGAATTATTTTAATATGGTTTAAATAAATATGAATACACATATTTTTTAATTTTGACGTCATTTTCGCTATAAATTGAAGTGTATTAATAATTAATTTAAATTTGATTTCTGTAAATTAAAGAATTATTTTAATATCGTTTAAATAAATATGAATATATGTATATTTTTAATTTTGACGTAAATTTCGCTATAAATTGAAGCATATTAATGATATATTTTAAATTCCATTCAATTTGATTTCTGTAAATTAAAAAGTTATTTTAATATTGTTTAAATAAATATAATATAATAAATAAATAAATAAATATAAAATAATTTCTTTAATTTTCACGTCAATTTCGCTATAAATTGAAGTGTATTAATAATTTAAATTTGATTTCTGTAAATTAAAGAATTCTTTTAATATGGCTTAAATAAATATGAATAGTTTTTTTTTTTTTTTTTTTTTTTTTTTATCAAAACTTAAGTTCATGTGCTTTTTAAGCAAATTAATAAAATACTCGATCTAACTTTAAGGTAATTAACAAATCTATCAAATTCAAATTAATTAACAACATATAGATTTTCGACTTAATTTTAACAAATTACTTATTTTTTATTTAAATAAATAATAGTTAATAATTTAATTTAAGTAATTTTAGAAAAATTAAAGTATTTTTTAAATTAAGAAATTAAATACATTTAAAAAGATAATTATTGCAGTAAATTTAATAAATTTAATTTCATTTCATTAATCTATAATTAATTATATTCTTAAATTAAAAAAAAATTAAATAAGTAAACTAAATGTAAGTAAACCCATACACGATAATCTTTGCTGTAAATTTGAATAAATTAATTAAATTAATTTAATTGAAGTAAATACTAAACTAATGAATAGTAAATCAATTATTTAGTTCGATTGTATTAAAACTTAAAAAATTGATAAACGTATTGTAAGGAAATAAATTTAGACAAATCTGTAAATTAATAAGTAACTTAAAGTAATTAGCAAACTAATTAAATTTAATCAAAATAAATAAATAAAGGAATAAATAGCATAATGATTGAAAACAGTATTTCCTTTCCTTTTCTTCCTTTCTTTTTGAGTGTCATGAAGATCACAACAAAATTAGAAAGATAGATTAGATTAGATTTCATTTAATCATCTGTCAAATTTATATAAAATCAATCAAAATTATATTATGAAATTATATTAAAAAATTCACTTCAATATAATTTTGATTTTAAATACTGATTTATTTATTTATTTATTTTTATTTACAAATATATTTGTTAAAACTTATAAAATTTATTGAATCTATTTTTAAAAATTCTTTCTTTGTAAAATGATTCGTTTAGGTTGATAAAGTATGGAAATTTTGAATAATTCATTAAATGAAGTCAATGGCTTAAAAAAAAAAAAAAAAAAAAAAAAAAAAAAAAAAAAAAAAAAAAAAAATGTTTAAGGGGCTACTTCAGTCAGGCGAAAACACCAGTTCACAAATTTTAAAACAATGAGAGAATTTTTTTTAATATCTCGTTTGCATTTTAATATTTTTAAATAATTTTTTATTAACTTTCGATTATCACTTTCGAAACCGGTTCCGAAAGTGAAAAGCCCTAATCAAAAATACCAGTAAAAAAAATCAAAAAGTGCAAAACTTGTCTGTGTACAGATCTACTTCAGCTGTCCAATGCAAAATAAATAAATAAATAAATGAATAAATAAATAAATAAATAAATAAAAATAATAATAATAACAATATTGAAATACAAATGAGATAGCTTTAAAAATTTCTCCCATTTGATTAACATTAACAGACGGGTGTTTTCTCCTGATTGAAGTAGCCTCTTAACAGAAAAAAAAAATATTTGGAATACATCTGAATTAATTGAATAATTCTAATGTTGTTGGAATATTTTTAATAAATGAAACATTTAATTTAACACAACTTTAGAAAATGTAAGTAAATAAAAAAATTAAAATAAAGGCCGAAGTAAATTTAAAAATAAGTATAATTAAAGCCCACAATCTAGTGCAGTTCATAAAATTGTATAGAGAAAAAGAGGGGGGAATGAGTTATTAGCTCATTTGTAAAAATTTCATTTCCGTATAATATTGATTTTTTTTAAGTCATTAAGTCATTCGAAAATGTATTGAAGTCATCTTTTATAATTCTCATTCTTAAAATAATAATAATAATAATAATAATAATAAGTAAATAAATAAATAAATAATTTAGGTAGGTAAAAGATAAAATAATCAGATGAAAATATTTAATTATGTTTGAATGCGATTTTAATTTCAAAATTAACTTTTGTTAATTTATATAAACTCAATTATTATTTTATTTCAAGTTACATACATAAGTTTTGTATTAGCTCAATTTTATAAAATGTATTAATAAGCTTAAGGGGGTCCGGGGCACAAAAATCTTAAAATTTTCTTTAAAAAATAATTACATTAAAAATTTCTCTGTTTTTTTCTGCTTAAAATGACATTTAAATCATGTTTCTATCTTAATTAGAACAGGAAATATTATAACTTTTCCATTTTGGTTTGTTTTCAAAATCTAGCTTTCAAGCAATGGTTGTCACGGAAACGACTTCTTGTGAAAATGTGCTTTTCTTCATGATGGTTTTTTTTTTCACCATTTCTTGTATTTAAATTGTTATAAGTCAAGAACCGTTAAAGATAAATAGTTCAAACTTGGAACATGTGTTTTTCAATTGTATTTGAAAAAAAAGATTTATTTTTGAAAACATGATTTAAAAAAAAAAAAAAAAGTTATATCTTTTTTTTTTTTTTACTTTAAATATTTTTACTTTTTTTTAAATTAATATTTTTAAAAATTCTGAATCAAAATTAAAATCTATATATTTCTGTTTATTTAAATGAAAAAAAAATTAAAATTTTATAAATAATGTTTCGAGTTATAACGATTTTAAATTACCCCACTGTTTTAATAAATTTTAAATTAAAAGAAAAAATATGAGAAATTTTATCATGTGATTTTGTTTACAAATGATATGGTTATCCACCACAAAAAAATTCAAAATGTTAACTCAATAAATAAAAATTATTTTAAAATGTGTCCCGGACCCCCTTAAATTAAGTTATCGGTTTACTTAATTTATTCTCATTAAACCTATGTATTATTTTTCTTATTTAACTTATCTATTTATTTAGACTGTGAAAAGTATCATGTTTATTATTATTATTATTTTAAATACAGTAGATGCTACTTAATGTGATTACGGTTATATTTAATAATCGCTTAATGTTATAGATATCAGAACAGATCGTCTATGTTAATATTCACTCACTTTATGATCAATTTTTTGTTTAATTTTACCGTTTTTTCAGTAGACCAGTTCCTCAAAAGTGTGCAGTGAAAAGCTAAATTCGATTATAGAGCCCATTCAAAGCACGGAGTCGAATATTCCTACTACAATTTAAAATTTCCTTGTTAATGAAGGATTCTGCGATGTTGAAAGAGATGACGAACGGATAACTAGGGATCAACGGCAACCGAAACCGAATTTCAGTAATCTTCCTATTTTTTGACGAAAACGAAAACAAAAATGTCCTTTTTTTTTTTTTTTTTTTTTTTTACGTGTTTATTAAATTTACATAATTATTAATTAATTATACGTGTTTATTAAATATACATAATTATTAATTAATTATACGTGTTTATTAAATATACATAATTATTAATTATTTATATGTGTGAATTAAATATACATAATTATTAATTATTTATATGAGCACGTGAAAAGAATTTTCAAAGTTTAGTCTTATATTCATTATTTGCTTTATAATTTGCACTCACGTATTGAGTCAGTCATGACTGACTAACAGTGACTAACAGTCATAAACAATGAAGTTCATAGCAATAAATAAGGAGCGTCTCATTTGAGCAGATAGTTCAAATCGATGAGTAATATTGAATATTTTTTAACAGAAGAAACGAGATTTTTGGTATACAGGTAGGTAGTTTCGGTGTGATCGGATTTTCGCCGATTTCGGCAAAACTCTGTTTTTGAGCCGAAAACGAAAGCGAAATTGAATTTTCGGTCGATCTCTACTGATACCTTTAGAAACTCCGGAAAGCGTCACTAATGATATAAAGAAAGAAATTTATGAGACCTGGTTCGCAATCTACAACGACGTTCTTATATCTGCTAAGCCCACAGAAAATCTCAGGAGCAGAAAATAAAATTTTGCAAGAAGTTTGCGAAGAAATTCTAAATAAAGATTATGATCGGGAAGACGTAGAGAATACATTTCACCACGTATTTTGTCATGTATGTAAAAAATAAATTCTAAAATTTTCTAAAATCTTTACGTGATAGAAAATGTCTGATAGCAGATTCAGATTTTACATTCAAAAATACCTTAAATTTTTTTTATTACAAATCAGCTGCAAAATGGTTTTTGTCTAGTGTAATTTTATTAAAGTAAAATAAATTAATTGAAGCAAACCGTTGAAGAAAAACCTTTCATAAAAAGGTTCTGTTAGAAACCCATATTATCATTTGTAAATAATTGAAAATTATGTGCTTCAGCACCAAATCAATTATAACCATTAGAAAAAATATATTTAAAAAAATATGTCCTCATTGAAATAGTAATTAATAATATGCTTATTTTGGTGTCTTAAATATAAAAAAGGGTCTTATCTGAAAATTCTTTTTGTAGAATAATCCTTTCACGAGATTAAGTTTATCTTATTACAGTTTTGTTTGTTTGAATGTACTCTCATGAAGTCTACCAACAAACATAGACAAAAGATTTATTTTTCACGCAGAGGTATAAAATCATGCATAATTCATGTTACACTCATAATCTTCCTTATTCAAACAGCAAAAACACTTTGAAAACTGCACAATAGAAATCAGATACTAATCTTTTTCGGTTTTAGCTATTGAATTTACATAAAAAAAGAAAACAGATTATTTTATGTGGGAATCTTTTACATGATATTACACTATGTAAACTAATCCTTTTTCGGTGAAAGTTAATGTGGTGATTACATTATTAAATTTTTCTATGAGTTTTGTATTCAAAGTTAGATTAAATATTTATAAAACTACATTTTTTTTGTTTTAATATTTTAAAAATATTATAACGGTAATTTTGAAATAATCTTATCATATTTTGTAAATGAAATTTAATGTCGAATACTGGTGCAAAAGAGTGGAAATGTGTGGGATAAGCAGTAGCGCCAACTTTTCAAAAATATGGGGTGGGGTCAAAAATTTTTGAGTAAAATAACACATAATCCCCCCCCTTTAGTGTGTGGAGAGAGGGGGGAGGAGCGAATGACTAAAGATAATTCAAAATTAAATTGTTTTTCTAAGCAAATTTTTAAATTATAATTAAATTATAATTTTATATATAATTTTATTAAATTATATTCTTTCTTAAGTTCTTTATAAATACATTAATATTTATTTTAAATAACATTCCAGTCGCTAACTATTAAAAGGGCAAGAAACTGAATGTGAAGAAAAGCATACGTTTTAGTCATCTAAGTGCTTTATCAATTCAAGACATCAAAATAGATGGCAGAATTAGAGGTCTGCACGGGCCCGGGCTTGGCCCGAGGCCCGTACCCGGTCCGCGGTCTGGGCCGGGCCGGGCCGGTGGAATGGAGGAGAATTTTCAAACGGGCCGGCTCGGGCCGGCGGAATTAGGACAATTTTTTCAACGGGCAGGGAGGCAAAAAAAAATTGAACGGGCCTGCAGGGCCGGGCCGGCCCGATAAAAAAAATTAATCGGGCCTGTCGACCCGATATAAGAATTTCAGAGTAGCAGATAAAATACGAGGCCATTTCCAATGAATATGACTTTTTCGAGAAGTATAAATGTGCGTTACGATCCGATGCGAGTTTAACAACATCAATACAGAAATGTAACATGTCCATCGTAGAGATCGGCATCGTACAGTTACATGATGCCTGATCCCGGGTTTAATTTTTTCGGCAGACTTGTGCCGGGACGGAACTGGTCTTAATCGTTCTCAGGATGTGTAGGACAGGCATTATGTTTTGTAAAAGTATTAATAGCGATAATGAACTTCTGTTAACAGTATCTTTGGAAATGTACCTTAAGGTGGTTCTCATATTTACTGTTCAACAATGCAAAACTCTCAGACACATTTTCTGACTCATTTTTAACTATAAAGGCCTAAAATTGACAGGCCTGAGTATCGAAGGCATTTGGGATCGAATAGCGTTTCCATTTTTCATAAATTACGTACAGAGGCAACAGAGACTCTTGTCACGTGACTGTATGTCGAGAAAAAACGGAATTTTTTGTAGAAATTTAGTCGGGCCGGGCCTATTTTTTACACCGGGCCGGGCCCGGGCCTGGAAATTCCGGCCCGTGCAGACCTCTAGGCAGAATATGCAGGAAATTTGTTTTCATGATAAACTTAACTGTACATTCGCTGAAGGGGCTTTCAGTGCTAATTCATGTAGGTACTTACTATTTTTCAAACAAAACTATTTTGAGAACGTTTATAAAATCAAATTTCATTTCAGCGATTAACTAATAAAAAAAAATAATTTGACTTAAAATCATTTGAAATTGGGTGGGCGTACAGATCAAATTATTGGGTAGGTTCGTGCTCCATGGGGCCATATAAGTACTGAGGATAAGCCTTTCGCGACGAGCGTCTATTACACTTTGATTATTATTATTTTTTTTTGGCACCGATTTTTCCATATTTAAATTTTTTCCTTATTAAATAGCTGAAAAAATGTGGTTTATAAGCTCTATTCCCTTGCATTTCTGTTACATTTTTAGAAAAACGGAATTTTTTCTGCAATTTACGGGAAAAAATTTTCGTTAAAATGCGGAAATAGTATTGGCATCTCGACTGCCAGTACAATGTCCTTTTCCTTTTTTTTTTTTTTTACAGTGTAACGTCGCCTCAGAGTGACAGTAATAATAAAAAATGAGATGTCTGACTTACTGCTATGAGAAACTGTGTTTGTTTGCATCTAGTGGAAGAACTTCTGAAACACAGAGTTATGTTTAATACAATATCTCATGTGTTTTATACTATATGTGTTTTATTATACTTTGTATTTTGTATAGTATATGTGTTTCATAATAATTCCCTATTGTTCCACTATATGCAGACACAGATTTTCATAGCAGTAAGTCAGACATCTCATTTTCGATTATTACTGGATGTCCTATTCCTGTTCTGAGGCGACGAAAGTAGAAACCATTGTTAACTCTAATAATTTAATATTTTTTTTAAATTGTCCTTTAACAACACCAAAAAGCATTTATATATATAAAAAAAGTATCAATAAAGCATTGAAATTTATTAAAAGCTATACTTTCGTATAACCCGCATGCCAGAAGTTAATAATATCCCAAGACATCGTCCAAGATTTCGCTACTCATTGCAGTCTTTTTTAATCTTATCATTTCAGCTCGTAGTTCGATTACATGTCTCTTAAATTTGTGCTTAATTTGTATTGCACTATATTAATTATTTATTTATTGATAACGTTTTAATTTCGTTGTGGAATATTAGATGGAGACAGATGCTAAACTGTTTATATTGTTTCAAGTGCAAACGGCTTAATCTTTCGTAATCGGGCTGCACACTATAGAGATAGATTTAAAAATAATTCCTGCTTGAAAATTATTTTAAAAACCATAAACAATTAGTAAACTGAGATACAGTTTTCAAACAAATTACATTTGAAATAATTTTTCCCTATTCGACGGTGTAAAAATTTAAATTATTCATTACATAGATGTTAATTTTGTGATTCATTTAATTTTATATTATTTATTTATTGGTAAAACTTTAATTTCGTTATTGAAAATTACCGGGAGACAATTTCTTCCGTAATGCAGCCTGCACGCGATGGAGATATATCCAAGATTTCGCTACTCATTGCAGTCTTTTTTAATCTTATCATTTCAGCTCGTAGTTCGATTACATGTCTCTTAAATTTGTGCTTAATTTGTATTGCACTATATTAATTATTTATTTATTGATAACGTTTTAATTTCGTTGTGGAATATTAGATGGAGACAGATGCTAAACTGTTTATATTGTTTCAAGTGCAAACGGCTTAATCTTTCGTAATCGGGCTGCACACTATAGAGATAGATTTAAAAATAATTCCTGCTTGAAAATTATTTTAAAAACCATAAACAATTAGTAAACTGAGATACAGTTTTCAAACAAATTACATTTGAAATAACTGTTTTTTCCCTATTCGACGGTGTAAAAATTTAAATTATTCATTACATAGATGTTAATTTTGTGATTCATTTAATTTTATATTATTTATTTATTGGTAAAACTTTAATTTCGTTATTGAAAATTACCGGGAGACAATTTCTTCCGTAATGCAGCCTGCACGCGATGGAGATATATTTAAAAAATTCCTGATTGAAAATTATTTTAAAAATCACAATAAATGAGTAAATTGCTCTGTTTTCAAACAAATTGCATTTCAAAAAACATTTTTATTCCCTTTACGATTGTGTAAAATTTGAAAATATGCGATTTGTAGAACTTAAAAAAACTACAGTAGCGAAAATTGCAAAACCGAAATTTAAACGTCAGGTGTTGCCAACGTCAAAATGACATCAGCGTTACGCACGCATGCATGGGTACCTTATAAAATAGATATATACCCGCATGTCGCATTTGTGTGGAAAAGATTTATATTCGAGTTGAACTTTTCCAATAATTTTCAAAACTCTACGCGGGCGACATTAACACTAGAACCGCCATAGCGGTCCCTTTGACCGGTAAGAAAATGAAAATATTTTGATTCGAAGCAGAAATCTACTTCTAAAATAAGTTAAATATGTACCACGGAGAAATAAGTTAAATAAATAAGTTAAATAGTTTTAAATAAAAATTCTAGTGTAAAATATTTTTATGACACTTGAGTGAAATTTCCGGCGGATCTAATATGTTAACCCATTTGTGCCTGAATTTCTGTTTCTCAAATTTTTTGGTAAAATCACTTTAAAATGTTGCAAGATGAACTGGAAAAATACTAACAAAAATTAAGCTTAATTTTTTTTTTGTATTTATTTGATAAAATGTAAAAGAACTAAATATGAGTATTTCTAGTAGAATAATATGCATAATTTTATATTTTGCCTATATTTATATTTAAAATGTTTTTAAATTGTATATTATGTACTATAATTAGTATTGTAAGGAACTACAAAAAAATATATATATTTATTTCTTTGTAGAGACTAATAACGTTATAACTATTATTAATAATAAAATAATAATAATCGTATTGCAGACTTAATAACAATTTATTTCATAAATATCTTCGAAAGGAGATTGCATAAATAACTGTCTCCTAAATTTCTAACAAAAATATGTGCCCATTTGTTCCTAGAATCCTATATTTTGTACATTACAAAAATGCATAAAAAATAGGCTTAAACATTTAATTTCGAAATTTAAAAAAATACGTATTTCAAAAAAGTCCACAAGCTAAGATCATAACTTGCGATTTTGGGTCCATGATAGAAAAAATACAAATAAACTTACTTTTTACATTTCGCCCTTTTGAAAAATTAAAAATCTATAAACACCGAAAAAAGCCTTAATTTAAGCAAATAAATATCCACCTTGTGCTGTCATCTCTCGGTTATAGATAAAGACATTTATAAATAATGATTTCATGCAATTTTCATGTTATAAAGAAGAAGAAAATTATACAAATGCATTAAAATTTGAAACGTCCCAAAAATGGGACGCTAGGCATAAATGGGTTAATAGTTGGTGATTTCAGGTGCGTTCATAATTATATAAATACATAGCACGTATAGTCGTCGTCTGGTCCGTCCATCTGTCCGAATATAACAGCGCAAAAACTACCCAACCGAATGGTCTGAAACTTAATATATAGAATCGTTGCAGAATTTTGTCAAGTCCTTTCAAAATTTATGAAAATCGAATCAAAACTTAAAGAGATATTAATAAACGTTTTCTTCATTCTATGAAATTCTATCATACGTAAGGAATTCAATGGTATCCCATGATAATTAATGATTCCAGTTTGCCATGGTGATTACAACTTATTACTTTCTTCTATTTTTACAAGAAGAAAGTATTGGATTCATGAAAATTTTCGAATTCCGGTTTTCGACGGATTTACACGTTTTAGGGGTCAGAGAACCCGAAAAACATGTTTTTACAAAATGTCTGTCTGTGAGTCTGTCTGTCTGTCTGTCTGTCTGTGTGTCTGTGTGTGACACAAATTTTGTGGGCGCTCTATCTCAAGAACTAATGCACGGAATTTAATAAAAATTCATAACCAGTTAGTCCCTGATACAAATTGATGCTGATTCGTTTTTGGTGCAAATCACTCAACAGGTGGCGCTGCTGTGCTGCATTTTTTACGATTTACGCAATGGCTCTATCTCAAGAACTAATGCACGGATTTTCACGAAACTTCAGGTTCAGTTAGTCACTCATATGACTTGATGCTGATTACGTGTTGGTGTAAATCGCTCGACAGGTGGCGCTGCTATGATGCATTTTTTACGATTTCCTCAATGACTCTATCTCAAGAACTAATGCACGGAATTTTCAGGAAATTTCAGATTCAGTTAGTCCTTGATATGACTTAATGCTGATTACGTGTTGGTGTAAATCGCTCAACAGGTGGCGTTGCTGGGCTGCATTTTGAACGATTCTCGCAATAGCTCTATCTCAAAAACTAATGCACGAATTTTCATCTGACTTCAGATTTAGTTAGATATTAACACAAGTTGTTGTTGATTAGGTTTCAGTGTTAATCGCCCAATAGGTGACGCTGCTATGCTGGAATTTTCATATTTTTTTAAGATGGAGTCGTATTATTTCTGTATTACTGAATTTAATCTATAGATTCGTAATAAATTTTGTAATCATGCCTTTTTGCATAAGAGTGCAACAGCTATTGCACCAAGATCTGAATATTTATAAAACTAATCATAGGACGAGCGCACCTCATTTGACACGTTTGACGTACAATTTCTGACTTGTTATGCTTATAGTGTGAATTAGAGTCCTGCGCGGGTCGGGTTGTACTCGACCCGAATCCGCAAATTCCATTTTAAGTCAACCCGCAACACGACCCGAATCAGCTAAAATACTTTTTGGCAACCCGCAACTCGACCCGAACGCGAGGTACTTCAACCCATCCCCGACCCGAACCCGCAATATTTCAATCCGCAACCCGACCCGAACTCGCAATGAAAGGAAAGTAAATCATGTTTTAATGCCATTATGAAAAAAATTCTACAATTGTATCTCTAATACCATTTTTACATTTTTCATAGAAGAATTAACAAATAAATATTCTTTAATATTCAAATATAGTAAAACCTCTCAATAGAGGACACCTCGTGATTGTTGAATAGAGTTAAACATCGGGTCGGGTTATCCCGAATTTTGTTTTTCGGCTCGGAATGAGTCTATTTTTCTTTCTGCAGGTCGGGTACACACTAGAAAAAATCGTGCGGGTCATTATATAAGTTTTTTTCCACTCAGATTGTTGGTATTTTCACAAAAAGTTTGAGCACAGATATGTTTTAGATGAAAAGAAATACGTATTATTTGAATTAGAGTCCTGCACGGGTCGGGTTGTATCCGAGCTGCGCCCCGTACACGACTCCATTAAATGAATATCACCGGTATGATAAATTATATCCGAACTTTGATACAATGAAAACAAAGAATGTAGAAAAATAATGTTTCAATCTATATGTAACGGTATAAAGTTAAAGAACTAATTTTTAAATATGCTTTAAAATTCGTTGCGGTTTCAAAAGTTCCACTTATAACGGTACACCTTATATTACACAATTAGCATTCTGCCTTATTGTACTTTAAAAATACAATACGCATCAAAATGCTAAATGATTCTTATTGTGTATCACACAGTAGATTTTTGTCATAACAACGTTAGATGTATCCAGACTAGAACATTAGAGTTGTAACTATTCAGCAAAAATGCTTTAGCACTAGGGATGGGCATTATTTAACGTATTAGGATTAAAAAAAACACTGTTACTATGCTGGCCTATAGCTATACTAACCTAATATTCCATTAATATGTTACCGAAAAGTCCCTGTTAATTAAATAACATATGTTTTTAAATGGATTCATTTGCCTTAATCAAGGATTCAATTTCGGGCCTCTAAAATAGAACATTCACTAAAAACGTCCTCAATCGTTTCTTTTGAGACGTGCGCCCTTAACTTGGCCCTATCTTCACTCTCTAGTTATTGGCAACTCTGTTGGGTGTGTGGTGCTAAAAAATTATTTTACATTTCATCAACCCCTAATGCATGAATAACTAACAACTTGCAGCACTAATTAAACGCTTTTTCGGCTTGGTGCCGGGTGCTAGGTCACCACCATCACATACTTTCTCCTATTCTGATTGTGCAAAGTAGAGCTTAAACGAAACACTGAAATAAATAGTAGATCAGAAAAACATCTGAAAATTGGTAAGAAAAAAGCTCATGCTTGACATGTTTTGTACTCAAGAATCGTATATATATATATTAATATATATATTAATTGTTTTCATCATTTACTTAACAAAAAGCCAAGTTTGACTTTCCAAAACCCAGTAATGTTTTGTCTAACGTTTGATCTGACCAGTTTTTTTCCCAACTAAAAATACATTTTCGTGCTTATTTTTTCTTGTTTTGCTTCTAATTTTCAACGAGTAAATTAAAACATTTATATACCTATGAATTATATTGGCAAACATATAGCTCAGTTACACATTAGAAATTAGGAATAGGAATTACATTGAATTTCTTACATGGAGTTGCAAAGATTCGGGGATTTTTTTTTTTTTTTTTTTTTTTTTAATATAGCACAACAACACCCCTGTTCAATATTCCAAACTAAAATTGAACAATTATACATAATTTAAAAGCATCGATTTCTACTCCCCCCGCCCCTACTTTCCCCGAAAAAGCAGCAAGACTCGAATTTAAAATCATTAAATTTATAAAAAGTACTTTTTTTGCAACGTTTAAGTAAAATGCATTTATTTATAAATTTATGCCTTAAAAATTTCAATTCTCGATTTTGGATAGAAATCTTTTTCAAAAATAATGAAACATCATTTGACCACATCCAAATAAAATGCAGGAATTTATAATTCTTAATTCATTAGCGCGTTTAAAACGTGTACATTCTAAGATTGATTTCAATTGAAAACCAACCGCAGATAATTCCTTAATTCATTGGGATACATTTTCATTACGCCATCAGTATATCTAGTTCTTAACATATAAAATGTTCTTTTTATCGTTTGGTAAGCATTTGAATAAACAGAGATAATAGAACCTGTTAAAATTTTTTGCGATCAGTATAACATTTGCTTATTTTGAAACATTTGTTACGAAAGTGTTTTAAATTGAAAAAATTATGCTGAGCAATAAATTTTTCTAGAAGGATAATTTTGTCTTATTTACTCTTCATGTTTTTTGGGCTGAATGAAAGAGTGTTTTGCACATCGAGTAATTATTATGTGGAATAGGAAATCATTTGATCTGTGGTGACATTTTGAATGAGAAATATTTATGGGCAGTTTCTTTGAATATTTAAAAGGGAAGGGTTATTACTACGTACTCATGGAGGTTTTTTTTTTTGGGGGGGGGGGGGATTCTCGCACTATAAATTTCGCTTTTTGGCTAAGTGTTTTCAATATTTTTGTGTTATCATTTCGTTTAATGGGAGGCGGAAAGCATTTAACTTCTGTGATTTTATTTAGCTGAAAAAAAAGAAAGAAAATAGCCTCCTATAATTTGTGAGAAAACTTAATTTTAGTACAGTTGTTATGAATTTGAAAAACATATTTGTACGAACGAAATTTGTTTGGATTAATTTAATTTGATTAAAAGTATATAAGTAATATTTTTTGTTGTTGTGAAATTAGCTTTGAATATGTGTTGGCTGTTATATGATATGGCTGCTATGAAATCGGGGATCGAATTTCTCTTTTTGAGTATTTTCCACCGTAGTTGAAAAGTATTTATGAATTCGGTTTGTTTGTCCGCCTGTCAGTCCGTGCTCTAACTCGTGTAAATATTGTCTGATTGCCATGAAATGGATATATGTTATTCTTTGGCTTTAGTATGGCATGTTCTGTATTGAAAAGGAAGTGTGTAGCATTTTTGGTTCATTTACAGGGCCACTCAAAAGAATTCCGTTACATTACGATATATGGGGAAAAATCGTTCGCCATGTATTTTAATGATATTACAATATTTAAAATGTATTGAAACTGATATACATCACTGAGGTGTACTACACGATTCTTACTATAGAATATGGTGTGCATAGAACTTATCGTTTATTTACAGAAACAAACAAAAGTATATGGATATAGAAGAAAATGAGCAATAATTGGACTATTGAAGCCTACGCACAATAATTGTTGGAAGTGCGTTTTCATTTGTCGTATGCTTTTTTAAATGTAACTATTTTTTAAATTTTACTTGGTGTTTATACATTCTAGATCATATACAAGGTCGAACAAAAGTTCTCAACAATATTGTTAAAATTGCTGAGCGGAAATTTTAAAGTGTATTATGCGTTTAACTGAATTAACTTCTTGAGTATTATGTAAGTATGCTGTAGATCATATACAGGGCTGCAAAAAAATCGTATGTTTTAACTACTATTTGTGGTAATAGCAGAAATCGTGTTTTTAAATGCATTCTGCATTTTCCAAATTGTTCATTAAGACGTCATCTTCCACCTTTGTAAATTGTGAAGTTTTGTTATAGTATCCTGAATGTGTTGGAAAGTGTTTCATAATCTATGCTGTATGCAAAAATTTTTTTTTTAGAAATCTCGTTGTTAAAACTGTGTTTAATATTATACAGCGCGTATCTTTTATCGTTAACCATTAACTAATTTCTAAGCCGTTAGTTTTAGAGGTATAGCCAGTTGCAAATATGTTTCAAATTTTGTTTCGCAAAATCGATTTATATTACAATAATTACTTTTTAAATAGATAAGAATTTACAAATTTTATACAATGCCTGGATCCTATAAGTTTTATTTAGAAGAAGTTTTGCCATGTTCTAACAAGTAAAAAAGCAAAAATTTATTCTTGTATGGTCAAAACTTACCGAGTTATGATACTTGGAATTTTATGAATTTTCAATGTTTTAATCACTATTAATGGAAAAACATGTTTTTAGTGTCAGAAAACGCCAAAAATGCATGAAATTCAAAGTTTATAACTAGGTAAGTTTTTGCCTTGCAAAAATTAATTTTTTAACCAGTCACTGATTTTGATTCATCAGAATATAAAACAGCATTTATAATTACGTCAAAAAAATTGTTTCAGACATTTGTTTTGAAACGTCTTCTAATTAAAACATCTGTCGACCGGATACACAGCGATTAGTTATGTGTTATAAAAATAACAGGTTGTTGGAACCTGTTACCTGTACATGTGTGGAACGATGTAACCTGTTAACCAAAAATAACTATATTTCCCATCTCTATTTAGCACTGCAGATGACATTCATTATAATCCTTATCGTACCATTAGTTGAAAAAATATGTTTATATTACCTTAGAGAAACTAATTCTAAGACTAGACGCATCTTGCTTTCATGAAACTTTGACCTGCGGTTTAATAAATTTTGAACGTGAACAAATATTTTGGACATTCTTTTAAAAAATCGGTTCAACCCCAAACCGACCCGCAAGAGTCAAAAGCCAACCCGAAACCGCAACAAAAAAAGTTGAATTCAATCCGACCCGACACGACCCACAACTGGAAAATATAGCGCCAACCCGACCCGAGGCGCGGGTCGGGTTCGGGTAAAAGCGAGTAACCCGACCCGATGCAGGACTCTGCGTATGAATATTGTTTATGACAACTGCAAAACCAGAATTCAGCTGGAGCAAAAATATTTTGTTTCTAAAGTCTTTTCTGTTGTTACTTCATTAGCTACTGATTCATTCAGAAGTTTTTTAGAGTAAATGGCCGCGTCATTCATACAACAATACCCAGCTTAAATAACTTTCAACAGATAACCTATCTACTAAATTATATGAAAACAAGTATATTGAAACCGCTCATTTGCACTTCTGTAACACAATGAACACGTGCTTAGCTGAGTAAAAACATGCTATACAATAACGAAACACGACCATGCTGTAATTGGAACCGGCCCGTAAAAAAGTGAAGGCCTTTTGACTTTTTTACGTAACGTTCGGAGGAGACCTTTTTCTTTTCAATCCGCTGTAACAATGTGCCCGCCCACCTTAACTGTTCCATTGACTTATATTCTTGAGAGTGTTTAAAGGGCGTTTAGAGCAAAAAAAAGGATAAAAAAATATAAAAAAAATAAAGATTGTGCAACGCGTGGGTGCCTGGGGTCACTGCACCCTTTTGGACGCCTCTTTGCTGAATGTCACGTGACAACGGAGTCGTAGATTCTGTAAAAAAGTGGCGCCCCCGAAATTGGACAAATCATCCTTTCTGGAAGATATTCCGTAAAGAAACACCATTCTGTTCTCTGCCACTTTAGATGGGTTGAATATGAATTGAAGAGTTTCAATTGAAGAGGCCCCTTTTACAAGACCGCAATCAGAAAAATATTTTGGAGGGTGATTTGTGGACTCAAAATTTTACTCTCTTATTTTTAAGGGGACTGGTCACTCAGCTTCAGAATTCTCCTCCGTAATGTTAAGTCTATGGACTTTTGATGCATTCGTCTATTTAAAATATTTTCTCGGGAAATTTCATATTTTTAACATCTTTTTTTCTGTGTACTCTTCTTAAAGGCTGTCGTTTTTTTTCTTAGTTTTCAAAATATTTCTAAAATCTATGCTGAATTTAGCATTTTGTGTGATAAAAGCGGGCGAACTGGGAGTAAGATTTTAACACTTCCTATAAAATTAAGTCTATACTTTAGAAATATTTAGAGAACTAACAAGGGAATCACTTTAGGTGTTGCTCGCACCTAGTATTGAAGCCTGGTGCATTTTAACCTCTTCATTCCAGGAGTACCCATTTGGGTACACTAAATAAAAAGGCAAAATTACCCCCCAAAAATTTAAATAAATGCATAAATTCCTTTTATCTCTCTTCGGATACATCAAAATGTCCTATATCACCAATACATGCCGCTACAAGTTTAAAGACGGAAGAACCATATGACTTTGAAAAGAAGACATGTCCAAGATGGATGACAGAAGCAATTTACCAACGACTTTACGTCAAAGTAAGTGAATAAAACAAATTTGTGAGGGAATTTAAAACAAATTATTGCATTTTTTATAAATTAAGCTGTTTCAAGAATGATTTGGAATTGTTTATAAATGTTGTTCATATGTGCATGGATGTTGAAAACATCTGTAAATATGTTGTACCCATTTGGGTACAATGGGTCATTACTATACGTTTCCAGCTAAAGAAAATAAAATCTGTGTAACTATTTTATACACTCGGTTAACACCAAAATTTTTAGGAAAGAATAATTTATTTCTTTTAGATTTACAAAACAATTTGAAAGAGTTTTTTCATTTTTTTAAATAATATAAAATAATATACAGAATTTATTGCTAAAAGATGTCACACTTTCTAGTAAAATTAAAAATATTTAACATTTTGAACTAAAAATATACGTTTTCAAATACATAAAATATGATAATAGCATCTGCTTAAAAATATAAATAAGTATTTAAGGTGTATACAATGGAGAAAATCCATCTTCACAACAACCAAATGAACAGTTACTCACACCATTAGTGGCAAATGTAAAGCAAAGAGATAGATTCTTCCTTTTGCTTTCAAAATTACACTTTGCTGATTCTGTAATACATTCTTCTGATACCGAAGATCGCCTGTGGAGAGTACGTCCTTTACTAAATGTAGTCAGAAATGACTATTTTAAAAATCCCAGGCCAAAATTTTGCTCAATTGATGAGCAAATGATCCCATTTTTTGGGAGATGTGTCTTCCGTTAAGGCTTGTTATCAGTCAGGAAATATTCCGCACTTCTCCCAAAAAGAAGCTAGCTGCCTACCCCCACAGATCTGTCATATGGGCGGTTACTGACCGTTTCAACCGACTCCGTTCAACAAAATTTATAGCCTCGGTGGTAGGGAGGATTATTTTGGACAGTGATTCTTTTTCAGCTTATTAGAAACACGACATCGAATGACTTTTGTTTTTAGACGATATAAGAAAATAGTTTTAAATATGACTTTTCTTTCATCTTCATTTAATGCATTTCGTATGCAATAATTTACTTTTTTTTAAATCTTCTTTCTCTTTTAATATTCACGTGTAAATATATAATTCAAATGAAAGTATTTGGTAATATTATTATTTGGTTTTTTTTTAAATACGAAAAAATACTGCTAATTAGTAGTAGGACAATAATTGAAAACATTTGATAGAATTCTATTTAATAATAAAAAAAAATCGAATTACACGAAATTGCATATTGATCATTTTAATTCATTTTAATTATTTTTATAAATAATTTATAATCTAATAACCTCTTTATATTTATTTTCAAAAATAATTTTTACTACGAAACTTATCTTTTGTATTTTTAATACTTAAAAAGACATTTAATTTGCTTCAACAATAACAGTATTGCAAATCTTTAAAGCTTCATCATATTTTTTGAATGCTTAAATAAAGATTGTAATCCTGTATAGCAAAAATTAAATGAATATATGAATCCGTTTTAAATGAAAGCCCTTGAAGGTATAAAAAAGTATACTGTACATTTGTTAGTTAATTTAATTTTCACCGTACCAGATTATCTCCTTTATTAAAATTTGCGAAGAGGACTAGCAATTGAAAACTTTAAAGATCTGCAGTATATATATTTTCCTTTAATAAGTTAAATATCTTTTAAAATTAATATTTTTTCTCAAAATACATTAAGCAAATCTCATGATCGTTTCTAATTTTACAACTTTGTAATATTAGATATAAAATTTTAATAGAAATTTTGTGTATTTTACATGCTTTGTATTGAAGTTCTTTTGTAGAGCTTGAAGAGAATTGAGGTCACATTTAAGTTAGTTATCTTTGTTATACACGACGGCCAATTTTGTTGCCATTGATGCTCAAACTCTTTGGACACATTTTCAATATATTATATATTTAAAATATTTGCATATCCTTCTTCCATATTGTTTAACATTTGTTGATTTCCAGTTATTCTTGTACATATTTCTTCGCTCTTTCGAAACATTTATAAAGTTGAACTGATTTTTTAATTTTTTCCCCCGACATTGCTAGATGATAATGAAGGAATACGTAACTTGAATGATGAAAATAGATTTAAAAAACTTTCTGTACTAGCAAAATTTACTTACTTTGCAACACAATACATTTAAACTATTTTTGTTTAGAATGTTTGTTTAATTAATTAATTATATTGTTATTATTTTATTATTAATTTTATACATATTATAATGTTATGCATATTATAATTTTTTATTTATTATATTATTAATTTTATTTCTTATGTAGATAAAATTAATGATATGTAGTTTATTCAAATTTTACACGATGCACAAGTAGCCAAATTATGAAATAGACTTTATTTATTATTATATAAAAACAGACACCGTATAGGCTAATGTCAAAATATTATACATCAAACATTTTAAAAAATTCTAAAAAGATAAGTGCGTAACACGCATAATGATCAAATCACATATTTTGCATAAAAAATACATTTCATCAAAAATACCATTAAGAAGTATCCCGTTACCAAAAATACCGTATCATACATATTTTACATACGTTATACATATATCCTCTCGTATAGCTGAGGTTTTATCTGGTCTTATTGGAATTTTGTGCGAATCCCTTCTTTCTTCCACCCCCTTTCCTTACAGTATCATGCATGTATTACATACATTCTACATATATCCTATAGCTCAGATTTAGCTGGTCTTATAGCAATCTGCCCCCCCCCCCCCCCCTTCCTTCCTCCTTCTTTTCCATAAAAAATATTTTAGTTGCAATTAAATTCATATTAAATGTATTCCCATGCATTCAGTTTAATTGCGTTTTTTTTTTTACTTTTTTAGAAGGTTTGGACATTTAAAACTTAGTAGTGGTCTATACAAAAGGATTCTATACCAATGAGACTAAACTATTTAAAATACCTGAGCAATGTTTCAAAAAAAAAAATCCCTTTAAGCAATCAGAATTTCTTTTAAAATGTGAATGAACATAACGACATTTTTATATTGCTCTGTCCCGCTTTCCAACCCCCATTCAGATCCCGCAGGCTCTAAAAATATGTTAATTTGCTTCGTTTAAAAAAATATTAAATGGTTACGTGTGATTTAATGATATTATCACGACCATTGGTAATCTTCTGTATTCGGGTTGCCATTTATATTCCTTTAACTGAGAAAATTTTTCGGTTCCCAAGACCGCATCCACTGCTATCGCAACAGATAGTGACATATATCGAAATAGGTTAAATAGGTTTTATCACACATTTGAAAATCAGCAAAATCTGCTCTTACCTTATTGATGCTCAATAAGTCTGGTTCATCACTTCGCATGAAACACTTTACTTATTTTAATATTTTCTTTCTCTTTTAATATTCACGAGCAAATATATTATTCAGTTGAAACTGTTTAGAAATATTATTTTGGATTTATAATATGAAAAATTCGTTTTCGTTTTCGGCCCAAAATCTGAGTTTCGCAGAAATAGAATTTTCGGCGAAAATGATGCTGAAATTCGACTGGTCCGAAATTATCTGTATTCCAAAAATCTCGTTTCTTCCTTCGAAAATTTTCAACATTACTCATTTATTTCAGATGCATCGGCGCAAATGAGACACTCTTTATTTATTGTTATGAACTTCACTTTTTATAATTATCTCTCATGACTGACTCAAGACTTGAATGTAAATTATAAAGGAAGAAATGCCTATATGACTTTGAAGACGCTTTTCACGCGCTCATTAAAAGCTGAAGACTTAACCATAATAGAATTTTTTTTGTTTGAAACCGCAGAAGTGTTTCAAATGCTCTTTGAGAAACTTCTAGTATAACAGACGATGATTTACAAAAATCATTATAAAAGATAAGATAAATCGAGGTATGTATGTATATCTAAAACATTCTTTTAAGTAGACGAAATTCGTATAATTAGGTAATCATTTTCTATCACTGATGAATTAATTACATTTTATTTTTTATTAAAATAAATAGTTTTAGTCAGAAACACAGAGAGCCAACTTGGATCACACGTATAATTAATAAATAATTATGTATATTTATGTATGTATTAATCACTGAAAAAAAAAATCTTTGGACATTTTCGTTTTCGATGAAAATAGAAAGATTACCGATATTATGTTTTTGTTTCAGTTTCGGTCTTAAAAACCTGTTTCGGTCTATCCTTAATTTTAAGGGCAAACGGGTTAATCTTCCGTAATCGGACTACATATGATAGAGATATATATTGTTTTTAAATCAAGCTATATTTTTTTAAACCATAACAAATCCGTAAATTAAAATAATTTACAGACAAACTGCATTTGAAAGTACATTTTTTCTCTATTCAACTATGTAAAACTTGAAATTGTACACGATGTTTAGAAGTTAATAGACTTGATAAAAAGGGAAATTTATTACTCAGATCGTTGCCATCGTCAATATGAAATCAACGTTACTCTCGGGAATGTTTTATAAAAGAGATCAGCTATCTAACTCAGATTAAAGATGCCTGATATACAACGTGGTGTACAGAACATAGATAAAAATCGTTTTTAATGGAAAACTGATAGATTTGTTACATTTAGTATATTTTCTCAGATTGTCAACCAACTACACCAAAAGTATTTTTGATACTTTCTTATTAGCCACATGCCAGCGGGTAATCGCGAAAGATTTTATCATTCATAGCAATTTTTTTAAATTATTATTTCAGTATCATAGTTGCCAAGCTCCCGATTTTTTTAATACCAATAAATTCTAGCAAAAATGTTCGCTTTATTTAATTTCAGAAATTGTGCAATTGTACAAAACAAGTATTTCTGCAGAAAAATATTGGTATTAAAAAAATCTGGAGGTTGGTAACTACGCAGTATTTAAATGCATAGTTCAATTACATGTCTGTTACATGTCTTTTATTTATTTATTTATGACATTTTAATTTAATTTGGCAATGTAGCTACGGGAACAAACAAATGCTGAACTACTTCATTGTTTTAAGTGCAAACGGGTTAATGTTCCGTAATTGGGTCGCACAATTATTTTTGAGATGGGTTTTAAAAAAATCAAGCTCAATTATTTTTTATCCATATAAACGCGGTAATTTGAGATACAGTGTTTAAAGAAATCGCATTTGAAAGCGCTATTTTTTTCCGTTCCACATTGTAAAAATTGAAATTGTGGAATGTTTAGAGGTTACAAAATTTCCAATACTTTGCTTTTGTTTTGTTTTGTTTGGGTTGTTGACTCGTTGTCACTATTGATATGACGTTAGAGTTATTCACGGATATATTTTTTGCTTTATAATATAGATTATTTGTTAAATAATTGATACAGTGAAGATATAAATTAGCTGAGTAAGTTTTCAGGCCTAAATATCATTTCCATTCTCTTTAGAGTTCCGATCGAAAACGAAAATGGGAACCTTTTCAGAAGCAAATTTATATACTATATATATATATATATTTTAGTTCTTATTCCCAAATTTCATAAAACTCCTATTAAATTTAGGACTGTTACTATTGGTTGTAATACATATAATAATAAAGCCAATACACTTCTCTTAAAAATTCTTAATCAATTATATGTACTTACTACAAATAATGATAATACACATTGTATAAAAAATAGCTATCAACTTGTTAATATTTTAAAAAATCTTCATTGTGTTTATAATATAACGACATATGACTTCAAAGATCTTTTTAATAATATAGACCTATTAGATTTACATAAAATTATAAATGCATTATTTAAAAAATATTATAAAAAACTGGAATTACCATCTAATATAGATATTGCATATTTTAAATCTTTAACTAACTTCATTATCTATAATCTCTCTATTCTAAAAAAAAAGTAACTACCGCTGTCACCGCCGCCGCCGCCGGTTTTGAATTTTTTGTGACCGGGGGTCTTTCTTCGTTAATATTAAGCAAAATAATGCATACAAAAATACGAAAATAAGTAGTATTATGCAGAAATGTTTGAGAAACACGCTGATGCAGACAGTTTTCAGATCGAAGAATTATTTTAAGACATATTTAATGCTAAAGTTGGACAAAATCGTTCCACTAAAAAAGTTTTATAGTAGCAAAAACTGTTCATAGGAATTTAATCATTTTTAGATCATTTTATGCGTTAGAATTTGCCGGAGTGCAGATTGCATTAATTTTTTTATTTTGACTAATTTTTTGAGGTTTTATTTCTATTTTAAATTCAGATTTTCAGCATTTCTAGAGATATTTGTAACAGATTTTAGAAAGTGATATTAATTTAAACTGTTGCCAACTGTATAAACAACGGAAGCAATAATGTTTGCTTCAAAAAAAAAAAAAATATATTTATACGTGTAAATAAATTAAAAAATTATTTACACGTGACTATTATAAACAGAAAAAAACATTTGGAATTAGAATTAAATAATTATGTACAAAAAGCAGGAACTTATTAAAAATTATGTCATAAAAACTATAATTACACCTGAATTTTAAGAGAGAAAGGAATTTGTAAAGCAATAAATTTATTAACATGCGTTAGAAATCTTAAATAGGAGAAATTACGTCATATTTACGTCACATTACAGTTATTACATAAAATGAACACAAAATAATATTGCAAAACGGTTTAAATTTAGAAATTGCGCTAGACATTTATTTGATATTTTAAGAGGATACTTTCAACTAATTTTGTTAGGAAAGCGCAAATAATATTTAATTTCTAACACAAGTATTTTCACGTGAATATTAAAAAGAGAAAGAATAGTTTGGTCAAAATTACGTCAGATTAAAAACGATTAATTTAAAGTGTCTCATTTAAAAGGACTTTCTTTTCACTTTGTTAAAAAATACCAGGAGACTCTGTTTACTTAATTCCTTTTATATTAGCTTATTTTGAAATGTTGTTACACGTGTCTACGTCATCAAGTTATTTTTATTTCGACTTTTTATTTGTATTTTTATTAATGTTGTACTAATTTATTTGTTTTTTCGTTATTTAAAATAAAAATTATGTCGATTTGTATAATTTGGCGAGTGTTTTGGCGATTTATATAATTTGGCGAAATTGGTCGACGGGATAATCAAGTAGTAACGTAACGGATTTGGCGTTAAAATTCCCCAATCAAAGAGAAACGAATAGAAATCCGTCTATAGAGAGATCGCCATTGTTTTTTAAATTATAATTCAATCTTTCGAAATCTTTTTAAAGCCGATCAAATTAGCGTGCATTTAGAGTCTACGGTGTCTGGACGGGGGTTGGCGAGCGTAGCTCGTAGGGGGCCGAGCCCCCTAGTAATTATATATTGCAAGATAATACTTTATATTTACAGCATGTCGGTATACCACAAGGCGGTTGTACTTCCAGTTTACTCTCTGACTTATACTTATATCATTATGAACGTAATTTTACTAATAATAATCTACATTTATATCGTTATATTGATGACATCATTTTAATTGATACTGATCAATCTGCAATTACTCGATTTCCAGTTGATTATCCCACTAATTTGGAATTAACGGAAAACCTTTTATCTAACAATACAATTAACTTCTTAGATCTTAAAATTACAATCAAAGACAATAAAACAATCACAGATTTATATGACAAACGTAAAGAATTTAAATTCAAAGTTAATACATTTACAAATTTTAAATCTTGTCTACATCATTCTGTATTTCGGAATATAATACTTAATCATTTATATAGAATAAAATGTTTATGTTCTTCTCCTCTAATTAACAATAATATTAAAAAACTAATTTATGATGCATTAAATCATGGTTTTCCAAAAAAATTCATATATTCATTAATATACAATTAGTACTTTTCTTACATGATCTATTAAAACAAATTAACAAAATTACAAAAAAATTATAAAATAAAAAAAATATCTATAAAAAATTAAAAATTGTAAAATAATATAAAAAAATATTATAGGATGGTTGGGTGGGTAGATGTTAGAGTACGGAGGAGGGTGGTGTTGTCTGGATAATACGCAATGGTTAATTATATATAATAAAAAAAAAGGGGGGGCTCTTGTATTATTACTATATTTTTGTTACGTATTTTATATGGATGTTGATTTGATATTTTATATGTAATTGGAGAATTTCATTAATATTATAATTACCCTAATTATTGATTAATCTAATTTACAATTATTTGTTATTAAATTTTAAATTTACTCAGGACAATATCATATTAATTACTAATAGTATGCCATTCTTATAGTGAATAATATACATATAAGTATGTATAATATAAATATAGTTATACTGTATGCATTAAAATTGGGTAATTATTTTTATTATTATTACTCTATTCTTTTTAATATTTATTATCGGATTAATGTTTTTGAATGTCCCACATTCATACTTTATGGTTTTTTATGGATGTCTGAAGATAATCCACACTCTATATTTGTGCTTTTTAAGTAATGGGTATTTAAGTATCATTTAGCCTTCTATTTACTTCCACATGTTTTTTATTTCCTGTTCATTTTATAAATATCTGATATATAATTCATAAAAAATAATTTTTATATTTAATAATTATTTATATTAATTATTACTGAATTTTATTTTGTTTTATAGCATATAGCTATATGCTATATATTATCAATGTTCTAGAATTATTTATTTCTTAGTTTAGTTTAAATAAGTTAGCTAATAGAATATATTGTATGCTTTTAAATTTTATTTACAATAGTTTTTAAATACATTGTGTGGTTTATATTCGGTTTATAATTCTCTATATATAAGGATATGTTTGGTTTTGCTGTTTATACAGTTATTTACATTCAAATGCTTACAATTATTTATACAATTATTTACATTCAAGTGCTTACAAATATTTATCTTGCGTTAGTTGTTTAATAGAAGTAATACTAGATGGCAGCACTAAATTTGTCTCTTTAAGATAGCTCTAATTGTTAATTTTTCTAGCTCCATTTCAGTTATAATTTAATACACCAGGGGGTATTTTTAGCTAAATTTTGACGATATTGTTAAACTGTTATTAATTACTTTAATAGTGCATTTTAAATAATGTAATTAATATCTATTTATTTTATATTAGATTAAATGTGTTTAACAAGGTATTTCAAATTTTATTTCAAAATGTATTAACTGCATCTTTTGGTATCATTTACTGAGATTTCTTAACTGTTTTATTCACCTTATTCTTTTTGATATACTGGCAGCCATGTGCGTGTGGATTTTTGTAAAATACTGAAATATTAATCGGTATGGTGTTTATTATTTATATTTTATATCCTATAAATATTTAAATACGTTTTATTGATTCTTCCATTTCATATTATTTGTTTCTATTCTGCTTTCATTTTTAATCAATTCACTTGATTTTATGGTTGTTTGGGCACAGGGGAAAATAACTTTTAGCTTTAGCTTATTTTTCCCACAGAAAACAACCATTTTGCTTATATCATTGAATTCTGTGCCCTTGACAACGTAATTCAATGTATAAGCTTTTCAATTTTTGTCGGTGTCCACTTTTTTCTTTTTCTTTCATAATAATTCTTATATTAATTTTTTTTTTTTTTTTTTTTTTTTTTTTTTTTTTTTTAATACTTACAGCTTTAATTCATAATATTTGACGGTGGAAGGTTAGGTTTAATTAATGGTTATATATATATATATATATATATATATATATATAATGTATGTTTAATTCAGTTAATCGCAGTGACACATACTGATAGATTAATGATTATAATTATTAATCAACTTATTAATAATTAATTATTAATAAATTATTACTGATAGATAATCCAGCTCAGATAGCTTACAAAGACACATCATTATGTACATGTGGGTACGTGCATGTGTTTGTATAAAATAAAATTAAAAGTATTATTAAACCTTTATTTTGTATAGTTTTATAGCTAATAATAAAAGAGATTGATTCATTATCAATTCATGTATTTATTTACGTATTAAAAGTTTGAAAACCGAGATTAATATTCATTGTACAGCAAAGTATCATTTCAAATTGCTTAATATTTGGCATTTAAGTTAATTAAAAAAAATAGATCAATAAACTATTTTTTAAGATATTAATGTATCCATTCTTAAAAAAAAAAAAAAAAAAATAATAATAATAACTATCCATTTCTATTTTTAAATTATTATTATTTTTGCAAGAATTTAAAAACATAGTATTTATATATTTAAATACAGTTTTATAATATAAAAATTGAAGATGTTCAATATGTTGTGAACGTTTAAGTAACTTTAATGTAGTCCCTTATTCACAACCAGTGATGAATTCAGGGGGACATCCATTGGGAACATCCCGTCCCGCAGAATAAAAACGCCGCCCTCCCCCCCCTTCTCTCTTAAACTGCAAAATTACCTCCCAAAGAATGTACTTTGCATCAATAAATTGTTTGAAATTTCAAAATGTATTTTGTATGTTAAATGTATTTTGAAAATACATGTATTTTGTATTTGTATTTTTTTAATTTTTAAAAGTGTTTTGTAATTTGTATTTTAGGCTCTGAAACAAACGTATTTTATATTTTGTTTGTATTTTGTATCGAAAATGATTTTTCGATGTATTTTGCCCAACTCTGGGTCGGACTGACTTTAAATGTTTCGGTTTCGGATTGAGTTTTGATTCTTTAGGACCGGGGGCAGGTAAGAGGTGGTCCAATTTTTCAAATGAAAATGTTCGGATTTAATTGGTCTTTTTAAATTTCAAATCTCTTACTTACCCTTTTTCCTTTTTTTGTTAAAAATTATAATAGTGATTATAAATGATTAATAACTGCTTTAACTATTTTCTAAAGTAGAAATAAATAAATGTTTTTAAAAACTTAAAAATGGATTAATATGTCTAGAGAGCTAATCTTAATTCACGTATAAAATATTTTTTCTAGTAACTTTCTTTCTTTCTTTTTCTATTTCAACGTTCTTTTAAGAGGGGGAGGGGCAGAGAAAAGAAAATTTTCATGGATTATCTTAATTTACAAAACGTTTAACATGTATTGTTTGCTTTCCCAATCTTCATATTCCACGTAAATATTTTATCTTGCTACCTAAAAATATTAATTTAAGTTAAAATTTAGTATATTTTAATGCGATAATATGCGTGTGATATATATATATTTTTTTATGCGCTACTTTGAATATTTGAATTCATTAACAATTTAGAGGGGGAGGGGAACTTATTAGAATAAAAAAAAATCTTTTCCCTTTGATAAAATGGAATGTTTCCAATATAACATGTCCTTTAAAATGAAGAGACAATCCTGGTAATAATTATATGAATGAATACTGGGAAGAAAACATATACAGTTCGAAATTTTTATTTGTAACTTACAAAATCAGCCTTCGATAGCGGTATCCGCTAGCGTTCAATCCGTGATCCACCCCCTGTCCTGCGTACGAGTCTCCCATTCTGAGATTTGACACGATGTCAAAGGTCATGCGTTCCCTCCTTCGAAACCTGATTAATGGGTTGGAGGGGGGAAAGCAAATTTTTTAATATTTGTCTAATATCTGGAGTTTAAATAAACTTACACGAATTTTATTTTTTTGTGTGAATAGATCAGAACTTACGCTTTCTTATCTTGTTTTCAAATTTTTAAAACTCCAAATAGTTTTGAAGTAAATTAATATTAATCACATTTCTCTTATGTCTTAAGACTTTAGCACTAAATTAAAAAATAAGTATATATTTTAAAATTATTTTGTCAACTAAAACAGAAAGCGACACCCTTTAAGAAGAGCACACAGAAAAAATGAGTTAAAAATATTAATTTGCTGACGAGTTATTAGACAAATACGAATGCATTCCACGGCCGTTGGTTTAACATTGGAGAGGCAAATCTCAAATCTTAGTGATAAGGGCCCTTAATATCTTCCTTCGAAGATCAACCCCTGGGGTATAAACAATTTTGTTCTCTCCTCAAATGATGTGTAGTTTGAATTTTCTCTTGTACACAGGAAAAAATACCGTTATATTATAAAAATATCATTAATAAACAATAAATAGGTCAATTTAAAGTAAAACAAAAGAGGTATTTTTTATTTAAGGTTTGGCGTTTATTTATCCAATGGTGACCCGATGTACCCAAATGGAGACATAAATTTTTACTATTTGAAAATTTAAAAAAGAGAAAACTAATTGTGTTTTCTCTTTTCTGAAGCTAAAAGTGTCATAAATTGCTGATAAAATAATTTTTCTATGCAGAAGATTTTTCTCGGGACTGAAGAGGTTAAAGCTCTATATTAGGAAGTTTGGGAATCGATAAAATTTTTTTGTTAAAATAATATTTTTTGATTTTACAGCCGATTAACTTTCTGAAAATTCAATTTTCGAGACCACTTTTCGAGCTGTTAAAGTAAAGGATTTTTTTTAAAAAATAGTTAAAAATATAAATTAGTCAATAATAACTATAAAATGTTGAAAAAAGTTTTAAAATTCCTTCAAGAACCTACGAATTTGATTTTTAAAAAAATACAGTATTATATTTACATATTTGGCGGGGAAAGATTGGCGTCTTTTTCATCCCGTACAGTTTTCCGGCAAGCCTAGCTCAGTATTTTCGCTACGCACCGTGTTGTAATGGTTTGGACGTAAACCTATTACAAGTGTAAAGCTAGTGAAAATTTTGAAGTGCCATATCTGGCGACTTAACTCTCTTTTGGTGTAAAATTAGCAAATAAAAATCCAATAATAAAAAATTTGAAATATAAAAAAATATATAAAATATGATTTTAACAAAGAATTTTTATCGGTTCTCTAACTTTTATGCATAGGGTTACAAAATGCACCAGGTCTCGATTCTAGGTGCGAGCAACACCTAAAGTGGTTCCCTTGTAAGAACAAAAGAACCATCTTTTCGGAAGTGTACACAAAAAATAGAAGTTAAAAATATTAATATCCCGAGGAAACACTTTAAATATACGAATGCATCCAATAGCCATAGACTTTACATTAGTGAGGGAAAATCGGAATCTGAGTGACCAGCCCTCTTAAGGTGCTTTCATAATTGAAGAGCTAAGTGGAAGAACATGTTATGCTACATTTTTTTTAAAATTATTTTATCTTTTGTACGAAGGCGTTATCAGGTATTCTATCACATGATAAAGCTAAAATACCAAAATTCTATTTAGCCTTGAAGATTTAAGACATTATTCAGTAATATTTAATATTTTATTATTTAATAATGTAAATAATATTGATATTTTTTAATATTTAAAAATTAAATATGGATAAGTTTTTTTGATAGAGTTCAGTACCACACCTGTTAATATTTTAAATACATGGTATTAAGCAGAAAATAAATCATTAAAATTGCCAACAAAAACTTTCACATCAAATTTCTTCAAATGTAATTTTTTTTACTTAACATGTTCTTCCACTTAGCTCTTCAATTATGTAAATACGTAGCACCTATAGTCGTCATCTGGTCTGTCCGTCTGTCCGCATATAACAGCGCAAAAACTACCCAACGGAATGGTTTGAAATTTAATGTGCAGAATTTTGTCGAGTCTTTTCAAATTTTATGAAAATCGAATCAAAACTTAAAAAGATATTAATCAAAGTTTACTTCATTCTGTTAAATCCTGTCATACTAGTCCAAGAGCTGTTAAACATTTTAGGGAAGGTATTTGAGGCACCCTGAAAATTTGTGCAACACTTCTTTTGTAATGGCTGAATACAAAATCGAATGTCTGGCTGAAGGATCGTGGCCCCAAAACTGTGCCAGACACGTGTCAAGTGCCATTTTTTGACTACCCCCCCAAAAAGGTATTTGAGGCACGCTGAGATTGAGACAGAATAATATTTATACTTAGAAAAAATATTTTGAAAACGACAGACACTTTAGTCGGCCCAAAAACTGTGCCAGACACGTGTCAAGTGCCATTTTTTGACTACCCAAAAAGGTATTTGAGGCACGCTGAAATTGAGGCAGAATAATATTTATGCTTAGAAAAAAATATTTTGAAAACGACAGACACTTTAGTCGGCACAAAAACTGTGCCAGACCAATACCGTCTCGAAGAGACAGGCCTACTTACCCATTAAATATGGCGGAGAATGAAGTGCTAGGAAGAAAATGTATACAGCAAAATGTCATTCGCCAGTAACCTTTTTACTGGGAATCTTCAATTCAAAAATTTTGTTTTTATACCTAACAATAGGAATTATTTTCGAAAAAAAAAAAAAAAAAAAAAAGATTTGCTCAAATTCTTAGCAATCTTTTTTACTTTTTTTCTCCCATAATAAACTTTGCAGAATACGAAAAACATCCAGTGATTTTTTTTTTTTATTTCTTTAATCATGAGGATATTTCACAATTAAACCACATAATTCCGATTTAATATTCAGTAAGTAATAACTTTTAAATAATTATATGGTTTTATTTATGATAATTATTTTCTATTATAAAATTTTATTCTTTTAGTTAAATAAATACAGTTCAAATATTGATATAAATATTTATTTAAAATTACATATCCAACAAAGATTAATTCGTCGATAAAGGTTTATTGAGAATCCCGAATTAAAAGTTTTCTTTCTCATAACTATCAATAAAATTATTTTTCAAGCAATAGAAAATTTAAGTCTTTAAAATAAATTTTCCTTTTAAATTTCATAACATTCACAACTTTATTTAAAACAAAACGGTGTTTTTTTTTTTTGTTGTTTTTTTGTTTTTTTTTTTTTTTTTTTTTCAATAGAAATATTTTACATTATAATCAATTTCGAGTTAATATTAAGAAATTTTCTTTTAAATATTTTTTTTTTAAATTTATAATATTAATTTTCAATCGTAAACTTTTATTCTTTCAGTCAAGTCAATTGTAGTTCAAACATAGCATTATTTCAAAATAAGTATTTGAGAAAGAATAATTCGATAGTAAAAGTTTTATTGGTAATCATGAATTCAAAAATTTCTTTTTTACGACTAACAACAAAATTAATTTCAAATCAAATTGATTTACATTTTAAATTTTAATAGGAAAGGCATTCGCAGTTTTATTTAAAATAATAAAACGGATTTTGATTTTTTTTAAACTATGGAAATATTTCACATTTTAATAATATAATTCGAATTAATATTCAGTAATTAATGCCTTTTAAATAATTCTATTTTTTATTTATAATATTAATTTTCATCTATAAAATTTTATTACTCTAATACACTCAAATACAGCCTAAAAATTTTTATGAATAATTATTTAAAAATAAGTACCAATGTTCACGAGTAGTAATCTTTGTCTTATATAAGCAAGGTAAGAAAAGATGAGTAATATTTATCTCACATAATCAAGGTAAGAAAAGATAAGTAATCTTTGTTTTATATAATCAAGGTAAGAAAAGATACTCTGATAAGAATATAGTTTTTTTTTATTTAATAGATATATAAAAGAAGTAATTTTCATTTCATCTATCTCATTATGAACTGTAAAAAATAAGTACTTATCATAGAGAATAACAATCTACACTTATTAAATGAAAAGCCTAAATTAAAATATATGGTTACATTTTCAAATATGCTTTATTATATTTTCTTAGTTTCATCAGATACAAGTAGGTAAAATAAGTACCACAGTTTACGAATAATAATCTTTGTTTTATTTAATCACAGGTTAAAAAAAAAAAAAATATATATATATATATATATATATATATAAGTACCTTGATAAATAATATAGTTTTATTTATTTAACAAATATAAATAGAGTAATTTTTGTCTTATCCATCTCACTATGAACTATAAAAAATAAATACTTCTCATAGAGGATAATAATAATCTATGCTTTTTAAATTAAAATCCTTAAAATAAAATTAAAATAAAATTTTCGAAAATTTTGTAGTAGTGGAAAATAATTTTATATTTTCCCCCTCAAAAAGCTAACTTATTATATATATATATATAATAAATTATATATTATTTATTTTCTGATATATATTCTAATATTATGATATTATTTCTAATAGTTATATTACAATTAAATATATCATTTGAACAAAATATAAAACAGTAAGCACCTTTAATATTTATACACACCAAATTTTGATTTTTTTTTTTTTTTTTTTTTTTTTTTTTTTTTTTTAATAATAGAAATATTTCACATTTTAATGAATTCGGAGTTAATATTCAGAAATTTCCTTTTAAATAATTTGTTTATTTTATTTATAATATTAATTTTCAATTGTAAAATTTTATTCTTTCAGTGCAGTCAAATATATTTCAAACATTGCATAGATAGTTATTTCATAATAAGTATCCGAGAAAGAATAATTCGATAGTAAAAGTTTTATTGGTAATCATGAATTCAAAAATTTCTTTTTTACGACTAACAACAAAATTAATTTCAAACAAAAGATTTTATCAAATTGATTTTCATTTTAAACTTTGCTATTCATACATTTTAAATTTTACTATTACTACATTCATAGTTTTATTTAAGATAAAACGGATTTTGATTTTTTTTTTTAAATTACGGAAATATTTCACATTTTAATAATATAATTCGATTAATATTCAGTAATTAATGCCTTTTAAATAATTCTATTTTTTATTTATAATATTAATTTTCAATTATAAAATTTTATGCTTTTAATACACTTAATACAGCCTAAAACATTATATGAATAATTATTTAAAAATAAATACCAATATTCATGAATAGTAATCTTTGTCTTATATAATCAAGGTAAGAAAAGATAAGTAAATTGTCATATCTTTGATTAAGATCTTTGTTAAAAGCCTGAAATTTAAAAAAAAATTAAATGCCTGAAATTAAAATATATATATATTATTTCAGCAGCAAATTTCATATTGTTTTATTTTATTTTTTACTTTAGATGAATATATTAAATATTTTTTCAGGACTTTTATATTTAAAAAAATTTATCTATTCAGCTTCATAATCAATTTCAGCAATATATATTATATCCCATTCATATCATTTAAACAATATTTTAGAAGTTTAGTGAAGTACATTGTGGGTTTAATTATTATTATTGTAATCAGTATTAAAATTTTACATTTTTTAAGTTTAGTATTTGTTTTACTTTTAATAAATAAAGTCTGTGATAAAAAAAAAAAATTATAATAACTTTCATGTTTATATAAACAGTGAAATAATTTACGATATAAACAAATGAAAAAAAAAATAAAAGAAATTGCACATGAAATTTAATTAAATTTCAATATTAAAGCATTTATAGTCTTTCACTAAATAAGAAAAAGTCAAGTAAAATTAATCTTTAATTACTTACCGCATAATTTAGCGCAATTAAGAAAGTGCGAAATACATCTGCAGGACATGCATTCACTACTCGAAAGGAATTCTAGCTGATTTGGCCATAGAACTAAATAGGACAATTGACATTCAATTACTACAGCCATTCCAGCTAGCAAAATGTCTATGATAATAAAAACTGCTAACTTCTGAACAATTAGACAATCTTCTAAACAAATATTCGTTAATTATCCATTCGCACATAACAGCGTCAACAACACAACGGAAATAATTTAAACACACGCGGGGGTGGTGAGCCCACTGAATTTCGTAGGGGTGAGGGAAAGTCTTTTCCTACCTTAGGGAGATACAAGCACTTCTCTCGTGACGTCACGGGTAGTTTTTATGATCGTGGAGAGGCATGTTATAATATATCGAGACGGTGTTGGCCAGACACGTGTCAAGTGCCAAATGGCACTTGACACGTGTCTGGCACAGTTTTTGGGCCACGATCCTTCAGCCAGACATTCGATTTTGTATTCAGCCATTACAAAAGAAGTGTTGCACAAATTTTCAGGGTGCCTCAAATACCTTCCCTAAAATGTTGAACAGCTCTCCTACTATACGTCATGAAATCAATGATATTCCATGATAGGTAATGATTTTAGATTGCCATGGTGATGACGACCTATTTAAGATAGAGTCATATTATTCCCTTATTACTGAATTTAATATATATAATTGTAATAAATTTTGTATTCATGCATTTTTGCATAAGAATGCAACAGCTATTGCACCAAGATCTGAATCTTTATAAAACTAGTTATAGTACGAACGCACCTCATTTGCCACGTTTGACGTACGATTTTCGACTTCTTTATTAAAAAAAAAAAAAAAAAAAAAAAAAAAAAAAACTAAGAAATTTCATAAACATCTGATAAAGCATCATGTTTAACATAAAATAAAAACAAAATAACAGTGATGTTTATAAATCCACGCATACTTCTAAGAGTACGATTTTCAAAATTTTCTTTGCTCAAATTTTATGCACAGAATTGAATTTAGGTCGAAAATCTTAAAATTTATATTTTCGTCAAAATTCGAAACTTTTGAGGTAGTAAATCCCTCATAATGTTTCTTTTTCTATTATTTCTTCAACTTAATTTTTAAACGTTGAAGTTGAAATAGCAATTGTTCTACATGTTCTACTTTATGAACAACGATTTAACGCAGCAAAAATATTCAAGATCACGATGGGTAAACTTTGGACGAATGGGAGTGCTACATTTTCTTCTTTCCTTAAAGAAATGGGGGTGTTGAGAAAAAGTAAATATGTTCCAGTGACAGATGATAAGGAAGAGATTAAGTTAGGAGCAGAGAAATGCATGAATTTTCAACAGGGCTATAAAACGTAGAGCTCTGGTTGTTTAGTCTGCTTCTGAAATACTGGAATGACGAGGATTTTTTCTAAAGCTTGGAATTTAAGGGAAATGGCAAGTGATATGTCACAGGGAAAAAAAAATATATAAATATTTAAAAAGATAGTTTTTTATGTAAAATTCTGATACGCAAATGATTATTCTGTTTCTTTATCAAAAATTTCCAGAATTTTCTTTTTTTATTAGGGTTTCGTTTATCTGACGAAATCCTATTCGTCTCATTCCTCTGTCTGTCTGTCCGTCACAGAGCCCGTTTTCAGAAACTATATATGTTGGAGACTTCAAATTTTGGATTCTTATAGCTGAACACCTCACATCAAACGACAAATAATAAAATTTTCAAAAAATCTTATATTTACTCCTGTGGGCTCTAACTTGTGTATTTTAAGCTTTTTTCTTTTTCTAACTGAGCCCCGGATAGAGGTTTGTTCAGAATAGAGTGCGCCCCCTGGTTGTGAAATATGGAACTAACAGATTTTGCAAAAGGATAAAGTGTTTTGAAAGGAATATTAAACAAAACCCTCTGTGCGATCTGTGATCACACTTACCCACTTGTTTTCCTAATGCATTCCAAACTTCTGATTTTTTTTAAAAAATTTCAATATTAGTGTTATTTTTCTCGATTTCAGTATAAATAAATTCGATATTCCATGTATTGTTTCTCTAACTAGTAAAACGTATAGCTCTGGTTCTATTCTTTTTTATTTTCAAAATTTTTCTGAAGAGATATCCTCGATACACGATGTGCCTAATAAATATTTTAAATGTAGTGTTTTCGCACTTATGTACTTCTCGATGATATGCATCCTCTAAATATACGCCCGGCTTGAGTAATGTGAAAATAATGTTTTAGATATATCACGTTTCTCAAGTATGGGGGGGGGGGAGGGAATTAGTTGTTCTGAAAAATGTTGCGAATTTTCTATTTTACACCCTCTTGTGTCGTCATTCCCATAAATGATTACCACTCAACATACTCATATAATACGCAAAAAATAAATTGAAAGTGTTTTTTTTTTATCAGATTAAAATTGGAAAAAAAATCTTAAACTTTCGATATGATAAATATTAGCATACAGGGACATATTTGTGATTTACCACAATAAGATCTCCACAAAAAAAAAAAAAAAGTTGTATCCTTCACCTGTCCATGCTTTATGTTTTACTGGAAATAATAATTGATTTCTTTAACTATCCTCCTTGTGAACCATTTATATTTCGCGTGTTTTCTTTAAAAATTGTTACTTTTATTCTTCTTCTTCTTCCTCTTTTTACGCTCTTATTACTTAATTTGCTTTTTGCATGAAAAGAGGGAAATTTGCTACTGATTTTTCAGCACCCTTCTCGATAAGCTAAAATTACAAAAAAATTGTGCAGACGCATGTTTCCGATCACAATATAACATTTCCATATTTTAAGATCCTAATTATAAATTAATAAATTAATTTTAATCTATTTTTGCATTAGCCAGCCATCGACGATAAATCACAAAATAATCTTAACCCCTTGGGGACGATCGTCTTTTATAGAATTTTTATTCTTTAATCACCGGTTTTTTAAAACAAAAATTTTTGCCTAATTGAATCGGGAAAATGCACGGATTAAATAAAGCAAAATTTACAATAAAAATTTACTGGTGAGAATAATCCCCGATTCTGAACACTTTACGCGGCACGAAAACCGGTCGCTCGTCCCCAAGGGGTTAAGAATTGTTATCAGTCAGGACGCAAATTCCCCTCTCTAATGCTAAACGCCCCATATTGGCCGAGAGATTTTGCCATCAAAGCTGGTAGACGGAAGGTGCTGTGTTCGGGCCCAATCGCGCCCGTCGGCTTAATCGTTAGGAGTTTTTAGTGGTTTTCTACGGACCTTGGGTTCCCTTACATAAATACGGGTTAAGTCCCCTTGGAAAGACCCCCCACGGAGGGCACACACACACACACACCTTTGGACGCATATCCCTCGTGTTGATAATTGGCTGTCATAAACAGCACCAACACACCCTAATGCTAAATCTATAGGCTTGGAATCCATCCGTATTTTTCAAATTTCTCCTCCAAAAATTTAACTACATTTTTACATAATTTACATAATTACATAATTTAAATTTTTTTACTTTGTATTTTCTGTATGTTCTTCTTGAAGAATGTTGCATTTTTTTGCATTTGCCAAGATGTTTCTAAAATATATATTTAATTTTATATATTAAGCGTTCAAATATGAGTGAAGCAGGCAAGTTGTATCGTTGTATGTAAGATTTTAACACTTTAAATAAAACTAACAATGTATTTAAGAAATATTTTGTGAAATAAAAAAATAAAAAAACATTCTTCAAGAAGAGCATGTAAAAAACAGAAGAAAAAAAATATTAAATTTCCGAGGAAAAATTAAAAAAATACAGATGCATTCTAAACACATACGTTTAGCATTCGGGAGGGGAATTTCTAATAAGCCTTAATGGTTATAACTGTTTACGAGTTAGAAAAGTAATGCAGTTAATGTGTGCGCTATCACTCTCGACAAAATAGTCCATCTGGTTTTAAAACTGTAACAAAGGAGTATTTTAAACTCTAAAAAGTAAAAAAAATATATAAATAAAGAATAAAAAGTGTAATAATAATAAAAAAAAACTTTTGTGCCATTTAATAGTTTTATATCAAATAACTTATGTCTATACGTCGAAAAAACAATTTAGAAGTCCTGAGTATATAGTTTAAATATTTTTTTTTTTCCTGTTGCTATATCTTTGCTAAAAATTATATTTTTTATCACTAGTTCGCGCTTTCTGTCAAGTGTAAATAAAAGCGGTTAATTTTCAATAATTGGGATCCACGCAGATTAACGAATTGTACAGAAAATATTCTAGAACTACTTGAATTGCCGTAATGAATTCGTTCTCACTCACAAAACTTGTTAATGTAAATATAATTTATTATTAGAGATATAACCCGAAATGTCTTTTTATCAGAACAATATGACGTCATTTGTATTATCTGCATTTTCAAATATCAAATACCCTCAGAATATTATTATAAGTTTTATCCTTTTCAACAAATAAAAATGATATATATTTTATGATGAATAAAAAACTACCACAGCGATAATACTTAAACTTGGATCGTTATCTTTCAGATAAGAAATTTCATAACGATTTCTGCATTTCTTATGTAGATGAAACTTCCTTGAAGTATAATTAGAAAATTTTATCTCTGTCAATAAATAAAAAAGTTTCTTTTTACAATGAGGGAAAAAATTTCTGTAAAAAATATTTGTTTTATATCAATATTTTATGGATAACAAAATATATGACGCCTTTTATAAATCTTGATTAAAAGATGTGAATTGTTATATGAAGTGCTAGTTTGTAGACTTAACGCGCTCATACACATATCTATCATGCTACTGCATTAAATTTCTCAGGAGAGCCAGTATGTGACACTGAATTCTTTTGTGAGATTTTATTTTAGGGGTGTTTTGTAAAAAAATAAAATAAAAATGAGACAGTATTTATGTTTATCTATCTATTTGTAAAAGTATCACGTATAAAACTACTACAAAAATATTTTAAAGTAGTTTTTCCTTGGATAATGCTTAGGGTACATATAAATATAAACATCAGATACTATTTATACACAATGTTGTAGACGTAAAAACAAAACAAAAATACAGAGTATGTATGCTATAGGCAGAGGGTATACGTTACAGTCATGAAAGCCCATGGCATTCATGCCCCATGGTATACGCTATATCTTTATTTGAGAAACAGAGAGTTATACGGAGCTTTGTTAAAAAGTTCAGAAGGTATACGGCGTATACCTCCCTAGCGTATACCCCCCGCTACCCCCTGTTTATACCGATCGAATGTTATCCAAATTCAGGGTTGGATGTAAAAAAATGAGACTGCAAGCTATGATTTTTTGTAAGCTAGGTGGGACTAAAATTGAGTCAATTCTTCATTTAATTTTTTTTTCAATTAAGGAGCTGACTCTGAAAATATATTTTTTAGTTTAATTTATGAATTTTCAACTGCTTTAATGAAAAATTAAAATACAAGACATTAACATTAGTTATTTTTGGTCTTTATCTTTTTAGTATAAGACACAGGAAAAGTTGTCAGATATTGTGTATACTAAAACTAATTATAGGGTAACTCCGGGAGAGGCGCCGCATACGGGATAGATGCCGCACCCCTTGTATTTCTTGTAATTATCGATAGATGATCGTCAAACGCACAGTATAGGTGCGCAATGAGATTACTTTAACCAGTGTATAGCGTGAATCCCATTTCGATGTTTACTTGTAGAAGTACAATCCTTAATTTGACGTAAGTGCATGATTTCACTGTCTAAACTTTTAAACACGTTATGTTTAAATGCTTTTCATGCACTAATTACTAAATGCATGCATGATTTCGAAGTCAAAACTAAATATAGCCTTTGAATAGAGTACTGTGTGCATGTTTACGACATTCCCCTTAGCGATTGCAGGTAACTGTGATGGCTTATGTCTGCACCATGAAAATGGGATACATGCCGCACTGCTAATCCGGTATACATGCCGCAGTTTCTTTTGTACGGGATGATTATGTTTTATTTTACTTTTCCTTTTCTTTTTGCACAGACTAACCATGTTAGGCATGTTATCAAGTTTTCTAAAACCAAAGGAGAAAAAAAAGGGGGGGGATTAAAAAGGGCAAGAAAGATGCAAGTCACGATGATAATAATGAAAAATTGGATTACGCGTAACGCAGACGTTCTTTGCAAACTACTCCAAAAAAGAGGACGTGTAATTAGCTTCGTTGTATTATGTGTTTAAATGTAGTAACATAAAGACTGTACTTTTTCGACTCTTTTTCTGTAGATTGTAGTCGAAAAAACAGGTCTCTTAACCCATTCGGGACCGTAGGTGTATATAAGCACCTGCATAAAGAGTTTACAAAATTTGTTTCTGGCACCAGTAAAAAAGAAAACTAATATTTGCTTTGTTTAATTAGAGCATTTTCATGATTATTTAAGTAAAGAGAAAAAAAGGGGTTTTAAAAAAGTGGTACAAACTACAAACCGAATAAAATTTTTGTAAAAGCCAACGGTCCCGAAAGGGTAGTACAAATAAATAATGTAAACACAATTTTACTTTTTTTCTTTTCCCTTTCTAATACATTGATGTTACGTTATTGCTGAAATAATAATTAAAATTTAATGTAAAAAAATAAGTCTATAATTTTAATAGTGAAAGTAGGCAGCAATTTTTGATTTGAATCTACTAATACGTTTAATTGTACTCATTTATTTTCATTTTGGTATTACATCGTTAATTATAGTCCAGATATGAACATTTTTTTTAAATATTTTTATTTATAATTTCATTCTGTTCTTATTATAAGCGCGGCATAACTACCGGACAAGTGTGGCGTCTCAGCCTGAATGTGCAGGTGACCCGCCGCAGTGCAATGTTTTAGAAAAAAATTGTTAAAAAATACTAATAATTTGTTTTGAATTTTTTTGTCGCACTACACGCGTTGTATATTTAACATTAAATAGCACAGCATGATTTTTTTATTTTATGCCCACCATGGTACTTTATACACAAGTTCAAAAAAAGTGCGGCATAAATTCCGGAATCACCCTACGCAAAATACTGTAAGCATTTCTTAAATAAGGTATAGGAATAAACAAGGCAGGACTTCGACTGAGAAAAAGAAAAAAAGAAAAAGAAAGAAAGAAAAGAAAAGAAAAATCCATTATTCTGATGGAATGAAAACAGGAACAGAACAGAAAATTATTATATAAGGGAACGAAACAAATATTTTATTTTACTTGAACAGGGACGAAAACTGGAGCAAATAACGTTTTCGGTTTATTATTGATTCATGAATGACATATATTTATATTTTTCATTATAGATGTGAAAGGGAGAACTGAATTCAAACTAAAATTAAGACATATACTTCTGCATAGAAAAACGAAAGTTTAAATTAATAAGCATAGAAGTAAAAATAATTTTTCAACAAAAACTCTTTTTTAGGCATTCAATGTTTATCTTAAAAATCACTCCAATTTCATAACTGCAATTTATGTAGCTCTAAAACATTTTCCGTACAATATGTTAAGGCATAGGCCCAGATTATTAAAAATCGCCGCTTTGATTTACGCTTGATGTAAAGCGCGAACTAGTGAATTTATTAGAAAAATTATAATATCTGTTTCTCTTTTAATATATAGCAACAAGAAGAAAAAAAAATTATTTAAATTCTCTATTCAGGATTTTGAAATTGTTTTCCCCACGTGTAATCCTAATTTAGATCATATTAATTTATGAATGAGTATTGCTCTCTACTTTTTATTTATATTTTCTACTTTAAGTGTTAAAATATTTCGCTGTTGCAGTTTCACAGCCTGAAAGGCCTATTTTGGCGAGAGTGTTTACGAGCATCATTAACTCCATTGTTTTTGTAGCTCATAACAGTTATGACCCTAAAGATTTTTTGGCGATTTATCACCTGTGCCCGGATAACGTAAAAGTACATTAAAATTAATTCATTAATTTATAATTAAGTTCTAAAGCTATTCAAATGCAGTATTGTCATCGAAAACACACCTTTGTACATAATTTTTTTATATATATAATTCTTGTCTAACTGGAATTGAGGGAAAAACCTATTACAAAATCCCATCTTTACATACAACAAGAAAGAGAAAATCATACGTCAAGCACAAATTATGAAATACTTTCCAACACATTCAGAATAGTGTAACAAAACTTCACCGTTTAATAATTTAAAATATTACTAGGGGGCTCAGCCCCCTGCTCGCTAACGCTCACCAACCACCACGAATTGCTACGCAATTCATATTGGGATCGCTACGCGATCCCAGCTCGCTTCGCTCTCTCGCCACTGTTTATGTGAACTCTAGCCAGAATGAGTGCTATCATAAATCATTACAACGTATTAAATTTACAAATATTTTTAATGTATAAAAAAGTAATGGAAAACTGTTGAAAATGTAAATAAAAACGTACCTTGGAAACAGAATTACTAATTAAAAACCTTAGTGAAAACAAAATAAAAAATATTTTTAGTTGGGCCGCTATGAGATCCAAGCAAGCAACATATGAAATTTAAAACTATTTTAATTCATAAAAAAGTAATTGGAAATTTTGTTGAAAATATAAATAAAAATCATTTATCAAAAGTTTGGCGCTATGACTTGTTGATCATCATGGAGAAAGCTAAGTGAACAAGAAATTGACGCTGTTTAAATTTAAATGGCATGTTAGTGTCAGATGGGGTCCTTCTCCTTTCATTTTGCCTATAGTATTGAAAACCACGGCTTAAATTAATTTAAAACTATAATAAGACGCTATAAATCATGCTACGTATCGCGCTATCGAAATGTAAACAAAACGTTTTCGCTTGTGTCTAAATACAACCTTGGATCAAAAAGCTACGTCACCGTAAAACGGACAAATAGCAATTGTCATTCATGTATTGTTCAACCGGTTTGCTTTAAAAGAGAGATCGTGTCTGGATTTTGATTTGCTGAGTGTTTTGGGACATGTGACCGTAACTACCACTGAGAAACGTCGCTTTGGCTGTTGCCAAATAGGAAGCTACAAATACAGCCTTTTTTTAGCGCTACGTAAGAGAAATATATGTATAGATGTTTAATTCAACCCTATGGAAACGCATAACACATTTGAAAACCCAATTTCAGCTGTCCCCATCTACAATCAGAAAATTATCCTATTTCTTTGAGCAGCCCTGTATATGATATATAGATTTGTATCTATTAACTGCATGCATGCCAAAATTTAGTTCAGTTAAGAAATACACATACCTCAGTTGAAAATTTCCTTTCAACAATTTCCGATAATACGGAGACTGGTACGTGAATTCTTTTGTGCAGCCCTGTATATCAGATATAGAATTGATATATAACGAGTAACGTGCAAAAGATTACTTAAATTTTAAAGCGCATGCCGAATTTTAAAACGAACTTCCAGCCATTATTACTCAAAGATAGTACTGTAACCTATTTTTTTGTGTGTCACTGTAAATGAATGATAAATGCTATGCACTATTCTATCATAATCATCTTGTAGTGAAATTCAGTAATTTATCATTTATATTAGTTTCAATACATTTGAAATAGCGTAATCTCATTAAAATACTCTGTAAACGATTCCACCCCCCCCCCTCCATATACCATAATGAAATGAAATTCTTTTGAGTGCCCTGTAAATGAACTAGTAATCCCACATACTTCAATACCAAATAAGCTTTAATAACCCTTAATAACGTTTATCAATTGCATGAGAATCCAAGTCTATTTATGGGAGTTAGAGCGTGGACAGACGGACAGACAAACCGAATGCATAAACACTTTTCAACTTTGTTGAAAAGTGTTAAAAACCAAATTAAATTAAATAAAAGAATGTAATAAATAATGTTAAAATCAACACGCATTGGTGACAGGAATAAACTGTATCGGGCAAAAAAACACTGAAAACGTAATATACACATATATATTAGGTTGTAACGAAAGTTTTCCGCCAAATTACTATTACATAATACTAATTATACTATATATAATTAACTGTAATTTTATATATAACCACCATTCCGCCAAACCTTCACAGTGTCATATGATACAACACTAGTACCTAAAGCTGTACACTTTATTCGGTGACATTCTATAGCTAACTTTTTGCAACAGTACTGGAAGTAAATGATAGTTCTAATTTGGTAGCGTGATAGTTCCATTTTTGACACCCTGTACTTAATGATAACGATATTATTTTACAAATTTCACAACACAGTGTCATACAGCAAGTCTCTTTCTTTCAAATGACAAAAATCGTTTGACAAAATATGAGCAAACACGTCAACGCGAACTGTTTGTACAGACTGTATTAGCAGTGGCGGGAAATTTTCGTTACAACCTGATATATATATACAGCGTGTTCCAAAATTTGACCAAGAAATTAAGAGCGGTGATAGAAGGCATTAAGAGGGGGAAAAAATACCATAGGACACGGGGTCGCAAACCACGTATTTAATCAAAAATACAGGGTGTTCTATCCCAACTCAATTTGGGTTTACGGTCATAACTTTCAGAAAACTGAAGTATATTATAATAAAACTATTAATTAGCGTTCTAATCTTTGTTGTAAATGTGATATTATATTTGAATAATTAAATTTAAAAAATCAAAAAAACCCGACTGCGTAAAAAGGGAACTAATTAATTATTTCTCATCAGCGTAAAACTATTTTTTATATTACTTACCTATTTTTTTTATTTACTTGTATTGATGACTTTTAAATTGTGTTTAATTGTTAGTTCCTATCTATAAACACTGTTTTGATGAGGTCTATAGATGTCTATGATGGTTAGAGTTGCAGTAAAGCTAGAGATCCTACCTACACAACTTCAAAGTTGTGTAATATTTAAATGGAGCTTCTGACTGTAAAATAGTCAATGAAACATCGTTTTCATTTTGAAAGACCTATCCAATGATAGGCCACTCAATAGGGTGCGTAAAAAAGTTTTTTCGTCTCTACCGCCATTTTGTATTTTACGGGCACCATTTTGAATTTATAAAAATAAAACCTAGCCTATAACCATCGGACGGTTAAGACGAATCGATAGAGACCTCATTCATTAAAATTCATCCAGCCGTTGGGATGGTTCGAGGGTATAAAGAAATCGACATACCCAGATACGCGTGAAACACATAACCCTTCTTTCCAGTCAGGTAAAAAAAGGTGGTAGAAGTTTTTAATCTGCGCGCCAGAAGTATGTATTTGTCGCTTCACATTTTGGGCTGCGATTACCAGTACATACAGTGTCATCGATTGCTTAAGCATACTGTTTTTCCAGAACTTTTCGTGATGTTATGACATTTCACACAAAACAAGGTACATATCGCTGTATTTTCATTGCAATGTTTATATTTTTCTCGAAATTAGTACCGTCAACCAAAGTACAGTTAGGATGAAACACCCTCTACACTGTAAAAATATCTATAAAGTTACTAAGAATTTTCTAGGCAATTGGGATGCCTAGAACTTTTTATGTAACGGCAACAAGCAAAAAAATCATGTAACAGATACACGTTTGCACTGTAAATCAAAAAGTCTGTAAGGTTACTAAGAATTTTTTAGGAAACTGTTGATGCCTAGAACGTTTTATATAACGGCAACAAGAAAAAAAAAAATCATGTAGCAGATACACGTTTGCACTGCAAATCAAAAAATCTGTAAGGTTACTAAGAATTTTTTAGGAAACTGTTGATACCTAGAACGTTTTATATAACGGCAACAAGAAAAAAAATCATGTAACAGATACACGTTTTCACTGTAAATCAACAAATCTGTAACGTACTAAGAATTTTTCAGGAAACTGGGATGCCAAGAACTTTTTTATGCAACTGCAACCCGTGTTATAGATAAAATTTTTGCAAGATTTCTGTAATTTTAGTAGATTCTTTTGTAACAGATTTTTGTAGCTTTACAAAAACTAGTTTTGCAGATTTACATCTTTTTACAATGTACAGATAAAATTTTAGTAAGCATACATATTTCTGCAACTTTACATCTGTAAAATTACACTTTTTTTTACAGTGGATTTATGACTAAATAAGGGGTTTACAACCCAATGTTCTATAGTAATTATTTATTCTCTTGATGCATTCTATCACCCCTCTTTATTTGTCGGTCGAATTTTGGAACACCCTGTATATTGTATATATGCATAAAAGACTTTTCAATCAAAATTATCTTACAAGTTCACTTAACAATATTAACCAAAAAGCTAAATGAAGATGATATGTAATAATATACATTAAACGTTATACTAAAACATATATTAAAGTAAAACTAATTGAAAAATAGAACCCACTTGGAAAAAAAAATATTGGCAATCATTAACATTTTAATATATTAATGATACCAAACGAAATTGAAATGTAAAGGAAATAATCACAAAAGGGACATAATGTAGTAGATAAATATAATGAAGGGAAATAAAGATGACAAACAGAGCAAGCAACATTTGAAAAAAAAAAAAAACGAAATTTAATTACACTGGTCGGCAAAAAAACTAACATTTTTCCTCCCTGTAAACTAAATATGTAAAGTGTACAGACAGATATAATATTCCTAATTCTAAATATGTTATCCAAAATATGTTATCCCCTCCAGCACGTACCATTTTTCCGAGAAACAGTTTTATAATATTAACAAATAGTGAAGGATTATTATATTAATTTGTAATGCTAGATAAAATTGAAATCATGAAAAAGTGCTTTCACTGTCTTAGATACCAAATTGATAAAATATAGCATGAAAATCTAGTTTGTTGATACTTGTATCACGTATTTTTCTTTTTATACCCCCCTCCTTTTCGTGTTCGAATTTACTATTTGCTATCCATTATATATTTTCATTCCTTATGCCGCTGCAACTCGGATAATCATATTTCTGCATTTATTTACAGGTAATTTACATTTTACCTTTATGGTTTACAAAATTTCCACTTATGTTTTAGCACTCTATAAAATACTTAAATTTTAACACACCCTCCTACCAAAAGAATGGTACGTGACATTGTAATTTCGGTACCATATTTTTATTTAGCAGAGTGAAATATATAACAATCAACTAGTATTTTTACAAAGAAGATTTTAGTGTCGACCAGTGTTATTAAGTAAATCATAATTTACTTAATTTAACATAATAAATTTCATTTTAAGGTATTTTTACGTTATCCGGGGACAGCCGATAAATCACAAAAAAAAATCTTTAGCGTTACAACTGTTTATGAGTTACAAAAACAATGGAGTTAATGATGCGCCAAACCACTCTCGCCAAAATAGGCATTTCATGCTGTGAAACTGCAGTAACGAAATATTTTAATCACTTAAGGCTGTCCTTAACTGCTCTGCTCAACAAGGGCAAAAAGTTTAGACACATTTAGAAATTCGTTTTTTAAAGGATAGGTATAAAATTGAAAACCCTGGCCATGGAAGCAATTTGGAATTGAACTGTTTTTTCCATTTTGTGATCAATCAATTATCTATTGAGTTATAAGGAATTTTGATCACGTGACAAACACGTTTTTCGCCCGCTCTTGAGTATCTTTCTTCCTTCGCGCGGAAATTCGGTTCAAAACGCCCACTTTGACACTATTTTCTGAAAGATCTATTGCGTTTGCAAAAAAAAACAAAAAAAAAAAAAAAAACAAGCTCAATTACATAGTTTCTGAACAACAACACCAGCTAGTTTCATGCATTTTCGAACAAAATTAAATTAAAATTTATGTCAGAAAGTTGCCCTTTTGGATTTGAGAACACCCTTAAAGTTGTCAATATAAATTAAAATAAAGAGTAATGCTGTTTTATCGATTAATAGTTTCATATGAATTAAATTATGAAAGAAGAAAATTATTAAGTAATAATTTAAATAAATTATTATCTGAAAATATATTTTTGTGGTTACCAGAATAATACACAGTGGCTACAAAATAGCTACCTACTTGGCGTAATTAAAAGCTACAGTAAGATTGACAGATGAATAACGACAAGAATACGTGCTGAGGGATAGCGAAAAAATAAAGGAAATAATTAAAAAAAAAAAAAAGAAAGAAAGAAAGAAAGACATGGCAGGATTTGATAGAGATCGTAGGTTTTTAAATTGCCAGTTTTCTTTTCAATGCATATTTGTTCGTCTGTCTGTCTGTCTCGGGGAGTAGAACAGAAGCCCGAACGTGAAGTTTTTCTCAATGGGGTGTTTGTCTGATGTTTTACTTGGCTTGCAAAATATAATAGTTTTCTTTCATATAAGTGTAAAGAGCTTTACAAGTTTTTAGATTAGTTGAAGATTTGTTTCGTGAGAATTTCAAAACGAATTTTTTTTCTTCTTAAGTATCTGTATTCACATCACTAAAAGAAACATGTAGTTTAAAAGGCCTTTTGTATTTTGCATTACAATTTTTCATACTCCATCCCACAGGCTTTGTTAATAAGAATAGTAAAAAAAATCGTAGAGTGTAGTTAATTTTCATGTTCGTAATGTAATTACACATTTGAAACTTTAACAAGAAAGAAAAAAAAATCATGCTTCAAGCATAGATTATGAAACACTTTCCAACACATTCAGAATAATGTAACAAAACTGCAGCGTTTAAAAAGTTAAACTATTATGTCTAAATTAACCATATGGAAACGTATAACATACTTGAAAGCCCAATTTCAGCTGTTCCCATCTGCAATCAGAAAATTATACTAATTCTTTGAGCAGCCCTGTATATAGATTTGTATATATTAACTACATGCACGCCAAAGTTTAGTTCAATTAAGAAATACATATATACATTAGTTGAAATTTCCCTTTTAGCAATTTCCGCTAATAAGGATAACTACACGTGAATTCTTTTGTGCAACCCTGTATATCAGGTATAGAATTTACATACAACGAGTGAAATACAAAAAAATGGTTAAATTTAGAAGCGCATGCCAAAATTGAAAACGCACTTGCAGCCATTATTACTCAAAGACAGTACTGTAACCGATTTCTTTTGTGTGTCCCTGTAAATGAACGACAAATGCTATGAATGCCCTATTCTATCGTAATCATCTTGTAGTGAAATATTGAGTGGTTTATATCAGCTTCAATACATTTGAACTAGAGTAATGTCATTAAAATACTCTGCAAACGATTTTCCCCCATATACTATAAAGTAATGAAATTTTTCGGGGTTCCCCTGTAAATAGACTATTAATCCCACATACTTCATATACAATGCCAAACATGCTTAGGTGACCCTAAATAATGTTTATCAATTGTATTAAAATTCGAGTATAGTTACGGGAGTGGACAGACAAACCGAATGCATAAACACTTTCCAACTTAGTTTTAAAAAGATTTAAAAAAAAAAAAAAAAAAAACCCTTTACGATCTGAGACTTTCGTAATATATTTCCAAGAAATATTTAATGTGATCATAATTTCTCATATTTTTACTCTCCCACGCTATTTTTTCATTCTTTACCGGAATTCAATTTATTATTCGCAAATGAACGATCCTGACTTCCATCTGATTTTTACACTCCTTATTTAACTGAACTTGACTTTTATATGTAAAGATTGAATTTTGTCATCGATTTTTACTCCACTTCCTGATAGGCTAGAATTATAAAAACTCGCCGCCCTTGGCGATCACTTTGTTCTCCCTTGAAATTGATGTTTGGGAAAGCATGCTAAGCATTGTATCATGTTATTTTTATTCATAATTTAATTTACTTGCACTCCCTTAAATAAAATTAATATAATCCCTTGAGCTCATATTAGTTTTTGTTGCATTAAAATATCTCAGTTTGTTGATTTTCTGTAAGCAAGTAAACCCTATTGGTTTACAATGGAAGTCTATGGGAATTTAGCGAAATATTAGAGATATAGCCAAGTTGGTGACAAACTTGTCGATATTTGGCGACAGAACAGGGTTCCCCCCCCTACGGTAGCCCCCCTTATAGGTATGGAGATGCAAGCGTTAAATACTGTTCAATAACCTATGAGATGCGTTTCATTCGAGCGTTGCCATTAAACAATTAACAAATAATTGCGATTTATGTGCCACGTACGATAGCGTAATATATATATAGATTATGCATACATGTGTGTTTCAGACGACAATACAGCATTTGAATAATTTTGGAACTTAATTATAAATTAATAAATTAATTTGAAGACATTTTTTCTTTTTGTTAATCGCAGGTGAAAAATCGCCAAATATTCTGTATGATTACAACTGTGTACAAGTTACAAAAACAATGGGATTAATAATTCGCCAAACCACTCTCGTTAAAATATACCAACTGGCTGTGAAACTGCAATAATGATATATTTTAAAAACTGAAAAGTTCAAAATATAAATTAAAAAAAATAAAGAGTGCAATAATTTAAAAAAAAAAATACTCTTTTATAATTTAATAGGTTTAATATTAATTAAAGTATGATTATACATTGAAAAAATAATTTCGAAATCTTAAACAGGAAGTTTATTTTTTATTTATTATTTTTTTTTTTTTTGTCTTTCTTATTGCCATATATATAAAAAAAAGAAACAGGGCAAAATTTATAATTTTTTAAATAAATCCCCTAGCTCGCGCTTTCTATCAGGCGTAAATCAAAGCGGTGAATTTTTCATGATCAGGTTCACGCCAAATTAATGTACTGTAACAGAAATGTTTTGGAAATTCATGAATTGCCATCATGAAATTACGCAAGATTTTTAAGATAAACATTGAATGCTTTTAAAATGTTTTTTTTTATAATTATTATTAGCCCCCGGTATGCTATTTCTTTCTCCCAGCTTATTTTGTCTCCTATAAATAACGTTACCTGGTATACGCCAGCCGTAAAACAAAAGCCGATGTTTCATTGGGCGATTAAATACTCTACAGCCTTTTTTAAAACTTCTAAGCATCGCACATTTTCAATGTTTAGACCGTCGTATTAAGGGGGGGGGGGAGTACTTTTTAATGCAATTTGTTTGAAAACTGCATCTCCATTTGTTTTTGAAATATTGATTTTTTTGTAATTTTTAGCGACATTTGTTTCATTTTGGCAACGCAAGTACTCCATTTCTGTAGAAAGTAAAGTAAAAATTGTTGAAAAATAGCAATTATATCTTTTTGTTACCATTTTCTCATAAAAATTGAAAAAAAAATTAATTAAAATGCGTGCTATTTTGAGAAAAATATAAATGAATGATTTATGATAAAACATGGAGCTATTATAAACTATATTTAATTCTAAGTATCTATATTAATGCAAATGACGTCATTTTACATAAAATAAAAGCGTGTGCTTTAAGTCTTAAAATTGAAATATGTTTTGCAGTAGAGTCCCGATTATCCGAGTCCCGCTTAATCGAGTCATTTTCTTCTGATGGACTGAAAAATTATGGCCATTTTTTTTTCCCATTCTGACCAGAAAATCAAAGTCTGACCAGAAAATCAAAGTGCTTTTTACACCTGCTCTTTCATATTCACCTAACGCTTCATTTATAATGGTTGTTTCATAATAATAGACACCACCAGTCGATCAGAAGAAAATGAAGTAATGGAAATGCTGGGTGCGACACTAAATTCTGAAAATGCAGAACACTTTTCCATCTTTGATCTCATAATATTGATTTTATTATGCATTGTGAAATATCCTTTTTTTTTTCTTTTAGGCATAACTTTGTCAGTATTCCTATTATTTTAACTTTTTCCATTTTTTAATATTGCAAAAGTTAAAAATACAAGATACGAACAACACATGATATAAAATATGGTAATGATCACAAAATACACAATATGAACTTTAAGAAGCCCACTGTTTTATTTAAAAGGCGACAAAATAATAATAATATAGATGCTAAAATATACACTTTATTTAAAATTTCTTAGTACTTTCGGCCAGCAATTCCCGCGGCCATCGTCTGAGGATATTTTTACTATTAACTACTGTTGCATTCACAGAAATACGTAACTTCGTTAGTTACATGGAAATTATTCCAGAGAGAAACATTCGCCTTACATACAATATTTCAAATGAAAATCAAATTTCAAATTTCAAAGTAATTGCTTAAAAGGCGCAAAGGCCAACATAGTGAAAAAGATTCCAAGCCGGGACTCGAACCGCGGACCATCAGTATAGCATAGAATTTTCCGATCTAGGTATCGTTCCAAGTGGTTTAGTCGGTAGAATGTCAGTGCACTATACTGATGGCCCGGGTTCGAGTCCCGGCTTGGAATTTTTTTCACTATGTTGGCCTTTGCGCCTTTTAAGCAATTACTTTGAAACGTATCTTCGTTTTCACGAATTTAAACAAAGTGACATATTTGTATGAATGGAACGCAAATTAATAATACAGTAGACTCCCTTAAATTCGCCAATGCTTAAAATACGCACATCATCACAGATGTAAACAATGGAACTTTCAGTTCAGATGTAGGGACACAATTAGATTTTTTAATTTTTACACCAATTCCATATGTATTTTAATATATAATTCTCTTTAGTATTACTGAACTCATGCTTTTTCATGAAGAAAGTATACATTTCTGAAGAAATTCAAGATATTGCTGATATCACTGGTAATTACAATCTTTTTACCAAATATATTTATGTATTAATCAAGCTTTTCAGGTTATTAAATCTGGCTAAACCTGAAATAAAACTTCTTTATTTTATGGTTTTGAAGTGATTTAATAGGGTACCTTTATGAGGCAAGTTTCATTGAATAATTTAGGAAAAATGTATCTCATCTTTATTATGCATATTTAACAGATACATTATTATTTACTTGATCTTTATTTTTAATATTTTAATCATTTTTAAAATTATCTAAATTATTATTATTTTTGTCTATTACTTTACTTAATTATTTTAATATTTTTACTATATTGTAAGTATTCATTATAATCTTGATTACATTATTACATTCAAACTGCTGTTTAAAAAATGTAAACAAAGTAGTGACCAGAAATCCGCAAAATTCTAAAATCCTCACAACTTCTGGTGCCAAACTGTGCGGATTCGAGGGAGTCTACTGTACAAATATTCGGTAATTGCAGGCCGAAAGTACTAAGAAATTTTAAATAAAGCACTGTTAAAAAAATGGACTAAAATACGGAAATACTACTGGTAATCCAGACGCCAGTACTATTTCCGTATTTTAACGGAAGTTTTTCCCCGTAAATGTCAGAAAAACGGAAAATTTTCTGTACTTTACCGGGAAAAAGTTCCGTTAAAATACAGAAATAGTACTGGCGTCTCGATTGCCAGTCGTATTTTACTCCGTTTTTTTTTTTTTTTTTTTTTTTTTTTTTTTTACAGTGAATGTATATGTGGAGCAAACATTCAAACCATGCTTTCTCCTTTAGATACAAATTTTCAAAAAACACAAAAAACTGATAAATTAAAAAATAACTTAATTTGTACATAATTTAAATTTTTATTGTGTATTTTTATTACTGGTTGTTAGAGAGAATTGCAAGCATACATAAGATATTAAACCTAAAACACATTAGTAAAATGCATTTAATATTTGGAGAAATCACGTTTTGACCGAATTCAGAGGAGGTAACAGGTTTTGATTGTTTGACAAGTGGATAAAACGCTTTTTGAATGAAATAAATTCTAACTCACAAATAATACAAAAGCATTATTTTATATAAGCAAATACCGAACATCAGTTGATTATTGATAAAATAAAATGACAGATTATGGCACCTAGTAGAATTTATTAAATACTTACTAAATAAATACTCGTTTGACAAAAATCCACTTCAAATTTTAAAACCAATATCTTCATCTAGACAGTCACACACTTACCCCTCTTCTCCATTGCAGGCTGGTAAGTCATGGATAATGTGGTTATACCATTTGAAGACATCATCAGGTTGATTTCGCTACTCTTCACCATACATTAGCTCCAAAAGTTTGTCAACATATTTTTTTCTTTTCAACTGATATGGCGTGGCTAAGAGAAAGAGATTCTAAAACAACTCTTTGAACGCGGGCAACAGTAACTCCTTTTTTAAAAAGATTTACATCACATTTTTCACTTAGATCTTGAAATCTTTAATTCTGGAAGCCTTTAGCATTAAAAGTTCACTTATTTTTCTCTAGAACAATCCGTTTCAATTGTGATGTGTATGGTAGGTTTCGAAAGTACGCATTAAGTGACAACTGTGATTAACAGACTGGAGAAATCACTGTTTGACTGAATGCAGGCTTTGGAGGAAACACTCTTTGATTGAAAGGTCAAGTTTTAAAATTGGTTTACAATCGGAGAAAATTTTTTGTTGTTAAAAATACCGCTTATTTCTCTGCAATTTAACACAGAGTTCATAAAACTAACAATAAATCGATTTTTATTTTTTTGTGAAAAAACACGGTTTGAATGCTTGCTCCTCATATTTATGTATTTTTTTTTTTTTTTTAATCTTGTAACGTCTTTATTATTATTATTTTAGTCGCCTTTTAAGTAACACGGTGAGCTTTTTAAAGCTCATATTGTGTATTTTGTGATTGAATCAATTCGGAATATTGCATTTCGTCTTATGATTTTATTTATTTATGGTAATGATGTTTTACGAATTACATTATCACTTTGTTAGGGGATTTCGGTTTTCCAATTGACTGGAGCAGCCTCTTAACACTGGCATATGCGATTTAGAAATTGTTTTACAAAAGTGTGATAAAAAAAAAAAAAAAAAAAAAAAAAAAAAAAAAAAAAACTCTAAGGAACGCAAAATCATTTCCAGGATGATATTATACAAGGCATTCAGGGTAGAAAAAAAAGAACTTCATAAAATTTGATGTTATGTAATTCATTTTAGCTCTTTTGTATTTTACCCGCTCTTATTTAATCTAAACTCTCTATACTTTCTGTCACAATTATGGAAAAATTTCACTTGCAAATGCATAAAGATTTTATATACTTATGTTCTGGTATGTTATGTTCTCGTTTTTACATTTTTCTATAAAAATAAATCATATTCCGAAAAGTACTGTCGAAATTGGAGTTTTAATTTGGGGATCATGAAAATCTTACAAAAGTAATAGCAATAGCTATAGAATGTAATGACAAATAAATATACATAAAATCTATAGAAAAACAAAAACGCATTTCAATTCTTTAGAATTTTGTTTGAAAATATACTTGAATTTTTCATGTATGTAAAATGGATACGAATTTTCAATTAAGTTAGAAATATTTTCATTGGTTTGAGAAAATTAAAGATTCGAAAACATCTTTAATTTTAAAGATAATGAAATTAAGTTATAAATGAAATGAAATGTGCAACCCCCCTCCCCCCCCCCCCCCAAAAAAAAAAGTCATGGAAAGAACTACTGTACGATTGAGATATTAAAAGCGGAAAACATTTCTCTATTACCTTTAGTTTGTAATTTTAGTTGTACATTATTCGAGACTTCAAAATTTTAAGTGAGTTGATTTTGAACTTACAGAACAAATATTTTACTTCACATCTTATTTAATAAAAAAAAGGATAAAATAAATTAAAGGATTGATTTATATTTATTTTACTTTTTTGAGAAAAAACACTAAATTATATTGGACTGAATATGTAGATCATATATGTATATGCGAAAACTGCTAATTAAAAGAACGCCAGAGAATTGTTTTAATGGCAAAATAAATTCTTCAGTAAATTCCTAGACTACAAAATATTGAGAGTAATGAGTGGAAAGCACGTGAAAATTATTATTGCACTTAAACTCCAATCTTAACTTTTACTGATTATCTGTAATTTCTAATCATATAAAATGTATAAAGTTTCTAGCATTAGTGTAGTGTTACATATTTATCCTTCGGGTAGTTAACGTGTCAGTTTTTTGTAATTAATCTGTGAAATGTTATTTGCGTTATCTATTTATCCTTCAATTAATTTATCATCGAAAGGGAATTTTTCGACATCAGAAACACTCGTGATCGGATTTCTGCGCCAACTGCTTGGTTTATCAGGTATCTAGTTTGTCTCCGTTGAACTTTATCATTGCTTTAGCTGAAATAGTCGAGATAGGAAACATTTCTGTGCGATTTTTAGTTTATCATTTAAGCTCTATAGATTATCATTCAAGAGTTTTAAGTGTAAACGAATTTTTTCAATGAGATTACTCTGAAATTATGAAACTTATATTCTGAAATTTTAGATTTCTGATTGCTTCAAACTCAAAGAACATTTATTTTATTTGATGATACAATACACGAATAGGGCGTGTTCAAGTAATAGTTTACAACGTTTACTTAAATTCTGTGAGAATTTATAATAAGAGCGACTATTTTTATATTATAAATTGGTTCAAAGAATATAATTTGCAATTCACGTTTTCTTTTAAATTTCTGTTCGTTTCAAATTCAAAGAACAGTCATTTTATTTAAAGATATACTAAACGAATATGGTGTGTTCAAGTAACTGTTTACAACGCTTACTTATATTCTTTGGAAATGAATAATTTAAGAGCAAATATTATTGTATTATATATTAGTTGCAAAATGAAATTTACATATTGCGTTTTCCTTTGCATTTCTGATTGCTTCAAACACAAAGAACATTTATTTTATTTAATGATATAATATACGAATAGGGCGTGTTCATGTAGTTGTTTACAACGCTTACTTAAATTCTGTGAGAATTTATAATAAGAGCAAATATTATTATATGTACATTAGTTAAAAAAAAAAGTAATTTACAATTCCCGTTTTCCTTTTCAACATCAGCCTAAGGGCCTAATGATTAAGGATCAAAAAATTAGTCATAGTCTCAAAACATTTTAGAATGAACTACACAAAATTAGAACTCACAATGTAGTCCAGGCAATAGGGAATTTTACCTAGCAAAATTAATGGTAGTTCTGATAAGTTGTAACTTCCCACCAAAATTTCCCCCGGCAACCCCTCCAAATTTTGGTAAAAAATCCCCCCCCCCCCCAAAAAAAAGGTTTCTATTAAAAAAATCAATTTTTTTATTATTTTAGGGGGAAAGTATTTAGAAATTCAGAAAGTAGACAAAATTTTCAACAAATTAGATATATGACATTATGACTTAGGATGAAGGGGAAGGGGGGATCTGCCTCGGAACATGCGCGCGGTGCTGCGTGGGCTAAGTTGCACAATTCCACTTAACCACTCACACGTTTACATCTCACACGTTTACATTCGACGTCCCATCTCCCCTCCGAACTTTCCTTATAAGGTTTACTTTAAGTTTTTTGGGTCGCTGAATCCGAATATTTAACTTACCCCCAAAATTGTCTCCGCCGAAAACCCCGCAAAATAGTTGTTATTAACTTAATTTTTTTATTGTTTTAGGGGAAAAGCATTACGAAATTCAGAAACTAGACAAATTTTGCAACAAATAGGATATATGATATTATGACGTAGGATAAACGGGGAGAGAGGGGGCTGCCTCGGAACATTCCCCGGGCGCTTTTCTCAAAAACCAAATTATTTCAAAAAATCAATTTTCTGGGGGGTTGCCGGGTGAAATTTTGGTGGGAAGTTACAAATTCGGATTCAGCGACCCCAAAAACATAATATGAATCGAAATCCAGAACTAGTATTAATTTTTCTAGGTTAAATCCCCTATTGCCTGGACTTCATATCTTAGTGCACGTAGCGCCGCAGTGCATCTTCAGAGGCAGCCCTCCCCCTCCCCGTTCATCCTATGTCATGATATCATATATCCTATTTGTTGCAAATGTTGTCTAGTTTCTGAATTTCGTAATGCTTTTCCCCTAAAACAATAAGAAATTTAAGTTAAAAGCAACTATTTTTTTTTTTGGGGGGGGGGGGTCGGGGAGGGGGAAATTTTGGGGGGGAAGTTAAAAATTCGAATTAAGCGACCCAAAAAACATAAAGTAAACCTTATAGAGAAAGTTCGGAGGGGAGATGGGAGGCCGAATGTAAACGTGTGAGTTGTTAAGTGGAATTGCGCAACTTGGTTCACGCAGCACGGCGCGCATGTTCCGAGGCAGATCCTCCCTTCCCCTTCATCCTAAGTCATAATGTCATATATCTAATTTGTTGCAAATTTTGTCTACTTTCTGAATCTCTAGATACTTTTTTCCCTAAAACAATAAAAAATTTGATTTTTTTAATAAAAACCTTTTTTGGGAAGCATTTTACCAAAATTTGGGAGGGTTGCCGGGGGAAATTTTGGTGGAAAGTTAAAAATTCGGATTCAGCGACCCAAAAAACATATAGTAAGCCTTTTTCCAGAACTACCATGAATTTTGCTTGGTAGAGCCCCTATACGGTCTCTATTGCCTGGACTAATGGTTTGCTTTGAATAACTGAGAGATTATTTCGTGGAAAATGTTTTATTATTTGCTACAAGCTTATGTATGATACTATATGTTTGTAACCAGGGCCCGACTTATGCAGGGGAATGCGGGGAAGCTGCCACGGATCCCTCTTTTTTTGGGGCCCCCCATGAAAGTAGTCAGGATTTTCATTAAAAGGTTCCAAATGATTAAAATTAGCCAAAAGTGACAAAAATTCATATATTTTCAAACATTTATGAAGGGAGAGCGGTTTTCCGTCCCCTCTTTGCTTCTAGTACATTCTCCACTCATGCAAACAACAAACATTATTATCATCAGAAAAATAATGATTAATATTTTATTATGACAACTTAGTATTCTATTGTTTTCAAAAGAAATTCTTTATTAACGTTTTTTCTCGTAACGTGGCAAGTTAAAACCATTAATTATGATCAATTTGGGGCATTTTCTTTTAGCCATCTTATAACATACGTAGATAAGCAAAGTAAAACTTTGCAAAAAAAATACTCGTATCAACCAATCTATAATTTTTTTTTCTACTATTATCGTACTAGTATTTTTTCTCAAAGTTGTGACCATCTTTTTGTGAAGCTCTGTATACAGATGTGAGCAGAACCGGGTACAAAATTTATGCATATAATACAATATGTATGAAGTTTAGTACTAGCTACTTCCACATTATTCACAAAAAAAATCTATAGATAGAAGGGGGCCCCCGAATGATTCTTGCCCCCCCCCCCCATAGCCTAAGTCGGACCCTGTTTGTAACTATGAATAACATGCATTCAACTTAATTGGGAGATATTTACTGTTTGCTATTAATTTTTTATAATCTCTTTTGAAATACTATCAATAATATATGCGCGTATCACACTCATCTGCCAAAGTTTGATTGTTCCATGATTAAAAATTCTCGCTATCTTTACCAATAATTATCACCAATACTTATATAGAATTACTTTCATAGGAAACTTTAAGTGTTGGCTATAAGAAAAATTACAGTAAGTTATTCAAATACTGTCAACTATATCTGTATATGACCATCTTCCACATAAACTTTCCTTGTTTGATTTTAAATTTTCTAGCCTCTTTTTAAAAAATTATTGATTGTACTTCTATACATGGCTGCCAACTTGTACTTTTTTGTTGTTGTTTTTTTACCTTTAAATTTTAATGGGAAATTTTCCCTTATTTAGATGTTAAAAATGATTAGATTTAGGCAATTAAATTAGGTAAAATTTACTGCTAAATTTTAGTGGCAAGAAAAAATGGTACAAGTTAGCAGCTATGTATGTGTAATTACCTTTTCCAAAAATCTTCATTATTTTGAACTGAAAATTTGTAGTTCCTTTCCAAATAGCTATAAAAAATACTTATATAGAACTGCTTTCTTGCATATTTTCATTGTTTCTTATTAAAATTTGTGTTTCATTTTGGAATATTATCAAAAATACTTACATATAATTACCTCTTAGAAAGTTCTCATTGTTTTCCCAAATTTAAAAGCTTGCAGGATAATTTATTACCAATATTGGCAATTTGCCTGCTTTTTCAGAGGTTTTTATTCGTTTCTTTCACTAAATTAAATAAAATAATGTCAAGGTTGATGCCTCTTTTCCTATCCATCCTTATTTGCCCTGTTTTCAGATGACTTCGCTGAACGAATAGTTGTTATTTTTTCCTATGGATGTGTTTTGAAATAACTTATATACATGAAATAAAACCATAAAACGAAATGCAATATTTCGCCTTGAATCAATAATAAAATGCGCAATATGAACTTTAAAAAACTCACTGTTTTACTTAAAGGACGACTAAAATAATAAAATAGATGTTAAAAGTTAAAAAATATACATTTTATTTAAACTTTCTTAGTACTTTCGGCATGCATTTCCCGAGGTCATCATCAGAGAATATTGTAATAACAAATTGCTGTTCATTTATATAAATACGTCACTTCGTTTTGAAATGGGAGAGCCAATAATTATTAGAGTTGAAAGTAGAAGCAGCAGCCCCTTGGATTAAACTTAAGTAGAGAAAAAAAAGTATATTAACTACAGTTCAAAAATTTATTTTATTACATCACTTTGTTCTCATACGTCACTTTCGTTTTTAAATGCTTAGTAAACGCGTAGCTTGAGCTTGAGCAAAGTGACGTATTAAAATTAAGGGTACGGCAGTTAAATATTTTCCTGACACAAATTTAATCTGAAACATCCTTACTTCAACTGCTCAGCTAAGCATTTAAAAATGAAAGCGACATATGAGAACAAAGTGATGCAATAAAATAAATGAAATTGTAGCTAATATATATTTTTGTCTCTACTTAACTTCAATCCAAGGGACTGATACATCTACCTTCAACTCTAATAATTACTGGCTCTCCCATTTCAAAACGAAGTGACGTATTTGTATAAAGGAACAGCAATTAGTTATTAAAATATCCTCCGATGTTGGCCTCGAGAAATGCAGGCCAAAAGTACTAAGAAGTTTTAAATAAAATGTATATTTTTAACTTGTAATATCTATTTTATTATTTTAGTCGCCTTAAGTAAAACAGTGAGCTTTTTAAAGTTCATATTTTGCATTTTATGAACTTATATACAGTTGGAAACTAAGATAATCCACATGAATTTTGTATATGCATTAAACATGCATATTGTTTACATTAAACTGCAAAACATGTATGGGATAATCTGAGCATTAAGGATCGAGTGAAACAGGTTTTTAAGACCGAATTCGAAACCAAATTTTGGTAATCTTTCTGTTTTCGGCCGAAAACGAAAATGTCAAAGAATTTTTTTAAGTAATTAATACATACATAAATGTAGGATATACTTGGTCGGTGTCTAGTGAGTAGTAATAAGTCCAGACATATTTTTAACGAAATTTTACAAATTTTAATATTCTTGGATATATATATATATATATATATATATATATATAAGACATAACATATATTTACAGTTTGGAGGTAATTTCAAACAGCAAGCCAACCGTCTGTTGGCTTTTCTCGTTTTCAATAAATATCGATGAGAGATTTCGCTTACACTAGGCCGTCTGTCCACAAACCATTATTAAAGCACAGCTCGTCTAGCTGGCCTGAGAGATTTCGCAGCATCTCTGAGTCCGTCCGACTCCGTCTGGATCTCGACTGCTTCTGCTCTCGTTCTCACATTAAAAATTATCAATACAAAAACCCTTAACGAGTTAAAAGTTTGACGCAGTACTTTACTTTATGGCTATATGAATCTGAAAAATGGGTCTTAAAAATTCTGATATCAAATTTTGAGTGACGCTGTGCTATTAAAATGAATTTATATATATATATTTAATTTTTCTTTTTTGTTGTATTTATTTTTGATCAGTGATGCTTTTTCATTCAAAATATGAGTTTTAAAAGATATAATATAAAAATTCAAGTGACGCTGTGATCTGACTTAAAGATTTGTTAAAAAATTACACATACTTACTTATAATACATACTTATGTTTTGTCTTCTGAAATATATTTAGACATTGAAACATTTTTTTTTCAATACACTATCAAATATGTCATACATTTTCTCAGCTGATTTTATGTATTAAATGTATTTAATTGTATAAATTCATTTATCTTTTGCGTCACAATATCCAGAACCATCCATAAAATTTGTGTAAACGTTTATTTTCCGTCATAGTATCTAAACTAAGTAAATAGTATGCAAATAGATAGTGTGACGCAAAGAAAACATTTACACAAATTTTACCGATGGTTCTGGATATCGTGACGCAAAAGATAAATGAATTTATTGAATTAAATACATTTAATACATAACATCAGCTGAGAAAATGTATGACATATTTGATAGAATATTGAAAAAAAATGTCTCAATGTCTAAATATATTTCAGAAGACAAAACATAAGTATGTGTGAAGTAATTTTTTAACAAATCTTTAAGTCAGATCACAGCGTCACTTGAATTTTCATATCATATCTTTTAAAACTCATATTTTGAATGAAAAAGCATCACTGAATAAAAATAAATACAACAAAAAAGAAAAATTAAATATATATATATAAATTCATTTTAATAGCACATCGTTGCTCAAAATTTGATATCAGAATTTTTAAGACCCATATTTCAGATTCATATAGCCATAAAGTAAAGTGCTGCGTCAAACTTTTAACCCGTTAAGGGTTTTTGTATTGATATCATTACTTTTTTGAGGTTTAGTCATTTGGTCATCAGTTTTCGAGGTCAATACTAATTTCATACAAAATGCATTCATATACACTATGATGACAAAATCACCATCGGAATAGGTAGGTAGAACAGCATGTAGTACATAAGAATACATTCTAAGTGCATTAATATCAAATAATGACAAACATGTACAATATAATATTTAAAATTTATATATTTCATATGTAAAAAATCTAATTCATGTAATCAGAAAATAAAAATGACTGTCATTGTTGCACTCAGTTCCATGTACACCCAAGAGGTCGAGTGCCCGTACTCACTATACCCTTTTAATTTTTCAGCAGGCATGCTCGTGTAAAGTTGACAGATTTTCAAAAAATTTCCTGCTACGAACGGTTTTAAAATTCACTTTTTACTATTGATATTTATGCATAGATTTAAAAGACAACATTATCAAAATTATTTGAAAACAGGTTTAAAATTTTAGGGAAAAAAAACTTTGATCGACAAAGCTCTCGATTTTTATGTGCCCGATCGATGAAACTCACGATTTTTCCATGCCTGATCAAGGAAATGTGCGATTGTTCCATGCCTGATCACCGAAATTCAAGATATTTTTCGACTAGCGACTGACGAAATTTGCAACTTGGGTATTTCCTATCTTGATATCTGTAGTATCGGCTGGTTGATTAACAAAATTTCCTATTTTTATCCGACTGACAAAAATTGCAATCTTTTCCCGTGATAAATAGACGAAATTTATTTTATTCTTGCGATTTTTGAATTCACAATTTTTTAGGAGAGCTTTATGCGTGGAGTATTATGTATTATCTTATGTATTAAATTATTCGCAGTATTCTATGAATATTATAGCATCTTTTCGCATTCCAAATTAAATTATGTGTTAAAACTGGAAAATAGGGTTAATAGACAGTGGCTGGTAGACTCAGTTTCATTAACGATCGACTATAATGTTCGAAACTTTCTTCACCTCTAGATAAACAATAATTAGCATACATAAACACAACTTTCTATAAATCAGAGTTTTATACCATCACTTGATTCATGATAAGAATCGTTAAGGAGTTGAAAATTAGAAAATTTCTTTAAAATCAGAAAGTCAAATCAAATTACTATTGACTGCAATGTTTGCAGAATAAAACTGCATTTCTTTAAAAAATCCAACTGAAGAGCACATGGTGAAATCCAAAATATTGAAAATACAGTTGAGTCGTAGTTTAAATTTGTGTGCATCTGGTAGGAAAAAGATTTAACCAGTTCACTAATTAACAACTGGAGATCCATATATCCATGAAAAAGCTGTATTTAATTTGATGATAGATGACAGATTTTTTAATTGCCACTTTGAAAACTTTAATTGCCATGTGGCAACTGCAGTTTTCACCTATAGTCTCAATGCTATAACTATTGATATTGTGCCAATTACATCATAATCGGTGAAAAATAATAATTCAGAAACAATATGACAACATTTCCATTTTTTTTTTTGAGCGATTGTTGCACGAAATTCATGAGCTTTTTCCAAGATCGTTTGAAGAAATTCACAATTTATTTTCACGATCAATTGGCTAGAACAGGCAAATTTGGCAGAAACATATAAAATTGATTTCGATATTAACAACAAATTGCATAATTCCCTGAATTTCGTCACAAGATCACGAAAAGAAAACGCAAATTTCGTCAAAAGATCGCGAAAGAACAGCGAATTTCGTCAAAAAATTGCGGGAAAATGCAAATTTTGTCACAAGATTTGAAAAAAGCGCAAATTTTGTCAAAAGATCGCGAAGAAACCGTAAATTTCGTCAAAAGATCGCGAAAGAAGCGCAAATTTTGTCACAAGATCGTGAAAAAATCCGCAAATTTCGTCAAAAGAAGCGAAGTAACCGTGATTTTCGTCAAAACTTGGCGAAATATTAGTGAATTTCGTCAAAGGAATCGCGAAAACCCCCCCGCAAATTTCGTCGAAAGATCGCGAAATGGGCGCAAATTTTGTCAAAAGATCGCGAACCAATCGCACATTTCGTTAAAAGGGGCAAAATAACTGCAAGTTTCGTTAAAAGATGGCAAAAAATGCAAATTTCATCAAAAGAACTGCAAATTTTGTCAAACGATCGCAAAAGAACAGCGAATTTCACCAGAAGATGGCAAAACAACCTCAAATTTCGTCAAAAGGAAGGTGAAATATCCGCAAATTTCGTCAAAAGATGGCGAAATATTCGCAAATTTCGTCAAAGGAATGCGAAAAAAAAACGCAAATTTCGTCAAAAGATCGCGAAACCACAAATTTCGTCAAAAGGGGCAAAATAACCGCAAGTTTCGTTAAAAGATAGCAAAAAACGCAAATTTCGTCAAAAGATCTCGAAAGAACCACAAATTTTGTCAAACGATCGCAAAACAGCCGCAAATTTCATCAGAAGATGGCAAAACAACTGCAAATTTCGTCAAAAGGAAGGTGAAATATCCGCAAATTTCGTCAAAAGATCGCGAACAATGCGAATTTCGTCAAAGGGGCGCAAAAAAACATAGTTAGTGCTGGGAGTGGATTTCCGCCCCTTCTCCCACTCTCCAGTAACCTTTCAGAAAATTTGCTGTGAATTTCAGAATTTTTATTTCACTCAGAATCACCCCTGCGCATAAGTCAAGAAATATATGAAAAATAAATTTTCTATACCTACGGTAATACAGCATTTACCTATAACATAGCGTAAAATTTTGGGGAAATTTTCATGTGGATTGAGGGAAATGTTGGGAGTAGAAGCATTTTCTGCACCCCTGCAGGGATGGGGAATTTTCATAAAATCTTACCAAACAAAGATTTATTTTACGAGCCAGCAAGATACAACGTACACTTAAAAAATAATGAGAAAATATACAGCAAAAATAGTTTATCACTGTTACTAAGAAATTATTAATTGCCATTAAAAAATATTTACAACCATCGGTAAATTTTGCGTAAATGTTTTCTTTGCGTCACACTATCTATTTGCATACTATTTACTTAGTTTAGATACTATGACGCAAAATAAACGTTTACACAAATTTTACGGATGGTTCTGGATATTGTGACACAAAAGATAAATGAATTTATTGAATTAAATACATTTAATTCATAACATCAGCTGAGAAAATGTATAACATATTTGATAGTGTATTGAAATAAAAAATGTTTCAATGTCTAAATATATTTCAGAAGACAAAACATAAGTATGTGTAAAGTAATTTTTAACAAATCTTTAAGTCAGATCACAGCGTCGCTTGAATTTTTATATCATATCTTTTAAAATTCATATTTTGAATGAAAAAGCATCACTGAGTAAAAATAAATACAACAAAAAAGAAAAATTAAATATATATATATGTAAATTCATTTTAATAACACAGCGTCACTCAAAATTTGATATCAGAATTTTTAAGACCCATATTTCAAATTCATATTGCCATAAAGTAAAGTGCTGCGTCAAGCTTTTAACCCGTTAAGCGTTTTTGAATTGATAAAACGTACAGTTAAAAAATAATGACAAAATACACACAGCAAAAATAATTTATCACTGTTAGTAAGAAATTATTAATTGTTATTAAAAAATATATACAACAGAGGAAAGTTTAGTATAAGATAGAACTTAGAACTATCACAGTAAATTTGAAAAATATAACCAACTATTAAAAAAATATTTTTGCCAGACCTTATATAGCCTGCAGTATTTTCAAAGATTGCCTAAAAATCCACTTACCGTGTGAGGAAATGTACTCACCAGTGGCGAGTAAAATTATGTATTTCCCATTTCTGACTTTTTAAAGTGCTTTCAACTGGTTTTAATTGCAAGAGAAGATTTTTAACATTACTATGAAGATTATAGTCTCTGATAATTTCAAAGAAATTTTACTAGTGTTATTATTAATAATTTTAGTATAATGGCTGTGGTTATTGATAAAAATTTCAAAACAAGTTATCTGACTATTCCAGTGAGGTAAAAAGTATTTTTGCCGTGGTGGTTTCTTCCACTTCGGCAAAAATTGGCCAACCCTGGTTGAAGTTCACAATAATTTTCAGAAACAGACAGTTATTTACTTTTGCTAAGAAACGTAGATTATAGAAAATTGCAGATAATGGATGCACACATTATTAGTGGCATTTTAGATACCCTGTCTTTGCACCATTAAAAAAAAAAAAAAAAAAAAAAAAAAGCTAAGCGTAACTAGAGATGAAAAAGCTGTATTTTATTTCGCGATAGATGACAGATTTTTTAATCGCCACTTTTAAAACTTTAATTGCCATGTGGCAGGGTTGGCCTTTTATGCCTCATTCGAGACAAATTATTAATAATCTAAAAGGTCTTAAAAGATTCATTATTTACTACTGACAATAATACTAAAGAACAACTACACATGTACTGAAGTATAAATAGAAAAACAAAAAAAATCATACCTCAAATGAATCTTTCTAATAATTTAAATAATACTGAAAAAAAAAGGATAATTATTACACAAAATAAATGAGCCGAGAAATAACTAAAAATATCACAGAAGTATTTCTCCAAAAATTGCTATCAAGGCTGCAATTATGCAATCATGCAATCAAAGCAATAGCAATGGTCGGGCCGCAAGCCGAAAACCGCGAGCTACGATCATAAACAAGAAATTAAAAGTAATTTTTTTTAATTGAAAAAAATATATAAATAACAATTATATTGAATACATATAATTAAAAAAAATCCCCCTTTTTAAAAAATGAATCTAAATATTTTTTCGACAAAAAGCAGAAATATGAAATAATAATTTCTTCATAACAGAAGAGAAAGATAATATGAATCGAAATTTCATTTAATATTTTAAAACACATAATAATTAACATTTTAACATTTGAAATTTTAATATTTAAAAAAAAAAAAGATTTACTGCCTACATTCAGATTGTTAACTCAACCTACAATACCTAAAATGACTTTTCAAATTTTGTTTCTAAATATTGTTTTTCACTAATTGGTCAGATGGATTAGGACTCCTCCTACGTACGAAGTGACGTCAAACCTATTCACTAATCACAGACGAGAAAAGTAAAAGAGAGATTTTTTTTAAATAAAACGAGTTTTCCCAGATACACAGCTGACAACTTTTACGCTTTTTTGCTACCACTAAAATTTTAAAGAGATTTTCGCCTTCTTTAATAATCAGATTTCGACGATTAAATAAGATAATATTTACTATAAAATTTTAGTGGTAGGAATAAAGCGTAAAAGTTGGCAACTATGCAGATAAAAGATAAGTCTTATTCACTTCATCTTAATCAGATTCATATTATATATCAATTTAAAGAAAATCGCCCGAGCCGTTTTCGAGATTTTGACATTAGGAATTTCTTCCATCGCGTTCCATCGCTTTTGCTTTAAAAATGGCTATTTAGATCTCAAAATATACTGCACGTAGAAATGTAAAAATTTCAGAATACGATTTGACTGCAGATATAAGACTGTTCTAAAAAAATCAGAACAATAGGATCTATATCTGCTGAGTTATTAAAAGGCGGCTTTTCGCGTTTTCTTTGATGTCGAGTTAGCCGTATACATGAGTTCCGCCATCTACGAACTCTACGATACGATTTTAGGCTTAAGGCTGCGTCACTCGGAATACTACTGTCTTCCATGACTTAGCTCATCAAAATCTATTGTTCGGTAGTTGAGGTTTATCATCCAGAGCCTCACTAAAAGAATCTGCTTAGATTTGCGGTACAGAGTCCATTTCCTGTCACCACATAAATATACGTAATTAGTAATTAATTATACGTGCTTATTAAATATGCATAACTATTAATGAATTATATGTGTGCTCCAAGTTGACTCTCTGTGCCTCTGACCATTTTTTTTTTCATATAAAATAAAATGTAATTAATTCATCTTCGACGCAAGAATGATTTTCTAATTATAGGAATTTCATTTAATTAAAAAAAATTTTAAGTATACATACCTCGATTTATCTTTTACAATGATTTTTGTAAATGATCATCTGTTATATTAGAAGTATCTCAAAGAGTGTTCGAAACACTTCTGCTGTTTCAAGTTTAAAATTTATATTACTGTTAAGTCTGCAGCTTTTAATAACCAAGTGAAAAACGTCTTCAAAGTGTAGGCATATATGCATTGCTTGCTCTATAATTTTCACTCACGTCTTGAGTCAAACATGACTGATAATTATAAAAAGGAAGTTCGTGCCAATGAAAAAAGAGTGTTTAATTTGAGCCGATACAGTTCAAATCGATTAGTAATTTTGAAAATTTTCGAAGGGAGAAACGAGGTTTTTGCAATACAGATAGTTTCAGCCGCGATTCGGTCTGGCCTAATTTCCGGTACCATTTTCGCCGAAACTCACATTTTGGGCTGAAAACGAAAACGAAACCGAACTTTCGGTTGATCACCACTGAGCATACGTAATTTAGTGAATTTTGAATTTAAACAGGAACAAATCTTTAATTTTAGCTCATTCATTATTTTAAAATTGTTTGAATAATAAATGACTAAAATGTCTTTTCTTGTTAAACAAAATCTTTTTAAATTGAAATTTATAACAAATTTAGTTTTTATTTATTTATATATATTTTTTAAGTGAAATTTGTAATACTACTTCTTCTATTTGCTTTATCTTTTTACTTTTTCTTTTGACTTTTTTTTTTCTTAACGAATAACAATTTTTTTAAATTAAAATATAAAGTCTATTGAGGTAATAATAATTAATAATAATAGTGATGATGCTGATGATGATGATAATAATAATAATAATAATAATAACCACATAGAAGCAAAATATTCATATCTTTCAAATACACACGCACACACACACACACACACACACATATATATGTGTATATATATATATATATATAAGGAATATATATATAAGGAATATAAGGAATAAATATATATATATATAAGGAATATAATATATATAAGGAATAAATATATATATGTATATATATAAGGAATTATAACTCTTCACTCTTGTTAATTAATAGAACTAATTAAACACCAATTTGGAAGTTCCTAGGAATCAACTCACATTGGTAAATGTGCATTTATCGGTAAAAGCTGGGATTTACCCGACTTCGGGCTTTCACAGTAACATATATAACGCGCGACGTGCTTGTGACAAATTTTGAAAATTATGATGTAGATGCAGCTGCAAGAATTTCCTAAATAGTTTTCTAAATATCTGTAATGCACGAATATTGCTTTTCATTTACATAAAAAATGTTCACTATTGCACATCTCCATTCATTTTTAGCTCACAGGCTATCAAAGCCTGAGAGCTAATGTGCCCGCCCGCTCTGTATGTATGTATGTATGTATGTATGTACGTACGTATGTACGTAACGCGATAACTCTTGATAGAAACATCCGATTTGCTTCAAAATTTTTTCCTAGGTTCATTGTGATAAGGCGCTTCCCTGATTAGTTTTGGGAGTTCATTGGTTAAGGATAAAGGGGGAAAAACGGGGTTAGTCCACCCCCTTAATTCAGATAATTCACTCTAAATTAAAATGTCTGAAATTCAGACACTTAAGTGTCTGAAATGGAGTGTTCAATTTTCAGACATTTTAAAATGTCTGAATTTTTTCAGACACTTTTTGCGTCTGAATTTCAGACACTTCAAACGTCTGAATCGCATCCATTTTTTTTGTAAGCATCATACGTAGCCATGTTTGACCACGTTGAATCCTGGAAAAATATTTGGCTGTGGTCCTGCCCCCCCCCCCCCCCCAATACAGCCTGATTTTTTTGGTGCTCTCAGTTTTGGTATACAATTTTCGTTACGTTGATAATTTAAATCTTTTACGACATTGTACTGATTATAATCAATATCTTGAACTTCAGGAGTAGAACAAGATTAAAAAACAAAAAATATTTATCTAAATATTAGATTTTTTAAAATTTATTTTGTTTTTAACCTTATTTTACTTTAAAAGTTCAAAATATTGATTATAATCAGTACAATTTCGAAACAGATTTAAAATATAAGCTTTACAAATATTGCACATCAAATTTGGGGGCACTACAGTCGTAGGGGGACGGGGCACTTCCCAGTTTGCCCTTCCTTTAATCAAGAAGTACTTTTGCAAAAAACGCAACCCTGCATTATAGTTGTCTAAATTGAGATGTCCGATATTCGGGAGTATCCGTTGTGGAGGTTAATGAACATTCTCGAATAGCGAACACCTCTATTTAACGAATACTTTTTTAATCAGCAGACATACATATTTGTATATTTTTACCTCAAAAAAGTAGACATCTCCAATTATCGGACAAATTCCGCGTTCCCGAAGTGTTCGCTATTAAGGGCTTTTAAGGTACATAGATAAATATATATATATATATTTTATAATCTTGTCCTACTCTAAAAGTTCAAAATATTTATTATACTCGGTTGAATGTGGAAAAAGATTTAAAATATCAGATGTACGAAAATTGCAAAAATCCCCCCCCCCCCCCCAAAAAAAAATGAAAATATAAAAAAATATATTGCCACATAGGCAATTTTACATATACATCACTTGATAATCACAACAGCCATTTAACTATGAATAATGAAAATAAATAAATAAATATTCTACTTTAATAACATTGGGGAAAAAATGACTTTGGTATTTTGTTAAATATATTTGCGTTTTTAAACTTGTCCTACTCTAAAAGTTCAAAACTTTCATTATAATCAGTGCAAGATTTAAGATATCAGCTTTACAAAAATTCATGCAAAATCCCCCCCTCCCCCCCAAAAAAAAATGAAAATACATATTTAAAAATTATGTTTTTAAAAAATTTATATTTCCACATGGGCAAGTTTTTATGTAGATCAGAGGGTACTCACAAAAGCTATTCAACTATCAATAAAAACAAATAAGTACATATTCTATATTAAAAACATGAGGAAAAAATAACTTATGATTTCCAAACTTCTTTCGTCTTAAATATATACAGTAACATCTGTCATTTTTGTATTTTTCGTATAAGTGCATATAAATAAAGTTACCACAATTTTAAATACGAAATCTAGTTAGAGGTTTTTACTTTTTCCCATTATAAATTTCAAATTACTTTTTTATTAAAAATAATAAAAAAATCAGTATTAGAGTTGATTGCAAATCAAATACATATGTATATTTTTACAGGCAGCTTCATATAATAGACGAGTCTCATTTACTTTATTTATCTTTTTTTAATCTGCGGTTTTATGCCAGGAAGTAAGAAAGCATTAGGTCATCTTTCAAAGTTTTTTTTTATCTTTACTTCCTTGTGGCCGTCATTTACTGCGAGATAAAAATTATCCATTGAAACTAAGAACTGACATTGAATATATAATTCGTAATAAAAAAGAACGTCATAAGTTTAAAAATATATACTTCTAGAATTAGTGGGGTTTTTTGCGAACAGATTCAAAACTAATTAAATTTCATGCAGGATTTTGTTTAGTACAATAAATAAAATCATAAAATACACTAATTTTACTACTATAAAGAAACTTACTTGAGTTGCTGCAAGAGGTAAGAAATATTCCTCGATTTGAAATTTTAAAAACTACCACAACCACAGTGAGGGAGAAAGACTTTCATCAGTTTAAAAGGTAATCCATAATACATCCGACTAGCCATATTTAAAGGATGAGATGTTTCATCCTAAAAACAGGACCCGCCAGACAAAAGTTTCTTTTTTTTTTGCCAGCTTCGACAGGACGAAGATGAATAACACTATATTATTGATATAAATTGATACGAGTTAACACTAAGCCCATTGCACACGCTTTGTAGAATTTCCGGGTGTAATCCAACCGTCGTCTACTTCTGTTCTGTGTCTATCCCGCCCTTGTATCGACGACAGCTTCTAAGAGACATTTGATGCCGAGCACACACGTCAGATGTATGTATTCAATAAATACATAATCCAAGTTAATACGAATTAAAATCACAGTACTTCACATTTCGCAAAAAACGAATTAAAATACACGCGTACATAAAAACAAACTTTGTTTGAATTACAACGTATACCACTTCGAACGAAGACATCTAAAACGCATGCGCAACTGGGAGTGCTAGTGCCCCCTGGTGGTTATTGCGTCGGAAGAATCAAAAATTAAGACACGTTTAAAGCAATGAAGTGTCTTAAAATAAGACGTTTGCGGATATTTTAGACATTATTCTCAGTTCGTTTACACCATGGTCATAGTAAGACGCTTATGTATCTTAAATTAAGACATCTATAGTGTCTTAATTTTCAGATTAAGACACTTAAGTGTCTAAAATTCTTTTTCAGTCACATATGTGTCTAAATTTAAGACGCTTCTATTTGCAGTGTGGGTTTTTCATGCAGAATCATTCGATTTGCCCCGAATTTGGTATACCGGTTTATTATGTTAAGGAACTTCCCTGATTAGTTTTGGTAGTTCATTGGTTAAGGATAAAGGGGGAAAAACGGGGTTAGTCCACCCCCCTTAATTCAGATAAATGGGTTTTTCATGCAGAATCATTCGATTTGCTCCGTATTTGGTATACCGGTTTATTATGTTAAGGAACTTCCCTGATTAGTTTTGGGGGTTCATTGGTTAAGAATAAAGGGGGAAAAGGGGGGCTAGTCCACCCCCTTAATTCAGATAAATGGTTTTTTCATGCAGAATGATTCGATTTGCTCCGAAGTTGGTATACCTGTTTATTATGTTAAGGAACTTCCCTGATTAGTTTTGGGGGTTCATTGGTTAAGAATAAAGGGGGAAGGGTGGCTAGTCCCCCCCCCCCTTAATTTATATAAACGGCTTTTTCATGCAGAATTATTTGCTTTGCTCCAAATTTGGTATACCTGTTTATTATGTTAAGGAGCTTCCCTGATTCGTTTTGGGGATTCATTGGTTAAGGATAAAGGGGGGGGGGGGGGTAGTCCACCCCCTTAATTTAGATAAATGGGTTTTCTTTGCAGGATTATTCGATTTGCTTCAAATTTGGTATATCGGTTTATTATGATAAGGAGCTTCCCTGATTAGATTTGGAGGTTCACTGGTTAAGTATAAAGGGTGAAACGGGGGCTAATTCCCCTTCACTTATTTTTTTTTTGAGGCGCATTATTCTTTAAAATAAGAGTATGATATACAATTAGTGTGAATAGCCTGTGAGCTCAATGCCATCAGTTTAGCTGGGCATTTTTCTTTTTTCTTTTTTATAATGTTAATATTGTTCTATTGAGGTGACCAATCAAATAATGAGACATTGTTATCATTGAACGTTGTTTTTATGGCATGGTATGCAACATTATCTTCTTGGAAAGTGAATTTTTTATCTATCAAAAGTCACCATAGGACAGAATTTTTGTTCCTAAAATACAGATGTACACTTTTCTTTTCATCTTCTTAGAAACAATAACTTGATTAGTATTATCTTGAGCTGACACAGGACCCCTAAACCATAATTGCCCGTCCTTTATTTTAACAACTACATGTAACGTTTTTATTCCACCAGAAATCGTACCAATATTAAGGCTCAATTGTGCTCAAATCCAAACTGCTTACTTTCTGGCTTATTTTTAAATTAAATTTTGCTCTCAAATGCATCTAATTGGCAGGTTCTCTTATTCAGAAACTATGTAATGTGCCATATTTGTCGATTTTTTGATAAAGGTAGACTATATTTTTTTTAAATGCTGTGAAAGTCTGCATTTTGAACCGAATTTCCCGAAGCGATAGTTCTGGAAACAAACAACAAAAAAAAAAGATCGAATTGAGAAAATAATTGTTTATAAATCAAGTTCTAAATAGTTGAACGAAAAATAAAAGACATGGTTCGCTTATAAATCTCTTCAAAAAATCACGTCAGCAAGTTTCATAAAGTCAAGTTTTTACTTTTAAAAATGAGTCTGAAAATGTGTCAGAAAATTTCGAGTTGTTGAGCGTGGAAAAATATATTTTTTTTAATACTGCCTTAACGTATGAGTATAGGCCAATAAAGATTGAACCGTTTTGTATCCGCCTGTAATTATACTGGCTGAAGTTACATACTGAAGTTACATACTGAAGTTACATATTGACATGAAGTTATATTAGTGGCCTAAAGTTACAGTCGCTAACACACCACAGGCAAGTTGAGGAGAAGCAGATTTATTTATTTTGAATATTAACATAATCGATTGGAATGGGGTTTTGTAAAAAAGATGGAGGTTCCGATGGTTGAGAAAAACTTTTTTGCTAACTTTCAGAAAGAAGTACAGTCGAACCTCGTTATCCCGACGCACTAATGATCAGAAGAAAGTATCGTCATAAGCGGAGTGTCGCGGTACCCGGAGTTGGAGAAAAATATGTTTATAAAAAGCTGTATTTTTAATTAATTTAAGACAATTTAATATTCATAACTGTTCTTGCAATTTTAAGCAGTAAAACATTATTATTAAACAAAATAAACAGAAAAACAAAATTGAAAAGAATAAAAATCGGATTTATGATGACTTTTTTTTTTTTTTTTAATTTTTATTTATTTATTTATAAATTTTTTTGTTACATGAAATATTGATGAATTAAGGTTTTCTTATCCCTAGATGTGCTTTCTACATTTCTTTTTTCATTATTATATAATGAATTGTATTCAATATTCGCTGTTTCACAAATAGATGTAAGATAATTTCTGATCTTTTTAATACAATACAATGCAATGCTTTGGTTTTAGTCGGATGAAAAACGCCGTGTAACCCTAAGAAATCGCCGTGCCGCCTGACCAGAACAAAAAGATCGCGATTAGACTGAGATATGCCGGTAGCATTGTGTAGGGATGATATGTACGGGAAAAAGCGTGCAAAAAGACATTCGTCTGACATTAGCCTAAATGGGTTATTCATAGTGTGTGGGTTTATTTATTCAGATAAAGGATTGAAGCTAAATTTCTTATCTATCTCAATTTGTATTTTAGACACTTTTGTGAAAAGTTTGGCTAAGACATTTCTTACCGCTTAATTTCCATGCTTATAAGATGGATTATGAAAAATGGACAATTTTTCTAAACCACCGGGATATCCGGAGTTGAAAATTATTCAACGACGTGAAATCCGGAGTTTATTTACATTAAAATAATATACAGAAAATCGTGACTTTGAAAAACTGACGTGATAAGCGGAGGGACGTGAAAACCGGGTGTCGGGATAACGAGGTCCGACGTTATATAGCAACTTGTTAAGCATGTGCCCCAACGCGATTGCCAATAAGGTATTATTTGTAATTTTAATTTATATTTTAGGAAAGACAGAGGATAATGAAGAAATATAGCCATTTCCAATAGGTTTTGAGCTGCTGATACGGCAAGAAAATCTGCCACCTCATTTCCAGCTATATTGGAATGTCTTTGCACCCAAAACTTAAAAACTATACGCTTTAAGAACCTTGCCGTGGTTTAAAAAAAGATGAAAAACTTAAAATTTTATTTGAAATCATTACATGTCGTATTTAATTTACGAATTAAAAGAATAATAAATATAATTGTTTTACATCACTCTTTATAATTCTTGTTGGTGGAAGCTTAAAAATATGAGTCATTTGAGCATTTTTAAGTGATATAATACAGTATGGCATCAAGAAAATAATAATAGTAATGCATTCCCTTGTAATAAAGTTTTGTATAATTTTGAATTACAGCATTTTAAATGAGTTACAGCTAATTAGAAGATTTTCTCATGTAATAGATTTAATTTATAAAATGGGGAGGAAAATGTGTTCTGTGACATTGTTTATAAAAATTTCTTGTTAAATCAAGTTTTTAAAATGTAATCCAGAATAAAATGCTTTTTTTTTCGCACTAATTAACCTTTTATCTACTGACAGTACTTATAAATATCATTAAAATAACTTGTTATAAAATTCATTTAATAAATCGATTAGTAGTAATACAGTTTAGAATGAGTTATAGATGCATTACTTTATCTTGTTCCAAAAGCATCACTGTTTACACAAAAATATTTTAAAAAGGATTATTTCTTTTGCCTTTGCATCTTTTCAGTTTTCCTGGCGTTGAGGGGGGGGGGGGGATTTTTAAATTCGGAAATATTTCTATATTTCTATTATAAGAACATTATATTTGCACATTTCCTAATCCCACAAAGTACTAAGAAAAATATTTAAAATAAAAGGTTTGAGTGGGGTTATAAATATAGCACAAAATCCCTATAAATTCAAATTTAACGAATCCTTCTAAAATTTATTATATGATTATGTAAATCTTCTAATGTAGTTTCAAAAATTCACGTAAAAAGCTTTAGAAGATAAAATTTCCATAAAGGGTTAATTAGATGTGGCAATAAATGCAGAGAGTAAATTCTTCATTAGCAACAAAATTCTGAATTATATAGCATTTCATAAAAATGAAAATGGTGTTTTTTTTTTTTCGTGACTTATATTTAAGGCTGTTCTTAAATCCAAGCTGGTTGCTGTCTGACAATTTTTTAAATTCATTTTTGTTCTTAACAGTATCAAATGCTCCTATTAAGAAAGTGCTCCTATTAAGAAATTATATAATCGAATTCATTTTCCATTTTTCGGTAAATGCAGAAGAGTTAACGGATAATTTGCTTGCCAAAATTTAGTGTTTTGAACTGATTTTCCGGGCACGACTACTCACGAAAGGAAAAACATTGTCATCCTTATAAATTCAAGTTGTAAGTCATTTACTGGAAATTTAAAAAAAAAACTTTCATTACAAATAACTTCAATAATCACACCTGTATCTGCAAGTATGTTTTAAATGAGTCAGAAAGTGTATCAGAAAATGTCGCGTTGTTGAGCGGGGAAAAATATTATTTTGAAAACAGCCTTAATTTACAATTTTGTGTGTATGGAAGGGAGGTGGGACTAGACTTGTTCATGTTTTACTTGAAAACACTTGGTTTAGCAATAAAGACACTTTTTAAGTACACTAATAAAGACAGTATAAAAACAAATACGAAAACATGATTTCAGTCGCAATAAACCTTTGGATAGTCTTGAAAATATAACACATTACGAGAGTGAAAATGGATTGAGAGATTTTCATCCAAGAATCCCTACTTTTTCAACTTCCTTCTGGCCTGCAGCCAAAAGTCAGGCAGTCTCTAAATAATCTGAAATTCAGGTCACAAACATAGCTCCGAAATCAGATTGTCAGACTGCAGAGATAAAATATAAAATTCTATGCTATTTAGATAATCTGGTTAATTAAGAATGGCATGGGAATTGAAGCATATCCGTAGATCAAAAACGCTGAGGGAACGTGGAACGATTAAATGTACATTAAAAGAAAAATCATTGTTTTAATCTATTGTAGTTTTCTTAACATTGTTTTAAAAAAGATACATTTATGCAAAAAATATAATTTAATCATTTCGGGTCTGATGTCCTACTGATATTGTGTATGTTTACGTTACTAGCGTCTAGGAATAAAACTCGGAAAATTGGCTTTAAATCTTGTTTTTCATCACTGAGGCTTTTAATCTCAAACGTTTAATTAAAAAAAAAAATTATTAACCCATTAACGCCCAGTGTCATCATTCGAAGACGCTAGACTTTAATGGCAAGAAAGCGCTTTTCACACTAGTAAATATGAAGATAAATATATACTTTCTTTCATGAGACAAATTCCTTGATAAAATAATATAAAAATTGCTCTTCTTTTAAAAGTGGTGGGAAATCCAAAATTTACATTTTAACGAAGATAATGATTTGGACGTTAATGGGTTAAAAGTAAACACTACTTTTCAAAAACATTTAATTAAGATGAATCAATCAAAACACGTCAACATAATAAAGTTATAACCATTTACTATTTAAGACTGTTGTAATTATAATAGACCATTCTGCAAACAGAGAATTTTACTTCAACAACATTTTGTCATATAGCCAAAGTACACAAAGTAATTCCTATTCTAATCAAGAGATTTAATATATATATATATATATTAATTTTGAACCCCTCAAATTAAAAAGATTATTGGGCAAGAAAAAAAATTCTTTAAGGAGCTAATTGCAGATAAATTGCAAATATTTATTATGAAATGAAAAATAAAATATATTTTAAAGGTTACATTTAAACAAGAAAGACAAATCATACATTAAGCATATATTATGAAACACTTTCCAACACTTCATGAATGCTTTAACAAAACTTTGTTATTTAGGGAAATAAGGTAAATAAGATAACTAAATAAACGTTTTATAAAACACATAAAACATTTGAAAAACTGATTTCAACAGTTACCGTCCATAGCCAAATATGTATTCCAATTCTTTTGAACAGCCCTGTATTTGATCTGTAGGTTGATATATATACCATATAATGGGAAAATTTAGTTTAGCAAGAAAACGCATAACAAGTTGAAACATTAGTAAGAACATTAGTATAATCCTCTTTCAGCAAATTATACTAATAGATGGAAACATACTTGAATACTTTTGTACAGCCCTGCACTTTACCTAGTACCTTTATTACACACCACTATTTAGCTAAAATTTAATTCGAACTAAAACACTCTTAAAACTACTAAAATCACATTTCCAGAAATTATCATCCATAGATGCCATGTATCCAATTCTTTGCGTGGCCCTGCATATCATTTTATCCATATTCTACAAACATTTCTTATTAAACTAAATTCAGTTCAGCATAAAAATGCATAACTCATTTAAAACCCACCATTAAGCAATTTACGCTCATACTCAGTAATCCTTTCGAATTCTTTTGTAGTCCTGTATATGAACTATATAGTATGCGTAAATATAGTGAAACTCAAAAGCGCATATCATAATTAAAAATGCATTTCGAGTAATCATTGCTAATATACAGTAATTCGGATGCAATATAGTATCTGAAATCTTTTGTGTGTCCTTGTAAATGCTATGCACTTCGTATTATACATGAAATAACTTATACTAAAGCTCAGCGACGTACATCAATTTCATTATATATGAAATAGTTTAACGTATTCATATACGCCGCAAACGATTCTCCCCCCTACACCATTATGTAACGGAATTCTTTTGTGTGGCCCTGTAAATGAATAACAACTATTCTTTGCACCGAATATTCCACATAATACACATTTTAGTGGACTTCATAAATGCATATCGATTTTACTATGTTTGAAAGAGTGTAACACCATCAAAAATCATTTGAAACGATTTTTTCCCATTGGCCGTAATGTAACGGGAAACTTTTGACTGTAAATGAACTAAACATGCTACAAACTTCATTTCAAATAGGGATCATGTTATCTTGATTTTCACGCTTCTACCTAAAATGGCTTCTGAGATATGCCAAATGTTCTAAAATTTTCGACCCTCCTCCCCTTTTCAACCCCTTAGGGTGGGGAATTTGTAAAATCGCTGAAACATGTTTTCACTTATTTTTTTAGTAATCTATTTTCTGAAATTTCGCGCTTCTACCTAAAACAGCTGCTGAGATATGGCCAAATGTTCTAAAAGTTTCAACACCCCCTTTTAACCCTCTTAAGGGTGAGTTTCTAAAAACGCTGAAACACGTGTTTAATTATTTTTTTAGTAGATTTATTTTCTGAATTTCACACTCATACCGCAAACGGCTGCTGAGATATGGCCACATGCTCTAAAATTTTCGACCCCCCCCTTTTTTTAACCCCTTTAGGGGGGGGGGGGGCGGGATTTTCAGAAATCCGTCCTTAGTGCTCTTTTCGCCTCAATTTCCATGCCTCTAGATTCAGTAGTTTGGGCTGTGCCTTTTATATATACGGCCTGGAGATAAAGATTAAAAACTATCTCAAACGATTTTTCCCCATAGGCCGTAATGTAATGGAATTCTTTTAGGTGTCCCTGTAATCCACCACTTCCACCCACCGCGACCAAACTGCCCTACTAACAGCTGCAGACCAAGGGCTATCCAACAACTACAACCGCGTGTGGGTGGCAGTAGGTGTTCATGGAGAAAAGTCTGTCTTTACCTAACAGACAATTGACTTTTATATATACATATATCATCATCATCATCATCATCATCATCATCATCAACCGTTTTCAATCCACTGCTGGATGTAGGTCTCCCCCAGATTTTTCCAATGTTTCCTGTCTAGTGCTTTAGTCATCCAATTTACACCGGCTACTTTTCTGATTTCATCACTCCATCTTACTTGAGGTCGTCTTCTTGGCCGATTTACATCTCTGGGATACCACTGTAGGGTGTTTGTGCTCCATCTATTGTCTTGTCTTCTTGCGATGTGCCCAGCCCATTTCCATTTTAGCCGTTTAATTCTTTCAATGATGTCAAAAACTTTCGTCTGACTTCTTATCCAGGTTATTCTTTTTCTGTCTCTTCTAGTTATACCTAGCATACATCTTTCCATACTTCTCTGTGTTGTTTGTAATCTTTGTACCATCCGTTTTGTTAGCGTCCATGTTTCTGCTCCATAAGTTAGGACAGGCAAAACACATTGGTTAAATACCTTTCTTTTCAAACACAGGGGCATGCTACTCTTCAGAATAATATTGTTCTTCCCAAAAGCACTCCATCCATTTCTTATTCTTCTATTGATTTCATTCATGATACTATTATCAGATGATATTTCTTGCCCACGGTACACATAACTTTGCACTTCTTTAATTTCAGTGTTGTTGTAGACGATTTTCTTTTTTGATGCAAATGAATTGAACATCACCTTAGTCTTTTCCAAGTTTATTTTTAATCCCACATTAATGCTAGCTTCTGCCAAATCTTTTAGCATATTTTCCAATTTTTCAGGACCGTTACTGAAAATTAAAATGTCGTCAGCGAATCGGAGATGACTTAAATATTCCCCATTTATTCTAATCCCTTTGTTTTCCCAATCCAGCTTCTTGAAAATATTTTCTAAGACAGCAGTAAAAAGCTTAGGCGAAATGGTGTCTCCTTGTCTTACCCCTCTTCCAAGCTTGATCTTTGCTTTTCCTTTGTCTAAGCGGATGGTTGCTGTTGCTTTCTTGTAAATCTTCTTTATAATATTGATGTAAGGTTTGTCTATACCAATGTCCTCCAGAGATTCTACTACTGCTGATGTGTAGACCGAATCAAATGCTTTTTCATAATCAATAAAGGCAAGGCAAAGAGGTAAATTATATTCCTTAAGTTTTTCTATGAGTTCCCTTACCGTTTGGATATGATCCATTGTGCTGAATCCACTTCGGAATCCTGCTTGTTCTCTAGGTTGAGCTGAGTCCAGAGCTGATTCAAGTCTTGTAGTTAAAACTTTGGTGAAAATTTTATAAATCACTGACAGTAAGCTGATTGGACGGTAGTTTTTAATGTTTTCCTTCTCTCCTTTCTTGTAAAGTAGCACCATCACAGCATTATTCCAATCGTCTGGTGCATCTGACTTCTGGAGACATTTGGAAAACAGTAAGGATAGCATTTTTGCAAATTCTTCTCCTGCTTCTTTGATAAGGTCGATTGTAATTCCATCTTCTCCGGGGCATTTACCTTTTTTCATAAATTTAATGGCTTGTAAAACTTCGTCTGTCGTCACTGGGATTATGGCATCGGTTTCTGTTAAGTTTTCTCGTGGATCACATAAGTTGATTTCCCTCTGATCTTCACATTTATATAAATCGTTATAGAATTTTTCGACAATGTGTACTATTTCTTTATTGATTTTGGTGATTGTTCCATCTGCCCTCTTTAGTGCAAAAATACCTTTTCTTCCAACACAAAGTTTTCGCCTAGCTGATTTTAAACTTTTGTTATCTTCTAGAATTTTCTTGACAAGATCAGAGTTAAATTTTCTGATATCTTCTGTAACACATTTTCTTACCGTTTTACATAATTCAGCATATTCAACTCTTGATTTAGGATCGTTTTTCTTCATTTTAAATTCTCTGCGTTTCTTCATCAATCTGCTTGTTTCTTCTGTTATTTTCTTTGTCTGCTTTACTTGTGCATCGCCGGCTATCTTCTTTGCAATATCTTGTAGAGTACTGGTTAGTTTCTTGTTCACTACTGTAACATCTTGCTCTTCTTCTAAAGCTGATTGAAGTACTTGGAAACGGTTTTTAAGTTCCAAATGGAATTCTTCTTTATGTTTCTGGAGATTTATTATATCGATTCATTTCTTTGAGTGTTGCAAGAGCTTCATTCTTTCCACTTTAGTATTTAACAGCAGTTTGCATCTAACCAACCTGTGATCACTTCCTGTATTGAAGTTATTGAGAACGCTGCAATCCTGAATAAGATGCTTTTTGTTTGTTAAGATGTAGTCGATTTCACTTGTTGAGCCATTTGCACAACGCCATGTCCATTTTCTTTGTGGCTTTTTCTTGAAAAATGAATTCATGATATACAACTGTTCACATTCTGCAAACTCAATCAATCTGTTTCCTCTTTCATTTCGCACCCCATATCCATGATTTCCTACTGATAACTCACCTTTCTCTTTTTCCCGAATTCTAGCATTCCAGTCTCCCATTATTAATTTTATGTAGCATTTTCCCTTTTGATGCATTGAAGCTACTTCTTCATAGAAATCCTCAACTTCTTCATCAGTATAGCTTACTGTTGGTGCATAAACTTGGGTAATTTGCAGCTTGTATCTTCTGGACACTTGTATATATATATATATATATGTGTGTGTGTGTAATATAAGGATGATATAAAGATAAGATCGTAGTTAATGAAAAAAGGAGTTTAATGATTCTAGGTTATAGTTTTACATATTAAATAGAAATTATATTTACAAGTACGGGAGGGTAGGGGGTTTTTCTGCAGCATACGCGCTCACAGAATCGTCGAGATTCCATATCGGCCTCTGCTCTCGTCTAGAGCGAGAAAGATACGTGTAACATCAACCGCGTCAGAATGAAATCTGCTCTCGGTTGTCACTTGTTTCCAAGCGAAGAGAATGCAAACTGCATATCAGCAAATTCAGTAACATCTGCTGTTCTGCGGTAACAAGTTCTCATGGAAAAGTGCTGACCATATCTGTTGCTATGAGTAGGGTTTTATGGGAATCTAAAACCACAACTCACACTCGGCCATCTTGTCCGCTTGTCGACCTCGACAGCGCGTTAAATAAGCAACAAGATATGTCAAAAAACAAAAACAAACTATCTAAAAATAATTAAAATCCAAAGGAAAAAAAATTGTCATTAAATAATTAAGAGAATTGAGCTAAATAAAAAAAAATTAATTCTAAATTTTATGTAAATTAATGCTGAGCTGCCGTGGGGTATCTCCAAAGAAAAAAAACAAAAGAATAAAAAAAAATCTCAGGATAACATCAATCATGAGACCGTCTTTCTCATGATCCATCATCAGGGATGAAAAATATAATCTGAAAGGCCGTCTGCCCATTATATTATCATCAAGAAAACATACTGAAATCTGCCTCATCTTAGGTAGAATTTCGTAAAAAAAAAAAACAACTTTATCCCAACGTCATTCGGGAATTAAAAAAAAAAAAAAAGAGGTTTGCCTCGTCTAAGCAAAAAAAAAAAGGATTTCCCACCAAAAGGTTTTTTTTTTCGACAGCCAGCTCTTACTTCTGTAAAAAAAAATATGCGAGGGGGGGGGGGAACACATACATATATATAGCAATTCAATAAAAAGTTTACACATAAAATACAGTTTTAAAAATATAAATGCAGTTTTAAAAGTATAAAAGCAACAATATTCTTTTTCTTCTTGTCAAAAGTGAGTGTTCAAAAAAAAAAATAAAGTCCTGTGTAGATAGTCATCTTAAATAAAGTTGTTGTTTACGCAACATAAAAAAAAGCACGTGTTGCGAACAGGCAAATGAAAAAAATAATGCACCATTTGCAGTTCGAGAGAAAGATAACTTGCCATGCGCAAAAAAAAAAAAATCACCGCATGGGTTCAATAAAAAAGTTTTGAGCAGATATATATCGCTCAGAGATTTAAAAAAAATGTTGAACAGAACTTCGAAAAAAAAAAAAAGGCACATAAATTCTGTTAATATAAGCTGAAAAAATAAAGAATCTGTTGCATATTCCACAAACTAAGAATAATTAAAAAAAAACACTGTTGATAAAAATGCTTGGTACGCGATAACTTCTTAAAAAAAAAAGCACTTGAAGTTTATCGCACTGAAGAATGGCAGGACACACAAAAATACGAAGAAGAAAAAAAAACGTTCTGTGTTGAAGATTTCCATCAATGATTGGACTCTTGAAATGGTGAGTTACACTGGTAAACACCTCATTCTAATGTTTCGTCCAGAAAAAAATAATCGTGGATGCTTGCTGCAATCGTAAAAAAAACGAAGATATTGAAATAAAGTTACTAAGAAAATCACAGATAGTAGCAGTCTAATAGTCTGTACGATATAAAAGTTCTCTTAAATAAGCAGATATATGGGTGTCAAACACAGAATATATAAAAACACAGTTAAAAAAAAATAGTAGTAATAATAAAAAACACATTTATGATAAATTCGTTGGTTGCACTAGTGACCTACCGGGTGTCCCAAAAAGGACTGACTGATTTTAAAATTCAATAACTTGCAAACGGTGACAGATATTTAAAAAATTCTTGCAGGAGGGTTATGCATAAGGTCAAAAGTTTTTTTACAGTGATTTTCAATTTTAGTTCGAATTACAAACAACAGATGGCGCTGCGATCAATAGACGCTGAATTCAGGCTCGATTTTTGGTACTTCGTAGCCCGGATAATACATTTCCATCTCCTTTTTCAGCATGGAACAAGAGAAAGGACCAGAAATCGAGCCTGTAATTCGCGACTATTGCTTACAGCGCCATCTATTGTTTGTAATTCGAACTAAAATCGAAAATCACTGTAATAAAACTTTTGACCTTATGCATAACCCTCCTGCAAGAATTTTTTAAATATCTGTCACCGTTTGCAAGTTATTGAATTTTAAAATCAGTCAGTCCTTTTTGGGACACCCGGTATATACGTGAAGCATATTTCTTTTTGGAAATTTGAGTCTACTTTTTCTCTTTCTCGTTGTTGACTTCACAAAATGTCGGCGTATAAAAAATAAACAAGAAATGATAAGGACACGCAGAATTTCGGTCCAATTAGTAACGTCACTCGAATCTCGAGATGGTTGGGATGTATGGAACGCTGAATGCTGATAAATGAGTCCGTTGGCAGACGTAAACAGTAATAAACAGATGGTCAATAAGACGAGCACAGTCATGAACAGCTTGTAGGATAAGAAATTTAAATCGAAGGAAAAACAGTCTGGCGATAATGTTGCGAGATGTTTCAGATATGCTGAGTCAATCACTGGGTCAACTTCGATGTCAGTAGGAATATTTTCATTCGAAAAATCTTTATTTACTGTCGGCGGTTTTAGATCTTGGGGGAAAGAATTTGAAACAAGTGTTTCCATAGTGCATCTTGCATCAGGAAATGGAGGTACATAGGATTTATCTTGAGATTTCGTTGCAGATACATTATCAGACACAGTAATGCAGCTTATAAAAATACTTGTGGGTGGAGATTTAGTTAAAGTAGCTCCGTTTTTGTCGCATGTGAGAGTACCCTGAAATATGACATCTGTCCCTATGATAAGTGGCATGGGCATCTGAGAAGACTTAACTACGTAAACAGTAGTAGAAAAAGTATTATCGTCTACCTCTATATCGGTAGAAAACGATCCTATAGGTTGAATAACACGGTTACCGATACCCGACAATTGTACAGGAGCTCCGGTGAGGGGGGGAGACCCAATTTGTTATTAAAATGTCTTCTCTCAGTATCGTCAGTGAGCTTCCAGTGTCCAAGATTGAAGTTATTTGTAAATTAAAAATTTTTACAGGTTTCTGCATGCGCGGAGGAGAATGACACATTTCTACTACGTGGATTTGTTCGTCTCGGTTTGGCGACGTCTTGTGTGAAGGGGAGGTGCCTTGAGTCGAACGCTTGCGTTCCGGCGTTTGCTCTGTACACTGGTTAGAAACATGACCAAAACGTGCACATTTCATACACTTTTTTCCTTTATTTAAATGCACACAATGGGTAGATAGGTGTCCTGGGGCTAAACAATTCCAGCAAGTTAATTTTGCAGTTTTTTCCGTCTGGTTAATCTTAGGAGTGTTGGGTGTTGTCGGTGACTTTGATTGGTAAACTTTAGAACTCTGTTCACAAATTCGTTCGAAAATTTGGAGCTTGTTTTTAAATTCGGCAAGCGTGGTGCACCCGAATAATATAGCTTTATTATGTGGTGTATCGTTAATCCCATTAATTATATAGTGAATCAAAGATATATCATCGATGTTTCCTCTTTGTGCTATTTCTTTCATTTTCAGAAAATATTCCAATAGTTTTTCGTTTGGGCGGCATCCTCTAGCGGCTAGTAATTGATGTATCTGGGCGGACGAAGCTGATTGTCCAAATTCGCGAAACAATGCTTCTTTGAGTGATGTATATGAAGAAATGTTATTTTCACTACGTACATACAATAATGCTAAACTTTTTAATGCCCGCTCAGCAAACACAAATTTCTGTATGTCGGACAGTTGAAATGAATGGGCCAGAGATTCAAATCTCTGAAACCATGTTTGAACGTTTTCCGTTTTATCACCACTAAACGGTGTAATTAAATGATCAATGTCATGGAAAGAAATTGTCTGTTTGGGCGCGGAGTGTGTACAGTGTACACGCGCCTGGTCTGGCTGTACTGCCAAAGGCGAAGATAAACCAGTGCTTCCACTACTATTGTGGCTATCATCAAATTCTGTATCCGATTCGGAAACTGCCGTAAACGTGTCTTTAAAAGCCGAAATATCAACTAGTGCACTTAAAATACGTTGCCCTATATCTTCCTTTGATCCATGGATGTCAATGGATAAGATATTAGCAATAGTAATCAATTGTATCTGATCGTAATCGTCCAAAATTACTTTGAGTTTATTTTCATACTCATCGCTTTTGTCAGTAAAAGAAAAACCTTTAAATTTCCTTAAATTCGCTCTATTCTGGCGATTTTTATCGCAACCAAATATAAATTCATGCAATAATTTGATTTTATCTGTTTTAGCCGATTTCAACTGGCTTTTAATAAAGTCAATTTCTTGTAATTCCATATTAAAAGGCAAGAAAGGAAAGAGAAAAAAAATAAACTTACTTCAAAAGGAGTTATCCAATTGAAAAATAAATTCCTCGCCACGATATATTGAAGTAATCCAATTAATGATCCGTAGAAAAAAAATATACTTGCAGTCGAAGATTCATTCCTTGTACAGCGATAACTATCTTGCACAAATAAAAATAAACGAGCTTCAACCAGATGGCTAAGGGGATGAATCACGTCTGCTGGAATACGAATGTTGATAACGGGACTGAGAAGGAAGTTCTCCAATTCTGATCGGTAAGAAAGCCTAGGGGATTTTACTTTTTAAATTCGTTTGGGATTCAAATCGGCCTAGAGCCCACATGTAATATAAGGATGATATAAAGATCAGATCGTAGTTAATGAAAAAAGGAGTTTAATGATTCTAGGTTATAGTTTTACATATTAAATAGAAATTATATTTACAAGTACGGGAGGGTAGGGGGTTTTTCTGCAGCATACGCGCTCACAGAATCGTCGAGATTCCATATCGGCCTCTGCTCTCGTCTAGAGCGAGAAAGATACGTGTAACATCAACCGCGTCAGAATGAAATCTGCTCTCGGTTGTCACTTGTTTCCAAGCGAAGAGAATGCAAACTGCATATCAGCAAATTCAGTAACATCTGCTGTTCTGCGGTAACAAGTTCTCATGGAAAAGTGCTGACCATATCTGTTGCTATGAGTAGGGTTTTATGGGAATCTAAAACCACAACTCACATATATATATATATATATATATATATATATATATATATATATATATATATATATATATATATATATATATATATATATATATATATAGATTAGAATAATTCTGTTACAATTAACCCTTTGATGGGCAAGCAATTGTGTTTGTGAAATGTTGAATTCACACCGGAATTTTAAAAAAGAATTACTTCAGAAAGAGGAAAAGCATTTTTTTTTTACTTTTTTCCACCAAATTTTAAAAAGTAAAATTTAATTAAAAGTTTTTGGTGCGAACCTGCAATAAAATTAGGTGGGATATAATATATCCCACCGCCCTTCAAGGGGCTAATCGAGTGTTAATCAAAAAGTTTCTTTTGTTGCCACTCATTTTCGGAAACGTTTTCGAGTGGAAAGCGTATTAATTAGTTTTCTCAAACCAGAATATTGGTTTTTAAGATGTTATCCACTTTCAATTAAACATTTTCAGCTGAGTACTTGAATTTATATGTGTTAGAGTAACAAAATAATATTAATCTTAATGCTGTTAATTTATCATGTCTGCCTGCAAAACATGCTTGTTGAACATAAAAATGTATGCTTTAGAAGTGATAGCATCGGAAAAACTTATATTCTCGGTTAAGAAAAGTGATTAATACGCTATAAAAAGTACTCGGGCTACAGATGTGCATTTTTCGTAAATTTTTAAGTGGTGGAAAAAAAAGTTTTTTTTTCTGGAAAAATTGATTTCTCCCAAATGTTTCTCAAAAATAAGTTTTTTTCTTAAAATAATAAACTATAAATATAAAATAATAATAATAAATATAAAATAATAGCCTTTTTTAATATTTATGCACAATAAAAAAAAATGTTTTCGCTTTACATGAATATATGTAACTGACTGGTGACTCAAACTGACTGGTAAAGTTATCATACGAATTGAATATTTCCAACTGAGCGAAAAAATGCCCAGGCCGGGAATCGAACCCAGATCCTTGGCTTACAAGGCCAATGCTTTTCCATTTAAGCTAACTGGGCCGACAACCAGCCAGCATATTTCGCTCAGTTGGAAATATTCAATTCGTATGATAACTTTACCAGTCAGTTTGACTGTGTTAAAATAATAGTTCATCTACGTATCCATCGTTTATATGGAGGTCCTTAACCTGCGGTTTATTCTGTTGAGCTGTCTACATGACAGACCAGATGTTCCTACCAATAAGGTTATCTGAGCGAAATATGCTGGCTGGTTGTCGGCCCAGTTAGCTTAAATGGAAAAGCATTGGCCTTGTAAGCCAAGGATCTGGGTTCGATTCCCGGCCTGGGCATTTTTTCGCTCAGTTGGAAATATTCAATTCGTATGATAACTTTACCAGTCAGTTTGACTGTGTTAAAATAATAGTTTATAAATGTATGTTTCAAATTTTATATTAAATTTTCCACCTTATCATTTTCATTAATTGGTAATATTACTGAAATAACTTTGCACATTAATTTTTATTTTTAACAAGGGAAGTAGCATTTAATTATCTTACCATGGAATTGCTTAGATATATTTTTTCACACGATCTTATTTTTGCGAAATTGTGAAATTTTGTATAACCAGAATTTTGTGAATTAGAAATCATTATATTTAAATTCTTATTCAGACGTTATTGAGAAGGTCCTTTGTACATATATACAGCTAGGTAATAGATTCATTGGTGATTTCAACTATTATGTAACAGTTTTTTTTTTTTTTTTAACTTTAAAATCATTTTATTTGTGAAGGATTCAATTTGGAGATGGAAATTTTTTCTGAAATGTCTATTTTTAAGATAAAGAATTTTGTTAAGGGTCACGTGTTTTAAGGTGAAAAAAATTGTTAAGGGTTCTTTAAGGAACTCAAGTTCTTTCTAAACAGATCTCTGCTTACAGATATGATTTTCCATGTGAATGTTTTCATGTGGAACACTAAATATGAAAAAAATATATATAAACAAAAGTATCAGAATGTAGCTATTATAAAATTTTGACTACATTATTTTATAAATGAAATTTCAATTTTTTCAATTTGGAAAAATTGAAAAACAACTGTTCGGAAAAAAACTGAAAAAAAAACACCGTTTTTTTTTTTTTTTTTTTTTTTTTTTTTTTTTTTTTTTTTTTAAATTTACATCTCTAACTCGGACACGTTTCCAAAAATCCGTGTCAGCAAAAGAATTTTTTTTTTTTTATAAATGCTTCTTTAGATATCGAAACTATATCTGTTTATGAGGTTCTTAAAGATAAATTATGCTTTTCGGAAGCGTCGGTTGAAGAGGTTATTATACATTTCCTTTTGTGATTATTTTATATTTTCGTGGATTAAGAAAAAGGTTGTTTATTTTACAATCGTAGTTTCTCTCTTCTGCTGAAGTTTTAAAACGTTTTTACTAAATAATCCGTTTTGTCTCTGTTTTTTTTTCAATTCCTACTATTACTTCACACTCTCCTTATATATATCTTGTTCAAATTTTCAATCCTTAATAAGATACTTATTATTCAACCACTCAAGTTCAAATACATTTTTTTAAAACTTGTAGTGGATGTTTATTAATACAGTTTTTTTTTTCAAACATTAATTCATTAATTAAATTCCTTGTAATAATGAAGCGTTACAAGAGATGGATAGAATGAGAAATTATAGACCACCATCAGCTTCATAAATTAGAAACGAAAAAAAACAAAAAAAACAAAGAAAGCTAATAAATAGTAACAAACAAAAATAATAGTCCAACAGCATATATAGAAAGGAAAAGGGAAAATTGCAAGGATATTCGCTTTCTATTTTGCCACTTAATAGTGAGATTCTGTCATCTGTATATACATATTTATATTAATTGTAATTATTTCATAAAAAATAACTAAAATAAAATTTTTCTTTGTTGATCTAAGTAGGAATTAACTTTATTTTATTTTATTTTATTATTATTATTTTTTTATTATTACTTCACTATAATGTTTCTCTCTTCTACTGAAGTTTTAAAACGTTTTTACTAAATAATCCGGTTTGTCTCTGTTTTTTTTTTTTTTTTTTTACTCTGTTCCTTCACTTCCCACTTGAATCGTGAGCCAAGATCGCCGTCTTTTGTTTAGTACGCAGGCGAGAATTACCGGGTGGTAGAATTACACTTGACGTCAGAATGTCTTCCGCTTTATGAAATTGAATCATCCTATATTCACGTTTTTTGAACTATTTTGGATGCTGAAACTCATGATTCAATATTTATTATTTCAAGAGACAAAACATGTGCAAAAGATTTCAAGTGAAAAAACATGGGTAGTTTTCCTCAACCTATATTTAAAACATAAACGAAATTGATTTCAAAAAGAATTCTTTTATATTTTATTTTTGTTGTATGACTAGTGGCGATTTCGGTTGAATGCATCTTACATGCGCTTTTGATTTTTTTATTAAACCTTTTAGCGTTTTTTTTTACTGAATTTTTCACTGCACAATAAAGAACATGTCGAAAATGTGGAAAATGAAGAGCGTTCGTAAAACAGCTCATATTCAAAATATTAGAATAATTACTTTTTTTTACAAATTGAAAATATCGTTTGGTAATTTAATGTATTTTAATGCAAATATGCAAACGATATTTTTATTAAGAACTTATTGTTGACTAAACTTATTTATTATCTTAAAATTAATATCATTTTTGAAAAGATTAATTGAAAAAAAAATTATGTTGAAAAGTCAAAATATTAGAATATTTATTCAAATGGTTCAAAATATTAGAATATTTCACATTAATTCTCCTTTAATTATCACCAATTCATAACTGGTGGCATCATTGATTAAATTCGGACGATTTTATTTAAAATGAGTAGTCTTTTTGCAGTTTGTTTGTTTTTTTTGTCTTAAAATGGGTCGTGTGAGTAATATTGCTGAATTTATTAAACTTTGTATTGTTGATTTGTATCGGCATGGTAAAAATCATTGCTATATAGTGAATTATTTATATTGTTCGCAATCCAGCGTTAGTAAAATGCTAACACAATAAAAAAAAAAAAAAAAATGAAAAATTTCAAAGTAATCGTCGAAATGGCGGCCGAAAACCAAAAATATTTGCTAGAGATGACAGGAAACTGAAGCGTATAGTTAAGAAAAACCATTTTAAAAGTGTGCGATTCTTGCACCGAAAATGGAAAGAAGAATGAGTTGAAGTTTCTACATCGACAACATTAAGCATCTCCATAAATTTAAGCTTGAATTTCGTGAACCGAAAACAAAACCTCTCATGACTGCAAAACAAAAGCAGTTAAGATTGAATTGGTGTAAATCAAAACGTTTATGGTGCGAAGAAGATTGGAAAAATATGTTATTTAGTGATGAAAGTATGTTTTGTGTTTCATATGGTAATCAAGGTATTCGAGTTTGGAGAATGAAGCAAGAAGCGTTTGATAAAGAATGCCTTAAACGTTCCGTAAAATTTGCTGCTAGTGTCATGGTTTGGGATTGCATGAGTGCAGAAGAACCTGGAAAGTTATGCATGGTCTACTAAAAGGTTAACTCTCAGATATATCAAAAAATTTTGGAATATTATGTGATTCCATCATCAGAAGATTTATTTGAAGATGATTTCATCTTGCAACAAGATTTAGCGTCACCGATACCTCGGTGTCAACTAAGAATCGGTTCCGCCAACGCAACATTAAGGTACTTCCTTGGCCACCAAACTCAGCAGACCTTAATCCCATCGAAAACTTATGGTGTATAATGAAGAAAAAACTCCAAGAAAATCCTCCTTCAAGTAAAACTGAGTTAGTGGCACGTATAAAGTCTATTTTGGGTAATTTTGATACAAATGTTTGTAAACACCTTGTATATAGTATGCAAGATCGATTGCACGCTGTTATGAAAGCTAAAGGGGGTGCTACAAAATATTAACTCCCATTTACTTCATATTCATAAGATTGAATATGTTGCGCAAAATAATATATTCTAATATTTTGAACCAATCAAAATTTTATTCTAATATTTTGATGTGTTTCAGAAAGTATGTATACCTAATTTATTGTACTGTATTTTATATTTTGTAAATGTTAAAATCTTATCTAAACGTTTCAAATTTAATTTATAAGAAATTTAATTGCATTTACTTAGTATCAAAAATAAATAAATGAAAAATATTTTTTCTTATTACTTTTTCTCAATTATTCTAATATTTTGAATATGTATAAGTAGTTTTACAAATATTCCGATTTTGGTGCAATAGCTGTTGCACTCTTATGCAAAAATGCATGAATGCAACATTTATTATGATTATACAAATTAAATTTAGTAATACGGAAATAATACGACTCCATCTTAAATAGGACGTCATCACCATAACAACCTAGAGTCATTACATATCAAAAAATTAATTACGCATGATAGGATTTAATAGAATGAAAAAAAACTTTTATTAATATCTTTTTAAGTTTTGATTCGATTTTCAGAAAATTTGAAATGACTCGACAAAATTCTGCAACAAATCTACATTTTAAATTTCGAACGGTTGTGTAGTTTTTGTGGTGTTATAAGCGGATAGATGGACATGGACGGACGGACCTGACGACGACTAGGTGTTACGTATATATATGATTACGAGCGCACCTAAAAATCAAGTATATAATGGGGGGGGGGGGGAGGCGGTTATTGCTATGTTGTTTTTTATACAAAATTAATCATTATTTTTACTGTTGTTATTAAATTTAGGATTTTCATGATTACCTTTTATACTAAAATGAGATTTATATATAAATATAAATACTAAATCTAAGTTAATGTTATATTGTTTTTTATTTAAATTATTTATGAAAATTAAATACAAGTTAATAATTATGTAATTTAATTACATATTAAAGGAGGATGACCTACAACTAGGAGTGGATTGAAAACTGTTGATGACGATATACAGGGTGTCCATAATTGAACGACTTTACTTTAAAGTTGTCTACAGACAAAACTATTGTTCATACAGTTGTGAAATTTTGCGAAAGACATACTAAAGGGATGGGAATTTGTTTAAGCAAAGAAAACAAACAAAAACAATAGTTCAAAATTTCGCCACCAGAGGGCGATTTTTAATAAATTACACATTTAGCATTACGGTAGTTTAGAAATTTCATTTACAGAGTGTCCATAATTAAACGACCCTATTAAAGTTGTCTACAGACGAAACTATTGTTCAGAATGTTGCGAAATTTTGCGAAAGACATACTAAAGGGATGGGAATTTGTTTAAGCAAAGGAAACAAACAAAAACAATAGTTCAAAATTTCGCCACCAGAGGGCGATTTTTAATAAATTACACATTTAGTATTACGGTAGTTTAGAAATTTCATTTACAGAGTGTCCATAATTAAACGACCCTATTAAAGTTGTCTACAGACGAAACTATTGTTCAGAATGTTGCGAAATTTTGCGAAAGACATACTAAAGGGATGGGAATTTGTTTAAGCAAAGGAAACAAACAAAAACAATAGTTCAAAATTTCGCCACCAGAGGGCGATTTTTAATAAATTACACATTTAGCATTACGGTAGTTTAGAAATTTCATTTACAGAGTGTCCATAATTAAACGACCCTATTAAAGTTGTCTACAGACGAAACTATTGTTCAGAATGTTGCGAAATTTTGCGAAAGACATACTAAAGGGATGGGAATTTGTTTAAGCAAAGGAAACAAACAAAAACAATAGTTCAAAATTTCGCCACCAGAGGGCGATTTTTAATAAATTACACATTTAGCATTACGGTAGTTTAGAAATTTCATTTACAGAGTGTCCATAATTAAACGACCCTATTAAAGTTGTCTACAAACGAAACTATTGTTCAGAATGTTGCGAAATTTTGCGAAAGACATACTAAAGGGATGGGAATTTGTTTAAGCAAAGGAAACAAACAAAAACAATAGTTCAAAATTTCGCCACCAGAGGGCGATTTTTAATAAATTACACATTTAGTATTACGGTAGTTTAGAAATTTCATTTACAGAGTGTCCATAATTAAACGACCCTATTAAAGTTGTCTACAGACGAAACTATTGTTCAGAATGTTGCGAAATTTTGCGAAAGACATACTAAAGGGATGGGAATTTGTTTAAGCAAAGGAAACAAACAAAAACAATAGTTCAAAATTTCGCCACCAGAGGGCGATTTTTAATAAATTACACATTTAGCATTACGGTAGTTTAGAAATTTCATTTACAGAGTGTCCATAATTAAACGACCCTATTAAAGTTGTCTACAGACGAAACTATTGTTCAGAATGTTGCGAAATTTTGCGAAAGACATACTAAAGGGATGGGAATTTGTTTAAGCAAAGGAAACAAACAAAAACAATAGTTCAAAATTTCGCCACCAGAGGGCGATTTTTAATAAATTACACATTTAGCATTACGGTAGTTTAGAAATTTCATTTACAGAGTGTCCATAATTAAACGACCCTATTAAAGTTGTCTACAAACGAAACTATTGTTCAGAATGTTGCGAAATTTTGCGAAAGACATACTAAAGGGATGGGAATTTGTTTAAGCAAAGGAAACAAACAAAAACAATAGTTCAAAATTTCGCCACCAGAGGGCGATTTTTAATAAATTACACATTTAGTATTACGGTAGTTTAGAAATTTCATTTACAGAGTGTCCATAATTAAACGACCCTATTAAAGTTGTCTACAGACGAAACTATTGTTCAGAATGTTGCGAAATTTTGCGAAAGACATACTAAAGGGATGGGAATTTGTTTAAGCAAAGGAAACAAACAAAAACAATAGTTCAAAATTTCGCCACCAGAGGGCGATTTTTAATAAATTACACATTTAGTATTACGGTAGTTTAGAAATTTCATTTACAGAGTGTCCATAATTAAACGACCCTATTAAAGTTGTCTACAGACGAAACTATTGTTCAGAATGTTGCGAAATTTTGCGAAAGACATACTAAAGGGATGGGAATTTGTTTAAGCAAAGGAAACAAACAAAAACAATAGTTCAAAATTTCGCCACCAGAGGGCGATTTTTAATAAATTACACATTTAGCATTACGGTAGTTTAGAAATTTCATTTACAGAGTGTCCATAATTAAACGACCCTATTAAAGTTGTCTACAGACGAAACTATTGTTCAGAATGTTGCGAAATTTTGCGAAAGACATACTAAAGGGATGGGAATTTGTTTAAGCAAAGGAAACAAACAAAAACAATAGTTCAAAATTTCGCCACCAGAGGGCGATTTTTAATAAATTACACATTTAGTATTACGGTAGTTTAGAAATTTCATTTACAGAGTGTCCATAATTAAACGACCCTATTAAAGTTGTCTACAGACGAAACTATTGTTCAGAATGTTGCGAAATTTTGCGAAAGACATACTAAAGGGATGGGAATTTGTTTAAGCAAAGGAAACAAACAAAAACAATAGTTCAAAATTTCGCCACCAGAGGGCGATTTTTAATAAATTACACATTTAGCATTACGGTAGTTTAGAAATTTCATTTACAGAGTGTCCATAATTAAACGACCCTATTAAAGTTGTCTACAAACGAAACTATTGTTCAGAATGTTGCGAAATTTTGTGGAGGACATAATAAAAGTATGGAAATTTGTTTGAGCGAAAAAAACAAAAAATAGGAGGCCGTTTTTTAACGAATTACACATTTAGCATACATTTACGATAGTTTAACAAATTTTGTTGTGACAAAAAATGTTCCGCATGACTTTCATCATTTTCAGATACCATTTGGAATCGTAAAATAGCATGCTACTTGCCACAGTTGACGGCAGTCTATTCTGGGAAATGCTAGGAACATGTCGTGAAATGCTGTCTTTAGAATCAGGTTAAGATAATAAATGAAATTGCTGAACTACCGTAAATTGCTAAATGTGTAATTTATTAAAAACTAGTATATAACCCCGTCAAAAATGACGAAATGTTGATTTGCGTTTTATTTTCACAAGACTTCACATAAACAAACAGAATGAAAATTTTATTATACAATTTTTATTATTTTTATTGTTTGTATTGCAGAAAAGTACATTTTTAAAATGACAAATGGTTTCTACATATACGAGTGATGAGGATGTTTTTTTGCTCAATATTAAATTTCTGGAATAGTTCAACAATTGGACGAAACAAACAGCAGTATTTATTGCGACTATAATAATAATTAACAAAATGAAACACAATTTCTGAAGATTTTACAAAGCATTAAAATTAAATATCCAATGAGTTAAAGTTTTTTTTAAATATATTATTTTTATAAAAAGAATGAATCTTAATAATAAATGGCTCAATCAACCGCTTTGCGTTAGCGGTGGATCAAAGCACAGAATTAACAGATAGAGATATTGTATTAAAACTCTGTGGGATCACAACAGTCGTTTTACTCGTTATTGGAGCTTTGTGTTTCGTTCTAAATATGGATTTGGCGCCATTTATTGTCAAATAATATAAACAAAAGAATTTTTTGTTAATTTTTTTAATAGAAAATATGCAGGATTTAATTCAAGATAAATTTTAAAAAGCTTCAGTTGTATAAATTTAAAATTTCATTCGGTATAAATAAAACAAAAATTACCAATTATCATTATTTCTTTCGTAAAATTTTAATTTAATTTTATCATTTTTTAAAAACTTACCTTATATCCACATGAAATTGTATTGCATTGCAAATAAAATTTATATTTCATATCAAATGTAGTTCAAATGTAACGAATATACAATATCATGTTATGTACTACATATATTAATTATATCAATGAGATAAAATTTCGATTTTTAACATAATAATATTTGAATATTTTTAATTTAATAGTGAAAAAGTATTTTTCAGCCATACTAATACAATCGTGATAACATCTTATGTTTCAAATACATCTAGAAAAAAAGAAAAAAAACTCATTTATAATACAAACAAAATTTAAAAAATTAAGCGGATAAATGTTAAGCTCTTGAAAATTAATAAAAATAAATTAAAATTCTATCAAAGAAATCATAATACTAATAATGTTCCTTTTATTTATATTGAATGAAGAAGCTTTTAAAAAATGATCTCGTTACATTGTTTACATTGTTGAATTACATCATTACATCATGCATTTTTTTTTTTTTTTTTTTTTTTTTTTTTTTTTTTTTTTTTTTTTAAATAAGAAACTCTAATTTCAATCAAAACTTCTTTCATTTATATTGATTGTCGCTGGATAGCGCCGAAATAATGTTTAAAAATAGACGAAATTTTCTGTACAGTTCAGGCCGGGGGAGCTAGTGTAGCGAATACAGTTTGTACTTCCGGACAAACTAACACCGTTTTTCACAAAATCGTGAGTTGGTATGGAAAAGTGAAAAACGCATTTCAAAATATTTAAGGGCTTTAATAATATACTTTTACAAATATTTTAATAACAGAATCAGAAGTTAACCTGTATTTTATTTCTATTTTTAATAAAATTATGTAGGAGTCGTTCATTTGTATCTAGATTTGGAATTTGTAGTTCTAAACTGGCAACAGTCTTCGTTTATTTATATCTGGTTATCCGTTATTTTTAATTTAAAATTTAAAACGTTATAATAGTTTATGAAAGTTTTGGAGAAAATAAAGATGAATGGATGTGATACAAAACAGATTATGTGCATATTTCGAAAGTTGAACAATTTGCAATCTTACGGCCTTTTGAAAACTTATTCCTAACATGGCCGCGAAATGCTTTTTTCGAGAATGGGTTCGCCCCGGATTCGTTACACTGTGTTTTATTATATAGAGATCACCCTCTGGTGGTGAAATTTTGAACTATTGTTTTCGTTTGTTTTTCTTTGCTTAAACAAATTTCCATCCCTTTATTATGTCTTTCACAAAATTTCACAACTTTATGAGCTTTAAGAAAAACTTGGACTTACGCTGTCAAAATTTAATAATTAAAAATCTTACGATACTCATCAGCGTACATGTAAATAAAAACTATATTAAAAATACATTACAAATTATTCCCAACGTTTCGTGTCTTTCTAATGAGCCATTAGAAAGAGCACGAAACGTTGGGAATAATTTGTAATATATTTTTAATATAGTTTTTATTTACATGTACGCTGATGAGTATCGTAAGATTTTTAATTATTTTGTGAGCTTTGTCTGTAGACAGCTTTAAAGTAGGGTCGTTTAATTATGGACATCCTGTATATACATATATATATTGTATTGGTACAAATAAAAATCATACTTTTAGATTAAACAGAACAAGCGGTGCAAACAATAAAAAAATATGCCATGGTTTAAGAGTGTGAAAGGTTAATTTAAGAGAAGTCGCTACCCATCATTTTATCGAAAATGAGAAAAATACACAAAAGTCAATTTTACTTACACAGTAAGATTTAAAACACATTTCATTTCATATCATAAGACGAAACGCAATATTTCACCTTTATTCAAACATAAAATATACTATATGAACTTTAAAAAGTTCACTGTTTTACTTAAAAGATGACTAAAAATAATGGAAGATATATTACAAGTTAAAAAATATACATTTTATTTAAAACTTCTATAAAAACTTCTTTATTTAAAACTGCTACTTCTACTTTCAACTCTAATAATTACTGACTCTCTCATTTTCAAAACGATGTGACGTATTTGTATAAATAAACAGCAATTAGTAATTAAAATATTCTCTGATGAAGAGCTTGGGAAAGCTTGAAAGGGCTAAGAAGTTTTAAATAAAATGTATATTTTTAACTTGTAACATCTCTTCTATTATTTTTAGCCACCTTTTAAGTAAAACAGTGAGCTTTTTAAAGTTCATATAATATATTTTAAGATTTGATTTATTACTCCTATTTCCCAATACATCAATATAAATTCATCACAGAATTCTCGATAGACGGTTTTACTGAGTTAATTTTTCATGCCAAATACTTTTTTTATCATTTGAGCAGTTTTACGTCAATATTGCTAAAATTAACTCTGTTTTTATGTTGTAAATATTTTTGTAAATATATCTAGTAAACTTTGTAATTATTTTGTGAACTTGCATGTTTTTTTCATTCATCTGTTAATTTTTGTCTGTTTTTATGAATTTCTTTTAAGTTGAGCAAACGTTTATTCGTTAAAATTGTATGAGATATATTCCAATAATGAAATAGGTTTTAGAAAAATAAACACGTCGATATGTGTAGATAAAAGGATATTTATTATAACCATTTAAGGAATACATTGTGAATAATATCTACATTCATGTTAGAAGAATCACGGGTAGCAAAAATTTCTTTACGTCCAGTGTATCTTCCTTGATTGTTAAATTCTTCAAACGTCTGGTTATTTTTTTAATATCTTCACAAAGTTTACATACAACTGGTGATACACTATATGATGTAGTATGCATTTTTGATTTATGTTTTCTTGTAAACGGCTTTTGGCAATCTTCGCAAGTATAGGGTTTTTCACCTGTATGAATATGTGTATGTTCTTTTAAATTCCATTTACTTAAAAATTGTTTGTAGCAAATAGAACACATCTGTAAGATAAATTAAAAAATAATTTAAAAATCAAATCGAAAAGCTGGAAAGATTTGAAAATAGATTTTTTTGAAAGGTAATTTTATATACTTTACAATATTGTATCGGAAAATGGACAATCTTTATGAGAAATACATAAATTTCTGCTTATTGTAGTGGTGAAGAACGTACCCTTTAGTAAATAATTTTTTCAATTTTTTGTTCTAAGTTTTTTTTATTATTTTTCACATACTTAAAATGATATACAGTGTAACCTCTGAATAACGGTTGCCAGCTGGTGAAAAGTGGCCGCTCTTCAAAGGTGGATGTTATTCAGAAGTTTCACTTTTAAAAAGTCAAAATTACATAAATTTAAATAGAAATACACAGTCATTTTAATTAATCCTCATTGTTTTAATACATTAAAAAATTCAGTGATTTACAGTTGCTTTGTATTTTTTTTGTTGGAAATATCTTTCTCCAAAAAAGAACAGTATGTATGAGTTGTTTTGCTGTTTAACTCATCATCATTATGGTTTAATGCAAAATTCTGGATTTCAGGAAGGTTCGTCAAAACTTTGTTATATGTGTTAATGCTGGAAATTTTAGGTCATTCTATAATCTCTCCCATTTCTTCTTCTTCATCACTTTTCTCTTCATCTCTCCTATCTTCCACCATTTGCTGTATGCAATCAAATGTGGCAGTAATTGCCAAATCTTTGTCCAGACATACAAACTCGCTGGGCTTCATGTTAGTTATGCTGCCGTTCTAAAAATATTATTTAATTTTTCGCCATCATTATTAATGTCTTCATTTTCTATATCTAGTGTTTGAAAAAGAATTAAGTATTTAAGAAATTAAGTGACTTTTATTTTGTTGACATGTCAAGTAAATTTTGGTTGATCTGCTTCACATTGCGGTTCGAAAATAAATATGAAATTCTACCAGGATCTGTTAAATCTTTTTTCCTCGTGACTTTTGAGCGGCCGTTGTTCAGGATTCCTTATTTAGAGGTTCGTACTAATGTTAATGCTATGGAACGTGTTTGGTTCCATTAATATGTGGCCGGTATTCGGAGGTTGCCGTTATTTAGAGTCAAGGATGTTGCACTGTATTCTAACATCTGAATAAATATTTTTCATATCGGAGTTGTTGAGTCACAAAGGGTTAATAATAATATCCTTCTGACACTAAAAAAGAAAAAAAAAAAAAAAAAAAGAGGTAAAAAAAAGAAGAAGAAATTTTCTGGCATTCTAAATGCCTTCTCTGCTTGTATGCTTAAACATATAAATAGATTTTTTTTTTCTTTACAAAATGTATTTTTCTATTTTTAAGTTTAAGGTGTTTTTAAGAGAGTGGGGTTGACTGTTTGTCTTTCTACAGAATTGTAAATTTGTATTTCAATAACACTAAGTTTCAAATAAAAGAACGAAGTATTGTTACTTAATTATTTGAACGTTGTTGACAGAGTTCTGCATCCTATGTAGTTTCATATGCATCATTAAAAAATATTATTTACAAATTAATTAAATTTTCACCTTTTTTCATACTTGCAAGAAATAATAAACAACATTTTACGAGTTTTCAATATTTTTTATATATTTTTAATATATAAAAATCATAATACATTATATATTTATAATATATACAATTACAATCGAACTCCCCTTTAACGGAGTCCCCATTTAACGAAGTATTCTACTTAACAAAAATGTCTGCTGAACCTTGACTTTCAAAACCATTGACATGTAAATTAATCTCCATATTACGAAAAATATATTCTACATAACGAAGTTTATTCCCCGTCCGTGCGTGTACAACATTCAAACGGAGAGGCTGTTGTTGCGATGGATATATGAATTTATTTCAACCGATTATATGAAAATGAAATTATTTATTTATTTATTTAATCCTTTCCACTCAAAAGAAGAAATGCTAAAAGCCTTCGATACAATAAAAAGGGGATTCCTGTTTCACGAAAATGTTACAGATGAATTGTTCGGATACTTACAAAAGTGCAAAAATGTTTGTGAACAGTAGTTTTTTTATAAGAAACCTGTGCAAAGTAATATTAGACTTTTTTTAATGTTAAGGATTCAGTTTAGAATACGGAGAAAATAGAGAAAAGGCACACTACGCTTCAGGAGTTATTGTTTACCTCTCTTTATAAAATGTTTTTTTAGACATTATTCTAATTAATTTTTTTCTCATATGCCTACATTGCATAAGAGTAAAGTTACTGCACGAATTAAAATAGATTTTTCCAATATTTCCATTTTATGTGTATTTTTAATTTTGCGCATATGTATTTTATTATACAAATTTCATGAATATGAGTTTATTTCTATTTAACGAATTTTCTTCATAACGAAGTATTTAAGCGTAACGATATTAAATGGAAGTTTCACTGTATATATTTTTGTCGCTGTAATAGGTTAAGTTTAATTTTAGTTTATAAATTATTTTGATACAACTTTTTACTTTCAGGTTAATTAATCATAGTTTATTTTCTTAATTCATAATATTATAGATTAATTTTTAAATTCAGTAAATTGTTAATTAACTGAAGTTTTAACAAATTTTATTGATAGCTATTCTGTATGACAGAAAAAAATTTGTTTTGAGTTATTAGAGTTTAAGATGTTATGGGTTTTATATATTGACGAATTTTTTTTTTTCATTTTACTAATTATTATATGGATTTTTTAGTAAATGTTTAGCCCTTTTCTAAATTTTTCAACTCTGTAAAATATAAAAATATTTAATAGACTGACGTGAAAAGTGTTTTTTCTATTTTATAAGTTTTTGTTATATAATAAATATCTTTACGATTATTGTTTAAAAAAATATATATATGTATTGTATTTTTAACTAGTTGTTCTTATGTTAACAAGTCGGATGTGCCAGACACAAAACTTTCTACTATTTTATATTATGTTAATACTTCAAATTCGCTATCACAGTGCCAAAATTAAATGGCATTCTATGCCCATCATGAGGATTCTAAAGATATGAAATTCCGTGCAATGGTTCTTGAGATATGACTATCGCTATCTTGCAAAATGTAACTTATGTAAATCCTGCAAATTCAGCATAACAGCGCCACATACTGGGCGATTTACACCAAAACCTAATCAGCAACAACTTATGTCAACGTGTAACTGAATCTGAAGTTTTATGAAAATTCGTGTTCTTGAGATACAACTATTGTGAAAATCGTGAAAAATGCAACAAAGTAGCGTCACCTATTGGGCGATTTACACCAAAATATAATCACCACCAAGATTTATCAAGGTATACCTGAATCTGAAGTTTGATGAAAATTTGTGCATTAGTTCTTGAGATAGAGCTATTGCGGAAATCGTGAAAAATGCAGCATAGCAGCGCTACCTGTTAGGCGAATTACATCATAAACTAATCAGCACCAATTTATATCAGGGACTATCTAAATATAATTTTTTATTAAATTCCGTTCATTAGTTCTTTAGATAGAGAGCCCACAAAATTTGTTTCACATGCAGACAGGCAGACAGAGTGACAGACTCACAGACAGACATTTTGTAAAAATATATTTTTTCGGGATATCTGACCCCTAAAACGTGTAAATCCGTCGAAAATGTTCACGAATCCAATACTTTCTTCTTGTAAAGATAGAAGAAAGTAAAAGGATTAATGTTTCAACAGATATCAGTATCTGAGATTTAAAGTGAATAATTTACAAACTTGACAATTAAAAAAAAATATTTTGATGTTTTCATTTTTATTTATTGCATTTTGGCCGATAAGTACCCTTTTTTCTTGAACTTCCATTTTATTAACCAGTTTATCGTCAACATTAATAACATTTCTTCAGAAAGCTTGGATTTTAAATAACGAGTTATACTACTACCAGGATGCAAAAACTTCTTGATCTTATTAAATTTTGTCACGTCTTGTTTGCGTTAAAAGTAGGGTGTAAAAAAATCAAGATTTTTTTTTAAAAAAATCAAAAAAATCTGATTTCTTTTTATTTAAATCGGATTTTTTTGATTTAAATCGGATTTTTTTTTTTTTGATTTAAATCAGATTTTTTTTATTTTTTTTTCCTGTGTTAAAATATTAAACATCTACCAAGAATTAAGCATTTAAAAAATGAATAACCCTCCAATTACTAACATAATCTATGTTTTTTTTGCTTTAATTAATAAAATTTTAATTATGTAATTATAGAAATTGCAAAAAACTACAAATTAAAAATTTCTTTAGTAACATACAACATTATGTGCATTAATATTTTGTAATAATTATGTAAACCAATATTAAATACTGCTTATATTTTAAAGTTACTGATAAATTGCAGTTAATTTTAAATTGATGATACAGATTAAATTTTGTAATTATTAAACAATTAACTGTTTAATTAAGAACACAATCTACATTTTTGAAAAAGTGGTTGAAAAAAGGTGATAAATAATAGTTTGATAAATTCATAAAGCAGCCAGTAATTTTACACAGGTTCTAAAGCGTATGTATATCAAATTGATCAAAAATTGTTACAATGTATACAGCAAACTCACACATAATTTATAAATAGATTACAAAAATTGTATTTTTGAAATTTAAATCAGATTTTTTCCCCACAACATTAAAATATTTGAATAACTACTAAATATTATAATGTTTTGAAGTTATTTAACATTTAGTTAGATGTTTTTTTTAATGTACAATACTTCTTTTTACACAGTTTAATATTGTTATAATTAACAATAACAAATATTACATTTTTTACAAGTGATTTAGTGATAATTTTCATTACTGATTATAATGTTTTTTCACACTATTTTAAAAAATCAGAAAATATGTGATTTTATCATCCGATTTAAATCAATTGATTAAAATCATTGACACTCTATTGCTATATTTATTGCATATAAAAGAATGTATAACTTGATTATTAAAAGGAAATTATGACATTGTAAGTTATATTACATTTAAATATCATTTTTAAATTAAATGCTTCTTGTGTTTGTTAGATAAAAACCATGCTTTTTACAAACTTACTGTACTTAAATTTTTCACAATACTCAGGAATTACGCTTAGAAACAATTATTTAAAGCTTTGTTTTGTGTATTCATAAGTCACAATACCTTCCAAACAATTCCAAACAATCCTTCACAAAACTTTCCAAATTATGTTCATCTTAGATTTGAATACTTTTTTATGTCATTTTAAACATTTAGAAAATTTTTGATTTTAATCAATGATTTTTTAAAAAAAATCACTTGATTAAAATCATGATTTAAATCGCTGATTTAAATCAACTGATTTAAATCGTTGACACCCTAGTTAAAAGTATTAACTTTAAAACAGAATTCAATCGTTTTTATTTTTAAAATATCTTTTACATAATTTTAAATGTCCCGTGAAGATTTTTCTAATACCCACTTTTAAAAACGAAAAGAAAAAAGAAAAGGGCGCGCGCGCACACACACATACATATATAATATGTATTATATATTAGCTGACCCAGAACTTGGGATAATAACTTTAAATATATCCAAAATAGGTGAGGATTTCAAAAATATTTCTCCGGCAGGGAGTGTTGGGGCCCCGCTGCTTTCGGCAATGTGCACCCACGAATTTATATAATGTTGTATTTTAAAACGAAAAGCTATCCAAACGAACCTAGAGTTGCCAACCCCCCTCCCCCCCCCCCCCCCCCACACACACACAGAGAGACATACGCACCGCCTTCGACAACGTGCAATTGAGTTGCAAGTTTTTCTATAAATAGTCAATTTATCTTCATAAAAAATAATAAATACTTAAAACTATAATAAGATCATAAAAATTTAATAAATAATAACTTTAATAAACAACAACAAAAAATGTAAATAGAATATATAAAGATAAAATATAGTACAAAAGTTTAATTTACAAAATAAATTGAAAGTTTAAGAAAGTTATTTTTAACACATTTTTATGTAGAATAATTTTATGATCAAATAATACTTTTTCATTTAGAATGTTTCCATACAGCTAAATACTTTCAATTCTTAGAATTTCAAAGTATTTTTTATTGTATTTCTTTTTATCGTGTTTTAATTTATCGTTATTCAATATAAAGATATTCAGCCTATTAATCTCAATATTACAGGCAATATTACATTATAAATCTAAATATTATTAGCCTTATTTCTAACGTTTCATACGGATTTATTTTGTTTTTTCAGAATTACGATCTATCAATGCTCTGTTCAATGTGAATACGATTTCCAACTAAATCCACCATAAATTCACCTCATTTTCCTACATCCTGTTGCTGTAAGCTTGGTACAAACTAGCGTTTATCCGCTGGAATTAATCAGATAGTACAGATGTCTACGCTGTCTTTAATCTTTTTGGTAATTCGGGCTCAGTATTAGAAAAGAAGTCCGAGGGCAATGGTTCTTTAGCTGGCGCAACAACGATGTATTTATATACTTCGGAAAGCAAGGGGGAAATGGATTCGACGAAGTAAAAGACTTACACAATATTTTGCTTATACTACCTGGATCGATGTTCGCGCGACGCATATTGTTTTTGTTAAGGAAAGTCAACAGAAGCCAGTCGGATTTTCTTCTCGTTTGTGTTGTTTTTCATGGTGATTTTGGAAGAAAATGTAAGTTAATTTTTCTTTAATTTATATTGTTAGATTAAAGGTGTTACGTCATTTCGGTTAGAATCCTGCGCAGAGGCCTCGCTAATGGGAGGGACGGGGGGGGGGGGGGGAGCCTCCCCCCCCAAACATTCGCGAATGTGAATACACTTGGCAAATTTACAAACTTAGTTGGATAATTTGTTTAAAACTTTAATAAAAACTATAATATATTTCCTATTTCTGATAGAATTGGAAAAAATTACGAAACTAATTTAGAATATTATCAAACTTTTAACAAATAAGAACTATATTACATTTTCTAACTGTGATAAGTTGGCAAAATTATAAAACGAGTTGGCAAATACTGAAATTTGACTTGGTAATTTAAGGTTCTCTCCCCCACCAAAAAAGTCTTAGCGATGGCGCTGGTCCTGCGCAGGTCGGGTACACACCGGCTTGAACCCGAACCGGTAAATTTTATTTAAAATCAATCGGAAACCATATCCAAGCCAAACCAAAAAAGAAAAAAAAAATGTGGACCTGAAAGCCGACCCGAAACACTTCAACCTGAAGCTAACCCGAAATCCGAAATAAAGGAAAGTTGACTCACAAATTAATGCAATTATGGAAAACTTGCCTACCATCATACCTTTAATGTCAATTTTATCTTTTATGTGGAAAAATAAAAATGCTAAGACATTCATATTTAAATATATAGTTTTTCTTCTAAAACAATATTATGTTTTTATTTTATTTATTATTATTTTTTTATCTCGTTAATTCGTACCCACAAAGAATCAACATTCAACCCGTAACTGACCCGAACCTGAAAAAATTATAGTCAACCCGGCACGCAACGAAAAAAATGCTAACCCCACCCATCCGACCCGACGCAGGACTCTTAACTTCGACCACCAGAAGAGGTCAATTGACCCCCAAAAAATCTTTTTAATTTCTATTTCAGGTACTCAATAACTGAAAAAAATATAAATATAACTACCATAATCAATGCAATATAATTTTTCTTTTCTATATTGTTATACGTTTTATTGTACTATTAATAAGTGTGCTCAATGTAAATCAGTGGTTCCAATATTTTGTTAATGCGATGTACTTAAATAGATGGGCACAATGAACTCGACTGTCATTCTTGTACCTACTATTATTATTATTATTATTATTATTATTATTATTATTATTTATGTAGTCGGAAAGTTAAGTTAAACAAAAAATTGATTTTTTTTTAAGTGTTCATTTATATATTTAGATAATTTAAAATATTTTAAACAAATCCGCATTACAAATTTTGTATTGAAATAAAAATTATAGTAGAAAAAAAATACATGATAAACCGAATGCTCATTTTTAAAGTTAAAATAGTTATTTTAAAATTTGGATGCCTGATTCCCCGAACGTAATTTATCGTATTTTCTCGGAATTTTAACATGTTGTGTAGTAAATAAATGAACAGGATATGACCTAAAATTTTGATACCTCAGATAATGGCATTAAAATAAGTTTGCTTATGTTTTTAAAAGGTTTTCGAATTTCCGAAACGTTCATTTTCAATTACTGATAGAATGTACCATAAAAGTTTTGATAGAAGGTCATATTTATTAGACATTTTTTATCTCTCTTTTTTTTAACCCTTTCCAACGTAATTGAAAATTGTTTATCAATTCGGTTTGCCCAGACATCTGTCTGTCCGTGCTCTAACTAGCGTAAATGGCTTGAAAACTTGAATAGCGTAAAACTTGATTATCTTCGCCAAATTATATACAAATTGCCAAACCACTCGCCAAATTATACAAGTGAAAGAATGTTGCCATTCTGAAATTTTAAGATGGGAAAATTAGCTAATTTAAATTAAAAAAATCACTAAAGAATAGGGTTAATTTAATGATGGCGTTTACTTATGGCGTACCGACATACCAAATATAAAATTTGATTTATTTAGACGATTTCGGACAAAAGAGTACCAATAGTTTACGTATTTAAATGTAGAATTATTGAATTAAACCTTAAACAAACAGATACTTTTAAGATATTGTATTTGTGAATAAAATGTAAGTGTTTTAAATGCAATAATCGAATTTAGTAAGGAACACAATAAATATCAATGATAACGGAAAATTGTAAGGAACCTAATGCTCTTTATATAGTGAAAAAACGTAGACGGACGTAACTATAAAATGGATGTAAACGTTATATACTGGCTTGAAGCTAAAAAAAAGAAAGAAAAAAAATCAAAATCAAAATTTGTAGTAATTTTAAATAACGAAAGAACGAATAAATTAGTAAAACATTAATAAAAATAAAAATAAAATGTCGAATTAAAAGGACTTGATGACGTAACAAACACGTATAACATGTTTAATGACAAGTGCGTGTGTCAAGTGAATGTGACATTTACGATCATCCATTATTGGCATTTAATCTTACAGTTTGGCGACAGTTTTTTGGTCGACAGTAATCAAGTAGTACCGCGTAAATATATTTGGATTGCCATGCAATTGATATGTTTTTATGACTTTTTCCATGGCACGTTCGATATTGAAAATGAAGTGTGTAGCATTTATATTATAGCTCGTTTACAAAGGCACATTACATTAGGGACTATTAAGGAAAGTCGCTTGAGGTATATTTTATCGCTAGAAGATGCTTGTTGTAGAATAGGCTATGCATAGAATTTATCTTTCATATACAGGGACACACATGCATAACAGAAAAATAATTTTTCACAATTTGTGCTCTATTGCACCAGTATTTTGATGTTTACATTTTGGGATTGTATAAAGAAAATTGCTTATGGATATTTAAACAATCCGAATCACATGCTAACAATGCCTTTAAATATTTCCAAAGGAAACATCAATATTTTTGAAATACTTGAATTAAATTAAAAGCATTTTTAATAACATACCAATGTTTTCACAATATTTTTAATATATTTTAAATATATTTAATGCAGTCACGAAGCTCCCGTAAAGCTGATAGTATACTGAAAATAACTTTTATCCTAAAACATGAAATAGAATATATAAGAGCAATGTATGATAGATTATGTGCCTACCACTAGAAGATAAATATTCCCATTCGTGTAATATCAGATAAATATTTTCATTGAAAAGGAAATTTCTGCAACGCTTGAAAAAAAAAAACTATGCTACGAAGCCTGTGTGTCCCAATTCTATTAAGCTTTAGTGAAATCACATTATTCCCTGATCGCTATCTAAATGTGATCAAACTTGTTTGATTTCATCTGTGACTTTTTATATTAAATCGCTTTAGATTCTTAATTCAGATTAACTGAAGGTTAATATGAGTTATGAAATTTAATTTTGCAATCGCTTTTCTGGACTTATTTTTAAGAGCACGATATAGATACAAATATGACAATTGATATGTCTGACTCGATTGTAACTAAAGACATTTTTTTCCTAATCTACAAAAGCCCCACCAGTGGCTGAGAGGTTCTGCTCTCAAAGCTGGTAGACGGGAAATGCTGGGTTCGAGCCTGTCACGCCTGTCGGCCTAATCGTTCGGAGTTTTCCGTGGTTTTCTTCGAACTTTGCGTAAATACGGGTTAGAATCCCTTTGAATGACCCTTACGGAGGACACTCCTCCTCCTCGGGCCTATATCCTTAGTGCAGATAATCGGTCGTCCTAAACATCACCATCACCTTAAAAATATAATATAAAACGTACTAAAATGCACCGTGTTACCAGCGATTCCCGACAAGCTTTTCTTCATCTTTATAAACTGTAGAAAACTATTTATTTTTAAAACTTAAAGACGAATTTAAAAAAAATAATTTTTATTAGCTGCCCGTAATTATAGGAAATGTTTTCGAGTAACTATTGCAATGCATTAATCAGTTCTCACTATCCGGTTTTTCGGATGCCATCCTTTTTCAAGTAAACATTTTCAGCTACATAATTGAATTTGTACGTGCAATTTTAACAAAATAATGTTAGTGTTAATGCTGTTTATTTCGTACTAGCCGCCTTTGGCGACCAGTTTGGTCACCCTTAAATGTAATGCTAAGCATTGGATCATGTTACTTTTATTCATAATTTAATTTACTTGTTCAGTCCTTCTCCAAATCGGAAAATTCTGATAGAGAAATCGAGAACTCGGTATATTTATGTTAAGCCGGACGCAGGGGATAAATCGCCAAACATTGTTTCCGTCTCGTTTTTTCCTATTCCATTAATTTCATTTATAATATAGTCCTTTCATTCATTTTATTTAAAATACACAACTTTAATTTTAAACTGAAACATTTAAAATTCATGACTTTTACTTATTTCATAAAAAATAATAATAATAAATAAATAAATATTTATTTATTAAATGACACTTAACTTCAACATCACACCTTTGTTTTAATTTACCAAACGAAAAAGAAAAAAGACTAATTGGCGAGTTAAAAAATGCTATTGTCGAGATTTTCACCCGGCTAGCATAACAGTACCAAAAATTATTTGTGATCGTGGCTACTTTTATGTAGTTTTATTCGGGGAAAAATATATATATATATATATATATATTTTGATTGAAAATGACCACTTTGCATATGAAAAGCGTAATTGTTAATGACAGTCACATGACTTGATCTATTATAATATAGATGAAATGATGGCGATGAAACAATATTTGGCAATTTATTACCTGCGCCAAGTACCAAAATGACCCCCTGGCATGTAAAAAGTGAAGTGGTCAGCCCGGAACTGTTGATGACAGTCACATGACTTAGACTATTATCATAGAGATGTTTGTCAGTTAAATATGTTTGCTAAACATGGAAATGTTTAATTGAAAATGGATAGTATCTGAAGAACCTATTTTCCGAGAAGAGAGAACTGATTAATGCATTGTAAAAGATACTCGGAAACGTTTCCGACAATTACGGGTAGATAATAAAAATTTATTTTTACAAATACTTCTTTAAATTTCAAAAATAAATTATTTTTTGGGGTTTCTAAATATAAAGGAACGCTTGTCGGAATCGTGGGTGACTCGGAAGAGGTTATTGTACATTTTCGTTCGTGATTATAGTACATTTTCGTAGATTAAGAATCGTTTGACTTTTTTTACAGTGAGTAAAAGCAATTCCTCGGAACATACACTGCTGCGCTATGTGCACTAAGTTATGAAGTCCAGGCAATAGGGGATTTTACCTGGCAAAATTAATGCTATTTCTGGATTTCGACTCACTTTATGTTTTTTGGGTCGCTGAATCCGAATTTGTAACTTCCCACCAAAATTTCCCCCGGCAAACCTCGAAAAAATTGATTTTTTGAAAAAATTTGGTTTTTGAGAACAGCGCGCGGGCAATGTTCCGAGGCAGCCCCCCCCTCTCCCCGTTGATCCTACGTCATAATGTCATATATCCTGTTTGTTCCAAGTTTTGTCTACTTTCTGAATTTCTACATACTTTTCCCCTAAAACAATAAAAAATTTAAGTTAAAAACAACTATTTTTTTTTTTTTGGGGGGGGGGGGGAATTTTGGGGGGAAGTTAAAAATTCGGATACAGCGACCCAAAAAACTTAAAGTAAACCTTATAGAGAAAGTTCGGAGGGGAGATGGAAGGGCGAATGTAAACGATGTGAGTAGTTAAGTGGAATTGCGCAACTTAGTCCATGCAGCATCGCGGCAGATGTTCCGAGGCAGATCCCCCCTCCTCCTTCATCCTACGTCGTAATGTCATACATCTGATTTGTTGCAAATTTTGTCTACTTTCTGAATTTCTAGATACTTTTATCCTAAAACAATAATTTTTTTTTTTTTTTTTAATAAAAACCTTTTTTTGGGAGGCATTTTACCAAAATTTGGGGGGGGGGGGGGAGGGGTTGCCGGGGGAGATTTTTGGTGGGAAGTTACAAATTCGGATTCAGCGACCCAAAAAACATAAAGTAAGCCGATTTCCAGAACTACCATTAATTTTGCCAGGTAAATCCCCTATTGCCTGGACTATTATTGTTTCGTTCCTTTTGTGGTTATATTGTATTTTCTTTGATTAAAAAACATTCATCTTTTTATTTTTGGTGGGTTATTAGTGAGTCTCTGTTTTTGCAATTTTTACTGTGTTTTTTTCAGAAAAAACTATTTATAACGGAATTCTATTTTTAAAGTAGATATTTCATTGTCCTTACGATAGGAATACTATACAATTATACCTGCTAAATTGGAATTTTGTATCAATCACTAACGATGCCGCTTTCACAGGCTTCAGCGTATAAGATTTTTGTGTATTTTTAACATAATAAATCCTGCTAAGACGAAATCGCAATGGGCAGGAAGGAAATTCCGTTTTAAACTGGTTTTCCTGTAAGTCCAGAGTATACATTATACCTTTCCAAAAAGATAGTAAATATTTTATTTATGTTGGTATGACGATGAGAAAATTTCGTGATAGAAATAAAGAAGATGAAGCAGATCTCAGATTAAATAGACCCCATACTGCATTATCCAGATTAGCTCAAACTCAACCTATAAATGCAGAGTTTAATAAATCGAAAATTATCTTTCGTACAAATAATTACCACGAAGCCATCTAAGAGAATCAATTGAAATAATTGCTAAAGATACAGTTTGTAACGATGCACTACCATACGATATCCATGGAGTATGGGGATATTTGCTGCATAATAGATGGAAGCTCGTTTTGTTGAAATTTTGAATAACTTTATCTGGCATCTCAGCTGACGTACAACCTTTAAATTATAATGTTTTCTTCTGGACAATTCTCGAATAAGCGCAAAGAAAATAATAACAACATTTAAATCCTACTGATGACGGCCTTGTAATGCTTGAAAACGTTCTGGGTTTTTCTAATATTTATTTTAAAATATTTTTAATATCTTTATATGTATGGACCTGAAAGTAATTTTTGCACAATTATATGTGCTTTTATATGTATTTTAGCAGGTTTTCCTTTTAACAAATATAATTGTATGATATTCCTGCCGTAAGGACAATGAAAATTTTACGTTTTAGGAAGGATTCCGTTATAGACAGGTGTTCCGTTTTCCTTAGTTTTATCGTACTTTTATATCCCGATTCAGAAGCTGTCACGCTTTTTTCGTCACTGCCCGGTTTTTTTTTTTTTTTTTTTTTTTTTTTGGTGACATTGCATTTGGCAACACTAGTCCTAGGGTCGAAACTAAGGGGGGGCAGATGGGGCATGTGCCCCTGGCGCCAGAACGAAGGAATGCCAAATGAAGATTTTGTTTGTCGATTTTTCTCACGTCTATGTTTAGCACGGTATTGTTAAATTCATCCTGTCTGGGTATACTAAAGCATAAAAGAATCTAAGGATGATATGGCATAAGGATCCTGTATAAAGCGGAATTTTTTCGATTGTTTTCGATTCCGTGTTCATTCAATGTCGATTCCGTGAGATTTCAATGGATCAATATTTAACAAAGCATATTACGTAGTTCAGTATTACCTATTTTATGATTACATGTTTTAAATTTAAAAATAAGTCGGCTATTAGAAAATTAGTAAAATTCTCTTTGTAAATATATTTTGCAGAGGAGGGGGTGGGAGGGGGTGCTAAGATCCATGTTTACTCCGGGCGCAAAAAAGGCTAGTTTCGGCCCTGACTAGTCCCGAGAAACTAGTTGAGAAATGTTGCGTCAGTGAGTTAGAATGAAATTAAGCCGTTGGAATTTTAAGGCTTGACAAAAATTCTAAATACGAAATTTTGTGTAGTAAATTTTAATCTGAATCATCTCTTCCTCGTTCTCGGCGTAGGATTTCGTTTTGCTGGATTGCAGTAGTGGAGACCTCGAGCACTAAGTCTGTGCCAGAGGAAACGTAAACCACAAGAATGTGGCGTTTAAAATAAAATCTCAGATGTTTGTTGACACCGCCTGTTTTTAATCACTGGACCGTGGGCTCATTCTGAAGCCGCTCATAAAAGAAATCTTTTCACACCTGAATTTATACTGCAGAATTGTAAATTTTCATAATAATGCAGAATATGATTTAGAGAAAAAACCTATTTACCTTCATTAATTTGGCCCTACACTGTAAAAGAAAAAAAAAATGTTGAGTTTACGGTTTAAATACTGGCAGTTGGGGTGCCAGTTTGTAACTGTAATAAACAATAATATATTGTCTTATAAATGAATTAAACCGTATATTACTACTTAACGGTACATTACTATAGTTTCTTTTTCGGTTTATTAGTTTATTTTGCAGTTTTAAACTGGCATTCCAACTGCCAGTATTATACCGTAAAATCAGCAATGTTTAGGTGCGTTCGTAATTATATAAATTCGTAGCACCTATAGTCGTCGTCTGGTTCGTCCGTCTGTTTGGTCTGTCCGCCTGTCCGCATATAAAAACTCAAAAATTACCCAACCGAATGGTTTGAAATTTAATATATATGTAATCGCTGCAGAATTTTGTCGAATCATTTCAAATTTCATGAAAATCGAATCAAAACTTAAAAAGATATTAATAAAAGTTTTTTTTCATTCTATTAAATCCAATCATACGTAATTCATTCAGTGATATCCCACGATAAGTATTGATTCTAGATTCCAGGTTGCAATGGTGATGACGTCCTATTTAAGACGGAGTTCTATTATTTCCATATTGCTGAATTTAATACATATAATCGTAATAAATTTTGTATTCATACATTTTTGCATAAGAGTGCAACAGCTATTGCACCAAGATCTGAATATTTATAGAACTAGTTATTGTACGAACGCACCTCATTTGCCACGTTTGACGTACAATTTCCGACTTGTTTTTTACAGTATATAATGGATACATTTATATATATATTTTTTTCTTAACCCTCAGAGCGTCTGAGAGCTTTCTTGTTGTATTAATTTATATTTTTCTTCGGGATTTCGTGACGATATACATTTTTTATGCCTTCATTTTAGAAATTTCTTCAAACATAATTCTGTTTAAAATATTTTTGTCTACAGCTAATATAGATTGCTTTCAGGAAACGGAAAATTACGTGACAGCCGCTTAGAGAATTAAGTTGCGGATCAAAAAGTAAATAATAATAATAATAATAATAATAATAATAATAAACGCAATTGCAAGATTAATTCATGTCGCAAGAAAAACATAAATAATCTGAAAAAGCGTACGATTGTTTCACGACGTTATGAAGGAAGTCTTTTGTTAGTTTAGAAGAAAATAAAACTACTCCGTGTCTAAACGTTATAGGTGTTTTAAGGTACATGTACATTTAACATATGGTATATATGCAAGATGGATGGATTTATTAAAGTATGCATATAAATATGGAGGTAATAATGGGTGATTGCAAAAGTTAGTGCCCTATGTCATAGTTGACATAAACGTGCAATTTTGACTGTGCTGATGTTTCTTTTATAACCATACAAGTTATATCTTATTCCCTTCATCTAAAACAGATTCATATTATATATCAATTTTTAAAAAATCGCCCAGGCCATTTTTGAGAAATAGAAATTAGGAAACTGTACCATCGATTTTACTTTAAAAATGGGTATCGAGATCTCAAAAGATACTACACGTAGAAATGTAAAAATTTCAGAATAGGATTAGACTGCAGATGTAAGACTGTTTTTAAAAAATCAGAACAAAATGAGCTCTATTTGTTGAGTTATGAAGTGGCGGCTTTTCGCGTTTCCTTTGATCTCGAGTTAGGTGTATATATGAGTTCCGCCATTTTTACGATTTTAGGCTTAAGGCTGCGCCACTCTAGAATACTATCGTCTTCCATGATACATTTTTAAATTCTAAATTAAAAACAATGTTTTATTCTTAAAATAAAATGTTTTGGCTTATGTTGTTGGTTATTTCTATTAATTATTTATTTAGGTACTTTTCCATTATAGGACCTTTTTAAAAAAAGCTTGGCGCAATTTGGGCTTCAGAAAGTGTGATATGTTACCAAAAGATATAAACAGCTATGAAAACAGACTTGATGAACTTTTATTTTTGTTTATATATGTATTTATTATTATTAAATATTTATTTTGGTACTTTTGCACTACAGGCCCTTTTGCATTTTTTAAAAAAGCTTGGTGAAATTCGGGATTCAGAATGTGAGATATGTTGTCAAAATATATAAATAGCTATGAAAACAAACCTGATGAACTTTTATTTTTGTTTATATATGCATTTATATACATAAAAATATTCTAAACATATATATATATATATATACAAATTACTTTTTTTAATGTATAATTAGCTTCTTTATGTTAAATAAATCGTATACATGTAAAAAAAAGATTGCTTGTGAGTATGAAACAGTAAATAAGTTGTCAGAAAATACGTTGCCAAACTTCTTTCTCGCCAAGAAACTTTTCTCTATTTCGCATATCTCTAAAAATGAAAATAATATGCCTAATTTTAACAAAAGATTATCGGAATCCGGATGAATTCACTCCGGAAGTGTTATACACTTAGCCCTATTATATATATAATTATTAACTGACAGTTATCTGCATGTGTCGTGAGTAACGTTAAAAAAAAAAGTTTTTCAAATTAATTTGTGTGCAAGGTTATCCTTCGAAATTTAAAACGGAAAGTTACATTTTCGTCATGTTATGTTGTATGATTTTAAAAAAGGAGTGAGTATTGGACGTGCATACAAAAATATTCAAGACGTTTATTTGGATCGTGCTCCCGCTCTAAGGAAAACTAAAAAGTGATTTTGTCGATTTCGAAATCGTGATTTAAATCTAAGCGATAAAATCCGCCCTGGGCAATCTTCTGGCGTTGATAATGACTTAATCCGTGATTTAATGAATAATAATTCACGGATTACTACTGAAGAGATTACTGAGATACTAAAAGTTGACAATTCGACTGCATTGCGCCATTTAAAACAACTGTTACACTTCGAAATTCGATGCATTCGAAAATTACATGGCATCACTACTACAGAGAGAGGGGAGCATTATCAGGGGTGTAGTGGAGAGTATACGGAGGTATACGCTGTATACCTTCTGGAATTTTTTAATAAGCTCGGTATACCCTCTGTTTCTCAAATAAACCTATAGCGTGTACTATAGGCATGATGTTCATGACTTGAGCGTACACCCTCTACATCTAGCGTATACCATCTGGTTTTTTTTAGGACTACAACACTGAGCATTATAGGAATGCAGGGCTGTAACCAGCCAGCAAAGTCGGAGGTAGCTTTGGATTTGCTTGTTGGCTAATTCACAGCTTGTCATTTGCCCTCAGCTTTAATAATATATAAATGCAGGCAGAAGTAAGACCGTCTGTCACAAAAATTTTGATTACAAAGTTTTAACATTTTTAAATGGAATATAGATGTTATTAGTACTGAAAGTTTATGAAGTCTAGAGGGAGGTTCACGAAGTTGCTAGGAGGAGAGCACCAGACTATCTTGCGTTCGTCTGGTTACTGCCCTGTAGGAAGATCGGAAACAGAATTGCGTGATTGGAGTTATCACATATTTAAACTTCACAAGTTCGAAAGATTAGGTATCCCAAATGTCAAATTGACAATGGTTATGGGATTACTGTTAATTTTACGAGTGAAAATTTAAATTCAACTCAGCTTTTGTAACTTAAACACGCTGTATCTGAATATAATAGGAGTTTCGATTTCAAAAAATCTGAAAAATGTGATAAAGATAGTGTGACTGAGTGGTTAACCCCATTGTAGAATATGTTCCAGAAATTCCGCAATTCAGAGAATCTGAATTTACGCCAGAATATTTCAATAATGAATTTCGCTTTATTTAATTGCGGAATATCTGTTATTAAATAAAGAAAATATTGCTATTTTAAATTTCTGGTATGAATTTGGAATACCTGAATTAAAAAAAGCCATTAAACTGGAAACTTTTGTGGTAGCATATATGCTACCATGGGATTTAGTAGGTTAAGCTAGTGAGCACTGGTTCTTTTACACTAAAGTACGGTAGCAGTTTAAAATTAAAAAAATATATATTTATTAATATTACCTTTTTCAGAGTTGGGGGTTTTTCAGAAAATCTCATCAGTCAAGGATTTATTTTACCAGTCAGCAAGATGCAGCGTACAGTTAAAAATTGTTATGAGAAAATGTACGTAACTGCAAATATAATTCAATATTATTATTACAATGCATTTTCGTAATTTGTTTTCTACAAAATTAAGAAATATAAAAACAGAGGAAAGTTTAGTACAGCAGAGCTTCACCCAAGTTTTAAGAAGAGCAAGGTGTGGTTGGTGGGTAAAAGGGCACTTTTTAGACTTTTAAGGACATTATTCAGATTTTCAAGGGCACTTTTGAGATTCGAAAGAGCATTTTTTTATATTCTTAAAGGCACTTTTTGGATACTGAGGGACACTTTTTAGATTCTTATTTTCACTTTTAAAATTACAAATCAGGAAACTCTTTTTAAGACACAAGAATTAATCCGTGTTTACCATGGAAGCAAATTTTTTAATGCAAAAGGCAATATGGGCACATTCTTTTATGAGTGCCAAAAGGGGTGCAATTAAACCAAAGAGCAGCAGGGTGCAAAATCCTCCCGAAACTGTCTGGGGGAAATACTGATATAGGATAGTGGTTACATATTATTGGATAGTAATTATATATTATAGAATTAATTATATGAGATATGATATATCGCAGTCATATGGAGAGTTCCAAAATATGGTAACAAACAAAAAAATTAAAAAGTTTTTGGCTTATCTTCTATATCCTTCAGTTTTTAAAAGACTGCCTAAAAATTCACTTGTATTGTCACAAAATCCACTCGCCAGTGGCGAATGAAAAGATCCAATTCCTCACTCCTAACCCCCTTAGCACATATGTAAAATTTGCATCTCAGGCGTGTTTTGGCGTATTTTCGTTTTATTTATTTGAACTCGTCTAAAAATATACTGTAAAAAAGGTGTAAATAAAGCTAATTATAAATGAGATAAAAGATATATCTATAAGCCGTGCTAAGGTCGCGTGCCCATCGTATCACATTCAAAATCTCTATTGATCTATGTTCTTTTGAACAAATAACCAATTGTGGAACTTTCACGCTCGCGCAACCGCGTGCGTAGTGATCCGGGTCACGGAATCTCATTTGTAGGAAATCTGTTTTCACGTCGGGGTATTGCCAACTCATGCACACTCTTACTTGATATTTCTCGTGGGTGACACTCTTCAGCAACTCTAATGAAGAACCTGGTTTGCATCACGTCTTTAAATACGAAATAGGTCGGGCACGGGAATCGTTCTTAATCTAGTCAAGATGTCGATTTTTTTTAGAGAGTTGGGCGTGACACACTGCACTTGCCATTCCTTTTCAAAGTAGAATGCTTACCTTATGTTAGCTGAAATTTAAAAAAAGACATCTGCCATATCTCGAGAACTCATAAGTCCCACTCAACTTTTGACATTTTTGCTTTCGACGTTTATAATTTACAGATTTATGCTACATTTTAATACTTCCGCTTCATATGTATGTACAAGGTCAGCAAAAAATAAGTTACCTACTTCAGAGGACTACGAGGGTGCGTTCTCGTGCTCCGAATGTGGTAAAATTTAAAGCACAAAAATTGAAATGATGCGCTTGTCATTTGTCAAATAAAAGTTGTCAAAATTCGTCGAAAAGTGGCACAGTAGCATTCAATTGTTTCATGCAGTGTTGCCAGATTAGGGACTTTTTTGCCCCCAGATTGTTGATTGTCACCGCCTTTTTTTAAATAGAAATATTCGGCCTATTTAAAAATAGACTAAAAATTCTGAAAAATAAGGCGAATTATGCTATTTTGAAAAAGTGGTGACAATCGAATAATCTGAATTAAAAAAGTCCCCAATCTGGTAACACTGGTTTCATGTTTAACCCTTAAATGCCGGGGTTGCTTTTCGGCAACATACCCAATTTAGGCTCTAAAATACTATTAGAATAATATTGGAGCTACAAGGTCTAATGTTGTCAATAAAATACATTCTGAAAATATTATTAAATCGATTTTCAACATGTAGATGGCAACGCTTGTGCTGTTTAAGAATAAAGATAGACTTATTTTTTCACTTGTTGCTACTTGTTCTTTTTGTTTTGTTTGGAAGCTTGCGAAATACCCTATTTTCTTCTGCAGTAAGCAAGTAAAATTTATTTCTTATTATAGTTCCTAAAATTCTTGTGCGTTTAATATTATAGATTTTTATCAAGGCAAATTATTTTTTCAATTAAACACCAGTATTGCCGATTAGTAACAAACTATTTTTTAGCCGTAAACTATACTTAAAACACAAATAGGATTTTTTAAAACTATTTTTCCCATGATTTATTTAAAAAATGAAAGCCGAAAAACATTATTACAATGATTTTTGAAAAATCAGGCATTTAAGGGTTAATATAGCTGTGTTCGCTGTCATGGCAGGGCTGCCAGTTTGGCCTCCAATTTTAATTCGAAATTTCAATTTCGAACCGTAAGTTTTGAAAGAAGAATCTTTACTTTATGCGATCGCTAAATGTCTCTTATTAACTAACATGTGAAATACTGTTCTTTATTTCTGGTATGAACTTGAAATTTCTGAATAAAAATGGAGGCCAAACTGGCAACCCCGGGTCATGAAATCGGGATGCCCGATTGTAAGGCAGTTGTACCTATAAGTAGATCTTATCGGAGTTAGGAATTTTGAAATATTTTAATTATTTCCTACTTTTATGGTCACCAACGTCTACACATTCTTGTTCTCCCAAAACAATGGTTTTCGTAATATAAATACAGTCGAACCTCGTTATCCCGACACTCTAATGACCAGAAAAATGTGTCGTCATAAGCGAGTGTCGCGGTAACCGGAGTTGGAGAAAAACATGCTTATAAAAAGCTGTATTTTTAATTAATTTAAGAAAATTATAAATTCATAACTGTTTTTCCAGTTTTAAGCAATAAAGTATTATTATTAAACAAAATAAACACAAAAACAAAATTGAAAATAATAAAAATCAGATTTATGACGACTTAATGATTTAAGGTTTGCTTATCCCTATATGTGCATCCTACAATTCTTTTTTCAATGTTACACATTGAATTCTAACCAATGTTCGTTGTTTCATAAATAGATGTTAGATAATTTCAGATTGTTCCAATGCAATGAAATGCTTCGGTTTTAGTTAGATGAAAAAACGCCGTGTAACCAGAGAAAGCGCCACCTGACCAGAACAATAAGACCGCGAGTAGACTGATACGTCTATCTGGAGCTTAAGTGTGTTATTCATAGTGTGTATGTTTATTGATTCTGATAAAAGGTTGAAGAAAAATTTCTCATTTATCTTAATGGGTATTTTAGACACTTTTGTGAAAAGTTTGGCAAAGACATTTCTTACCGCTTAATTTCCGTGCTTGTAAGATGGATTATGAAAATTTTTCCTAAACCGTCGCGATATCCGGAGTTGAAAATTATTCAATGACGTAAAATCCGGAGTTTATTTACATTAAAAACATATACAGGAAATCGAGACATTGAAAAACTGACGTGACAAGCGGAGTGACGTGAAAACCGGGTGTTGGGATAACGAGGTCCGACCCTATATGCCTATTTTCACTCAGACAAAATTCGAAACATTCAGGAACGGTATCACGTGATCTGATTTCTCCCACAACGCAGTAGACCCTGATCAGTAAAATCATAGAGTATTAATTTATCTAAATCAAGGTTCCAGAATAGTTAGTTATTTTAGTGGTGCATGTGTTTTTAAACTTTGGACATCTCACCAGAGAGCAAAAAGTAAAAATCATTTTTGGTCATATTTTTGTTTTGATCCAGCAGCAGAAACTCTTTGAGAAAAGCTTTTCTTGCGCAGACCAGAAAAAAAGATATGTCAAAGACGGATTTTCCAACAATATAATCGAGAAAGAAATAGATCCGCTATTTATTGCTATATTTCACAAACATAAACTTTATGTCAAATCAGTATGTGATACGGGTATTAAACATAACCTATGCATGGCTCGCTTGAGGATCGTTCTTTAGTTCAACCTTATATGACGTTGCCTTGCATGATCAGGTTAAAAGAAAAAGAAAAGATTGCGTTCTAAATTAAACAACGTTAGTTTATCATCTCCTAATTAGAAATGATTTAGAAAAAAAAACATATTAAGAAAAATCTATCGGTAACCAATTATTACATTAATTGACTCAGATTAATCTGTCATTATCATAAAATTGATTACAACTGCAAATGTATCCCATGTGATTGGTTGTTATAATTGCTAAGAAAAATACCACTCAATAATTTGAGTTTGAATTTGTCAACCGCTACGTTTATACCTACAAAACCAGTTTCTTATAAATAATTGCACGCTTTTTCAAATCATCAGACGTAAACAAGTTTAATGTAAAATATTTTAAAGGCTAGAGATCATTTTATATTCAATTTTAATCCTCGGGTCCCATTGTTCTCACTCTGTAGTATAAATACATGTTTTAAGTTTAGAACAACGTGAAAGGTTTTCTAATCTAAAATGCATTCTTTAAAATCTGTTCTTTTGCCGTGATTAGGGACTGAAATTTCATATGCTATTGTTTCACAAATCGAAAGTAGTAGCAACATAATAATAAGACTATAAAAAGTAGGAAAGAAGACTCATAAAGTTATTAACCCTGTCACCAAACCTTTTTTCACCTTTCTAGAGTTCTTTTATTGTTCTGTTGACACTTTGGCGACAAATTGCGGCATTTACGTTAGGCTGAAGCATCATTTTGTTGGATGCCCCAGAAGTCCTTGGTTTGTTTCACGCCCACTTTCGAGCCGGGCGTCAAGAAAAAACTTTTCAAGGTGCGTTACGTAGGAAAGCAACTCCTGCACACGCGACGCCAAACACAAACCCACGTTTGGGTTTCACGTTTTAATGAACAGTTCAAAACAAAAGCAGAACCTAAAAGTTGGGAAGGGGGAAAAAGAAAAAGAAAACGTGTTCTTGTTGAATTACAGGAAGAGACTATTTATGCTAAGTAACTTTTATGAGTTGTTGGCGTGAGTCGAAAGTGGAAATTAGTCTTTTGATAGTTTCTAGCCTGTTAGTCGTTTGTATTACCTGATATATAGATAACGTATAAATGAAATTAATGCATATGATTTATGTAATTACTATGAGACTGAGAAAATTAATTCACTTGCATGCTTCTGATATATCTTCCATAGATAGGGATTTAAAGAAGTCTTCTTTTATATGTTTGATACAAATCCTTTGATTTATGAGATAAATTTACTAGTTCTTCTATAATTGCAAGTTAAGCGAGAAAAAAAGAAGCATGAAATGCTATCAGTATGTTTTATAATTTCTTTTAATAAAACTAGATGAAGGGCTCAGGTATAAAACGTAGCAACTGACAATTTAAATACATTTTTCTCATTTTCATATAAAATTATTTAACTACAACCTGATATCCATTTAAAAGTACTAAGGTTTGTTCATTATAGGCGACTATTTTTATTTTGTAGTCGTACCACGGTTTTTAAAAAAATTCTCTTTTTTGCAGATTATTAATTATAGAAAAAATGATAGATTAATAGAAATAAATGAAGGGCTTGGGTTTAAAACATGGCAACTGGCAATTTAATTATTTTTTTCTTCTGATTTATATAATTATTTAAATTTTATTATTTATTTTTTTAAATTATTTTATTACATCCTTATATCCTTTTAAAAGTACCAAGGTTTGTTCATTACAGGATAGCCACAGTTGACCATTTTTATATTCTAGTCGTTCCGCAATTAAAAAAAAATTGTTTGTGGTAGATTAATAATAATAATTACAAGAATAATAATAATAGAAATAAATGGTAGATTAATAGAAATAAATGAAGGACTCACGTATAAAACATGGTATCTGACAATTTAAGTGTATGCTTCTGATTTTCATGTAAAATTATTTAACTACATCTTGATATCCTTTTAAAAGTAACAAGGTTTGTTCATTACAGGATAGCCACGGGTGACTTCTTTTATATTCTAGACATACAGCTATTAAAAAAATTCTTTGTGGTAGAATAATAATAATAATAATAGTAATAATAGAAATAAATGATAGATTAATAGAAATAAATGAAGGGCTCACGTATAAAACATGGCAAATGACAATTTAAATATATTTTTTTCTGATTTTCATGTAAAATTATTTAACTGCATCCTGATATCCTTTTAAAAGCACCGAGGTTTTTTATTATACGATAGCCACGGGTGACTATTTTTATATTCTAGTCGTACCGCTATTTAAAAAAAATTCTCTCTGGTAAATTAATAATAATAATAATAATAATAATAATAATAATAATAATAATAATAATAGAAATAAATGATAGATTAATAGAAATAAATGAAGGGCTCACGTATAAAACATGGCAACTGACAATTTAAATATAGTGCCACAAGCGACTATTTTTCTATTCTAGTTGTACAATTATTTAAAAAAAAATATTTGTGGTAGATTAATATTACTAATAATAGAAATAAATGATATCATTGCATTTATCTATTAATATTAATAATAATAGAAATAAATGAAAGGCTCACATATAAAACATGGCAACTGACAATTTAAATATTTTTTTTCTGATTTTCATGTAAAATTATTTAATTACATCCTGATAGCCTTTTAAAAGTACCATGGTTTGTTCATTACAGGTGACTATTTTTATATTCTAGTCGCACCACCATTTAAATATTTTTTTTTTCGGTAGATTATGAATAATAATAATAGAAATTAGTGATTAATTAATAGAAGTAAATGAAGTGCTCGTGTATAAAACATGGCAACTGACAATTTAAATATTTTTTTCTGATTTTCATGTAAATTTATTTAACATCACCCTGATTCCTGATATCCTTTTAAACGTACCAAGGTTTGTTCATAGTTCATTACAGGGTAGGCCACATTTTTATATTACAGTCGTTTGCGCCAATACATATTTTTTAAATCTTTGTGGTAGATTTCTATTCGAGTTGCTCATTTTTAATCCTATTCTAAATGCTTTTTTTTTACATTTTTAGCACTTTCAACATAGTTCAAAAATTTTTATGCCTTCAGTTTGTCTCTAAAAAATACTTATTTAATACATACCATACTAGAAACTTCAGCAATTGAGGACTCATTTATTGACATTCAACAAAATCTAATCTATCATCATTTTGGAAACCCAGATACAGAGCAAATACACTCGAGAATTAATCGGGATCTAATTCCAAATGAAGAATTTGACAAAATTAAAATCAACATGAGGGAACTTAAATATGTCATCAGTCAGCAAAATCCTGAAAAAGCTCCAGGATATGATAGAATCGACATTAAAATCATAAAGAATCTTATTAAAAGATATCCAAAATTGATGCTACTCCTTTATAATAAATGTCTTCAAATAGGCCATTTTCCAATGGCGTGGAAGAAAGGAGTAGTGATATTTTTCTGGAAGAAAAATAAAGACCCAAGAAATCCAAATTCCTACAGACCAATAACCTTACTCCCAATGATGGGTAAGGTGTTAGAGAGAATAATAAAAATACGTACACAAACATATTTAGAAAATAGAAATCTCTTGGCCAACCAACAACATGGCTTCAGAGAGAAGAGAAGCACACTAACGGCACTGCAATCTGTAAAAGACCTAATAATGGAACTTCTCCAGAACAATAAATATGTAGGATCAATATCTTTTGACATACATGGAGCTTTTGATTCAATAGACTGGAATATGATCTCGGAACTAATCGAAGAATCAGAACTACATAGATACCTAAAAAATTTACTTATTAACTATATAAGTGATAGATTCATCGGAGCAAACAACTTTAGTTTCATTCAATGGCTTCATAGTTTCAAGGTATACCCGCAGGGTTCATGTTTAGGCCCGTTATTACACTGCAAAAAATAATTGTTGATTTTACAGTATAATACTGGCATCTGGGGCGCCAGTATTATACTGTAAAATTAACAGTAATAAACCATAAAATAAACAGTAATATACTGCTATGTAGTAATATAATGGTATATTTCTGCATTTTGATTTATAAAATGGTATACTACTGTTTATTTACGGTTTATTACTGTTAATTTTACAGTATAATACTGGCACCCCAGCCGCCAGTATAATACTGTAAAATCAACAATTTATTTTTTGCAGTGTATGGTTAATAGTAGCAGACTTCATCATTAAGGAACTACTTAAAAAGTTCCCAGAACTAGTGGTTTATGCAGATGACTTTGTGGTATTAATAAAAGGAAATTGAAGAACCGACTTAGAAAAGGATGCTAATGAGAAAATCCGTAGTTTTGAAGAAATATGTAACAGATTAAATCTGAACATTTCACAAGAGAAAACAAAAGCAATATTCTTTGGAAGAAACCTCTTAAATAACAGACATCCAATTTTTAAATTAAAAAATAAAACAATCAAACTAGCGAAATCATTACCATACTTAGGAATAATCTTTGATCAAAAATTAAAATTTCAAATTCATCTGGAAAATTTAAAAGCAAGAATATCTCAGTTTGTTACAAGTTTCAAATTCCTGGGAAATTACCAAAAAGGAATAAATCCAAAAATAAAAAAGATGTGGTACACAACGGTTGTTGAAAGACAAATCTTGTATGCACATGAAATATGGTTCCCTAATTTAAACAGTCGTGGAATCAGATCTCTGAAAACAATACAAAGAATGAGTTTAATGAATGTTATCAAAGCTTACAGAAGCATCTCACACGAAGCACTAAATGTTTTAACAGGAGTACCACCAATCATCACAAAAATCCAGAACGAATTCATGGCATATCAGACAAAAATGGGAAAAAGAAATTTAATAATTCAATCAACGAAAATAAATAAAGATAATCTAATGCTGAAGGAAAGTACGTTCGATTTTCCAGACTATTACAAAATTAATAACTTGAATATACTAAAAGAAATAACGGAAACAGAAATTCGCAGCAATAAATTAAAGCTATATACAGATGGCTCTTTAATGAAACAGGGAACTTCATGCGCCTTTACAGTCATGTTAGAAGATACTTTTATCCACGACAGTGCTGAGCGCTTAAACCCTCTCAATTCAATCTATCAGGCAGAACTTAAAGCAATACTAAATTCAATAGAATGGTTTTCGACCTCTAGATTTACATCAGTTTTAATCCTAACAGACAGCAGATCCTCACTAGATGCCCTCAAAATTATCTTCCCAAGAAACAAAATAATAAGACAGATTTATACAGAACTACAAAAAATCCCGCAGAAATCTATAAATATAGCATGGACAAAGGCTCACATAGGAACAGTTGGGAATGAGCGCGCAGACACCTTGACAAAAAATGCAACTGAACACGACCACTATGATGAAATTCAACATATACCATTCCCGGGTTGTGTAATTAAAAATTATATACGGAAAAAAATTATCCAAGACTGGCAGGATATCTGGGAACATTCAATAAAAGGACGAGATACATATAAAATTCTTAACCAAGTTAACAAAGAATTTATCTGTACTTCAAGATCATCAGTTTATTACATTAGTGGCCACGGCAGTTTTCCTGCATTTCTCTACAAAATAGGCAAATTAAATTCGGACATATGCTCCTGCACTAAAGGCCGAGGAACAGTACAACACTATATTTTTGGGAACTGCTCTCTCCTACCTAATCATTTCAAATTTAATAAAAACAAAACATTAAGGAAAAACTTCCAGAAGATTCTACTGGATCCAGCAAACTTTTCAGCGCTAAATGAAAATTACAATATTCTTAATAAACACTACTCCTTCATAAAAAAGATTCTATAAACAGTGTCACCCAGTAACTATCAAGATCATTCATAAAAGTATTAAACATCGCCTAATTAAATAACACCTTGATTTGTAAAAGTTTATATTCCTGAACTTTGGACTAAATCTCCGAACTGCGAATTTTATCTTCAAACTAAAATCTACAGTGTTTAGAACTGTAAAAATCATACTATGAACTATGAAATATAATGACTTTGAACTGCAAAATATAATGACTCAAAAATGTGACATATACTTTACTGAACTGTGAAATACACAGACTATTCAACATATTAAACTATCTAGAACTTTAAAATTAATTATAATTACTATCTCAAACTTGCTTAACAGGTCATCACTCAGAATCATAATTAAATTTAACAAAACTATTATTTCATTTAAATATCATTCAAAGTTTCGCTCAGATTTACTTTTTTCAGATTTCAATCAATTTTGTCTCAACTAACATTGTTTTATTAAGTCCTATTAGGCCCTAATATGGATTAGTATAAATTTTTAAGAAATCTTTTAGCTAATTTAATTAAATTTAATTAACATTAACAATACTCTTTTAATTTTTCATTAAAATTTTAAATTGGCTACTTTCAAGTATTCCTATTTTAATAACTGATTGATGATCTGTAATATCTTAAAAATCCAAAATATTGTTTTATTTGGGCTAGCCCAGCTTAAGCAACATTGGATAGCTCTTGTGATATGATTGTACAATTTTAATTGAAATTTCAATGGGGGAGGGGGGGGGTGTCTTCCTACCTGCTGAGGTCTCCGGACCCGTCTGGTGTCTGGGGGTTTCGCGGGAAGGTGGATATGGGTTTTTCCCCTCGTGGACATTTAGCTCCTATACCGCAAGGTTGGCTGTCCACGAGTGGGTGATTTCTGTTTCTGTTTCTGTCCGAGCTCAACTCTCCTAAATATACTGTTATTGCCCCGAAATTTATGTATTTTATTTACGTTTACTATAGCACGATCTGTTTGGTGTATAAAATGGATTGTGTAGCATTTATATTTCGTTTATAGGAATACTCAAAAGGATCCCGTTACATTGTGGTCTATGGGGGGGAGATCGTTTGCAGTGTATTTTAATGATGTTACTCGATTGAGGTTCACTACACGAAGCTTACTGTAGAATAGGTTGTGCGTAGTATTTTGTCGTTCATTTACAGGGGCACACAAAATAATTTGGTTGCGGTAACTGTATGTGAGTGATAATTGCTAGAAGTGCGTTTTCAGCTTCCCTTTTTAATTAAATTAATTTATTGAATATTAATTGATGATTATAATCCGTTTACAGGGATATTCTAAAGAATTTCGTTGGGTTTGTAGGGAAAAATCTTTTCCTATGCGTATTATTGATATTACTATAGTTCAAACATAATGCGATTGATATGCAACACTGAGATGGACAACAACATGCTTTTTCAGTAGTATAGAATAAGTAGAATTTATTGTTTATTCAGATGGACATACAAAATCATTCCATTACATTATGAAATATGGGAGAAAATCGTTTGCTTTGCATTTTAATGATGTTATAATTCTTCAAACAGAAGGAAATCACTGCATTGCGCTATAACATGCTTTCTAGATTATGAAATGCATTTATCGTTCATATACAAAGACACACAAAATAATTCAGTTACAGGAATGACTAAGATCGATAATTTCCGGAACTGCATTTTCCTCTGAGGCATGATTTTTTTAAACTGGTCTAATTGGTGGTGTATGTAAATACTTAGATCGTATACAAGGCCACTGGAAAGAATTCGCTCACTTTTTGGGTATGGGCAGCAATTGTTGGAATGGAATTTTACTCAGTTATGTGTTTTTTTTTAAGTTGCTTATACAGTAGAGTCCCGATTATCCGAGTCCAGCTTAACCGAGTTTCCGCTTTAACCGAGTTATTTTCTTCTGATGGATTGATAGTAAAAAAAAAAAAATTATGGCCATTTTTTTCCCATTCTGACGAGAAAATCAGAGTTTTAATATTATACGGCTGCTCTTTCATCTTCGCCCAACGCTTCATTTATGATGGCTGTTTCATAATAATGGAATCCATCAGTTCATCTGAAGAAAATAATCCATTCCAAAGGTATAAGTTCTATAGAAAAAACTATTTAATACTTTGAGCAGAAAGAAGAGGCTACAATTACAATTTTCATGGCACTAATAGAATCACATAGCTGTCAATTTGTACGGTTTTGTTACCTCTAAAATTGAATACACAGTTTTGTCATATTTAATAGTTGAGAATTGTTAGACTTCGGCAATTGAATTAAGCAAAATTTACTGCTAAGTTTTAGTAGTAAGAAAAAATCTTAGAAATTGATAGCTATGCAGTAGCCGAATACTGCAGCGAAAAAAAAAAAACTGCAGCAAAATTGACATTTAACAAACAAAAGACTATCAAGGACTTTTTCAAATAATCAAATTCATTCCCCGTTTTTCTCAAAAGTATGGGAAATGTGCATCAAACAAATGTTACTAGTACCATAAAAATGAATGAATGAAGTGAAAATTTATATTTCATCTCCTTAGTTGGTGACGATTTGTGTAAATCCGCTTTATCCGAGTTTTTTACTTATCCGAGGTGAGCTTGATCCATATTAACTCTGATAATCGGGACTCTACTGTATCTCATTTCATTCTATGAAAAAAGGCAATTTCTTAATAATATTGTGTTGGAAAGTGTTTCATAATCTATGCCCCATGAGTTTTGTTCTTGTTTTTACAATAAATTAATCTTACGTATTCAATTGCATGCAACTCGCAGAAGTATGATGACTTCATTCTATGGCATTCCTTAAAATATGTGTGTTTTAAATGATCCTTTTTGAGAATGAAATATTTAGAAGGACTCGCCTGACATGAATAACGTCAGTTTTCTTTGTGTAGTCTTCGGGATAGAAGTAGAAACTTGTTTAGGTTGTAACAATAAAGAATGAATGGAATTCTTTTGGGAATTAAAGTTACATTAAGGTGACGTTACAGATCCGAGTAACTGTATTCAGTTTGTAAGGATGGTTATGATGATTTCCAGCTTTAACAAATAACAGTTTGCTATTCTAGTGAAGTTAACAGGCCGTAATATTTTCAGAAAGATTATCCTTTTACTATTATTTTGTTTATAAGATTACAGTATCTTAGATGACGGATTCTTTATTTAAGCATGAAACGTATTTTTGGATAAAAAACAAACCGATGATCATATGATTTTTTTTTTAATTAATATAGTTTTATATTATTTATACAGGTCTTTAAGGGCAGTTGGAAGTCCCTATACCTACCATGTTAAAGTAATGTACCTTTTCGCAGAAACTACCAAAGATAGTCACTTGAAATTTTTAGTCACTTGAAAACTAGGGATCTCTGACCCCTACGAGCTACGCTCTCCAACCACAGTTCAGACACCGCAAACTCTAAAAGCACGCAATTTCATCGGCTTAAAAATTTTTTTCGGAAGATTGAATTATAATTTTAAAAAAAAACAGTGGCGATCGCCCTGTTAACGGGCTGTTTTCGTCGTTCATTAAATCAGATCAGTGAAACATTTGAAAATAAGCTAATATAAAATTAATTAAATAAACACAGTCTTTGTCTGCCGGTATTTTTTAACAACGCTATAAGAAAGTTCTTTTAAATGTATCGTATTAAATCTGACGTAATTTTCACCAAACTTTTCGTTTTCTTTTTAATATTCACGTGAAAATACTTTTGTTGTTAGAAAAGAAATATTATTTTCGCTTTCTTATAATTCACAAAAATAGTTCAAAAGTTTATTTCAAAATATGAAATAAATGTCTCGCGCAAATATATTTTTTAATCTAAACTGTTTCGCAATATTATAGTTTGGCCATTTTAAATATAACGTAACTTCCTCCATTTACGACTTTTAACGCATATTAATGAATTTATTATTTTACAATTTTCTTTCTGTTGTAAAATTCACAAGTGTAAATATAGTTTTTATGACGTAATTTTCAATATTTTCCTGCTTTTAATACGTAATCATTTAATTCTAATTCGAAAGTTTTTTCTGTTTATAATAGTCTCGTGTAAATAAATTTTTAATTTGAAGGAAATATTATTCTTTGCGCTGTTTTTGTAAAATTGGCAAAAATTTAAATTAATACCCTTTTCTAAAAGATGTAAAAAATATTTCTCGAAATGCTGAAAATTTGAATTTAAAATGGAAATAAATCCTCAAAAAATAAGTCAAATTATAAAAATAAATGCAGTCTGCACACCGGGAACTTCTAATGTATATACTCAGAAAAAATTATTACATTCCTATATGTATAGTTTTTGCTGCTATAAAACTTTTTTAATGGCACGATTTCGACCAACGTTAACATTAAATATATCTTAAAATCATTATTCGATTTAAAAACTGTCTGCATCAGCGTGTTTATCAAACATGTCTTTATAATACCACTGTTTTTCATATTTTTGTATGCAGTGGTTTTTTTTAACATTAATGAAAAAAGACTCCGGTCACAAAAAAATCATAAACAGCTGTGGTGACAGCGTTAGCTACCTTTTTTTTTTAAATAGAGAGATTTGAATAATTCCTAATAAAGTGAAGTCAACTTTATAAACAGATATTCTTTAGTTATTATTTTTACCTTCTTCTATCTTTAAAGGAAGAAAGTATTGGATTCGTGAAAATTTTAGAATTCCGGTTTCCGGCGGATTTACACGTTTTAGGGGTCAGAGAACCCGAAAAACATGTTTTTACAAAATGTCTGTCTGTGAGTCTGTCTGTCTGTATCATTGTGTGACACAAATTTTGTGGGCGCTCTATCTTAAGAACTAATGCACGGAAGTTAATAAAAATTTATATTCAGTTAGTCCCTGATATAAATTGGTGCTGATTATTTTTGGTGCAAATCGCTCAACAGGTGGCGCAGCTATGCTGCATTTTTTACGATTTCTGCAATGAATCTATCTCAAGAACTAATGTACAGATTTTCATGAAACTTCAGATTCAGTTAGTCCTTATTATGAGTTGATGTTTACTATGTTTTGGTGTAAATCGCTCAGCATGTGGCGCTGCTATACATCATTTTTCCTGATTTTCGCAATGGCTCTATCTCAAGAGCTAATGCGTGGATTTTCATCAAACTTCAGATTCAGTTAGTCCTTGATATGAGTTGATGTTTACTATGTTTTGATATAAATCGCCCAACAGGTGGCGCTGCTATACATCAATTTTCCTGATTTCCGCAATGGCTCTATCTCAAGAACTAATGCATGGATTTTCATTAAACTTCAGACTCACTTAGTCCTTGATATGAGTTGGCGCTGACTACGTTTTGGTGTGAATCGTCCAGCAGATGGCCCTGCTGTGCTGCAGTTTTCTTGATTACCGCAATAGTTTTATCTCAAGAAAGGATGCATGGATTTTAATCAAATTTCAGATTCAGTTATCAAGTTGAATTCATTTGTTTGTTATTAGGTTTTGGTATATATCGCCGAACAGGTGGCGCTGCTATGAAGAATTGTTTACGATTTCCGCCATAGCTCTCTCAAAAACTAATGCATGGATTTTCACGAAACTTCAGTTTCAGTTAAAAGTTGACATAAGTTGTTGCTGATTAGATTTTGGTGTAAATCATCTAACCGGCTGCATTTTTCAGGAAGTATTAACATGTATGAGATAGAAGAAAATTTTGGGATTGCCATATCCGATTATTTTTAAAGTGGAATAAAAACCACTTTCAAATAACAAAAAACTTGCATTTTACCAAAGAGAAACTTTAAAAAAAAAAATTTGTACAAATGTTTGTAAAAAAAAAAAAAAATTCTCTTCCTATTGATCAGGGATATGTGTGAAATATTCTAGCAAAGTTGCAAAGAATAATATGCAGTAGTTTCTATAAAAAGGAAGCTCAAAAAGCAACATTTTGAGAAAATTGAGTTTGAAGTTTACATATCAGGACGTGAGTTTCAAAACGAGTTTTTTAGTGTGTGAAAACGAGTTTGAACGAGTAAGTTTTCGCCATATCCATAAAATCATATGTTGGGAAATCACGAAAAACTTCTGCGTCTATTGGTTTTCATTGTAAACCGAGATTTTACAATGCTAGAAATAAAATATAAAACTAGTTTTTTTTTTCTTTCTTTCTTCGGATTGTTGTGCTTTTTCGATGCAGGTTTACGAATAGATTGATAGAAATAAAAACGGTCAATTGCGAATAATACTCGCGCTCGGAGGATTCCGTACAATAAATATATGAATTATTAAAAAAAATCGTTGCTAAAAGAATAATAAGACCTTTTTTAAAAAACTATACAACGTAGGGTTGGGTATAGCTGTAAAAACTGCTGATAGAAATAAAAACGGTCAAGTGCGAGTAATACTCGCGCTCAGAGGATTCCGTACAATAAATATATGAATTATTAAAAAAAATCGTTGCTAAAAGAATAATAAGACCTTTTTTAAAAAACTATACAACGTAGGGCTGGGTATAGCTGTAAAAACTGCTGATAGAAATAAAAACGGTCAAGTGCGAGTAATACTCGCGCTCAGAGGATTCCGTACAATAAATATATGAATTATTAAAAAAAAATCGTTGCTAAAAGAATAATAAGACCTTTTTTTAAAAACTATACAACGTAGGGTTGGGTATAGCTGTAAAAACTGCTGATAGAAATAAAAATGGTCAAGTGCGAGTAATACTCGCGCTCGGAGGATTCCGTACAATAAATATATGAATTGTTGAAAAAAATCGTTGCTAAAAGAATAATAAGACTTTTTTTAAAAACTATACAACGCAGGGTTGGGTATAGCTGTAGATACTAGTAACGTATGAATGGGCATACAATAAAAGTTCAAAGAGATATGAAGCCTAAATAAATATCAAGTATTGCTATTCTGTATAACTGTTATTTTAATCTTATTCTAATTTGTTTGTAATAAACTTAATTCGGTACTGACAATAAAAGTAGTGCTTATTTATACTTGGCATTTCATAAAACTAAATTCAGCGTAGTAATAACCTTTTCTTTTTACAGTGTAGCTAAAACAAAAAACCTTGTTCAAAGTTGAAACGTAACATTGTGCTAAGCGCGCTTAAAAAGCTGGTCGCAAAGCTGCAACGCCGCCTTGGTCCGTGCCGCATTTCTTCAGATGGGTTTTTAATTAACAAAGACAGGGGAGGCGTATTGAGAGATACACTCAATGCGAACTAGTCGCGAATCCCATAGTATTTATGTGATTAATTCTAATTAAATTAGTCTGTTTTTAACAATTTGGCGTTTATTGCTTTCATACTGCTACTGGGTATTCCATTACACAAATATATCATTAAAAGTTGTTATCTGGTCTTTAAAATCCAATGGTACGTAGAGTACGCCGCCCCTGACATTATGTATGTCCAAACCGTCCGTGTCTTTAAGGGTTAGGCAGTCTAAGAAAGATTGCTGAGGGCCGGCTAGGTCTGCCCCTTAGAGTTTAACGTCTCTCCCGGTATGTTCCCTGACACGTTGGGGATCGTTACGATTTTTTTTCGAAAATCATTATCAATAATGATTTTATACTTCTGCTACGATAGGACCTCCAGCGCTCCTCAACACCTTTTCTGAATACCCAAAAATAGAAATTTGTGCGTAACGGAAAAATGCGCTTTACTCAAAAACTATGTGACCTAGGGTGATCGCAATAATTTTCCTCCAAGGTTTGAATTAACGTCTACTACCTCTAATTTTTTCATAATTTTAGTTTCAGTAGATTCGGAATAGAGGGGAGGGGGGGGGGTACATATTTTTCCACTACATTTTCGGCGATATCTCTGAAAATATAATACCTAAAATTAAAAGAAATGTATATTTTTGAGTTCAGTGTTAGAAAAGCTTTTACACGATATACAAAGAATATATTTTTTTTTCAAGTGGCTTAATTAGACCCTCTACATTTTTCCTTTATATATTTGTGAATGTTTAATAATCTGTAAATATGTGGGTCAACAGTCTTTATTACTTCCTCCAATTTGAACTTTCCACGTTCCATAGTTTAAGAGTAAAAGGGCTGTAACATACGGACAGACACACACAAGAGTGATCTTATAATGTTTCCGCTTTCACTTTTTAATTACGGAGTCCTAATAACACGATTTTTTTAAAATTTGGATAAGGAGAGTTTTTAAACTCACGTCCTCATATGTAATGTTCATGTATCTGTCTATTCTAAAAAAAAAAAAAAGTAACTAATGCTGCCACCAATGAATTTTTTGTGACCTGAGGTCTTTCTTCGCTAATATTAAGAAAACTACAGCATACAAAAATATGAAAGTGGGTAATATTATAGAGAAATGTTTGATAAACACGTTGAAGCAGACAGTTTTTTAAATCGGAGAATTATTTTAAGAGATATTTAATGTTAAATTTGGTCAAAATCGTTCGATTAAAAAAGTTTTATAGGAGCAAAAACTCTACAGATAGGAATTTAATCATTTTTTCTAAGAATATTCATTAGAAATTGCGGTATGCAGACTGCATTTATTTTTTTTTCAATTTGCCTAATTTTTTGAAGGTTTATTTCAATTTTAAATTCAACTTTTCAGCATTTCCAGAGATATTTTATTACATATTTTTAGAAAACGTTATTATTTTAAATTGTTGCCAGTTGTAAAAACAGCGCAAAGAATAATATTTCTTTTAAATTAAAAAATTATTCACACGTGACGATTATAATCAGGAAAAAAAAAAACACCTTTCAAATTAGAATTAAACGATTACGTGTTAACCTCTTCAAGGGCGGTGGTTCATTTTTGGACCACCTAATTTTAATTCCTAAATGCCACATTGGCACCAGAATACTGTAATGAAAAATTTCCTTTTAACAAGTACGTGAATAAAAGCCTTTGCTTATTTTGAAATAAATGTGCTTGTAAATTCTGGTGTCAGTCACTCATTTCAGAATTTTGCGAATATAAGTACCTTGTCACTGAAAGGGTTAAAAGCAAGAAAATTTTGAAAATTACGTCATAAAAATTGTTTTTACACAAGCATATTAAAAAAGAAAGAAAACTATAAAGTAATCAATTATTTAATATGTGCAGTAAATGGGGAAAATGACGTCCTATTTCAAACGTCCAAATAATAACATTGCCAAACAGTTTAAAGTAAAAATATATTTACACGTACATAAGAGGTTTCAAGATGATCTTTTTAGCTATTTTTACCATATCTAAGACAGCGCAAATAATAATATTACCTTTCTAACAATAAAAATATTTCCAGATGAATATTACAAAGAGAAAGAAAAGTTTGACGAAAATTACTTACATCAGATTTAAAACGTTACATTTAAATCTCTTATTTAAAATCATTTTCTTATAATAAAGACTCTGTTGATTTAGTTCATTTTATATTAGCTAATTTTCAAATTTTTAACTAATCTTATTTAATCAAACAACTAACAGCAGCTGATTCCACCTTAAAATCCCTCAGTAAAAGGGAAATTCATGGATACCCGTTTACAGGGAGATCGCCACTGGTTTTTTAATTATAATTCAATCTTCTGTAATCTTTTTACTGCTGATCAAATTAGCAGATTTTTAGAGTCTGAAACGGGATTGCCGAGCGTAGCTCCCCCTAGTCCCCTAGTCATGTAAACAAACTGAATTACTTTAATTTTTTTTTAATTCTTGCTGTCGTAGAAATAAAAGTAATGTACCATTCAAAAGGGGAAAAAATAAGGGATTAAATTTTTTTTTAAAAAAGACTCTTTTCACGAATTTGATTCCAGCTGCCCTAATATCGGAATATATATATCCATGATACCTATACATGATAATTGGAAATTTCTTCAGTGGAAAATAATTTTTATCAAAAAAGTATATTTTTTTTCTAAATCTAAAGCGAATTTCGAAATTTGTGTTCTTTAGTATTGTTTTTAGTTCATGTCTTCCAAATCATTTTCTCAACGATTTCTTTAAACAGAAATACATTTCTAAGATAAAAAAAAAATTTTTTTTTAGATCTTTTATTACAAATAAACTTTTGACAACTATTCGTAATATATATAAGGTATCGCTTTTTATAATTAATCTAGTCGCTGGCCCATTAGTTTTAGAGGTACAGATCCAATTTCAAAAAATATTTCAAATATTGTTCTGCATATGAGAATTCATTTATGTCAAAAAAGTTATTCTTTTAAAAAGTTATAAAATCTAATTTTTATGTGGTCCCTTTGTCCTATACGATACATTTAGAAAAACCTTCTCCATGCTAACAAGTAAAACAGCAAAAATACCATTATTTTACAACCAAAATTTACTATGTTATGATACTTTGAATGTTATAAATTTTCAGCATGTAAAAGAGAAAAACACTTTATTAGTGTCAGAAAATGTTGAAAATTAATAAAATTAGAAGTATCATAACTCTTTAAATTTTTGCCATGGAAGCGATTTGAAATTGAACTGTTTTTTCCATTTTTTGATCAATAAATTACCTATTCAGTTATAAGCGTTTTTGATCACGTGACAAACACTTTCTCGCCTGCTCTCGAGTACTTATTCTCCATTCGCGCGGAAACTCGGTTCAAAATGTCTACTTTGACACTATTTTCTAAAAAATCTATTGCGTTTGCAAAAAAATGGAAAAAACAGCTCGATGACATAGTTTCTGAACAACAACAGCAGCTAGTTTCATGCCTTTTCGAACAAAAATAAATTAAAACTTATGTCGGAAAGTTGCCCTTTTGGATTTGAGAACAGCTTTAAAGGAAAATTAAGTTTTAATTTATTATATTTGTAAAAGAATAATTTTTTTAAATTTTAATTGCGTAGTAATTAATGCTATGTGATGATTAGGTCATTAAATCATCACAGAAGTGGGTCAAAAATCGACTGCAGGAATTGTCTCAGCCATCCACACAGATATCTAGACAACAAAATAAAAATACGTAATAATACAGAATGATAATTATTACCGAATGTTTTTCAATTAATTATAATTATAATATACTATAAAAGCACTTTTTCCTTTTAAAAATTTATGAGTGTATATGCAAATCTGTTACTATGGATAGTAAAAAAAAAAAAAAAAAAAAAAAAAAACTGAATTTCCTCGCAAGTACATTATTATGTTATCAGTTTGTTAATCTTTCCAAACTGAATTCTGTGTAAAAGATCATTTGATCACTTAACAAGCACTTACCGAATACTATTCCTCAGCTGTCAAAATCGAATCAGGTAGAAAAAAGAGGAGTATCTTTATAATTATTTATATGAACGGTAGCCTTTGTATATAGCCGCTTAAATGTGACTTAATGAAAAGCTTGTGAAGGTGAGCAAATCTGCAGCTACGGACAGTAAAAAACTAAATTTTCTTGCAAGTGCTATAAGTTTGTTAACCTTTCTAATCTGAATTCCGTATAAACGATTAATTTAAATCACTTACGAGCACTTACCCAATACTATTCCTTAGCTAGCAAAATCGAATCAATTAGAAAAAAAAAGAGAATCTTTATAATTATTCATATCAGCAGTAGCCTTTGTATATGGTTGCTTAAATGTGATTTACATGAAAAACCTATGAAGGTAAGCAAATTTGCTATTACGACGAACAGTAAAAAACTAAATTTTTTTGCAAGTACTATGAGCTTGTTAACCTTTCCAATCTAAATTCCGAGTAAAAGATTGTTTTAAATCACTTGATATTTTACCCAATGCTATATTTCGCAGCTGTCAAAATTCAATCAAGTGGAAACGAAACTAAAGGAGCATCTTTACAATTATTTATATCAGCGGTAGCCTTTGTGTTTGACTGCTTAAATGCGTATAGTCCTTTAGAACCTTCTCTAGAACTTCTCTGACTTTTCTAGTAAAAACATAAAAGAGCCACAAGCAATTATATGAAGCGTTCGATACGAACAAATATCTAAACGCCTACTTCAAACAACAAGACTTCATTCCGCCTTTGACTCATCTATGTCGTATAAAGTGACGGCATAAATAGATGCCATATTTCATTACGAAATGGCATATGCTGAAAGAAGAAAGCCTAAGGCTGCGTATAATCGCTTGTTTTGCCATCCTTCTACAGTTTTCCAGGAAATTTTGTGTTCTGGACCCTTCTGCGGTTTATTCCCAAAAGGATGAGGGAATCAACAATGGGTCAGGAGATAAGGAGCTCAACTCTACTCGACGGAAAGGTTCCTCTTTTGCAGGACATCAGTCTCAGTCCCTTTTCTTTTAAAGTCATCAAAGATCAAAATCACAGCGTGGTCACAAGAAAATACGCCGATAGTGATAAAAGTTAGAAGCATGGTCTATTCGCACCTTAAGGAGACGGTTGACGTTAAAAAACTTTTTTCTTTAATTTTCATCATAGATATATGAAATTTTGTGGAAACATACATTTCACTATAAGTATATAGAAAATCTTAAAAGAAATTTCCAATCTTCGTATAATTTTATGATTTTTTGAAAATTTTAAAATGAAATTTTAAAATGCTCCATGAGTCTTAACCCATATTGGACCGCTGTCCTATAAATAGGACACCTAATAAAACATTTTTTAAAATAAAATTGGTAAGGATTTTCTGGATGCATTTTGTTATGACGTCTTTAAAATACATAAAAGTATAACATATAAGCAAAAAAATAAATAAATAAATAAATAAATAAAAAATAAAAAACAAATAACCAATTAAAATTTAATTGAAAAAAAATCTATTTAAAAAATCCTTTAAAAATTGTGATCTTATAATCTAGAATTTTACCGTTATTATTATATTTTTATTGGCGAAATCAGAGAATTTTTGTTCAACATAAACAGTATTTTTAAAGTAAAATAAAATATTTGCTCATAAAATTAGTTTATGTATGCATTTTATATGTCCTTACTATGTGTCCTACTAATATGTCCTGTTTAAAGAACAGCTAGTTACTTAAAAGAATACTTTTTTATTTTCAACATTTTGCTAGTATCTACTTAATTACACCATATTAATGATATAATGGAAGTTTTAAAAATTTTCAAAAATATTTAATCGGTGTGATCCAATATGGGTTAATTTCTGAGACATTTCCTTGATTTTGGATTTTAATCACTTTAAAATGCAAAAATAAAAAATTAAGAATTCAAGAGATTAACAAATCTGTGCATCGATTTGTTAATCTCTTGAATATTTAATTTTTTAGGGATTTTTTTCTGAAATCCATATCGATTTTCATTAAAATTTTGCATTTTAATAAGTTAAAAATCAAATTTAATTATCTTAATGAAGTCGAATTTTAAAATGCATACACAGTTTATTGTTTATTTGTAAGCATTATCAGTATCCTTCCTTATCAATTTCATGAATTTTGATCAAAAATTAAGACGCCTGGAGCATTTAAAAAATAAAAAAAACGTTGAAAAATGAGTTTTGAGAAAAACAGATTTAAAATACAAGATCCGAAAAATTGTTTGCGTACAAAAATCAAACGCTTGTAACTTTGCGAAAAATAATCGCATCTGCATGCGGTTTTTCGCAAATGGCTCAAAAAAAAAAGCAATTTAACAAATTACAACGACCATTTGGAAAATGATTTTTTCAAAGACTAAAATTTAAGACATAAAAAATCGCACGGAGCTGATCATACATTACGTACGCCATAGATTAAATATTAATAGTGTTATTACACGTAAAAATTTCAAGCGACAAAAATGGCCTGCGACTTGTCAGATTTCCTGAAACTTACGTATTATCCACCTGAAACTTATGTATTATCCAAGCATTTCATTGGCTGTTCGGGAAAAGGCTTTTCCATCGTCAGATTTCCAAGTAATCTGACGGCCAATTTTAAATGAAATTTCATTCTTAAACTTCTAAACATCCCACAATATTACTTTTTACACCGTCGTATAGATAAAAAAATGTACTTTTAAATGCAATTTGTTTGAAAGCTGTATCTCAATTTGTTTCTGAGTTATTGATTTTTTTTTGTAGTTTTTATTACTTTTTGTCATAGTGGCAACAGAAGTATCCATCTCTGTTGAAAGTAAAGGGAAAATACAGATTAATGTATAGACCAATCAGAAAACGAATAAAATGCGGATTCAACCAATAAAACGCTTCAGATAAGTTTTTGATTTCCTACTCTGACAGAGGACAATAACCCTTTTTCCAAATGGTTTAAAAAAAAAAAAAAAAAAAAAAAAAAAAAACTGGAGAATAATAATATGCCGAAAAATAATTTTCTTTTTTTTAGTCTATTTTTGCTCAAATAAATAAATGTCCATGGTCCCCTTAAGGCTGCGTTCAGAAAGCAAAAGTGCTCACTGTCACGCCAAATCAATAAAACCTTTCTTTTCCAAACCCATTTGTGGTTTTTAACAAAAGGATGGGAGGATCAGCAATAGGTCAGGAGATAGAAAAAAATCGAACTTCAAGAAAATTCTCCCTTCTTGCAGGATGTCCAGCACTTTCCTTGTAAAGTCATAAAAGATTAAAAACGCAGCACGATCACAGGAAAGCGCCGCCTGACCAAAACAAAAAGACCGCGAGTAGAATGTCGAAATACGTCTATCTGGAGCTTTAGCCTGTTGTGGGACCCACTCTGCACCCCGCGGACGCCTAAATTACATTGATCTTGCCATTTGGTTGCACTTCGGCATATTTAATCGAAAGGGCGCAGCAGGTGGCCATCTTAATGAATAGGGAGGAACGATTCTGATGCAACCATCAATATGTAGATGAGAGGAATACTAATTAGAATTCGGAATGTCGAAATAAACAACAGAAGCAGTCGAGAACGATTCTAACCGACTTCTTCGTCTAAGATAGAAGCAACTTGGAAGAGGATGCAGCTAAAGCGGAAGTTCACTGCAACTGTAGGCAATAGACTGCTAAATTAGAGGAATTAGATGCGGTATGAAATATCTGAAATAGGTAATTCCCTTAAGCGTTATAGATTTACAAATTTTACGCTTTTGGGAATGAAAACTATCGTGAGTTATTTTTAAGCTTTATAATGTACTTATAACTACTTAAAAGGTGACAAAAACATATAAAAACTTTTCACCCCTCTACAAAGAAATGGACTGAACTCCGCTTGCGCATGCGTACTATTTTTGTTTTTGTTTTTAACATGTATTTCTATTCAGTCAATCATCTTTTATCCCTTTGAAAATGAACGCATGTGTGTTCGAAAGATCTCGGGTTACATTAAATAATATTTTTATATGTTTTTGTCACCTTTTAAGTAGTTATAAGACACTAGTGTTTGAAACGAGTTCCTTCACGACACTAGTGTTTGAAACAGTGTTTTGACTCTATTGAGTTATTTTTAAATCACAATTACTTTAACACTCTTTTATTCGGTGCGTTTGTAATCTCTCTATTCTAAAAAAAAGTAACTACCGCTGTCACCGCCGCCGCCGGTTTTGATTTTTTTGTGACCGGAGGCCTTTCTTCGTTAATATTAACAAAAATAATGCATACAAAAATATGAAAATCGGTAGTTTTATACAGAAATATTTGATAAACACGCTGATGCAGACAGTTTTCAAATCGAAGAATTATTTTAAGAGTTATTTAATGCTAAAGTTGGACAAAATCGTTCCACTAAAAAAGTTTTATAGCAGCAAAAACTATACATGGCAGTGTAATCATTTTTAGATCATTTTATGCGTTAGAATTTGCCGGAGTGCAGATTGCATTAATTTTTTTATTTTGACTCATTTTTTCAGGTTTTATTTCTATTTTAAATTCAAATTTTCAGCATTTCTAGAGATATTTTTTACAGATTTCAGAAAATTGTACTAATTTAAACTGTTGCCAACTGTATAAAAAGCGCAAGCAATAATGTTTGCTTCAAAGTAAAAATTTATTTACACGTGACTATTATAAACAGGAAAAAAACTTTCAAATTAGAATTAAATAATTACGTATAAAAAGCAGGAACTTATTAAAAATTACGTCATAAAAAGTATACACGTGAATTTTAAAAGAGAAAAGATATTGTAAAATAATAAATTCATTAACATGCGTTAGAAGTCTTAGGAGAAATTACGTCATATTTACGTCACATTATAGTTATTACATAAAATCAACACGAAATAATATTGCAAAAAAGTTTAAATTTAGAAATTGCGCTAGACATTTATTTGATATTTTGAGAATTAATTTAAAATGTTTCATTTAAAAGAACTTTCTTTTCGCTTTGTTAAAAAATACCAGGAGACAAAGATTCTCTTTACTTAATTCCTTTTATACTAGCTTATTTTGAAATGTTGTTACACGTGTATACGTCATCAAGTTATTTTTATTTCGACGTTTTATTTGTGTTTTTATTAATGTTGTAAGAATTTATTTGTTCTTTCGTTATTTAAAATAAAAATTATAACAATTTGTATAATTTGGCGAGGGGTTTGGCGATTTATATAATTTGGCGAAATTGGTCGACAGGATAATCAAGTAGTACCGCAGCGGATTTGGCGTTAAAATTCCCCAATCAAAGAGAAATGAATAGAAATTCGTTTATAGGGAGATCGCCACTGTTTTTTAAATTATAATTCAATCTTTCGAAATCTTTTTAAAGCCGATCAAATTAGCGTGCATTTAGAGTCTGCGGTGTCTGGACGGGGGTTGGCGAGCGTAGCTCGTAGGGGGCCGAGCCCCCTAGTTATATAAATACGTAGCACCTATAGTCGTCGTCTGGTCCATCCTTCTGTCTGTCTGTCCGCATATAACAACGCAAAAACTATCCAACCGAATTAATATATAGAATCGTTGCAGAATTGTGTCGAGTCATTTCAGTTTTATGAAAATCGAATCAAAACTTAAAAAGATATTTAAAAAGTTTTCTTCATTATATTAAATCCTATCCTACGTCACTGATTCAATGCTATCCTATGATAGGTAATGATTCTAGGTTGCCATGGTGATGACGTCCTATTTAAGATGGAGTCCTATTATTTCCGTTTTACTGATTTTAATATGTAGAATCGTAATAAATTTTGCATTCATGCTGTTTTTGCATAAGAGTGCAACAGTTATATTTTGAAGTCGATTTTTTACTCACTTATATGCCATATGTCAGAATCATAAAACTAATATGACACAATCATAAAAACTGATGTACGCTGATGTGATTTCGATCACAAAGCAACATTTTAATTCTTTTAGAACTTAATTATAAATTACTAACTTAATTTTAAAGCATTTTTACGTTAGCCGACCACATGCGAATCGCCAAATGATCTTTATGGTTGCAACTGTTTACGATATCTATAATAATGGAGTTAATTTTGCGCGAAACTATTTTCACCAAAATAAACCAACTAGCTATAAAACTGCAACAGCGAAATATTTTAAACACTGAAATGTGAAAATATAAATAGAAAAATTAAGAGTGTAACAATTTAAAATTGTATCAATAAATAGTTTAATTTTAATTACATTAGGATTATATGCTGAGAAAACAATTTAGAAATCCTGAATAGATAATTTAAATAATTCTTTTCATTCCCTCCTCCTGCAATATCTTAAAAAAGAGATAGATCAAACTTTACAATTATCTATATTATAAAGGACAAACGTGTCCGTACGTAACGCTGACGTCATTTTGACGGTGGTAACAGCAGACGATTAAATTTATCTTTTGTTAAATTTTATTAACCATTTGAGAAAATGGTTATTGTCTTCTGTCAGGGTAGGAAATCAAAAACATATCTGAAGCTTTTTATTAGTTGAATCCACATTTTATACGTTTTCTGATTGGTCTATACAGTAATCTGTATTTTCCCTTTACTTTCAACAGAGATGGATACTTCTGTTGCCACTATGACAAAAAAGTAATAAAAATTACAAAAAAGAAATTAATAACTCAGAAACAAATTGAGATACAGCTTTCAAACAAATTGCATTTAAAAGTACATTTTTTTCTCTATACGACGGTGTAAAAAGTAATATTGTGAGATGTTTAGAAGTTTAAGAATGAAATTTCATTTAAAATTGATCCAGGAATATTAATGTTTAATCCATGGCGTACGTAATGTATGGCCAGCTCCGTAGAAGTTTAAAAATTTACAGTACCGAAAATTGTAAAACTGAAATTTCTTTTAAAATTTGTTCATGATGTGTCCAGGAATGTTAATGTTTAATTCATGGCGTACGTAATGTATGATCAACTCCGTGCGATTTTTTATATCTTAAATTTTAGTCTTCGAAAAAACCATTTTCCAAATGGTCGTTGTAATTTGTTAAATTGCTTTTTTTTTTCAATTCTTTTAATTTCTAAATACTGCACATTTTCAATTTTCCACCGTCGAATAGGGGGAAAAATGACTTTCAAATACAGCTTATTTTAAAACTGTATCGCAATTAGTTTAAAAACTGTATCGCCATTTACTTAATTTTCATTGTTTTTAAAACATTGTATATGTAATACGTGAATTATTATATTGTTAACGAAGCGTAGAACCAACAATGTGAAAAATGTCCAAGCCGGGAATCAAACCCGGAACCCTTGGAATAACGCTCCAAGCTCTCTATCATTTAAGCTACGAGGAATGATTGCCCAGTTTAGCAAATTAATTGAAAATTGAATTAAAATTATATATGTGTTCACCGATGCTGAGTTTGTTTGTATCTTATGTTTCGCCGTAGGATTGTGTGCTTATTAATACTATTCCATCTTGTGCTGCAGTTGCAGCCTTACCAACACATGTGGGAAATGCTAAGCTGGGCATCGTCCTCGTAGCTTAAGGGTGTATTCGAAAAAATATTTTTCCACCCTCAACAGCTCGAAATTTTCTGAGACATTTTCAGACTCATTTTTAAAAGTAAAAACATGAAACTTGCTGAGGTTAATTTTGAAGAGATGTATAAGAAGCCATGTAATTTCATTTTTCGCTCAATTAATTAGAATTTGATTTTTAAACAATTATTTTTTCAATATGACCATTTTTTTCATCCCCAGATCTCCCACTTCGAAAATTCGGTTCAAAACCCCAACTTTGACAGCATTTTTTGCAATATTTTCTGCATTTATCAAAAAATCGGCAAGCACAGCACGTTATGTAGTTTCTAAATAAGAGAATTTGCCAGTTTGATGCGTTTGAGAGCAAAAATGAATTTAAAAATAAATCAGAAAATAAACAGTTTGGATTGGAATACACCCTTAAATGGTAGAGCACTTGGAGCGCTATTTCAAGGGTTCGGGTTCGATTCCCGGCTTGGACATTTTTTACATTGTTGGTTCTACGCTTCGTTAACAATGTTGTAATTCACGTATTATATATACAATAATTTTGAGCGTAACTTCACTTATGAAAATTAATTGAAAATTTGATTAAAATTATATATGTTTTAAAAATAATTTTCAAGCATGTCTTTTTTCAAATCTATCTCTATCGCATGCAGACGATTACCAAAGATAAATCCATTTGCACTTAAATTAATATAAATAGCTCATCATTTGTTCCCGACTTATATTCCATAAATAAATTAAAACATTGATCAATGATAAATAAATCAATAGAATATAAATAAAACACAAACTTAAGGCATGTAATTGAATTTCGCGCTTAAACCGTTGCAATGAATGGAATCAAAATTGATGATTGCAAATAGCGATATTTGGCGATTTCTTCGGCTGTTAACACCTGGTGCGAGGCCAGTATAAAAAAATACGTTTAAAAACTTTATTTGAACCCATTATTGGTATTTTTCATATAAATATAATTTTTAGTATTGTTAGTGGGCATTGTAAAAAAATATATTAAATGTAAAAAATCTATTAGTTATATATACAGTCAACGCTCATTATAACGACTGCCCATTATAGCGGCCGTTTCATTATAATGATCAATGCAAAATATCCTGAGATATATCCCCTTTATGATACGTTATTTTTACATCCAATATAACATCCGCCCAGCAGCTTATTTCCCAATACAGCGACGGAATTGACTTTTACCCCAGATTTTTTTTTTCCAAAAAAAGATTACCATTTTCTTTCCTCAAGAACTCATTGCTCACTGCGCGTTGATGCCTATATTAAAATGTCTTAAAATGAAACTGTAAAACATTTTTTTTGAGCCAAGAAAACACATAAAATGACTTATCATCTCTAACTGAGATGGAAAATTTTGTTGAAAGAAAATATCAAGTGCACAAAAAATAAACAACTATTTCGAATTATTTTTGTAGAAAATAATGTTAATGCGTAAGTAACTATTTTTTTTGTGCGTGATGTAACATTTACTTTAAATTTTATTTTAGAAATACCTAATCATTCTCTTAAACTGATTTTTATAATTACTCATTGTCAATGTTTATTTGATAGGAAAGTAAACAGAATTTAGTAATAATGTTGTATTAAAAATTTTCCTTTGAAACCTTAATTTTCCTGCACATGGTTAGAGTTTTTTTTTTTCGTTCACTTTCGTTATAGCGACCTTCCATTATAAAAACCCTCATCTTTGGCACGAGAGGGGTCCTTATAAGGAGCTTCCACTAAATATATATAAACAGTAGACTCATGTGAGGCTTTCTCACTGCAATCTTTGAGATTATTTCTTGATATGTTTTTTTCATTAAATTTTGACTAACTGCAATTCTTTTTATCAAACAACGTGTTTTAACGATATATAAGTAATACTATGTTAGAAGCTGCTTGCAGATTTTTTCAAAGAATACCATATGCATCGCTGTGATTTTAGTATGTGAAGAGAAAACGGGACAGTAACATAAAAAATAATGATACTTTTCAACTATATTCTGTAACCTGTATTCTGTCTGATTGCAAAGGCCGGGTTTATCCCCTTGTTAATTTAATATAAAGAAGACATTTATCTATTTTATATGCAAACAAGTACTGCTTGTTTTCGGAAAGCAAAACTTTCGCGCATGCATCTGGTCTGCTTTGATTTTATCAAAATAGGGATGAGCGGTGTTTGCTTAACTCCGTTTGACTGAGTGCCAATATTAGTGACAACGTACAAATGAACGCTGAAGTAGAACTTCACCCATCTCAGCGTAACACCCCTTTGGATAGTAGATTCGTCTCAGAGTGCTAAGCGCGGCTTTCGAAAGCGAACAGTAAGTAAATTGCATATAAAAAACAATAATAAACTATATATAAATAAAATGTTTATATAAATACATATATAAACAGTGGTGGAGTCGTAAAACAACAAGATGGCATACGCTCTAGGCAGGAGGTAAACCCTAGAGATTATATACTATAGCCTCTTTGAGAAACAGTGGGTATACGGTGTTCCTTAAGAAAATTCAGACGTATACGGCGTGTACTACCATATATCCTCCACTACATCCCTGTATATAAGGAAGCATAAAAGTTCATCAGGTTTGTTTTCATAGCTATGTGTTATAACCTTTGGCAACCAACCTTACTTTCTGAAGCCCGAATCGTAGCAATCTTTTTAAAAAGACGACAAAGCCCCTATACCGAAAAAGTGTCCGTGTCACAATGGGTGACCCTGCGGATTTACGGGTTAAGTGTGTTTAATTATTTATGGTACTCATTTATTTATCAGTGGTGAAAAACTAAATCACCGTAGCACAAATACTTTTCCGGTTCTAAAACGCTAAATAGCACTTTAAAAAGTGAACAGAAAGAAGATAACTTCTTTTCCCATAAACGAAAATTCCAGATAAGTAGAACACTATTTTGAATGCCTGAGGCTTTTATCTTAAATACTCGTTTCTAAACTTTGAGAAAAGGATTTCACTTAAAAATGCAGGAATGTTTGAGTGCAAATACTTCAATTAAAGTAAACTTATTGAGTGTTTAATGTTTTAAGGCAACTGTCTGTCTTGCGACTCCATAACGTTGACAGGTCGAATTCTTCACCGGGAAGCTTAAATCACTCAGATGTTTCAAGCCGAAGGAGAAAAAAAATTCCGTGGAGAATCAATATTGACAATCCTGTCACGTATATTGGTGTAATTGGTCTGAACCAACTGCGAAAGGATTATTGAAATTGATTGAATGCATCTTGAGTCAAACTGATAAATGGCTCTATTGCGACAAATGAGATAGTTCAGCGAAGAAACAAAAAATAAAATTGCGGACAAATTAATTCGAAAAGATAAAGCAAGAGTTTAAAAGCTTTTCATAATATTTGATGAACTTGTAACAAGGGGACACAGGAGGATTTTACATATATATCAGAAAAAAAAAAGCCTGTTGCAGAAACTTTTTTGCACTGCAAATAAATCTTCATTTTGCAGAAAAAGAACTGTCAGAGAAGATTACAGGTCTGCACGGGCCGAAATTGCTGGCCCCGGCACTAGCCGTTTATAAGTTCGAATTTCAGAGCTCGGCACGGTTCGCGCAAAAATCAATGAAATCAGGCCCGGCCTGACTCAATTTCTACAAAAGTTCAGAAAAAAAAAATACAATTTAAGATTTTTGTAAAGTCTTGTATGTTCTTGTATGTTTCTATGCCCATATTTAGGGAAATTTTAGATTAGTTGCTATATGTTTGGTATATTTTAGATTAGTATATGTTCGGTTTATTTTAGACTACTACATGTTCGCACGCCATAGAGTACAGTATAGAAACATTGATGATAGACTCAGATTATTACTTTCAAATAAATATTCGTTAAAAAAATTAATGTAGTTCAGAATAAAAGAAAAAAGGTGGTTAAAAAATGATAACTTTTAAAACTGTATCTCTCTATTCTAAAAAAAAGTAACTAACGCTGTCAGCGTTCGAATAAAAAAAAAAAAAGCTTTGTTAAAATAAAAGTTTGGTGATCGAAGGCTTTACTTCGCTAATATTAAAAAAACTGCTGCATGCAAAAATATAAAAATTGGTTAGTATTATAGAGAAATGTTTGATAAACATGCTGAAGCACATATAGTGGTCAAAAGCGTTTCCATTAAAAAGGTTTTATAGAAGCAAAAACAATACACAAGAATTTAATAATTTTTCCTAACGATATAAATTACTAACTCGCGGTGTGCAGACTGCATTTATTATATATTTTTTTTAATTTGACTAATTTTTTGAGGGTATTTCTCAATTTTTTATTCAAAATTTTACCATTTCAAAAGATATTTTTTCGTATTTTAGAAAAGGTTGTTATTTTAAATTGTTATTTTAAAAAGGTTATTATTTTAAAAAACAGCCTAAAGAATAATATTTCCTTTCAATTAAAAATTTATTTACATGTGACTATTAAAATCAGAAAAAAACTGTAAAATTAGAATTAAATGCTTATGTGTTAAAATCAAGAAGATATTGAAAATTACGTCAGAAAAATTGCATTTATGTATGAATATTAAAAGTGAATGAAAACTTTAAAATAATAAATTCATTAACATGCGTTAAAAGCCATAAATGGGAGAAATGACGTCCTATTTAAAATGGCCAAATAATAATATTGCAAACTCTTTAAATGAAAAAAATATATTTACACGAGACATTTATTTCCTATTTTAGATTATATTTTTAACTATTGTTGCCAATTCTAAGACAGCAGAAATAATAATATTTCCTTTTTCAAAAACGAAAGTATTTTCATGTGAATATTAAAAAGAGAAAGAAAACTTTGGTAAAAAATACGTCAGATTTAAAACGATACTTTTAAAATGTCTTATTTAAAACAATTTCTTACAGCGTTTTTAAGAAGATACCAGGTGGCAAAGACTCCATTTACTTAGTTCATTTTATATTAGCTTCTTTTCAAATGTTTAACTGATCTTATTTAATCAACAGCAGTCTTTAGTTGTCATAACAGCAGCTGATTCGATCTTAAAATTCCCTCAATCAAAGGGAAATGAATGGAAACTCGTTTACAGGGAGATCGCCACTTTTTAAATTATAATTCAATATTTCGTAATATTTTTAAAGCCGAGCGTGTTTTTACTCGTAGAGTCTGCAGTGTTTGAATGGGGATTGACATTCGTACGGGCAGAGCCCCCTAGTAATAAAAATAAGTAGATTTTTGAAAAAATTTCTCTGTATTTATTAAAGTGTATTTCGAAATATTCCTTTAAGGGGACCTTCTACATTAGGAGACCAAAAAAAAAAAAAAAACAACAACAAAAAAAAAAAAACACTTTTTTATGATTTTTTTTTTTTGTAAGAAAACTGCATGATGGATCTTTTTGAAGTTTTAACAGTGTATTGTGAATATCTTAAGGTATACACAAGAATTTTTTTATTAGATTTTGTTGTTTCACCTTTAAGTTATAAACAAACGTGTTCAACTACTTTGGAAAATTTCGTCTGGACGGTGGACATGATAGCGCCTTGTAGAATTATCTGAAGCACAAAAATAATTTTTTTTCGTAAACTTCGTGAGTATAGCTTCTAGTTAAATTAAAGGAACCCATAATTTTTTTTTAAAGTTATGTAATGGCTGATTAAAAAAAAAGCTTTTTTTTTGTTGTTGTTAAGCAAATTCGCTCTTATTTGTTAATAATTTTAGTAAAAGCTTTAATTCATATCGAAGGCAATTAAATAAGCTTTAATTTAAAAAAAAATCAAGATGATCCATTGAGTAGTTTTTTTAATCGTGCCCACCATGTCAACCACATTTTTTGACACGGTGGGCAAGATTTAAAAAAAAATAATAACTACTCAATGGATCATCTTGATTTTTTTTAAATTAAAGCTTATTTAATTGCCTACGATATGAATTAAAGCTTTTACTAAAATTATTTTTAAAAAAGTTATTAACAAATAAAAAAGAATTTTTTTAACAAAAAAAAAGTTTTTCTTTTTTTTTTAAATCAGCCATTACATAACTTTTTTTAAATAAATTTATTTGTTCCTTTAATTTAACTAGAATTTATATTTTACGAAAAAAAAATCATTTTTGTGTTTCAGATAAGTCTACAAGGCGCTATCATGCCCTCCGTCCAGACGAAATTTTCCAAGGCAGTTGAACATATTTGTTTATAACTTAGAGTAGAAGCAACAAAATCTAATAAAAAAAATTCTTGTGTATACTTTAAGATATGTACAATAAACTGTTAAAATTTCAAAAATATCCATCATGCAGTTTTCTTGCAAAAAAAAAAAAACCCCATAAAAAGTGCTTTTTTTTTGGTCTCCTAATGTAGAATGTCCCCTTAACAGAAGTTCACTATCGTTATTACTACTTTTGCAAAGAAAATTGCTTACTCCACACGTCCTATACACAATAAGTCCACTTCTGACCCCACCCAAGTTTGTAGAATAAAATGTGAACCGTACCCCTCCTGTCCAGAGTCTGCTGAAAAAATTGAATCCAGGCTCAGATACGATGTAATAACTGTCAACTGTTCGATGCCGATCTCTGCACTGGACATGTTATATTTCTGAATGATGTTGTCAAGCTTAGCTTTGGCTCTTATTTATTAATCAAATATATAATATCTATTATAGATTCATGGACAGGAGTATACATTTCGAACGAGTTATTTAACTTTGTATGTGCAGCAAATGATTAACAGTAAATCTAGAATTATTATGCAATAAAATTCATCGAATAATACTAATTCTTTTTAAAAAGCGTATTACTTTCTTAAATTAAAAAATATATGACATATTCAGGAAGGTTTCCTAAATGCACAGAAACATTTCGAAATAGACACAAACATATTCAAAATATACACAATCATATCCGAAATATACACAAACATATCCAAAATATACACTAACATTTCCGAAATATCCAGAAACATTTCCGAAACATGCAGAAACGTTTCCGAATATTCTACCGAAATACGCGTAAACGTTTCCGAATATATGACCGAAGTATGCGGAAACATTTGCGAATATCTGACCGAAATATGCGGAAACGTTACGAAAATCTGACCGAAATATGCGGAAACATAACAAAACGGTTGGGCCACATTGCTGCCCAACCAAGTAGAGTAACGTTTCCGAGTTTTTTTTTTTTTCTTCTTTAGTGGCAGAACAATTTATACTTACTCTCGTCCCAGCCATGTCCATTGAAAATTGTTCATATTTTATCGGCGTAGTTTGATCCTTTTAAATTTGTTGTATTAGGCCAGTCGTCCCGCTTAATTTTGTCTCGGCCTGGCTGGCCAGTTTAAATTTTTTTTCGCCCTGGCCCTGCCCGTCTATTTATTTTTTTATCGGCCCAGCCTGTTAAAAAATCTGTCGCTGTTTTGTCGGGTCGAACCGAGTAGGAGCCTCGTGCCAGGTCCGGGTCCGTGCAGACCTCTCAGAACGTCAATATTTAAACTTGAATCGCACATGCTCTGGAAAATATTTAGGTGGAATCTTTCATGATATTCCGACTGCAAGAATTATTTTGTAAAGCACTGTCTACAAATTTTATCCACAGGACAAAAGGAAATAAATAAATGGTCCGTTTCCCAGTATACAGTATAAAAGTCTGTTGATTTTATAGAAAAAGGCTGTCAGCTAGGACGCCAGTAAAAAACTGCTTCTTTTACGAAAAAATGAAATTATTACGAACTTTCTGTTATTTTAGCAGATTTTGTAGTAAAATAAACTGTTTAAAGATTGTTTTTGTAAAATAAACATTTCTTTATTGGCGTTCTGGCTGGCAGTTTTTACCGTAAAACTAGCTGGATTTTTTTTTACAGGTGGGTTGTCTGCGACGGTCATTTCGAGTCAAATACTATATCTATGACCGATAATCGCTGTAATAGCGTTGTGTAATATGCCTTTTTAAGCTTAATAAAATTACGTGGTATATATATAAATTCGACAGCTCATATACAGGGCTGTGCAAAAGAAAATCGCAAGAATCATTGTCTATGGACGTGAATTGCTTAGAGATGTTTTTTTAATCGTGTTATTCATTTTCCATATTAATTATATTTAATATACTAAGATATGTTTTTGGAATATAAATAAATTCATATGCAGGACTATGCAAGAAACGGGATATACTGTCGTGCGATTTTACTTGCGTTATGCATTTCACAACTGAACTAAACTTTAACTTAAGAGGCTACTTTAGTCTTGCGACCCGCTTTCTAATGCTAATCCTATGGAAGAAATTTTTAAAGATATCTCTTTTGCATTTCAATATTTAATTTTTTTTTTTTTTTTTTTTTTTTTTTTTACTTTATATAACTGCCGTCGATTTGTACAAAAGTCATTTTATTACTTTTTCGATTTTGTTTGCAGATTTTTCCTTTTATGAGGATGCTTTCCCTTTCGAAACCGGCTCCGAAAATGGAAGTGTCCTAGTTAACAACAGCTGTAAACAAAATCGAAAAAGTAAAAAAGGGCCTTTGTGCAGATCGATCTCAGCTATCCCATTTGAAAAAAAAAAAAAATCATTTAAAAATATTAAAATGCAAACGATATCTTAAGAAATTTCTTTCATATAGATTTCGTATTAGCAAGCGTGTCTTTTCACGTGAATGAAGAAGCCTCTTAATATGTGATGTCTATAAAAATATGTAGGTTATATACAGAGCTGCACAAAAAATGTCAAATTGTCTTTTAATGGTGGGAAATGCTGAAAATAAAAATGTGTATGCAAATCTATAGATCATATACAAAGCTGCTCCAAAGAATCCAAATAAGTTATCGACCATGTGCGCTAAGTACTTAAATTGAGTGTTCAACTATGTTATCGCGGTTTTTAATTTGTTTATTTGGATATCGTTTTTATATCTTACTAAACAGTGAGGTTTCTTTTCAATATTCTGAAAGTGTTGGAAAGTGTTCCATTATCTATGCGTGGCGGGTGATTTTTCCTTCTTCTTTAGTTTCAACTTTGTCTTTGCAGATAAATCATGATAGTAAAGACTTTTTACTATTAGTGACACTGATTACAAGAAACAAAGAATTGAAAACAAAATTCTTCATTTCCGCGGATTAGAAAAAATCCTTTAAACGATTGTCTTTAAATTAGAATTTCTTTCTTAGCCTTTCATTTGAAAATTTGATGACATCGGTTGCTGCAATACCGGAAAATTTCCTCTTCAGCTGGTGAAAACTTGGACAATGCCTATTTACTTTGAATAAGAAAGATAAACGCACTTCACTTTTCGATAAGAGAAAGAGAAAATCAAACATCAAAAATTGAGTGAAAACTAAGGAAGTACTCTTTCTAACTGTAGTTCAGAGTAAGAAAATAACTTAACAAAAAAAGGAGATCTGAAAAGAATCTTGCAGCAGAAGATTTTTGTCACCTAAGGTAACAGTGCAATGTAAAATCACATGATTAGGGCGGTATTTTCCTTTAACATAATTTTTCCGTGAATATAATAAAAACTGCATAAAATATATTCACGGAATAATTATAAAGTCTTTAATTATTAAATGCTATTAAGTCTTTAATTATTAAAGACTTAATAGCATATGAAATGTCTCTTTTATTTCTTCTTAGTTAAATTAATTTTAGGAGTCTGACACACACATACACAATAATAATAAATCGATGCCTTCAATTCGAAAAACACAAGGCATGTGGCAGTATAAATTTTGTCTAAGATTTAAAATATTCATTTAGAAATCCCTTTAGTATTGTGGGCCTTATTTCTTATATATATTTATTTTAATTAATCTCAGAGTGAAGTTTTTTTTTTATAGATTATAAATTATAAATATGTTATGCATTATGTATTGTATATGTTTAGTAAAAGTCATTTCTAATAAAAAATAAAAATAAGTAATAATAAATTCAAAATTTATAAAATTGATCATATTGTTGAGTCTAACTTTTAAAAAAAAATGTTTTTTGTTTGGTATAGTTTGTAGAGAATTTAATTTCATTATTTAAAAAAGAAAGAAAAAAGAAACATGTAAATCCGTTAACTTTAAAAGCTGTCGCGGCAAGACTTGAAAAATTCATTGGTATTAAAAATGGAATATATTAATCAGCCTCTAAATAAATAATTCTGAATAATTGTTTTAATTGAATAAATCTAAACAGTATTGTGATACATGAAATATAGGTAGAAAATCTTGAAATTTCAGAATGGTAAATATGCTGATCCCCTTTTAAATTAAGTTAATATTCGGGGAAAATTGCCTGACTGAAAAGTAACTCTAATAGGCATACATTTCAGTGAAAAAGTTGTATTTCATACTTTCTGTTATTAGTATAGATACCATAAAACACGACTTCGTAGCTGAACTTTTTTAAGTTTCTTAACCAATCAAGCAACTAAGCTGAATGTTTAGAACAGCCCTGGATATTTTTTTAACTTTTATTGTTTGTTAAAATAAAATAGAATAACTTCATTCATATAAACCTGTGTTTTTTTACTTGGCTAATCCTTTTTCATCAACACAAAAAAGGTGGATTAAGTTTTTTTTTTCATATAAATCTGTGGTTTTTTTATTTGGCTAAACCTTTACCGTCAATTCAAAAAAAAAAAAAAAAAAAAAAAAAAGTGGATTAAAAATTTTTTAACATTTTCCCTCCATGTATTTTATTTTGTATATATGCTATATAATAAACATTAATGCGACATATAAAGCGTACAAATACTATAGTTGCATATAATTTAGCGAAAAAAATTACTACTAATAAAATGAAAATTTCCTCTTCCCCATTTAAAACAATTGATTTAGAAAAAAATAATAATTGTCAGTAAACGTTGGAATTGGTTCAAGAGGTTTTTTTTTTTTTTTTTTTTTTTTTTTTTTTGATAAAATATCTTCATATGCCTTCTAATTTAATTTCATCTTTTACCATTAAGTAGCTAAACGTAAAATTAGGAAAACACTAATGTAATTACACTAGCTATTTATCTTGTGTCTTTCTGATTATCCTCCTACCCTGAAAAACTTTTCCTATAATGAATATAAAATATAAATGCAGTTTCAATATAAGTTGGTATTCCGAATCAATTGTATTGTAATTTTCACAATTGTATTGTAATTTTCATTATTTTTCTTTTAGCTAACAGAAATACTTTTGCTATAGAAGATAGAAAAAGTTTTGACTAAAAAAATCAGTTCGGGTTTTATTATGATTGATGTGAAAGAATAAAAGATTAATGTGGTAAGAAGGATATAAAGAATGAAGGAATCTTTACAACGTTGATCCTCAGTAAAATCTGAAATAAATAAGATAGCCAAATTATGTTGTTTGTGTGACAGAAACACATAAAGTTTTAGTTGTTATAGAAAATTTTTTTAAGCATAAAAGAATATAAGATAGCCAAGTTATGTCGTTTGCGTAGCAGCAACACATAAAGTTTTAGTTATTATAGAAATTTTTACGAAGCATGAAAGGATATAAGATAGCCGATCGCCAAATTATGTTGCTTGTGTGACAGAAACACATAAAGTTTTAGTTGTTACAGATTTTTTTTTTTAAGCATAAAAGAATATAAGATAGCCAAGTTATGTCGCTTGTGTAACAGAAACTCATAAAATTTTAGTTATTATAGACGTTTTCACAAAGCATAAAAAGATATAAGATAGCCAAATTATGTCGCTTGCGTAACAGCAACACATAAAGTTTTAGTTTTTATAGAAGTTTTTATAAAGCATAAAAGGATATAATACAGCCAAATGTCGCTTGTGTAACAGAAAAGTTTTAGTTATTATAGAAGGTTTTTTAAAGTCTAAAAGGATATAAAAATTTTCAGTTTTCTCCAAGCATGATGAGGTATATCTACACTGTATTCAAAATTAAGAGAGAATAATTTCTCCCGCGTCCTTGATTTTACTACAAATTTATACAACTTTTTTATCTTTCATATACTATCTTTTTAAAGAAATGAACTGAAGAAATCAGGTGTCGTGCTTTGTCGTTTGCTCTTCAAAGAAAGAATAAACTCTCGATTAAAACACTCTTCCTTTTTTGATATCTTCTTCTTCTTCTTTTTTTCTTTTAATATACATTTAATTTTCTCCATACACAGATACACACATGTACACATGTAGTTTTTTAAATCTGAAAGCTGAGTATTAAATTAAAAAAAAAAAAAAAAAAGTTTTTCATAAAGCAATATACATATGATTTTACTTACCCATCATGCGTAGTATAGGGTAAATCTAGTAATCGTTTTAAAAATCGATTTTTTTTTTTGACGGATTTACATGTTTTAGACACTGGAGATTCCGAAAAACATATTTTTAGAAAAAAAAAAATTGCCGTCCGTCTGGGTGCGTGTGTGTCTGCGTGTCTGTAAACGCTCTATCTCCCGAACAAATTGAGATAGAGACTTGAAATTTGGTGTGTACTTAGGAAGTAATAATGGAAAGAAGTCTATTGAATATCAGTAACATCGATTATCCGGAACTATTTTTTTCAGACTCTCGAATTATTCGTTCTGATAAAAGGTATACAGAAATTTTCGAAATTGTTTATTTGAAGGAGTGAATATAAAAGACAATAAAAAAACATAAATTTTGCATAAAGAACGTAGTCAATCGGATGATTAGTTGCCGAAATATTCCTAATCATATTTTTCACACTCTTCGATTTTTCATGACCCTGTATTTCATTTAAATTTCAATTCAAAGATATATTTCAATTGGAAATGAGACGCTTAATCCGACGCAGTAAGCTGTTAGTTAATATGATTATAATTTTTTGAGTTATAAGGATGTTTCTTTTACGCAATTCGGTACTACACGATTATCCAGCCGACCAAAAATCTATCGCCAAACTATAAGATTAAATGCCAATAATGGCTTACCTAAAATGTCAAGCATTTAATGCATCTCTATACCTGTAAGGGGTGTTACCATAGTGGGGGCCCTGTTCTGTCGCCAACTGGCAAAATGTCGCCAAAAGTGGCGCCAAATTGGCGATATCTCTAATATTTCGCCAAATTTCCATAGACTTCCATTGTAAACCAATAGTGTTTACTTGCTTACAGAAAATCAACAAATTGAGATATTTTAATGCAACAAAAAGTAATATTAGCTTAAGGGATTATATTAATTATATTTAAGGGAGTCCAAGTAAATTAAATTATGAATAAAAGTAACATGACGCAATGCTTAGCATGTATCACGTGTTTTATTTTCATATTTTATATTATGTATATCCATGATGGGTAAGTATTACGGTGGCTCCCAACGACTAGTTTAATTAGTAATAATGCGATTGTTGTTCAATGCCGAGACCGAGAAATTTAAACAATCACTTCAATCAATCATATATCAAGGTTCTCTTATACAGGGCTCGAAATGGAAAAATCCACGAACTGGAACGCTAATTTAAAATCATTGTTGACTAAAAAAAGATTTTTTAAGTAGTATAGACAAATTTATATCTAATCATATAAAAACAGTTTCAAGGTGCATTCAAAATTCTAAATAATAATTTTAAAAAGTTACAGAGATCTATATAAAAAAAAGTGTAATAATATCTTTTTAATTTCACGAACTGGAGCGTTACTTACCATAATTTCACGAACCGGAACAATATTTGCCATAATTTCACGAACCGGAATATCGTTCTGGTTTGCTCCAGTATATTTCGAGCCCTGCTTTTATGTTATAATAAGTATAAATGTAAAAATATATTTTTTTAAACACTCTTTTATAAGAATTCAATATTCATCTTGAACATCACGTTTAATTTTTTGACAACATTTCATGCCCCCCTCCCCAAATCTGCGTTACAATGCATTAATTTGGCGTGGGTACCAAACTCGATTATGAAAAATTTACTTTTTTTTTACGCTTGGTAGAAAGCGCTAGCAGATGAATTTATTAAAACATGTATAATATTTAATCTGTTCCTTTTTTTAAGTAAGGCAACAGGAATAAAAATGAAACATTATTTGAAATGTCTTTTTTAGGATTTCTATGTTCTTTCTCTACGTATAATCATAAATTAATTAATATTAAACTATTAACTCACAACTGAAATTATTTACTAAGCGTATTTTTTTTTAAATATTACACTCAAAATATTACATGCTTCGATTTTTATTTATAATTTATTTTTTACTTTTTAGTCTTGAAAATATTTCATTGTTGCAGTTTCACAGCGATTTGGCATATTTTGGCAGAGCGTTTATTCCGTATCATTCAATCCATTATTTTTCATCTCCTGTAGAATTGTATCCCTTAGGGGCTATGCATATATAACGTTATCATTATAGGGGGGAGGGGGGAATCTGGCACATGATATCGTAAGATATCTCTAGGGGGGGGGGGGGGTTGATATCGTTATCATTTTTGATCGAACCAAAATTTTCTCTTCTTATTTGTAACTTGGTCTTTACATCAAAATAGTATGTTATATTTTTTAGTATGTTATCCAATTTCCTGAAAATACAAAAGTTATTTAAATCCTTAAATGATTATAAAATTATTCAGTTCCAAAATATGGAATACCCCAACGTGGATGCATATATAATCCGTTGTTCAACAATGTATAATGCGAAGTTTGTTTGAAATTATACTTGTATTTAACAAGTAAATAAAAGAGAATGTTGTCCGCCTGTTTTGTTGATAAGAAGTTCTGTCTTCCCCGCCCCATGAGGGGCAAGTTCAAAAAGACATTATTACTGTTGAATGCAGTATGCAACGACAAGCTATTATTAAATACTTTTAAACAGTCTGTTTCTTTTAAGTGTTATTTGAGATAAAGTTGTTTCATATATAAACTGATATTTTATTGACTTCTCTTCATTTGGATCAATAATGTATAAGAAAAATAAATGTAACATATTTGTATATCACTCCAAACAAAAGAAAAAATTTTCAAAAATCCAAAGAATTTTTATACATTTTTATTATTTATTATTATGATAACGATATCATTACTGGGTGGGTGGGAGGAGAGGGGGTTCAAGGGATGATAACATATGATATCGTAAGGGGGGAGGGGGTCCAAAAATACAAAAAAGTTGATAACGTTACATATGCACAGCCCCTTACAAAGAATATTTCACGATTGATCACCTGTGGGAAACTAATTTAAAAATACCTAAAAATTAATGTATTAATTATTAAGTTGTAAAAATATTAAAATGTGGTATTGTTAGCGGAAACACACCTTTCTACATATTTGTTTTTATAATTCTAGCATATCAGGAAACGGGCTAAAAATCGATTGCAAAATTCCCTCTTTACATACAAAAACCAGGTTGAGTTAAATAAAAGAGGGTAAAACCTGACTAAAAAATTAAAAATCTACATCAGAAAAGTTTTTTATACTGTTTTGTCGTCAATTCTGGCGAACAATGGTCGTTAGTCGTTACTCTTAAAAAGAAAAAAAAAGAAACGCCGATTGCAAAATTCTCTCTTTACATCAAAAACCAGGTTGAATTAAATTAAATAGGGTAAAAGCTGACTAAAATTTAAAAAATCTACATCAAAAACGGATTTTATTGTATTTTGTCGTCAATTTTCCGAGACGAGCAAGGGTCGTTACTCTTAAAAAGAAAAAAAGAAAAATTAATTTCAAAATTCGCTCTTTACATCAAAAACTAGGTTGAATTAAATAAAAGAGGTTAAAAACTGACTAAAATTTTAAAAATCTACATCAAAAACGGATTTTATTTTGTTTTGTCGTCAAATTTCCGAGACGAGAAAGGGTCGTTACTCTTAAAAAAAGAAAAAGAAAAATCGGTTGCAAATTTCCCTCTTTACATCAAAAACCAGGTTGAATTAAATAAAAGAAGGTAAAAACTGACTAAAATTTTAAAAATCTACATCAAAAACGGATTTTATTGTATTTTGTCGTCAATTTTCCGAGACGAGCAATGGCCGTTACTATTAAAAAAAGAAAAAGAAAAATCGGTTGCAAAATTCCCTCTTTACATCAAAAACTAGGTTGAATTAAATAAAAGAGGGTAAAATCTGACTAAAATTTTAAAAATCTACATCAAAAACGGATTTTATTGTATTTTGTCGTCAATTTTCCGAGACGAGCAATGGTCGCTACTCTTAAAAAGAAAAAAGGAAAATCGATTGCAAAACTCCCTCTTTGCATCAAAAATTAGGTTGAATTAAATAAGAGAGGGTAAAAAGAGACTAAAATTTTTAAAATCTACATCAAAAACGGATTTTATTGTGTTTTGTCGTCAATTTTCCGAGACGAACAATGATCTTACTCTAAGGGGGAAAAAATTGATTGCACAATTCCCTCTTTACATCAAAAACCAGGTTGAGTTAAATAAAAGAGGGTAAAAACTGACTAAAATTTTTAAAAATCTACATCTAAGATGGTTTTTATAGTGTTTTGTCGTCAATTCTCCGAGACGAGCAATGGTCGTTACTCTTAAAAAGAAAAAAGAAAAAACGAAAAGGAAAAAAAAAAAAACACGTGTCTTTTATGTCTTTTCACGGTTTCTTTTAATCTGCACCTAATTTTCTCGGTACATATGTACATACGCAGCCATCTAAATATAAATCTGTAGGCAGAGAGTTTTCTTCGCCCACGTCCTTCCTAAGTAAGAAGCCATTATACATAAGAAGAGGCGCGGTGTTACGTAGTATTTTCCCTGCCAATACTTCCTGGGTTGGCATTTACTTCTCTTCTTTTCCTTACTTCTCCCTCATGCCAGCAATTTATACGATGATACACACTCCAAGATACTAACTGAGAAAGTGGCCTAAGTCACATTCGAAACGATAAGAGTGACTGTGTAGATGACCCGAGAGTTGTAATTAAGGGTGTATTCCAAAAAATATTTTTCCACCCTCAACAGCTCGAAATTGTCTGATACATTTTCAGACTCATTTTTAAAAGTAAAAACATGAAACTTGCTGGGGTGATTTCTGAAGACATGTTTAACATGCCGTGTGATTTCATTTTCAGCTCAATTAATTAGAATTTGATTTTTAAACAATTATTTTCTCAGTATGACCATTTTTTTCATTCCCAGATCGCCCGCTTCGGAAAAATCGGTTCAAAACGCCAACTTTGACAGCGTTTTTTACAGTATTTTCTGCATTTATCAAAAAATTATTAAGCACGGCACATTATGTAGTTTCTAAATAAGAGAATTTCCCAGTTTGATGCGTTTGAGAGCAAAAATGAATTTTAAAATGAATCGGAAAATAGGCAGTTTGGATCGGAATACACCCTTAAGAAGATGGAGCTTCATATCGGTCGAAAATGAGGGTCAGGAAGCCGTGTCATTAATGTTCTTGCTGTTTCAGAGTTTTAAACTGTGACTTCCAGCTGTTCTGGATGCTCAAGTTTGCCCAACTCATAATGATAACATTTGGAGCTATTTTTGAGATTATTTAAATTGCTTTTAAGGTTCAAATGTAAATGCAGCTGAATGCTACAGTTGTAATTAATTTTTTCTTATTCAAATAAATATTTAAAAATAGGAAAATAGGGTAGTTTTGATGGTTTTCCTTAAAAATAATTTTGCGAAACCGGTCCTTAAATCATTTTGGAATAAGTTAGATGTGAGACTAATTTCACTCGATCTTTTGAAGGTATAGTTTACGTACACGTTTTACTGAACAACGTCAGTACTGTTTAAATATGTAGTATAATATGTATAAAATTTGTACCAGCATGAAAAAAATTAAATTTTAAAATTAAAATGCAAACTTTTAAAATTTGCATTTGGAGTAAAAGATGTAAAATTATAACAGAGGTTATAGGCAGCAAAAATATTAATGATCGTTATTAATCTTTTATCATTGAAGATGTTATTGGAAGAAGGTACTATATCACACTTTATTCAAAAATTGTCTTATTTTATGGAGAAAGGTGTTATGAGGTATTCTCTCCCATGGAAAAGCCAAAATACTAAACTTCTATTTAGTTTTGAAGCTATGAATTTAAATATTTAATACATTTTTATTTAATAATTTAAAATAATTTTTATAATATTTAAAAAATTAAAGATTTTCCGAGAGTGTTTCTTTAAACACACTCGGATATAATATAAAACTAATATTAAAGAAACAACAAAACCCACAGCTTTGCATGCGTATTTGTTGAAATATGAAAGAGGTGTCATTGTACCTGCTAACATGAGAGGAGAACTATACTGCTACGGCAGTTTCGCAGAGATAAAATGTAACCCAGTTTTAAGTAGAAACTGTAACCGGCATCATCCTGCAAGATTTTTTCTCAAATGACAAATTTCAAGTTTCTAGCTCTAAAAACTCCAGATAAATGGTAATTTAGAATGTTTTTTGAAGGTTTTCTTCTCATTTCAGTTTTCATTTAAAATTTCGAATATTTTAGGAACATACCTTAGCGACCATTTACCTTTTAAAAGTAATCATTTTTGCCAAATTTCATATTTCTATCCCCAACAGTATATATATATATATATATATATATATCAAAAATCTCAGTTTTAGAGCGTATTTTTTCCCTTGCATCCCCTTGAGGGTAGATGTTAGTGGTGCCTAGGGATGCAGTAGATGGTATAATGTGGCATTTTTTAAAGAAGCTCTATATACCCTCTGTTTCCCATGTAAAGCTATAGCATATACTCTCTAACGTATACCCTATGATTTTTCTTATGACTACATTACTACTATCGACATCGCTACTGTAACCTATGTTGAAACAGAGGCAACCACCATCATTTTACCACCATTATTTTTGAAGTTTGTTGTGTAGGTCCAAAGATATAAACAAATAAACAAACTTTCTCCTTTATGATGTTAGCATAGATGCTATGCTATCGAAAAGAAAATAAATCAATAAAACACTAAAAAAACCCACAATTTTCTTGAAACATAATTTTTGTTATATAATATGTTTTTAAACTAAGCCCTTCAATTTTAATTAGCAAATTAGTTTTCTGTTACTTTTGTGACCACTGGTCACAAGAGTAACTGCATTTTCATTTATTACTCTAAAAGCATTTATTTTCGCGTGTCGTAATTTTCGCAAAAATGAAGATATCGGTGATTTCGCGAGCTAAAAATTTCGCGAATTTTACATTAACAGAACCGAAAGTTCAAAAATCCCGAAACTACCTAAATAGAACCCCTTTTGCATAAGGCATTTTAAGAAAATTCCTTTTGTCAGAAAAGTTCTTTCTATTAATTGTATTATTGCTTTTATTCAAGAAATAGTTGTAAGTATTCAAGAAATTTTTGCACTTATTTCTTATTTAAGTAACGGTAATCATTAAGTTTTGGATAAATGAACAATTTCTGACTTTTTTTTATTATTTGAGGAGGAAAAAAATATTTCGCGAGACTTAAATTTTCGCGATTACAACGGGCTCGCGAAAATCGCGAAAATAATTGCTTTTACAGTATATAGACAAATAAAATGCTTTTTGTTACGAATTAGATATATTTTATGTGAGTGGAACAGGGTGGTATTTAACTATTTGTATCAATTTTTATTCTAATAATAAAATAATTGAAAATATTTCTGAAAATTTTCTGTAATGGTTACTAATTTGAAAGCGACTTTGATATACTTGTTCATATTTTCCATTGGCTGAAGTTGAAGAGGTTGAGAATTTTCAATTCCTTAATAATAAAAGAAATTAAGGTCAATTAAATATTAATAGAATACGTTAAAATGTCAAAATCCGTTTAATATTTCATGTGATTCGCGAAGGCACACATGTCTGTCCCGACTAGTGTTACCAAGTGTCTCGATTTTCAGTGTCTCCTGAGTAACCACTGCGCGGGATGCCAAAAGTCCCCATTTTTCAGAATACACAAAAATTAGTTTAAATTGCTTTTAGCATTATGCTATTCCTTAGTCTGCGTCGAGTGGAACTTACTGCTGCTAGTTACTCAGCTTCCGAATTCCCCTCAGTAATGTTAAGTGTACGGACGTTTGACGCATTAGCATATTTAAAATATCTCCTCGGGAAATGAATATGTGAAATTCCTTCTTTCTGGGTACTCTTTTTAAAAAATGTCTTTCTTTTCCTTAGTTATCAAAATATTTATAAAATCTATGCTTAATTTTACATGATCTTACTCACAACTCGTCAGCTTTTAACACATAAAATTATATTATATACCGGGTGTCCTAATTTGGGTGACTGACTGATTTTAAAATTCAATAACTTGCAAACGGTGACAGATATTTAAAAAATTCTTGCAGGAGCGTTATGCATAAGGTCAAAAGTTTTTCTACCGTGATTTTCGATTTTAGTTCGAATTATAAACAATAGATGGCGCTGTAAGCAATAGGCGCTAAAAACAGGCTCGATTTTTTGGTCGATCTCTTCTTCCATGTGGAAAAAAGAGATGGAAATGTATTAAGTGGGCCCCGAAGGACCAAAAATCGAGCCTGAATTTAGCGTCTATTGATCGCAGCGCCATCGATTGTTTGTAATTCGAACTAAAATCGAAAATCACTGTAAAAAAAACTTTTGACCTCATGCATAACCCTCCTGCAAGAATTTTTTAAATATCTGTCACCGTTTGCAAGTTATTGAATTTTAAAATCAGTCAGTCCTTTTTAGGACACCCGGTATATAATAACGCTAAGTGTATAACAGTTCCAGAGTGAACTCATCCGGACCCCGATAGTCGCGCTTATCCTAAAAAAATATCGCGGGCATGTTAGGCTTAAGCATTCCGATCCTGTGAATAAGGCAATTATTCGACTTATAGTAATCCACGTTGTATCACCTCTATTCGTCTTCATTTTCTCTAAAAAGCTTCAAAAACTATACAATTATAATGATTTAAGTTCTAATTTAAAAATACCCAGCTCCAACAACACATTATCGATATAAACAAACGAATACCGTTGCCATTCATAAACGTAAATTCCAAATCTAGAAACAAATGAACGATTCTTTGATCGTTTTATTAAAAAAATCACCGTTTAATATCCGATCCTGTTCTTAAAATATTTGTAAAAGCATATTAAAAAAACCTATAAATATTTTGAAATGCGTTTTCTACTTTTACGTACCGACTTATGTTTTGTGAAAAACGGAGTTAATTATTTTATATAAACAAGCCAGCAGCCCCATGCATGAACTACGTTCCATTTCAGCGTTGTTTTGGCGCCATCTCTCGGCAAACGTTTGACTGAAATTATATTTTTTTATAAAGAAAAAATTCAGGACGTTATGATGTAATTCGAGATCCTTTTTTAAATGTTTTCGTTATGTAATTTTAAAAATTTCGTTTCATATAAATAAAATGATTTTGTTGTTGTTGTTGTTGTTATGATACCTTTGATAGAATTTATTTAATTTTTTTTTATTAATTTCTTAAGAGGTTTCTTATCAGTTTTTTTTTTTAAGAATTTTGTTTGCATTATAAATAAAATGAGTTTTATTTTTTTCCCAGATTTTATGAAATATAAGATGTTATCATTATTGCACTAGTATGAGAAAATTATTTTTTCACATTCTCTTATTAAATTACAATTTTGTTTTCACTTCAGGGCTATGTTCAAATTTTACAATGTTAAAAATCAAATTTTTATCTACATTGATGTAATTAATATATGTAGTACATGGCATTGTATATTCCTTATATATTAATTATATTTCATAAGAAATGTAAATTTTATTTTCAACGCAAGCAAATTTCAAATGGATATAAGCTAAGTTATTAAACATTGATAAAATTAAATTAAAATTTTACGATAGAAATAATAATAATAATTTTGATTTTGTCATTTTCTACAGTACAAACCCTTTAATAATAAAACCTTCATTCTGTTTGTTTGTATGAAATCTTATGAAAATGAAACGCTGATCAACACTCCGTCATTTTTCACGGCGGTTATATACTAGTATTAAATTAAGCACAGATTTTAGAAATATTTTGATAACTAAGGAAAAAAGAGACATCCTTTAAAAAGAGTACAAATAAAAAAGCAATTAAAAACACTAATTTCCTGAGGAGATATTCTAAATATACGAATGCATCTCATCCCCATTGATTTAGCATTAGTGAGAGGAATTCGGAAGCTAATTGACTAGCATCCTACAGTAAAATCTGTGAAGACAAGCTATGAACAACGAAAAAATTTTACAGTTTCTTCCAAAGGAAAAATGTACTTGCCTAGATGGAAACCTGTTTAAAAAGAAATTTTTTGTGGTTTCTAGTAATTCTGTTTTTGCAAATTTTACTGTACTTGGTTCAGTAAACACAGTATAAATGGGACCTGTTTATAACGGAATTATGCTTTAAAAGTAAAAAAATGTCACTGTCCCTATGATAGGAATACTATATCATTATACTTGTTAAAATAAAATTTTGTTTCAGCTCAAAGCTATACCGCCCTCACAGGTTTTACTGTATAAGATTTTTGTGTTTATTTAGTTTAATAAAACATACTAAGACGAAAATGCATGTGACAGGGGGGAAATTCCGTTTTAAAACCGGTTTTCGTCTTAGCAGGTGTAATTGTACGGTATTCCTACCTTACGGACAATGAAATTTTTACGTTTAAGACAGGATTTCGTTCCAGACAGGTTCTGTTTTATAGGATTTACTTTATTTTTATGTCTCGATTTAGAAGCTGTTGTCCCGCTTTTTGTAACACTGGATCTGGCAACACTGTATAGAGAGATTTTTTTAACGTAAGAATTAAAGTGTTCCAGTCGTAATAATAATAAAAAAAAAAATAAAAAAAAAAAAAAAAACTAGAGAGTATACGCTAAAGTCATGAAGGTCATGCCTAGAGAATCCGCTATAGCTTTAATTTAGAAACAGAGGGTACACGGAGCTTCTTAAAAAAATCCAGCAGATATAAGGCGTATGCCTCTGTAACACCCTCCACTAAACCTCTGAGAGTTATGATTTTTTTTTAACAAATGACTGAACAAAACAATGTTTTTCCCGTTATATATAGCGAAAAAAAAAAAAAGATTGTAAATTTAAAAACATGGGGAAAAGCTTAAGAAAAATTGGTTTCGCCTATCAAAAGCCGGAAATAATTTTTTTCTTGAGAAAAGAATGTACTCAATTAGTTATCCACTATAAAAGCTACTTGTTCAGTTTTGTTTTGTTCTTTTTTACTTGAGAAAATACTACTTCAAACGCTTCTTAAATACCAACGTTATCTTTTCCTATGACTGCGTCACATATTATTCAGAAATAACGATTGAGATAAGAATACAAACTTCTATCGTTATCTCTAAACAGATATCTTTTTTTTTTTTTTTCTTTAAGAAAACGGAGAAATATTTTCCCAACGACAAATATTACTCTGTCGAATCGGTAGACATTAGGATTCTGTTAACTTGCCTTCCAGTGTCTTTACTCATGTAAATAACTCGTGTTCATCGAACCGAAGTGCAATAAATGAAAATATATTTTTAGCTTGAGTGATAACATTATAAAGGCAGGATCACTGAGCAATCAAATGAAATATGTATCCGAGTTTTTGAAAATACCGTGCAGATAGCGTTGTCAGGTCCACTGTGACAAAAAGCTAGTTACGGCTTTCTAAATCGAGACATTAAATATAGTAAATACGATGAAAAAGGAACCTGTCTATAACAAAATCCTGTCTTAAAAGTAACAAATTCCTGTTTTCTACAGAAGAAATATCATACAATTAAACCTTCTAAGGCGAAAACCTGTGTTAAATGGAATATTTCTACTGTCACTTGAAATTTCATCTTAACCCCTTCGGGACGGGAGCCTTTTACGAAATTTTTAATCTTTTGTCACCGTTTTTTAAAAACAGAAATTTGTGTCTTCTTGAATCGAGCAAATTCGCTGATTAAATAAGGCAAATTTTACAGTAAAATTTTACTGGTGAGGAAAAACAAGGTTTCTGAGTGCTTTATGTGGCACGTATACGTGTCGCTCGTCCCCAAGGGGTTAATAGGTTTTACTATATTAATCAAAAATAACAATTAATATCATGTGATTAAATCTATGAAAATGGAATCGCTAAAAACCGAAACAAATTACGTTTTGGAGAGGTTTTTGCTTGTACAGTTATAGTTGTGTGGTATTCCTTTCGTTGGCACTATGGAATTTTTACACTTAAGATAAGATTCTTTTATAAAATGATATTATACTATATTAGAAATATAAAAATTTCATTCTATTCAGTTTTCATAAGTTTTTCTAAACGAAGTACAATAAAACCTATAAAAACCGGAATCGATAGGAACTGGAAAAATATTCCATGTTCGACTGGTTTCTCTCTTAGCAAGTATATTTGTACAGTAGGGTGGAGCAAAAAAAATTATTTTTTTAAAATCAAAAACGGGTAGGTGCCAAAAGTTGCCTTTATACTAGTACATCATCTGTGTGCAATATTACCGCTGAAATAAAATGGCCTGAGTCTGCGCTTTTGGCCCAAAAGTCGAAATTTTGGGTAAAATTTGACATTTTTTCAAAAAATTAAAAAAAATTCTATAGAGATCGTTATTATTTAAAAGTGTTATTTGAATCTTTATTATTAATGACTTAACATATTTAAACGATAAAACGATATCTTCGTTCTGTATAAGTGGAACAAAACTGACAACTTTTGATGAAAAAAAGGCGCTGCCACTCTGTTGTGTCATACAACTAATTGTTATTTAGAATACTTACGTAGTTGCTTTCAAATCTACCCAGGAGGTACCACGTGGAATTGACTGTATTTCATGACACAACAATGCATAGTCCGACCACCCTTCCATCTGAACGCAATGTTTTATTTATGTATTGAATTGTGATTTTTTATCAAAAACTGGCGTAAGTTTTTTGTATATCAACCTAGTCCATCTCTTTTTTATATCCACAGACGCTGGGTGATGCTGCTGTGACACTCCTTCACGTATATTTCTACCGCTTGTGTATGATAAGGTAAGCAGAGTAATGCAGTAGAATTAATGGAATCTATTCAGCCCTCTAGTATTTTCACCAAAATAGCATCCAGTTACTGCATAGTGATTGGGAGTTCTGTTCCTGCAACATTTAGGTATTTCATCTTTGAGTATGCCATCCTTTACTCTAACTCTTGCATTTGTTATATGTCGATAAGCTTGTTCTTTAATGTGATGGCGATCGTCATCAAAATTGCAATAAGAATTTGCTCTCGATGTGAAAAATTTGCTCACGATGTCCTAAATAATTTTTTTTAGTATTCGTTTTTTGCCGTTTTCTGTGATGTTTAGTAACCAAGTAATTTCCCATAAGTTTTTAGATCAATTTTTTGGATATGGATTATATTTGTTGTAACTCATCCTGCGGCATAAACTTGGATTACATACATTGTGAGTGAACCAGATTCTGATGGTCAACCAGTGCTTATATAAAAGCGAATAAATTTATGCGCCTTTGTGAGCCATCTTGAAAAGAAGAAGTTTCTTGGGTTCCTATTCGCTAATTCTTCTGAGCCATATCTTGATGAAATAACTTTGCAAATGTCTAGCAGGTATTTCTGGTATGTGCTGAGTACCCTTTTCTCGATTTTAGGAAATAATGTTTGAAAATTACACTCTATAGCTTCAAAAATTGAAATAATAAGGGAATGGCACGTGGACAAAGATTTTCCTATTGGTCCAGTGAATCTCCGTGGGTTAGAATATAATTTCTGCCAACGATCTTGTCTAATAAATGATGCAGAAAATTTTCACTGGACTTGTAGTGGCATATGATCAATTGTAATGGTTCATTCTAAACATGTCCCTCGCTGAATGGATGACTACGACTAACAGAATTATCCGCCTTCAAATGAGCACTCGCTGCCTATCAGAGTCTCTACGTTTATTCAAAAAATACTATGATATCCAAGTTGGCCCCAGGATAGTTTACAAACAAATATAATCCACAGCTAAAGAAGGGATCTAGAAACTCATGAGAAATTACTCTGCTACTAAACAATTCACAAAACGAAATAAAACAACTACTATAAAAAGGTTATTTAGGACAATGGTTGCTTTGCATACGCAGAGGAAATTCTTAATTCAATGCTCTCTGACGATTTCTATCACATTAAACAGCTAGCTGCTCAGCACATAATAGTTGAAAGATGTTAGTAAATGATGGCATACGCAAATCTGAAATATCGACAATCAACTTTGAAGCGGATAATTATATAAATCTAATTCATTGGAAAAGTGTTGTGGTAACAGAACCTCTAATCAATATGCATTTATCGGGTGCAATCTTGGTGAAGATAATAGACGGCAGAATAGATTACATTAATATCACCGCACTGCATTACACTGTTTGTCTTCTCTTACATAAACGGTAGAAAAATACGTAAAGAAAATTACAGCAGCAGCATCCAAAGTCTGTGGATCCAAAGAACAGATGTACTACGTTGATACATAGAAAATCAGTCTTTGATTAAAAAAAATCACAACTCAATGTATAAATAAAACTTTGAGTTCAGATGGTAGGGTCGTCGAGCTATGCACTGTTGTGACATGAAATGCAGTCACCCCCACGTGGTATCTCCTGGGTAGTTTTGAAAGCAACTATGTGATAGCTGTATTCTAAACAACAATTATTTGTGTGACACAACAGAGTGGCAACGCCTTTTTTCATCAAAAGTTGTGAGTTTTGTTCCAGTTATATAGAACAAAGATATCATTTTATCATTTAAATATGTTAAGTCATTAATAATAAAGGTTTAAATAACACTTTTAAATGATAACCATCTCTGTAAGAATTATTTTTAATTTTTTGAAAAAATGTCAAATTTTACCCAAAATTTCGACTTTTGGACCAAAAGAGCAGACTGAAGCCATTTTATTTTAGCGGTAATATTGCACGCAGATGATGTAATAGTATAAAGGCAACTTTTGGCACCTACCCGTTTTTGATTGTAAAAAATTAATTTTTTTCGCTCCACCCTATTGTACAGTATCCCTTTTGGGGGAATTATAAACAATTTCCGTTATTGATAGGTTCTCTTTTCACAGATTTTTCTGTATCAACTTACACCCTATTCAGATTAATGGATATCCTGGTACGAAAAAACTTTAAAAGAATTTGTTCCTTTCTGAAAAATCGGGACTTATATGGCGTTCCGCGCAGTGGTTACGTGGAAGTTGTGGACCTCCTGAAATTTGGGACATCCCGCTCAAATTGAGTTCAGATTTTTTAAGGCAAAATTTAAGAAGGGCGATTAATCTATTTTACTTATTTATAAAATTTTTGCAGTCGATTACCATTCTGATGCTTGTGTTAATTTATTATGGATTTTAAACAGGAATAAACATGAATAACAATTGTGTGTTATAGTAAGGAGAAAGTGAAATGAAATTATTTCTTTCTTAACTTTTAATTAATGAGGCTAAGACGTGTGCTAAATAGGAAAGAAAAAATCGAACGTCCACAAATTACGAAACACTTTCAAAAACATTCAGAATAAGGTAGCAAAACTTAAATTTAAAAAGATGCAAAATGAGGTCTATGTTTTGAAGGGGTCAGAAATTGAGAAAACAGAGGGCTCCAAATTATATTATTGAATTAATTCCATTCCAAAATTCTATCTAATTTCTTTTTAAATTGTTAACTCTTTTGTAATGTATGTGTAGTTTAAAAAGTGTTTAATGAAAATACCTTTCATAACAAATTAATTTTTCATGTAATAGATCAGTTTCAATGACATGATCACAGTTCTTCAGTTTGTCCATTGTATAGATATCTGTTTATTTTAGATATGCAATTTGAATATTATTGAGTTTGGGTTGTATACTCAATATAAAATATTAATAATTTAAACTATTTTCAAAATTGAAAAAAAGTATTTCATAATATTGATATTTTATGTTGTGGCCATACTTTTTTTCTGAAGGCTTGACCGAGTCGGGTCGGGTCTAACTTAAGTCGGGTTGAATTCGGGTCGGATCTAAGACCGGGCCAGATCTAACTTATTTTTTTCTGTACAAAGCCGGGACTGTTTACATTCCTAGTCTTCACGGCCCAAAATTTTCAACCCTAGTCTTGTCCTGGTCCATTCAAAGGTCAGTTAAATTAGGCCTGGTCCAAAATTTTTTGCAAAAAATGCATACATTTTTAAATCGCTATTATTCTACACTTATACATTAATTCTTTTTTTTTTTTTTTTTTTTAAGAATAGTAGATTTCTACGCTTTTTAAAATATAGCTAAATTAAAATATAGTCGAACCCCGTTAATACGCGAATCAAGGAACCGATCAAAATTCGCGTATTAACCTAAGTTCGCAAACTTTGACCAGTGGTACATATAATAACAATCTATACGGATAAAGCACATCTTTACGACAGGTTTTAGCGTTTTTAAGACATAAAATGACATTTTATTTGTTTTTATCCCTATGCGTTTATTAATCAGGAACGTTCGATATCTGGAAATTCAAATAACAGTTATTGTTTTAAGTAAAAATCCTATAAGTCTTTTCAAAATTACATTTATTATATACGTCACATAAAATTGAACAAAACGAACATAAATATTTGTGCTAACCATGATGTAAACTAAAACTATTGTCAATAAAATTAAAATCCTTGTTAGCTATACATAACAAATAGAGAATAGCATCGATGATACTAAAATGCCGATATGAAAAACCGAAAGTTAAAAGTTAATAAAATCAATAATGAAAAAATTTCTTTTTGCCAAAGTGACATGCGGTTATGCCGTCAGTATGATGTTTTCAGCCCTATAAGGAAAGGACATGATTACAAACAAACGCTTCCGTCAACCAATATATCACTGCATTTTTTGTCATAGAGATAATTGCAGGAATCGTCTTGGCGGCGTAGGCCAATCGTATCTTAGACCTGTTAAACGTAGACCAATCAAATTTCCAGAGCTCATGTGTACAGTAATAGTCATAAGGAACGGACAGGTTTTTTGTGCTGATCCACAGTAGTTCGACCAACAGTGACGTCAGCTGCCCTTTCCTTATTCAGCTGATAGTAAAGCCCACTCGTCGAGGGCTCTTCTGCCAGTGACGATGCAAACTGTATGAGAAAACTGAACGCCCCCGTAACTGTGAAGAATGGAAACCGGGCAGGGGGCACAGGTTTATTCTCCTCTTTCTCCTCATGCGATTTACCAACCGCAATTCATGTCATCCAGACTTCTGAGCTTGGAAGTTACTAGATCTTTGTCGATATTAATGAACGAGTCTAAATCAACAAAATCTTACCTTACAGTTTTCTTTTCACCAAGCCAGTGTTCTTCAACACCACGGTGTGAGATCAGCTCTTTACAAATGATTTCTTCACTACTTCCAAAACCCCCTTATCTAAAACAATTTGCAATCGTCGTTGATATGACACTCTCCCATGGTACAGTAAGCATGTGAACATCGAGGATTGTAATAGTACGAAACTTTTAGCAGTAATGGGTGCTGCCGTGTTCCATTTGGTGAAGATATCGTCGTAGTACGCAAGTCTTGTAATTTACCTTGGCGCTGTTAATGATTCCTTGGTTCATTGGGTGAGTGACACTGTTCGAATTTGGAGGGAAAAATTCAATTTGGACATTCTTCAAGCCTTCGTTATTTTCCGGATGCGCAGGGCAGTTGTCCACAAGCAATAACACATGGCGTGATTCTTTTCCCATACGGTCCCATTCTTTTCCCATGCCGGTTAAAATTACGAACCTGTGTTAAAAAAGGGTGCCCGTCGTCCAAGATCTTCGCTGACTTTCGTACAGGGAAGGAAGATTTTTGGCGTTTTTAAGGCGACAGTGGACGTTCAAAAACATTTTCTACAGTTTTTGCTCAATTGTTTTGAAATTTAATACACGTATAATTTGTGCAATAATTAAGAAAATTTCTTAATTTCATTAAAAAAAATTAATATGCAAATGAGTAATTAATTAATAATATGGTAATTAGTGATACAAATTAAAAATGCTCCATGCGCATTAAATTTTGTTTCAGAAATTTGTAATTTTTTTTTTAGGATAGCTTTATGATATTATATCAAAAGTTGCTATACATTTTAAAATTATACTAAATTCCTTGGATATCAACAACAATATTACCAAGTATTATGAAAATTGGTGCAAAATTAAGACGCATGGAGCATTTTGAACTTACCCAGTCGGCGAAAATTCTCATTTTGAGAAAACTGGATTGAAAGTTTTATTTTAAGTGTAGATTAACGATTGTTTACGTTAGAAAAACAGCTGTATCTCTGCAAAAAATTATCGGATTTGAATAATTTTTATTATATTTGAAAGTAGAAAATTGCCAGAACATTTTTTTCCAAAAAACAAAAAATTGATTTTTTTAATGTTTTTTGCGATTTTGAACGTCCACGGTCGCCTTAAAGCATCGCAGGTTGCATGATTTCCCTATGACCAGAAGCTTTAACTTGTCTGATCCATCAGATTTGGCATCGAGAAGAAGAGTAAGACACTCTTTGCGTAATTTACGACCAGGACATGTTTCTCCTTTTATAGCCGTTGTTTTGTTCGATGTCATTTTGTAAAAACGCCTAAATTCATCCAAGTTGTAAATATCTCGTCTCAAGTAGTTTTTTTACAAACTACGGAAGCACATATGTTTTCCAACAATCGACATCTTCATTGTTGATAGTTGCTGATTCATCACACACTTTCTTGAATTTTATTCCGTGGCGAGCTTTAAATCGATACATTCATTCATTTGAGGCATTGAAATATTACAATCCCATTTTTGCTCTACGGACTTGGTTTCCTCGTCTGAACAGTTCCTCTTAGTCTATCAAATCAAATTAAATCAAATCCCATTTTTGCTGCAACATCAGAAGCTTTTTCTTGGATTAGAATGCCGCTTATTGGGATATTCGTGGATCGCGCCGTGAACAAACGACTCATGGAAGGCCTTCTCCATGTCCTCAAACTTGGTGATTTTTATTTTCTTGTTCCTTGTTTCCCCAATAACAGTTTGGTTAACAATGCCATCCCTCATCTTCAACAAAGTCCTTAAAGTTGATTCCGTATGCCTTTTTTTTTTCGAGAACGCCGACTTATTCAGGACGGCCTGGGCATCGTACTGATTTATAATTTGTAACTTCTCAGTGACAGAGAGAGCCTTCTTTAAAATATGTTTTGCTTCTTTTGCCATCGTAAAAACTAGATTAAACTTTTAAATGCACTCATGGATATCGTGGATCAGACTCAGCCGGGAGCAATAAACAATCCTCTTCCTTCCTAATCACAGCACTATCCAAACAGCGAATCGGCACTGTTCTAAGTTAGCATGGAGGTCACATCGTTAGCAGTAAAATTTTCTTTCTCTCTTTCTGGCCTGTTTGACTATAAATAGTAATCAGCGCCGAGAAAGATTTCTCCTTTAAGAAAGGAGAAGTTCAAAACTGATAATTTTAGTAAAGCTATTCATGGATGTAATATTTTGGACAGAAAAAAAGTATTCCTAGTTTAAAGAATTCTCATATGTAATGCTTGGGACATTATTCCCTCTAAACTCTCCTCTGTTTCAAATCAAGCTCATTCGCGTATTAAACGTAGGTTTTTATTGCCAAGGGACTGATAAAATTTCGCGTCTTAAGCGGGTTCGCGTATTAAAAGGGGTTTTTTTTAATGCAAAAGATAGGCATTGTTCAAGGGACCGAAGAAAATTCGTGTATTAAGCGGTTTCGCGTATTAAGCATGGCGCGTATTAACGGGGTTCGACTGTATAGTAAAACGTGTGAAAAGGAACCTGCCTATGATGGAACCTTGTTTTAAACTGAAAAACATGTTGATCCATGAAAAATTAATATACTAATACGTAAGAAAAGAATATATAATATTTTTACACTTGTTAAGAAGGGAACTTGTCTATAACGCATTTTTTTTTTCTTTTCTATGCAATTTCGTTTTCTATTCAATACATGGAATATGGATTAACAATCTTAATGATAACTGAAACATTTACATACAAGAAATAACGATTCATTAAAAAAATAAATATCGCAGCCTGCGGCACTTCTATAAAAATAAAGATTATAAACATGAAAAAAAAAGTTAAGATAAATATTTATGGTCTGAACTCCTCGTACCAGACAGATTTTTAAACAAATCGACGTAAAAATCAATTTTTCGTAGAAATTCACTCGGGCCGAACTTTTAATTTTTGTATCGGGCCGGGCCGATTTTTTTTTCTATGACTCGGGCCGGGCCTTGACCTGCAATTTTCGGCCCGTATAGACCTCTAAATCTAGGTCATGTTTGTATGTATGTAGAATGCAAATTGCTTGCGTTGATGTACTCGTATATCTGATGTGTATCTGGTTCTGGGGCTCTAAAGAGAAAACTTGATGAAAATGTGAATTTAGCATTGATAAAATAGATTAAAAATATTCTATACTTTGCATAAAATATCTTCATTTGAGAAAATGCAGATTATTTACATCAATTAATAACATAAAATGATCTTTACGATTTCAGTTAAGCTGTAAAAGAAAATTTTCTTGATTGGAGAGATTACCTTTTAAGAATAAAAAAACCCTCAAGATATGAAGTCGAATAAGAGGACGTTGAAAAATTGGATGCTAGTTAAGCACCTGTTTACTTTTAAGTAAAATATGTAACAAAATATATTTAAATCCTCTATAACATAATCAAACCCACTATTTGGATCTGACAAGAAAATGGGACCGAGCAATCAAGATAAGGTTCATTTGAGACATAAATTGAAAAAGTCTCATAAAGATGCCTAAAAAAATATATTATTAATTTTTAGTTTAGACATTTAAAAGTAATGCGTATTATAACATAGCTAAGAAAAAAACCTTGTGTATTAAGTTTGATGACTGTTTAAATGTTTTCATGGATGACAATTTTTATAAAAATACTTTCCGTTTTAAGATCAATGTTTTTAGTAATCTAAAAAGCTGGTAAGGTATTTCTGCTTATTATACTGTCGCTTTTTTTTTAAACCTGGCAGTTTCAGAGTAGAAGTGTCAAATGACAGTGCACAATACTTCTTGAAACGTGTAAAGAATCTACTGCTAAATGTCAAATTATTCCAGGAATACCTTATTAAAAGCTTTATTTTCAATAAAAGATCATAATTGCTCATGTAATGTTCTAACAGAAAAATCTGACATCCCAGATAAAGTACTTCGAAGAATTGTTTTTGAATAGCCGTGGGAAAGTATATTATATTCACAAAACTACATCAGATAGTTATTTATAGTACTAACCAAAAGATTGTTTATTAACATTTTCAATGTATCAATCTTTCACTATGTAGAGTATTTTATTCCTGGAACATAATACATAGGTGTTATTAAAAATATTTAAATTTTAAATGATTTCAAGTTTCTACATAACTAATTGCAATTATTTAATTGAAATTATTTTTAAATCAAGTTACATATCCAATAACGTTTATTTTTATCAATAAATATGCATGTATATGCACAAATATGCATATATCTTTTCCTATATGTAATAGGAAAAGATATTTAAAAAACCCGGTTTAAACCAAAAAAAACCCTGGTTTAAAACAAATAAACCGTTTTGGGGTTTTAAAAAAAAACGGATTTTTTTAAACCTGATGAAATATATGAGAACCCAACTCAGCCACTCTTTAAAATAATATTAGACATGATTATATTGTCTAATTTTATAGTCTAAGTCTTATAAGTCTTAAGTGATTCTTCAATAGTATTGTTTATGTCTTTCTTATGGTCTGCCCTTTCGTTTTCCTTTCGAACTCCATTCTAAATGGATTTCTGTTAGGCGTTCTTCTTTCATTCTGCGGACATACCCATGCCATCTAAGTTTATTATGTTAGAAAACAATAAATATATTTTTAACATTTCAGTAACAACAATACATTTTAAATATATCGCAATTCTTTTCAATTGGAGGACAATACGTGGATGGTTCAATAATTATTGTCCCTTGTGTATATAAAATATTTGTACTACGATGGTTGTTGTGGAATATCGAAGCCTAATGTCTAAGATGCCTATTATGCTCAATTTCAGAACCGTAGCTGGTATATTTACATAGTTTTGGAGAAAGGAGTGAAAGGGGAGGAGTGGGGGTGAAAGGCTGATTTTTAGCTTATGGGGCTAGACATGTGACAGTGGATGAGTCGTAACTACTATCGTTTGAACTCGGGATCATAGTGATGTAGCCACATCTCATCCACTGTCACAAATGTAGCTTTATAAGCTCCAAACCAGAATTTCACCCCCAACCCCCTCCTCAAAAATAGGTCTTTAATACCTCACCCCTCTCTCCAAAACTATGTTAACCTTTAACTGATGTTACCGGTCTCACAGACCGTTGCTTTTTTCAATTTTCACAGTTTAACTTGCAAATTTCAGTTTATCTACAAACACTAGTGAAATTTTGTTTCGTTTGGAACTTAAAATCTAACACCAGAGACTTTTGAATAAGTGAATTTTAATTATAACACTCCTGTACAAAAAGTTTAGTGCAAAAACAACATCTTATGATTTAATCGCGGTTTTTATTCATCTTTCGCTGGAGCGGTCTCACAGACCGCTTCACACTAGTTACGTGACAATTTCTGTGACATCAGTTAAAGGTTAATATAGCAGCTACGGTTCTGAAATTGACCATATGGGCATTTAAAACATTAGGCTTCGATATTCCACATCAACCATAGCAGTACAAATATTTTATATACACTAGGGACAATAATTATTGAACTACCCACGTATATAGGCAGAAAAAAATGAGAGATCGAGAGAAAATTTTCTATTTTTGAAATGTTAAATTGTTTCAGAGAGGCACAAAAGATTTCATTTCATTGCAAATTGTGTCTTCTATAAGTATTTATGTATAAATTTGCAGTTCCCAGCAGTGCAGTTCTCTTCAACTGGAGGACAACGTACTCACTACCAAACATGTTTACATGTAAAAAGAAAACCTCTGAAAAATTATAAAAAAAGAGGGATCCAAAAAAACTAGCTGCGTCTGTGTGTGATACGAAACATCTTTAAAGTTGTTTGTTTATAAACAAAGATGTATTTTAAGATAAAAGCGTTTCAACTCTTTCTGTTCTATTTTAAGACTAATGAACGGTAGATACCGAAGCCACAAAGATAATCTTTATTTGTTGTGATACATTTAGCTTGATAATGCAAAAAATGACGTTATGTTTAAACCCAAATTAATTATTTAGAATTTTTAAGTATAACTACGCAAATTAAGAAAAACTTGGAATTTTAAGCAGTTACTTTTTTTTCCGCTAAAAGAAAATATGAAGACCTTATTGAATCCGGTATACAGCGCGTTGTGTACGATGTGCACGATGCGTACGACGTGTCACGGATCAAATAGTACCACTGAATGCCTTACAGAGATGAACAATTGGATAGTCCGGAAAATTTTCAAAATCTCTGAAAAAAAAAATTAATCTTAGCTTCAATATGGCTAAGTCTGCGTTTAGATTAAAATTCTGAAGATCTGTTACAATATTTGTCATTAAAACAATGCATTTGATCACACAGGTGGACTTTTTCAGATGAATAGTTATATATAGATTTGTGTAATTTATATTTTACGTAAATTGAATACAGAATCATCGGCGATGTATGACAAAGTATGAAGTACATCATAAATTAAAACATTTTCCCTTCAATGAAAAACTGATTGAATTTTAGTAAAGTAACAAATTTATAAGTGTTGGTTCGTTATCAAATATATTATATTTAAGATAATTGGGCCATTTTGGTAATAGTACTATGCTTCCGAAATTGAAGAATTTTAAATTCGTTTACAAACTAATCATTTGGCAAGAAATATTAAAAGAAACAAGTTGTAAGAAGAAGCTTTTACAGTCAGATAACGGTGTGAGGTAGTAGAAAATAACCTGCTTTACTTAAATTGATGATATAGAATGCAGAATATATGTTATATATGTTATGTGTGTGTTGGAACAGTTGGGAACCATATTAAGTGATGAGAACTACGTGGTTTCTAATCTTTCATTGGGCTATTGGAGAATTTCCTCTTAAGTCGTTCCCTTTTTTTACATTTCCTTATTTTCCTTTAGAATTTATTTTTCAGAATATTGTCATGAGGTATTTTTCTTCAATACATGTGATCATACTCGTTGAAACGGGCTTTTCATCTTGGAGACCGCACAAGTCAGTCTTTTCCTATTTTCTTTTCCCTCAGACGATGCATCACCATCTCATTGAAGAAAGAAAAAAAAGAAAGAAACTTCAATAATAATAAAAAACAAGAGGGTGAGGAGGCATACACACTGAGACATATTCTTGGCTGGGTGTCAGCAGCTTTCGAAATCTTTGAGTTTTGCAGGCTGCAGTACGGTTTCTTTTTGTTGTTGCTAGGGGTTAGTAGTGATAGCGTGTCGTTGCACTCACAAGACTCGGAATTTTTTTGATAGAATGGCAGATTTTCATGTCTGATGTGCACTAAAATTGCTGTTTGCAGATGATGACGATGTCCTTTTAGCCCATGCTTCTTTTTAAAAAGAATATCTCATTGTTTAGACTACGCGTGCTGCACTTAATGAAGTAGTTTAAAGAATTTAGACACAAAAACAATACGTACTTACTACTTAATGTCATCTGAGTTCTAGGAATGATGTGTTTTTTGACAATGCTGATATTACATATTAACCACTTAATACTTTGTCAATTGCACAAGAATTTAACTTAATTAATTAATAAATTTATTGTCTTTATGTAATGTACTACAAACCAAGTATCTCATGATAAGTATAGAGTGTTCATAATTTGGGAGCACCGTGTATATCCTAATGCGAAAAGGACATCGTCATAATCCACAAACAGCAGTTTTAATACACGTGAGGCATAAAAATCTGACATTCTATTAAGAAAAATGAGTCTTGCGAGTGAAACGGCACTCTATCACTGCTAACCACTAACAAAAAAGAAACTGCAAAATATTTAATTAGTTAATTAGGTCTTAAATAACATATTTTGCATATTATTATGCCCTCTTACTTTTTAGCGCCCCAAACCAACGCTCTGCTTTGCTCCCCTCTAAATTCGCTTTTTACTGGCATAAATATGAAACTATTATTTCTTTTAATGTAATTTTTCGTACAACGAACATACAATTAGTTTCTACTGAATGTTAGTGGACACGCACTTTTTGTTGTTATCGCCTGTTGATGAGGATAAAAATAGCATACGTCGCTAAAAATGAGTGTACAGTCGAACTCCGTTAATACGAGAAGCAAGGAAATATAAAAGTCCTCTTATTAACCCTTACTTGTAATACCCGGGAAGATAATAAACATCTTAAAAACACACCCTTAATTAAATTAACTATTATTAATTGCTCTAATTATTTAAATACTAAAACTAAAGCTCCGTGCTAATTAAAACATATTAAACAATTTTTCGAAAAAGTTTCTACCGGCGAAGCGTTAGCGTTGGGGGGGTCTCTGTTTGGTTGCTTGCGAGCCCGATTTTTCAGGTACTAACGTCTAGAAGGGCATGAACGAAAGGCACTAATGCAATCATAAAGTAGAAATCGTAAATCCAGAAGTTGGATTCCATTGTTCAGAAAAGGATAAAATGACGTTAAAATGATTATGCAAAAAAACATTTTTTTTTTTTTTTTTTTTTTTTTTTTTTTGACCGTGGTTGTTTGGTTGTTTTTTTTGGTGGTGGGGGTCTTTCTGTATTCATTCTTGGGATAAAAAAACATAGGATTGTGAAACAGAAGTTCGTTGCTTGCAGTCACATGAAGGTATTCCTTTATTAATTCTATCCTGTTTTGCTCCTATTAGCCGCGATCCTACTTTTGCTGCTCGTAATAAGCGGGGAAATCTTAATATGGTTCAAATAAAAAACCTTTTTTAATGAGCAAATTGCTCATTTTAACAGCGTCCTCGTGTTAGCCGAGCTCGTATTAACCGAGTTCGACTGTAATTAGTAAAATATAGCAATATTTCATTTAAAAAGTCATACAAAGAATTTATCGTATACTTATGGGTCGTCCATTAATTGTCACCCTTCAAGAGAAAAGCAGGGTGACCACAAAGTATGACACATTGTGACAGGGAAAGAGTGCGTGCTAATATATTGTGACATCCCATCTAAAATATGAAAATAATCAGGTTAGCCATGTTCATAACACTGTCCAAAACGATGCATGGACTCGTTATTACAGGTAATGAAAATGTCATAATGTTTAACACGTTGAGGGTCGTGAATCAAATACAATTCACCATATATTGCTTCAATTCGTTGCGTTAATATTATTAGTTTTCACATTAAAATTTGCCTTTGAGGCTTCATAGCTCACCAGCGATTCATATACGTGGGTGGTTCAATAATTATTGTCCCTAATGTATATAAAATATTTGTACTACGATGGTCGATGTGGAATATCGAAGCCTAATCTCTTAAATGCCTATATGTTCAATTTCAGAACCGTTGCTGCTATATTAACATATTTTTTGAGGGAGGGGTGAAGTTTTAAAGACCTATTTTGGGGGGAGTTTTTAAGGAAGGGGTGTGAGGGTGAAATGCTGGTTTGGAGCTTATAAGGCTACATTTGAGATGTGGCTACATCACTATGATCCCGAGTCCAAACGACAGTAGTTGCGTCTCTTCCACCGTCACTAATCTAGCCCCATAAGCAAAAAATCAGCCTTTCACCCCCATCCCCCCCCTTTCACTCTTCCCTCCAAAACTATGTGAATATAGCAGCTACTGTTCTGAAATTGAGCATATAGGCATCTAAAACATTAGGCTTCGATATTCCACAACAACCATCGCAGTACAAATATTTTATATGCACTAGGGACAATAATTATTGAACCACCCTCGTATAAACGCAATGCTTATGGCCGATTAAATAGGTTTATATAGTCAGCGCGGCAGACTTTCAACTACAGCGCTTCCAAATTATAAACACTCTATATTTATCGTGACATACTTGGTTTGTCGCACATTAGATAAAGACAATAAATCAATACAATACAAAATTACATACTGTGTTCACAATTTGGAAACTGTGACTTATTATAATGGTTTTATTTTTTCTAACCGCTGACCAGTTCCCGACCTACCGGGCTGTCACCCAGTTTTACGGGTTTGTGTGCCTGATATCGGGGCGAAATCGCCTGATCGCCGTATGGCGGCGGTGTGCTAGACAAGCGCTTATGCCATCTTAATGACAGCTCTGTTTTACTGTGTTTTGGTTCTATGTTGGTTTACTTAAAGCAGATTTGCTTGTTTAATTTCATGCTGCATCGGACACATATATATCATGCCGAACACCCGAAGGTCAGCTGTCGCTACTCGAGTTGGTCTCGGAATTTGGAACCTTGATCAGGTGACGAGACCTTCACTTGACTTAGCACCTCCAGAGATATAATTCATACTGAACTTGGAGGACTTTGCCACGACGGATTTTATATGCATCAGATGTCATATAAGGGTTTTATTGTTCGATTTAGGCCAATTTTAACGTAATTGCTAAACATATATAATTAGGTAAATGTAAATAAATGCATGTAACTGTTCGTACCGGTCATGAATATAGAAGTTTTAACTTATCTGAAGTCTGAATCTCGTGCACACCCCGCTTCCCACAAGACAGAAAAAAAAAAAAATCTCAGGCCGCGCGGCGCATATGTGAATCGCAATTAATAAATTTTGCTGCATAAAAAAATTAAAAAAATGTGTACAATGATTATTTGATTTCATTTCCAAATAATTGTTTCGAGTATCATACATTTTTTTAACATTACAGAAATCAACATGATAAGGTTGAGTTCAATCTGTTAAACATTCATAAAATATTTTTTAAATATAATAATAATATTACAAAGTTGTCTTTATCAAAATATCTCTAAATTACCGATTGTATTAAATTTAGCATCACAATAGTGGAAGGAGTATCACTCGAGAGTGATAACCTATAACATAGAGGGAGGGAGACGTCAAAAACGACGAAATTTTCTTCATATAATGAATTTATGTTCTCTTAATACTTAGTGGCACAACTTAAAAAATTGTGCTTTTCAGAAAAAAAGGGAAGCAGTCTGAAGAAACTTAAAAAAGCGACCCTTTTAGAAATAAATTGGGGATTTTCAAACCTAAGGTTAAAAGTACATTATTTCCATCCAGATTATAACTTTTTTTGGAGACAGTAGTGCATTTTTAAAGTCCAAAGATGAAAAATGATAAAATTTCTCTAAATAAACCATTCATGTAGATTATTAAATGTATTTTTGCTGATTTTATTTTTGTAATTCACTAGGAGGCTCTGCCCTCTACAAGCTAAGCTCGGCAACTCCCGTTCCGACACCCCAGATTCTAAAAGCAGGCTAATTTCATCGGCTTTAAAGATTGAATTATAATTTTAAAAACAGTGGCAATCTCCCTGTAAACGGGTTTTCATTCATATTCCTTTGATTGGAGATTTTTATTGCGAAATCAGCGTTTGTTAAGGGATACAGTGGCTATTTTCGTCTTTGATTAAAAAAAAAATTAGTTAAAAATTTGAAAATAAGCTAATATAAAATGAATTAAGTAAACAGAGTCTTTGCCTCTCGGTTTTTTAACAGCTCTGCAAGAAAGTTCTTTTAAATAACACATTTGAAATGTATCGTTTTATATCTGACGTAATTTTCACCAAAGTTTTCTTTCACTTTTTAACATTTACATGAAAATACTTTTGTTGTTAGAAAGGAAATATTATTCGCGCTGTCTTAGAATTCCCGATAATAGTTGAAAAGATTATCTCAAAATATGAAATAAATGTCTCGCGCAAATATATTTTTTAATTTAGACTGTTTTGCCAACTATCAATTATTTGGCCTTTTTAAGTATGACGTACATTTCCTACATTTGCAAATTTTAGCGCATAATAATGAATTTATTAATTAAAAGTTTTCTTCCTCTTTTAAAATCACTATAGTTTTTATGACGTAATTTTCAATATTTTCCTGATTTTTAACACGTTATCACTTACTTTTCATTTGAAAGTTTTTTTTTTCTGATTATAATAGCCACGTGTAAATAAATTTTTAATTTGAAGCAAATATTATTCTTTGCACTGTTTTTAAAACTGGCAACAGTTTAAAATAATATCCTTTTCTAAAATATGTAAAAAATATCTCTCGAAATGCTGAAAATTTGAATTTAAAATGGAGATAAATCCTCAAAAAATGAGTCAAATTAAAAAAAATAAATGCGGTCTGTACACCGGGAACTTCTAATGTATTAAATGATGTAAAAATGTTTAAATTCTTATGTATAGTTTTTAATCATATAATTTTTTTAATGAAACGATTTTGACCAACTATAACATTAAATATCACTTAAAATAATTATTCGATTTAAAAACTGTCTGCATCAGCGTGTTTATCAAGCATTTCTCTATAATAGCACCAGTTTTCATATTTTTGTATGAAACAGTTTTCTTAATATTAACGAAGAAAGACCCCTGGTCACAAGAAATATGGATGCCGATCTAGGAGTGTACCGGGAAGATCTACGCAGATTTTTATTGACCCATTTCCAAATCGTTACTTTTTTATATATATAGAAGGATTCGAAGGATCTGTAAATTATTATTATTTTTTTTTTTTAAGTTGTGTCACTTGACGAATAACCATGCAATATGTCTCTTCAGTAGTAAACATAACAAAAAGCTAAATCTGTTATAGTGTTGACTCTAAGCCACTTTAGCAGGGCGCAGCGCCCGGCGGCCTTTTTTACAACTTTTTTGCACCCGGCGGCCCTTTTTATTACTTTTTTGCGCCCGACGGCTCTTTTAAACGCTTTCGATGCACCCGGCTGCACTTTTTAACACTGCCTATGCGCCCCGTGGCATTTCAGTTGATCCCGGGAAAATATCCCAAATTCTAGGGACTCTAAACTAACCAGTTTGTTCAAAATATTTTTTTGTGAACAAGGTACAAGTGTGCCCTTTTTTAGAATAGTATTCTCTTTTTGAAAAAAATTACCGTTTTTTAGAACAGTGTTCCCTTTTTGAAATATGTACCCCCTTTTTTAGAATAGTGTTCCCTTTTTAAAAATTTCCCGCCCGGCGGCCCTTTTTTTCTAGAGCCAATACTAATAACTTAATTTAAAATTACCAGGTATTAATTTTAATGCGTATATAGTATTTCACATTATACTTGACTAGTTTTCAGCTAGTTTACATGTAATTCACAAAATGTATTAACACTACAGACATGTTTAGACAACTAACAAGTGTAAATTTCGTGGCTATCCGATCATATTCAAAATTAGAGTGCGGCAGACAGATAGACAAGCCGATGGATCATCAGAAAAATGGACGTACGAACAGCGAAGTCATAAACTTTTGCTAATGTACTGTAAAATGTAGAAAAGTATAATATTAAGAGTGCTACACCTTTAAAACAACGAATTTTACTACAGGTGATGATTTATGTGATCATTGGTAATAAAATAATAACTTAAAACTTGACCTTGGCGCTAAATATGTCACTGACATTTATACCCATGCAAATTTTACGAAGAAACGAAATCCTTATTTTCTTCTTATTTTGTTTATTTTTTCCTTTTTAAAGCATGGAAAGTTTTTATTTTTATTTTTTATTTTATTTTATTTTATTTATTTATTTATGCTTGATTCAGGAAAATTACAAGTAATAAACAATCACTATGTATGAACGCTTTCCTTTATGTGAGCAGAATCTGTATTTCGAAAATTTTCCTTAGCAAAGTAAATGTTTGGGAAGACATTTCCGATTGCTTGTAACTTAATTAGGGTAATTACTTTACAGATGAATAAAACTACATGCTACGTCTAGTGATGTTCTGTGAGAATTAAACTCTAATCTATTTTACATTTATAAAAGATGATTATCAGTTTTCAAAAGACTTATGTTGTAGAAATTTTTGAAAAAAAAAATTAAGGATAGATGGATCAAAGAAAGCACACATCAAACGCATTAGTACTTATAAATTGTTTTCTCCAAATAATTTTTTTTATATATATATACTTGGTATTTTCTTCACTTTAATGATTTTTTAAAGAAGTACTGAGATTTTTATTTGGACATTTAAATATTATTAATGATAATAATGAATCAAAAATGATTTTGATTTGGCTCTCAGACTTTGAAACCGAAATAAATTAAATTCTGCATCTGAGTAATTTCTTCTAATATTTTTCTAATATAATCTAATCAATTTGCCATCGTTAGTGAATATTTGAAAATTACTCAGAAGAGATTCATAAAATTATTTCAATTTTCACTATCCAAATATACAAAGAAGTTCCAAATTAAATTCTGTATAGGAGTAATTTCTTCTACGATGGAAATATAAACAATTTACCATCATTAGTGAATATTTGGAAATTCCGTGGAAATTCATAAAACTATTTCGTTCTTCGCCATCAAAATGCATAAAGAAGCTCCAATTTAAATTCTCTGAATGAGTAGTTTTTTCTACTATGAATATCTAAACAATTTACGATCGTTAGTGAATATTTGGAAATTCTGTAGAACTTCCTAAAACTATTTACTTTTACATCATCAAAATATACAAAAAGCTCTAAATTAAATTTCCTTATCTAAGTCATTTCGTCTACTATGAATGTCTAAACAATACCATCGTTAGTGAATATTTGTAAATTCCTTAGAAGAACTTTATAAAGCTTCATTTTTCACAATCAAAATATACAAAGAAGCTCCAAATTAAAATCTGTATCTGAGTAATTTCTTCTACTATGAATATCTAAACAATTTACCGTCATTAGTGAATATTTAAAAATTTCTTAGAATTTCATAAAACTATTTCATTTTCCGCGATCAAAATTACAAAATAGTTCCAAATTAAATTGCTTGGCTGAGAAATTTCTTCTACGATGAATAACTAAACAATTTACCATAGTTAGTGAATATTTATAAATTCTGTAGAAGAACTTTATAAAACTATTTCAGTTTTTACCATTAAATTGTACAAAGAAGTTCCAAATTAAATTCCTTATCTAAGTAATTTCTTCTACTATGAATATCTAAACAATTTACCATCGTTAATGAATATTTGGAAATTCCGTAGAGGAACTTCATAAAACTACTTCATTTTTCGCCATCAAAATATACAAAGAAGTTCCAAGTTAAATTATATATCTGAGTAATTTCGTCTACTATGAATATCAAAACAATTTATCAATGTTAGTGAATATTTAAAAATTCTTTAGAAGAATTTCATAAAACTATTTTTTTTTTCTCGTCGTCAAAATATACAAAAAAGCTCGGAATTGAATTCTGTATCTGAGTAATGTCTTATGAATCAAACAATTTACCATCTTTAGTGAAAATTTGGAAATTCCGTAGAAGAACGTTTTAAAATTATTTCAATTTTTACTATGAAAATATACAAAGAAGCTCCAAATTAAAATCTGAATGTGAGTAATTTCTTCTACTATGAATATCTAAACAATTTACTATCGTTAGTGAATACTTGGAAGTTCCGTTAGAAGAACTTCATAAAACAATTTTATTTTTCGCCATCAAAATATACAAAGAAGATCCATACTGCGCATGGAACATTTCGTACTGCTTACAGACCTGCCAACTTCTACGAAAAAATCGTAGTTGCTACGATTTGGACCTATAAATTACGATGCTACGAAAATCGGTCTTAAACTACAACACAAACAAATTAACAAATAAGCAAAAAACACAAACGAATTTTTTGTTTCTAGTTGCGATTTTTACTCCGCGCAGCATATTTTTCAGGAGTGAAATTTCAGAGTACTAATTTCCGAAAGTTTTAAAAAATCGCCATTAGTCCGAAAATTCGGACATTAAAAAATGCTCATGGAAAAAAAAAATCTGGGCTTCAAAACAAACTTCTTAACATAAAACTCTTTATGTATATTAACCTCGAGTGAATCGTGTTTCTGTAAACATTTATAACAGGAATTCCCTTCCTTAGAAACATGGGTGCCATTTTAAGAATTTCTGGAAAGGGGGCGGGTCTTTGAGGGGCAAGGTTTGAAATAGTGTGCAAAATCGCACGATTTGCGATAAACTATCGCGAATTTCGACAAATGACCGTGTAAAAAAAATCAATTTCGTCAATTGGTCCCAGAAGAAAATAAATTTCGTCAAAAGATCGTGGTAAAAACGTGAATTTTATCAAAATACCGCAGAAAAAAACGCGAATTTCGTCAAAAGATCAGTAAGAAAATGCAAATTTCATCGAAAGATCAGTAAGAAAGCGCAAATTGTACCGAAAGATCGCAGAAAGAAAACACTAATTTCGTCAAATGATCGTGGTAAAAATCGCAACATTCGTCAAAAGATCGTGGTAAAAAATGCGAACTTTGTCAAAAGTTCACGGTAAAAAGTGCGGATTTCAACAAAGAATCGTGATAGAAAAATTGAATCGTGAATTACGATTTGGGAAAAAAATTATGAATATCCCGAAATGATCGCGGGAAAAAAATCGCAAATTTCGTCAAAATTTGCTACACTGGGCTAAAATATTGCAGCCAGGTTCCTTTTACAAATGTAAAAAAAAACGCTGCAAACCAAAAGAAACTCTAAAAATCGTATAAAAATTTTCAGAGGAAAAAAATTACTAAATTGAGTTGAAAGACTGAAACCTTATTCAACGCAACGAATGTCAAAAGATGGCTGTGTAACACAAAAAACCAACCAACCAACCTCCAGATTAATTTAAATTTTGTATGCTATGATTTCTCATTTTCAAAGGTTGGCAGGTCAGTGCTTATAATATTCAGGAAAAAAAATCCTTATTTTTCTCAAAACAAAATGATAACTAATTTCTTGTGTGATAAATATATGCCATTATTATTTAAAGTGAAATAAAAAAAAAATAATAATAAATATTAGTTTGAAGGTCGCTTGTCCACTTAAATTGATCATCACAAACGTGTGTTGGTTGCTTATATGAAACGTTTGGATTCGTGATTCAGCACCCAATAACTATCTTCAAAAATCTTGCGTTATTGCTGTCATTGTATCTGTGAAATAAATGACGTAGATATATATGTACGTGACATTTCCATATTTATAGACTTTATACAGCGATATTTCGGGGAAAGGTAGTAATTAACTAGAAATGTATCTTCTTTTTCCTTTAATCACAAAAGCTAAACTAAATTATGAAGTTAATTATTAAAAATTATGATATAAACTTATCGTAATATTAAGGCTAGACTGTGTATCTTATAGATACAAATGATAGTAATTGAGTGTTAAATTCATCTGTTCACTCTGATATACTTTTAAAGTGGATATATTAGCAAAATGTTTCATATTAACTTTTCGAAGTTAATAAGTGAATAAGAGGGTTTAGTTACTATAAAGATTTAAATTGATTATCTCTTTAACATAGTATCCAAAACTGCAAGCTGACTAATAGGATAAAATAAAGTGGTAAAATCTAATTGTCTTCGAAATGCTTACACCAATTAGATCATAGTGTAAACGTAAACGAACATTATGTTTGATTTATGCCAATGTTAACATCGATATCAATGAATTATTTCAGTTCAAAAACGTTTGTTTGTCATAATACACATATCTAATATTTATGTAAATCAACTATTTTTATTATGAATAAACATTTGAAGGAAACATACATAAAACACCCAAGTGAGGCATCGAAACATAATTCGTGCTTCAGCAACTAGAATTTACTGGATACCACCTTCTTATTTTCCATTGTGAATTGCGTAGTAATTTCGTTTTAGATCCGTGAGTAACTTCTAAAAAACAGTAGAATGTTTTGCAATAACTGACTCAATCTGCTGGAACACAGTCAACAATCAACAACGCAATTTTCAACAGTTACTTAAAATTAAACTTATTTATCGATTATTTTTTCTTTTTCTTAATGACCTGTTGACAAATTTGATTAGTTCGTGTAATTGTAAACAAGATTGTTATTTTGTTATTTCTTCAAAAAAATTTCCCTGTATAATTCGCTATAGTTTTCAATTATCAGTATATTTCGTCAAGATGAAAAAAAGATCTGGAGAATATTTATCGATATTTGATTGTAATATTATGCTTTAACAACGATAAACAAGAAAGAGAAGTCATGCTTCAAGCATAGGTTATGAAACACTTTTCATCACATCCAGAATACTTTAACAAAAATTCCCCGTTTAATAAGGTAAAGAAAATACCTAAGTAAACATTTTAGAAAACGTATAACACATTTCAAAACCAGATTTCACCAGTTACTTCCAATTGCCATAAAGGCGCTCCAATTCGTATACGATTTATAAATTTGTACATATTTTATATAGTATGCAAAAATTTAGTTTAGTAAGAAAATGCATAACGTATAACACAGCAGAAAATTCACTTTCAGCAATTTCTACCGACAGACGAAAACGTACTTGAATTTTTTTTTGTACAACCCTGTATATTACTTACAGATTTTCATATAGTACGCCACATATTAAGCTAAAATTTAATTCAGACAAAAACACGCTTAAAACTTCTAAAATTACACTTTCAGGAATTACTTATTCACAGGCGATCAGTTCTTTGTATAACCCTGTATATAATTTTATTTAAATTCTGCAAACATAAATATTAGTTGAGCTTGAAAATGCACAATTCAAATTAATAAACACCTTTAAACAATTCATGCTCACCTTCAGTAATGCTTACGATTTTTTTTTTTTTTTTTTTTGTGTAGTCCTGTATATGATCTATAAAATGTATATACATTAAATAGAATTTATACACTACGTGTTCTGACCACGCAGTGTGCAAAAGTTTAGTTAAATTTAAAAACGCATATCATAACTGAAAACGCATTTACAGCAACCGTTCCTGGTAGAGAATGCTTTGGGCATAGTACTGTATCTGGAATATCTTGTTGCTGTAAATGAACGATTAATGTTATACCCATCATATTCTACTGCAAGCATCTTGTAAGTTAACCTCAGTAATCTATATCAGTTTCAGCATAGTGCAACATACACCGAAGAGCCAAAACATTATGACATTCCTCACATTTTGCAATGAACTCGCCTAGATGACGTGGAGCCAGACAATGGTTGAGCTGAGAGCCCAATAAAATGCAGGTCCAGTAGAATTGTTTTGGAGCCCACACTTTAGCGGACGTGGTTAGATATAGGACTACGCAGCATACGTCCCACTCATGTGCCTCTGTTGACCAAACATCATCGTCAATTACGTCTACACTGGGCACGGGAACATGGTGACTGGATCATGGATCAGTGGGAGAGAGTTGCCTGCTCAGATGAGTCACGATTCGTCATTCATCACATCGATGGCCATGTCAGGGTACGTCGTTTTCCAGTTGAACAGTCGCTCCCCCAATGTACAGCAGGTCATACACAGGCCGTTGGGGGCTGTACACTGTTAGAAAATTTTGTGATAGGTTGAACCAATTGTTGGTGCTCCAGTAGCTACAACGATAAGGTGGTGAAATCTTGATCCAACATTTGGAATTATGTTTCAACCAGAACTGCAAATCTTGGAGTGAGATTTCACCATCTTATGGTTGCAGCTACTGCAGCATCAAAAGTAAAAATTTTAACACTATATCATGCTTTAGGGACGTTATGATGGGCGTCTCTTGGGACCCATGTTTATGGTAGAACAGACCATGAAAGTTGCGGACTATCTGAACATCATTGGGGACCAGTTGCACCCTTACATGGCGTCTGTCTTCCCAACTGGAAATGGAGATTTCCAGCAGGACAACGCTCCATGTCACAAGGTTCGAACAGCGCTGGAATGGTTCCAGGAACATAATGCTGAATTCCAGTTAATATCCTTGCCGCCGCACTCAACGGAACTTAATCCGATTGAGCACATTTGCGGTGTCGTGGAAAGGCAGCTCAGAGCTCAAAAACCACCATCTCGGAATATTCCTGATTTGCGTAACAGTGCAATTTGTCTCCGGCCATCTACCAAGGGCTTGTGGCATCCATGATAAGACGGGTTGCAACTGTTTTGCGGCCAAAATACGGGCCAACGCGTTATTAGGTTGGTGGTCGTAATGTTTTGGCTCTTCAGTGTAATTAAAATACGCTGCAAACAGTTTTTCCAAGTAGACCATAAAATAACCAAATTCTTTTGTGGGATCCTGTGAATGAATAATAAATGATTTGTACTCTATATTCTACAGAAAGCATGTTTTAGTGCACCTCTGAAATTCATATCAATTTTATTATGTTTGTAACAATGTAACATTATTAAAATACACAGCAAAGATTTCCACCCCATGGACCATAATGTAACGGAATTCTTTTGAGTGCATCTATCAACTAACTGTAAGGGTTGCACTTGCTCATAACATATGCTACGGTAATCATCTTGTAATGAACCTTAATTAATGTATATAAATTTCATTGTGGTTGAAATAGCTTAACACCATTAAAATATACCACAAAGGATTTTTACCCATAGGTCATAGTATAACGGAATACTAATACTTTATTTACAAAAATTGTCATTTAAATTACTCTAGTTTTACACTCTTTTTAACTCACAGGCTATCAAAGCCTGAGAGCTAATGTGCCCGCCGGTTCTGTATGTATGTATGTATGTATATACGTACGTATGTACGTAAAACGATAATTCTCGATAGAAATATCCGATTTGCTTCAATTTTTTTTTCTTAAACTCATCTTGGTTTTGTATGTAAAGATGGAGTTTTGCAATCAATTTTTTAACCCACTTCCTTATAAGCTAGAATTATACAAATTATGTACAAAATATTCTTTCCGATAACAATACGATATTTTTACATTTTTACAACTTAATTATAAAGTAATGCATTAATTTTAAAGCATTTTTCAATTAGTCCGTCACAGGTGATAAATCGCCCAATATTCTCGGTAACGCCTACAATTTTATGGGAGTTAAAAGAAAAACAATGAATTTAATTATGCGCCCATAAACGCACACCAAAATATGACAAACCGCTGTGAAACTGCAACAGTGGCACATTTTAAAGACTAAAAAGTAGAAAAAAAGTTATAAATAAAAAATGAAGAGTATAATCTATATATATATTACGCTATCGTAAGTGGCACAGAAATCGCGATTATTTGTTAATTGTTTAATGGCAACTAATGAAACGCATCTCATTGGTTACTGCACAGCATTTAATGCAAATCCATGCCTATAAGGGGAGTTATCATAGGGGAGTCCATTGTTCTGTCGCCAACTTGGTGCTATCTCTAATATTTAGCCAAATTCCCATAGACTTCCATTGTAAACCAATACGGTTTACTTGCTTACAGAAAATCAACAAATTAAGATATTTTAATACAACAAAAACTAATTTTAGCTTAGGGGATTATATTAATTATATTTAAAGGAGTCCAAGTAAATTAAATTAGGAATAAAAGTAACATGATACAATGCTTAGCCTGCTTTCCCAAACAGAAATTTTAAGGGAGACCAAACTGGTCGCCATGGGCGGCCAGTAGTTTTTAAAAATAGCTTTTATCAATACTTTAAAATCAATAATAATTTAATTTACGATTTAAGTTGAGAAATCAAATATAGAAATCCTAAAAAGATAGTTTAAATAATGTTTAATTTTTTCCTGTTGCCCTATCTTAAAAAAGAAACGGAGCAAAAATTATATACTTTGTAATAAATTCTTTTGCTGGTGCTTTCTAGCAAACGTATAAAGAGTAGCAAATTGTTCATGATCGTGTTCGGTGTTCGCGCCAAATTAATGTATTGTAACGGAAATTTTTGTGAAAGAACATGAATTGCAGTCAAAAAATTACGCGTGATTTTCAAGATGAGCATTGAAGTGTGAGACACATATGTGAAACAAGAATGTTTAAAGAAAAAAAATTACTCTTAGATTTATTACATATGATGTTTGAATAACAGGACATAACTTTCAATAACATTTACCTTTTTAACTCTATTGTTTCATCTAAAAGTTAAGCTTGTGAAACAAATTTTCTATAATGAGTAAGTTTTTCTTCAAATTTGATAAATTGATACTTACGTTTAGATTTCATACAAAATACTCTCCATATGTTCAGAAGACGTTTACTTTTTTGGCCTAAAATTTACGTGATTTTTAAGATTTATTTTTTCGTTAAAAAATAAGTAACGGTATTAAATTCTCTGGAGCGTCTCTGGATTACGTTAACATCTAGTTTCAGAAGTCGATTTTTGACACAATGGCGGTCATTTGAACAAAAAAGTTAACTTTTTCGCCCTTTTTTCAATTCCTACAGTTCACACTCTCCCTATATTTATTTATTTATTTACTTATTTATTTATTTATTTATATATCTTGTTCAAATTTTCAATCGTTAATAAAATACTTATTATTCATCCTATCAAATTGAAAAAATTTTTTAAAACTTGTACTGGATGACAATTGATGTTAATACAGTTTTTTCAAATATTATTTCATTAATTAAATTTTAATTAATTAATTTTAGTTGTACACGGGACACAAAATGGCGGACATTGGTTATTGAAGCATTTAATGCATTTTCATATTTATAAGGGGGTTTGCCATAGGGGGTACCCTGTTCTGTCGCCAAATACAGCCAAGTTTGTTGCTAACTTGGCGATATATCACCAAATATGGCGCCCAAAATGAGTCGCTAAAGGTGACGCCAACTTGGCGATATCTCTAATATTTCGCCAAATTCCCATAGACTTCCATTGTAAACCTACTTGCTTATAGAAAATCAACAAATTGAGATACTTTAATACAACAAAAACTAATATTAGCTTAAGGGATTATATTAAATTTCTTTGATGACCTAAGTAGGAATTGACTTTAAAAACAAAAATTTTATATTACTTGTTTTAAGTGCGATCGTAATTATATAAATACACAGAACCTATAATCGTCGTTTGCTCTGTCCGTCCGTCTGTCTGCATATAACAGCACAAAAACTACTCAACCGAATGGTTCGAAATTTAATAAAGATAATCGTTGCAGAATTTTGTCGAGTCATTTTTAAATTTTATGAAAATCGAATCAAAACTTAAAAAGATATTAATAAAAAAATTTTCATTAATATTCATGCATTTTTGCATAAAAGTGCAACAGCTATTGCACCAAGATCTAAATATTTATAAAACTAGTTACAGTACGAACGCACTTCATTTGCCACGCTTTACGTACAATTTCCGATTTGTTTTAACCTTTTGCTCTAAAAAATATTTAATCAGTGAAAAATATTTTTTTTCGGTGGTATAAGCTCCAGTAAAAATGATTAGCTTCCTTTTAAGTAAAAAATTAAGGAAATTGGTCCGATAGTTGTCGAGAAAAAGGGTCGCCCAGATTGAGAAATAGGGTTTTGGGAAAAATAAGTTTAAAATTTTGCAACAGCGTTCAACGAGCGGCGTTACAACCACTGAACAAAAAATACTCTGAGAAATTGAAATAGCACATTGCTGTTCGTTATATTTGTGAGAATGTATTGGGCAACTTTTAAAGATTCTACTCCCTTATTGAACGCTAACGAGAGTTTCAATGCTAAAATTTGGAAAATCTGACCAAAAGTCACAGCCAGAAGTATCTCTATTGTTCAAATTACCACCGATATTACTATTGCATATAATAACGGCACAGAAATTTACAGGCAGATACTACAAGTAATGAAATGGAAAAAAGAGTGCCAACCGTCTTCGACATGCTAGAATCAAAGTGGCACAAGCGACGAAAGAGGCTCATAGGTGTAACAAAAACACTTTAAATGAGCAGATTAAGGCACAGGAGGATCCGCAGTATGAAGCAGGAATAGAAAATTAAGTGTAAGTTGAAAAAAAAATATGTATGTCAGTATATTTTTTTCTTCTAAAATTTTAAAAGCTATTTTCTGGAAACTACATTTTTCAACATGGGCAGCATGATAATTTAAACAATTTTTAACGTTTTTGGATAAAATCTGCGCTCATCTACGCATAATTAAATTGCCTAAGAGCCATCAAGCCATTTTTTGAAAATGAAATCTTTATTTATTTTTCCAATAAGTTTAAATGTCAAAATTTTAGACGAAAAATGATTTTTTTTTTTCAAAATAGCGCAATTTTCTTATTTTTCAAAAGTTCAAAAATTTGAGCCGATGGTCCTTATAGCTAAAATCTTATTTTACAAGAAGGAACTGAGATTTGAATAATTTTTTATTTCTGCTGGAAGTTATGATATTGCCTATCGAGCCTAGATATTTTGATACAGGTCAACGTGCTGCAGGTTTCCGACATAATATGTAACCAAATTTAACAACAACAACAAAAAATATTTTTAAGTACTTGAAGCAATAAAACTTGTATTTATTAGTTTTTTTAATTAATGTTACTCCTTTCCAAAAACAAAATGTTTAAAATGTGTCAATTTTTCGGCGCCGAGAACGTATATAACCCCTTTAATAAACAATAAATCCTTCGTGGAATTTGTGCTACAATAGAAAATCCACAGATATCTTTCCTTTTTTTGTGAAATACTCTTTTGAAGTTTAACTCCATTAGCTCCTCTGTACTGCATGACTGATGAATAACATAATGATACAAAGCATGAATTTCAGTTGCGGTGCGGGATGTATGGCAGTTGGAAATGATTTCTTTACTTCACAATAAGCAAATATACAGGGTGTCCATAAAGTCTCTTTCCAAATACAGGCGTTTATTAAATAAAAGAACAGATACAAACTTGAAAGTTATTTTACTTTAAGATGCAATTATTAAAGGTTTTTTTTACAGCAATCAATGAACCTCAATATGCGCATCATTGGTTGTGCGAAACACATCAAAGCGATACTCGATCTCCGGCCATGTCCTCGGCAACAAAGTGTTATCAATGGCGTCTATGATGCTTTGTTTCAGGTCAGTGATATCCCGCAACTTTGTTCAGCATACACGATCTTTAACATACCCCCACAGAAAGAAATCCAGGGGCGTGATATCAGGTAAACGAGGTGGCCAGGTAATAGGCCATCTCGTCCAATCCACCGACCTGGAAAAGTTTCATCAAGGAAATTACGAACATCGCAACCTCAATGTGACGGTGCATCATTTTGCTAGAAAAAAACGTTTGGTTGAAGATTATTTAAACTGTGGGGCCACAAATTCAGTTAAAATGTCTAGGTACACAAGAAATCCATTGGACTTTTCTTGAGGGGTAGACATTTTGATATCTTGGGCCTTGGTTCTTCAAAATGTTATATAAAATACACAAAACAAAGGTTAATTAAAACTTTAATAGTAACCTGAGTATCTATAACAAATTTCATTTTCATATCTCATGACAAAAAAAAAAAAAAATGAATATTTGAAGTTGGAAAGAGACTTTGTGAACACCCTGTATATTGGGAGGCAATAAATTAAGTTGACCTGTTTAGAATATTTTATTATAAAAAATTCACTGGGCTAAGCGCAATTAAGTATAAATACTATTTAGATCATGAAAAGATACTTAAAACTCTTCTCAAATCCAAAGGGGAAACTTTATGACACAAGTTTGCATTAACTTTTTTTCGAAAAATCATGAAATTGGCTAGTGCTGTTATTCAGAAACTAAGTAGTCGAAAGACGTTTTCGGGTTGTTGTTTTTTTTTTTTTTTTTTTTTTTTTTTTTTTTTTGTAAATGCGATGGATCTTTCAGAAAATACTGTCAAAGTGGGCGTTTTGAACCGAATTTCTGAACGAAAAAATAATATAAAAACAGTTAGAGAAGGCAGAAAAAGTTTTTTCACGTGATTAAAATCGCGTATATATCGCGTAATTATAATAACTCGATAGGTAATTTATTTATCAAAAAATGGAAAACACAGTTCGATTCCAAATCGCTTCCATAGTCAGGCCTACCAATTTTATATCTTTACGTTTAAAAATGAGCCCGTCATTGTGTCAGAAAGTTTCGCGCTTGTTGAGCAGTGAACTTGAGAACAGCCTTAACAAGTAGAAAATTAGTTTTGATCGCCATCAGAGACAAAAATGGCACTTCGGGTTGAATTGAGCAGAAAAATACGTTTAGGAGTCTATCGCAAGAAACAAATTGAAATATTGAAAAAAAAAATATTGCAAATTTATTTTCATATTAGATACTATAAAATGTTTAACAAATCATGTGAAATGTACTATTTTATAGTTCCTATACCTGCTTTACTGACGTAACAGGCTGAAGAGTCTGATTCCTGGTTAAAAAAAAAAAAAAAAAAAGTCTAAACTCATTTTTGTTGTTCTTAATAAGTCTATTCCCCATGCTTTAAATAATATTTAAATCAAGCTCTTTTAAATTAAGGCCCGTAGATTATTTTCATAATCAAGCTCTAAACACCCCACCTTTAAGGGGATAGTGTACCTCAAAATTGGTCAAAAAATCGATTTTGTATTTTAGAACATTAACTGAAAACCTGCTTAATTGTGAACATTTTGACATCTCATTTTTACCCTTACGGCAATTATATCGTGAGATATTGTACATTTTGATAATACACCCAGCCCAATTACCCACACAAATTAAAACTTTAAATGGCTTTTACTCCATGCTTATACTTTCTTCTCTTTCATGTTTTAAAAATGTTAAAGCTTTTTTTGTATTTGAGGTACAGATTTAAACTTTTTTATACATGCTCGTTATTATACATGTGACAAATCTGCGTATGGAATTAGCCTTCAGTTTTTTTTTTTTTTTTTAATAATAAAAGTATATGAAGATGTGTTAGATTTCATAGTTTTACACTATATACTATATCAGTAAAATATTATATTAAATGTAATAGTAGATGTATCTTAAAATCCCTCTGTGAATTTTTGACACATTTGAAAATCTTAAAAACAAAAATTGGTCAAAATTGTCAATATTTAAAAAAGTAGTAGGGATTTTAAAAAATTAAATTTTTTTTTTTTAACTTTTGTAAAATTTTAATTAAATATGCAGGTAAAAGAATTTTTTTTTTGAAAATGTATTTTCAGTTGAACATTGAAATGCAGCGAGTTCACCATTTGAGCCATATTTTTTAAAAATAAACAAAATTGTTGAAAAAGTAAACTGACCCCCCTGACCAGTGGCGTAGCCAAGGGGGGGGTCCAGGGGGTCCGGACCCCCCCGAAAGTAGACCTGGTTTACTGAGTCATGGATACAAATGCAACAGTAAAAACTTCTAAGACAGAATCACAAATGATCTATAAAAAATTCCGCTTTAGAGAGGTGTTCGTCTTAGAAGGTATAATTCAAAGGTATGTGTTTTTTCGGGACTATGAACTTTTCCGTTTTATACAGGTTTCCGTTATAAACACTTTCCGTTTTCACAGTATGCCTTAAAAATGCTAAAACGTACTCACTTCCCAAACTTTTTTCTTTCGCGTACTCCTTTCTTAGGTTTTTCATTTCGGAGTACCCCCATTTCTCATAAACACGTCCCCCTTCCCCCCCTCCACTCAAGGAGACAACTTAACCATGCTTTTTTCCGTTAGTAATCTTCTTATCACAACCATATAATAAATCGATGCAAATTACATTGATATTCCTAACATTTTTGTAACTTCCGCCATTACCGATATTATTTTCACATACCCCAGCAGACCCGCCACGTACCCCCAGGGGTACGCTACCGCAGGTTGGAAACCGCTGCTATAACACCTCTGAAGAGCATAAATCTATTACAGGAAAATCTGTGAAGATGACCTATCTCAAATGAAAACAATTCAAGGTTCGACGAAAACAACACTATATATTTGTGCTTGCTAACGTTTGAAACCTATCAGAAATGAAACTTGTACAATTGTGAATCCTTTTTGGCATGTTTTCTGAAAACACGGAATCCTCTCATAAAAAAAAAAAAAAAAAAAAAAAAAAAAAAAAAAAAAACATTTTAATGTCCCGAGACGGAAGGATAACTATACAAGTATACCTGCTATTCCGTTAACACAAATTTACTGTAACTAGATTAAACGTAAAACTTCTTTTTCTTGGACTTCGATGGGGTTCTGTTGTCGACAATTATGGGAAAGAACTATGAACGCAATAACGGTACATTGCTTGAGTTTCGTGACCCTTATCTTTGTTCACATTATAACGGACAATATTAACAATTACTTTAAATCTGCTGCCTGCAATTAATAAAAGTAACTTTATTTTTGGACTGGTTATTTGTTACCACTTTCAAAATACACTGGCGAGAAAAATTAAAGGAACAACCACAAAAAGATGCTTTATGCTAATTCTATTAAGGGAACTTCCAGAAAGGTAACTCATTGTCAACGTTATCAGGTAGTCCAATGGGATTAACATTCGCTACAGAATTATATGCAAATTTTTCAGCCTCAGCCCGTTCTTTCGGTTCACGTGTGAAAAGGAGCGCACGTGGGTACTTTGAAGTCTAATTTTAAGGATTCTACATGTAATTAGGTAAAACTTTGCTTCTAATAGGTGGAATATGTCGTCCAGAAGACATCTGACCGATTTTGAGAAATTGCGTGTGATAGGGAGAATGGAAGCAGGACAGACACTCTTAGGGGTCTGTAAAGACTTATAAATAGCCAAAAGCGTCATGTCAAGAATCTGTAAACGATTTAAAGACACTGGTATAATGTCCACAGGCAACCAGGTCAAGGTAGAAAACGCACCACAATAGGCTCTCAGGACTGTAATTTGCCAACGATTGCTAAAAGAAATAGGCAATTGACGTCAGTTCAGATTGCAGGGAGATTGCTGAAGCAAGAAGAACTCGACTATCCTTGTTTACTGTGAGTGACAGGCTGCATGCAAGGAAACCTATGATTTGTGTTGCACTAACTCCGGTAGCGAAATGGGCCCGGTTAAAGTGGTGCAGAGATCATCGTCATTGGAGTACAACGGACTGGAGCCGAGTTCCCTTTACCGATGAATCCAGATTTTGTTGAGAGAGTTACTACAGACGTGTTACCATGTGGAGGGAGAAAATCACACGCAATAAGGCTGCAAACATCCGTGAAAGGCATCGATACAAAGGTCGTGGAATCGTGGTATGGACGGACATCATCTTGAATGGCCACAGTGACCGACACATTTTTACCAGTGCAACTGTGAATGCTGAAATATACAGGGATGAGATTCTTGACCCTCCTGTTAAGTTGTTTAAGGGTGCAATCGGAAGATTCGGAATTTTATGATTATTAATGGTCTAGAAGGGCGCTACCCCCTTTCACGGAACTCCTAAATATCCCTTCAAGAGCTGCATAAATCCGACCCGTCCGAAGCTTACTGCTGAACTTGGAGAATGTTGTAAAACTGTTTTGAACCATCTAAAATAAATTGGCTGGGAAGTACAAAAACAGAAACCACCATGAACCAATTTTTACACATTCTAATACTTCCAAAATAGTGATAATCCATGACAAATAAACTTATTACAAAAATTTAACTTCCTTAAAGACGACGAGATATCGGAAGCAACTATAAGATCGAATGTGGTATCAAAAGTGGCGAGACATGAAACATTGAAACCCAAAAGTATTATGCCTGAATAAGACAGTTGTAACAAAACTGCTTTTTCCAGCATGAACTATATTTGATGTGTGTGCTTCTTACATTACTAGTTTCTGTAGCTGAAAATGCAAGATCCTTTTTCTTAAAGTTAAAACCTTCCCACATAGCGTTTTTAGTTTTCAGAAAATTTGCAACAGTTTTGCTTTGAAAACCTGCAAAGTTGCAGTAAGCTCAGCATGACAAGACTGAAAGTTTATAACAAGACTGCAGCAAGATAACGCAAATGCCGAAGTCACCACACTTTGAACTTGCATCTAACTTGTCGTGCAAGTTAAATTCATACTGTATCAAATTTATTGCAAACAAACGGCAAACAAGTAATCAAAAATGCTGCAGACTTACTGCAAAGTAGTAATCTTTCCATGCCACAATATAAGTTTAACCCCATGAAAGGGGTCCATAGACCTGATCAAGTCTATTGATGCGAAAGCGCTGTCAGAAGGTGCATGCATTGGTTTTATCACCACAAACAAGTTTAGGTAATATTTATACTATTCATTTCGAGCATTTTTTGGTATTTAATAAGTATAGCGCTTAGAAAAAGCGGTGCCTACCGAATAAAATTTCTGCAATTTCTGTGCATGTGCTGATTGTCTATTCTCTCAACAGAGGGATTTTTTGCATTCGTCACTTTCGTGAATAAAAGACAGTCTTGCAACAGTTTCAAAACAAACTACTCATGCAAGTGGGTTATGGTATACATTGCGGGAGATTTGCTACTAATTTCTCAATTCAAATTTGTCACGGCAAGATAATATCAGAAAAAATAAACTTGCTGCTAATGTTTATGCTATCTGTATTATCTCAAAAACTCCCATGGGGAGAGCGGCAGATCGCATGAATGGCTCATGCGATTGACACTTATGTGAAATCATTATCCATTATCTATTATAGCGCAAGTTCTTAATTCAATGGCAAGAAATTAAACATGGAAATTGCTGTTTTAAACTTAACCACTGGATCCTAACTTTATTGTAGGCAAATGTTATGCAATATGAAACTTGATTTAACCCATTCCCTGCCAAAACTATAAAGTAATAATTTTCAAGTTTTTTGCTAAAAGTCGTTTGCTACCACAAATTCAGAAAGGTAAATTTCGCTTTACTAATAAAGCGAAATTTCTGCCAGTAATTGAGGCAATTTTTTAAATTCTAAAATAGTGGTGACAATGTAATTAATAAATTAAAGCCACGAGTATACTCGTGGATGACAGCGAATGGGTTAATTAAATTTAACTCTTCTGTATGCTCTCAGATATTTACATCATAGTGAATCTTTTTTATTGGTAAATATTAATGTAACTTCAATGTATTATTAGTTGCAGTTATAGAGATTGGCCTTACATTTTTTATCCATGCTTTTTTTTAAATTAAGAAATTAAATAAGGATATACCTAAATTCTCAAAATTACTCGAAATACTTCTATTATACATACACAGTCAAGACAAGATTCAAAGGGACTGGTAAAAAGTTCCATTTTAGGCAGGCTTATATAGAAAGAAGTGTAATTAATTATGCTTCTAAGATACGCAACCTCAATAAGATCAATTGTTCGTTTCGCAGGGATTCTGAAACTCTTCCGTTTGAGACAGGATTCCGTTATAGAAAGATTCCACTTTCACAGGTTTCACTATGTTTCACTAAAGAACAATGAAAATCCCCTTTCCGACAGGTTTTCAGCAAATTTAATTGTATCGCAATTCCTATTAAGACCATGTAACGCTTCCGTTAAAGACAGGATTCTGTTACAGACAATTACTATTTTGACAAGTTTTATTCTATTCATATGACATAAATAAGTATATTTATATAAATACACAAAACTTGTAAAAATGAAACCTGCCTATAACGGAATTCTGTCTTAAACAGAAATGATGCGTGCTACGGAAAAGAATACTATACAAATACACCTAATAACACAAAAACCTGTGTAAAACGGAATTTTCCAGCAATATTTACGATTTCATCTTGACAGGTTTTACTATATATATATAACCTGAAGGAAAAATTTTGGACCCCCCCCCCCCCCGAAACGAAATCCTGGCTACGCCACTGCCCCTAACTGCCCCCTTAATTATGACCACCCTGCATTTTGTTTTAATATTCTTACTAGCAAATAAAGAAGAATAGGTTAAATTCAACTAATAATTTCTCCAACAACTTATGTGTCGTACATATAACAAATAACTGCATTCAAATTTGTGTAGAAAGATTTAGAATGTATCGTAACATAGCTTAACGTTTCTAGGTTTTTGATCTTGAAAGCTTAACTTTTGGATGACTGTTTAATGTAGATTTATTTTAGCTGCATGCTCTTTAGATTTGTTCATATGCTTGCTAATTATGTTTTTCTCTGTGTGCTTTCATAACTGACTGCTGCTCTGTTTTGCTTTTCTTTTATAGTTTTGGGAGGTTGTCGCCGACGCTGACAAGACCTTTCATGGGGTCAGTACTTCTGCTTCTCTCTTTCCTTTTACCTTTCTTCTCGCTTTCATTTCTGCCGCATTCGTTTTAAGCTTTTCTTCTTCCTTTCTCCTGTATTTCTTGCATGGTGTGCAGTGTGTTTCACTCCTCTATTTTATCTCTTGCTTTTGCTTTTGGCACCAAAGCCAAAGAATCAGGGCCCAATCAAATAAAGAGAAACCTAACGCATAACATTTAGACCGGGAGTCGCCAGCACAGACAATCACCTCATCGAGTTCACGGCTGAAATTCCAGAATTAGTTAAAACTCAATTCGCATATTAAAACGCAATCGGTCTGCCAAGTCATGTCTTGTGGAAAACACCTGAAAACCCGATTTCAGCGGTTGACTCGTAGGTTTACCATTGTGTTTTCCTGCACCCAAATGTATGAAAACATGGAGAACTGGGAGCAGGAAAACACAATAGTAAACCTACGAGTCAACCGCTAAAATCGGGTGTTCATGTGTTTTTCATCAAGATAGGACCGATTGCTTTTTAATATGCAAATCGAGTTTTAACTAATTCTAGAATTTCAGCCGTGAACTCGGTGAGGTGATTGTCTGTGCTGACGACTCTCGGTCTAATTCTTTTAGGGTTCCAACGGTATTGTCACATAAAAATTAAACATTCTCGATGCGTTAGAGCAGGGCTGAGCAACCTTTCAGTAAACGTGGATGAACCTCATCTAATTGCAAACATAGAAGGGCACCATTATTCATATATGTGGAAACATAGAACAATATTACCTCATTAAAGCAGAAGGCAGTGTTGCCAATTTGGCCTCCTTTTTAACACTTTCCAACAAAGCTGAAAAGTGTTTATGAATCCGGTTATTCTGTCCGTCTGTTCGTCTATCCATGCTCTAACTCACGTAAATATACTCGGATTTTCATGCAATTGAAAAATGTTAATGTATTTACCATGGCATGTTCGTTATTGCATATGTAGTGTGTAGCATTACTAGTTCATTTACAGGGGATATATTCATTACATTATGGTATATGGAGGGAAAATAGTTTGGAGAGTATTTTAATGACATTACGCTATTTCAAATATATTAAAACTGATATAAATCACTGAATTTCACGACGAGATGATTACGATAGAATAGGACATTCATAGCACTTGCTGTTCATTTACAGGGACATGTAAAAAAATCGGTTACAGCGCTGTCTTTGAGAAATAGTTGCTGGAAGTGCGTTTTCAATTTCGGTATGCGTGTGTAAATTTAAGTAATTTTTTGTATTTTACTCGTTATACATAAATTGTATACCTCGTATACAGGGCTGCACAAAAGAATTCACCATTCTCCTTATTAGTGTAAATAGCTGAAGGAATTTTCAACTGAGGTATGTATTTCCTAACTGATCTAAATTTTTGCATGCATGTAGTTAAGAGATACAAATCTATGTATCATATACAGGGCTGCTCAAAGAATTCAGATAATTTTCCGATTGTGGATGGGAACAGCTGAAATTTAGTTTTCAAATGTGTTTTGCTTTTCAATATAGTTGAATTAGACATATTTTAACTTATTAAACAGGAAAGTTTTATTAAATTATTGTGAATATGTTGGAAAGTGTTTCATAATCTATGCTTGACGGAAGATTTTTTCTTTCTTGTTTATTCAAAAATTTGGAGTTCACACCGGAAGTTTCGAAAGAAGACTTTTTACTTTAAGTAATTCTAAAATGCCTGCAATTAAATAATGTAAAAATTACTATTCAAAATTTCTGGTATGAATTTGGATTTTTCTTAATAAAAAGGGAGGCCATTTTGGCGATCCTGGTAGAAGAATAACGAAATGCAAATATCTTACAAAATGCGCAGACGCTCCGCAATTTGAGCCAAAAGGTCCCCTAATATGCAGAGCTCCATATGAAAAATAATTGCAGAAAAAAGCATATATTACAGTAAATTTAGAATTACATTTCCCTGAGAGAAAAGCCTAACAAAATATTTTGTAGAGAAAGGAGTCAAAAATTGAACGCCGCACCCCGTATAATAAAAACTCATGTGTAACATTAATGATTTTAAAGAAGCATCTTTTAGTACGGATTTTGATTTAAAAAACTCATAATAACAGGAATCATTGAAATGGGCGCCATGAAAACTGTTAAAAGTCGCCATGGCGTCGTGTTGAACAGCCCTGCATTAGAGGTCATATATGAATTTATAAATAAATGTTTTGCTAACTATATTTTTCTGTTTGTAACACTACCTTAGTCTAAAAGTGCAAAATATTGATTATAATAAGTACCAGGTCAAATCAGATTTTAAAATATCAGTTTACGGTAGTTGCAAACCAAATTTGTGTTTCTCAAAGACAGGGACTCCAGTGCCAAAGCCCAATGGACTATATTCCAAATCTGGTTTCGAGGCTGAAAAAAGTCACGTGGTACCAATAATTTACACAAAGAACTTCGAACTGATAAGAAGGGGGTCTACTACTGCTTTCCGCATGAACTGTTTCACTGGCTGGCGGGAATTTACATTACGTCTACTGAGCCTTCCCTTCTTTACGCTAGAAGTTTTACCTTGACCTCGTGATCATAACGTAGATGGAATGTCCTCCATTGATCCATACTTTAATTAGGCCCTGCAAATGATGTAGACGGGCGTGAGAACAGTATTCGCAGAATTTTTTTAGAATTTACAGATAATTCTAGAGAATTATATAAAATAAGTTTTTTTTTTTTTTTTTTTTTTTTTTTTTTTTTTTTTTTTCTGAATGTATTACTCAGTAATTATGAAATCAATATTCTTATAAGCTGAGAAAAATTTTATTTGAAAAACTGTTAATTTCACAGCAGTTGATAAGTTGATGGATGAATAGTGATAGACGATTGTCGATAATTCAGCTATAGAGAACAATTGTCATCGTAGAAAATAAATATCGAGACAGTCATTGATTAGCTACCAAATTCTACAATCGAGATGTTCTACAATCGATTGTAGTGATGAGCGATAACGAAATGTTTTTGTCGATCCTGTCGATTGTATGGGCCTCTCAATTTTTTTCACTTGTGTCAAATGTTTCTCGATGACTCCAGTTAGCCAATTGCTTTTATACGAAACCCGATCCGATCTTATCAAGAATCGTCTGATGGTGAACTGGAATGATTTAGCGTTAATAAGGGTTTTGGGTCATGGGAGAAAGTGATAGATGGAGTTGCAGTAAGGTGGCTGGGGGTGATGCCAAAAAAATAACCCTAAAATCAGCTACAGTCGGCCCAAACACAAGCGCGTTCTTTCACGAAAAATAGAAGAAAACTTTTAGTAATACAGTTTTTAATTCATAAGACAATGAAATGCTGCTTTAGAATGCTTAAAAAATAAGCAGATAACTTTCATTTAGAGAAAAAAATGCACAGGTGTTGTCAAAGAATTCGGTCCCTGTTCTAGGTGCTTGTTTTGTTTGGGCCGAGTGAGAGCATTTAAGGGTGTATTCGAAAAAATATTTTTCCACCCTCAACAGCTCGAAATTTTCTGATACATTTTCAGACTCATTTTTAAAAGTAAAAACATGAAACTTGCTGGGGTGATTTCTGAAGACATGTTTAACATGCCGCGTGATTTCATTTTCAGCTCAATTAATTAGAATTTGATTTTTAAACAATTATTTTCTCAGTATGACCATTTTTTCATTCCCAGATCGCCCGCTTCGGAAAATTCGGTTCAAAACGCCAACTTTGACAGCGTTTTTTACAGTATTTTCTGCATTTATCAAAAAATTAAGAAGCACGGCACATTATATAGTTTCTAAATAAGAGAATTTGCCAGTTTGATACGTTTGAGAGGAAAAATGAATTTTAAAATGAATCAGAAAATTAGCAGTTTGGATCGGAATACACCCTTAAATTTGAGCGGTAATGCACATCATATTGCAAACCGTTTTTACGGCGTACTGCATCTTCATCTATCTCTTTCTTCCATGGTTTTGGTCAGTTAATGTGTCTAACTAATAAAGAATTTTAGAACGCAACTTTTTGAAAGCTTCATATTAGGTGACCCTCCATCACTTGAAATTGAATGAAAGAGAGAAGGAAAATAATAGCAGCAAACTGCATTGCTGCTTCTGTCTACTTTACCTTTCGTCAATGCCATCGCTAAGACTTTTTATTGGTGGGGGAGAGAACCTTAAATTGCGAAGTGAAATTTCATTATTTGCCAACTCGTTTTATAATTTTGCCAACTTACCATAATTAGAAAATGTAATATAATTCTTATTTGTTAAAAGTTTAATAATATTCTCAATTAGTTTTGCAATTTTTGCCAAGTCTATCAGAAATAGAAAATATATTATAGTTTTTATTAAAGTTTTAAACAAATTTGCCAACTAAGTTTGTAAAGTTGCCAAGTGTAATAACATTTGCGAATGTTTGGGGGGGGCTCCCTCCCCGCTCCCCCCTCCCTTAGCGAGGCCCTTGCCTTTCATTAAGCGTCAATCAAAGGAATGTGATATAAGAATAAGGCCATAATTAATGAATAAAAGGAATTTAATGGTTCTGGATTATAAGTTAAACATAGAGTTAATACTATATTTACAAAGTTACGGGAGGGTAGGGGGTTTTAGCGGATCTGCCCGCAGCATCTGAGACTTCATATCGGACTTTTGTCCGGTTTCGTAGCGACTTCTGCTCTCGGCTAGAGCTAGAAAAATGCGTTTGTTTGGTAAAATTTAGGGCTCTGCTCACAAATTCGTTCAAAAATTTGGAGCTTGTTTTTAAATTCTGCAAGCGTGGTGCACCCGAATAATATAGCTTTATTGCTAGGAGTGTTCTGTATATCGTTAATAATATAGTGCATGTGGGACGCGTCGTCGACATTACCCCTTTGGGCTATTTCCTTCATGATGAGGAAATATTCAGTGAATTTTTCGTTGGGCTTACAGCTGCGTGCTCCCAACGTCTCATGAATTTGTGCAGGCGATGAGATGTGTTTGAATTCATCGATCAAGGCGTGCTTCAACGTGCTATACGAGGTAATATTTGACTTACTACGCGCGAATAATAAAGCTGTCCCTGTAAGCGCTCTCTCGACGAAGATGAATTTTTGAATCTCGATTAACGCAAAGCTATCATCTAAGCCTTCAAATCGCTCAAGCCATTTTAAAATGTTGTCGGAAGATTTATCCGAAAACGGTTGTAACAAATTCTCAATGTCGGAAAATGCAATCGTTTGGCGTGGTGCAAACTGAGTGCCAGTTGGCGCATTATTTGCAAGGGCTTATGTGCGGTCAGAGTTTAGGGTGTCATTTAATGTGTTTCGCGAACTGTTTTCATTTTCAATTTCGGTTTCGGAATCTGTATGTGAAGTAAGGGAATTTTGAAAGGTTTCTAAGTCAGTTAGAGCCTGCAATATACGTTTAGCAATATCCGAGTCACTTCCGTGCACGTCTAAATGCAATAAATTGTCTATACAAACTAACTGAATTTGGGAAAATTCGCCACAATTTCCGTTAATTTTGTTTGAAATTGATCATCTCCTTCTTTAAATTTAAAACCCTCAAATTCTCTCAATTCCTTCCTATTCAACCTTCCACTGTCCGTTTTAAAAATTAAATTATGTAACAATTTAATGCGATCAGTCCTCGCGGAATTGATTTGACTTGCGACCACCTTAAAATTATGTAGCAAAGTAATATAAAACATACCACTTACTTCATACATGTTAATCCGTTATGAAGGGAAAAAATAAATAATCAACTCCTGGATAGACGTGAGCTGATAAGCACACTATAAAATTGAAGTATCTTCGTTTCCACGCTGCATTTGCACCGCACGGGAGAAGAAAAAAGAATCTTGAATCATCTGTATTAACAGAAGGAAAATAAAATCGTTGCGTCCGATGAATTTCACAGCCGTCCAATTAACCTACTTTCTTCTTGATATGGTTTTTCTCCAGTACAGCTTGAATCTTGAAAAGAGGAAACAGAGAGAAAAAAAATCGGTATCTTCGATGGAAATGAAATGGCTTCACTGTCTTCAAAGTTGAAGAGAAAAAAAATGTCGTTGAGTTAGTTGCTCTAGAATTCAGTTGCATAAAATCCAGTGGCCGTCTCTTGGGTCTAGGGGAGTTTTAATTCGGTTCTAGGAGGCCGATTCCCCCATGTGATATAAGAATAAGGCCATAATTAATGAATAAAAGGAGTCTAATGGTTCTGGATTATAAGTACACATCAAGTTAATACTATATTTACAAAATTACGGGAGGGTAGAAGTGTTTTAGCGGATCTGCCCGCAGCATCTGAGACTTCATATCGGACTTTTGTCCGATTTTGTAGCGACTTCTGCTCTCGTCTAGAGCTAGAAAAATGCGTCCGATCTCAGCCACTTCGAAATGAAAGCATTGTTCCAAAGCAAAGAGAATGCAAAACTGCACATTAGCAAATTCAATTCCATCTGCTGTTCTGAGGTTACAAGTTTCTCATGGAAAGTGCTGACCGTATCCTGTTGCTAGGTGGAGAGTGTTATGGGAACTCTAAAACCTCAACTAACAGGAATATTGTAGAACAGGATCTTTTTACAAAGCCATCGAGCATCTCAATGTTAAATTTGCATTGATTGTTTGTTTTTTATTTCATCTGTTTTTACTTGCTACGTATTTACTAAAACTACTTTATAAGCATATAAAAGCAATGATTTTAACTATTGATTGTAGAAAATTTCGAATGTAGATTCGGGAAGTAATCGATGGTTGTATCGATTGTGTTTTTTTACGGTGGCGATTTTTTTCGATTGTTAAATTGTCGAGAATCGCGTGTCACTAATCGATTGTCTCAATAAAAAACCACATTTGCAAAATTATCATAAACTTTAATTTTTGTTATTTGGATGACCAATTTAAAATTTTAAAGCCTAAAAGGTTTTTTCCCCTCCAAAATTTAAAAAGAAAAATACATAAAATAGATTAAATACATCATACATCACATTCGCGCAAGTGATTTTTTTTTTTTCAAATAAAACAAATTATACCTCACACAACAAAGACAACATGATTTTCGTTTTGTTTTTAAATATTTATCGTATAAAAGAAAAAAGAGTTTAAAAGCCAATGTTGCACTGATGGTTGTTTGCTGTAATCTAAAAAAAAAAAAAGGGCCCAATTTTACGTTAATGAATATGAATCATAGCACGGAAGAAAACTATATAAAGGAAGAAAGAACACACTCTAAACAGAAATGTCTGAAAATCAGACACTTAAGTGTCTGAAACGCAGTGTTCAGTTTTCAGACGTTTTAAAATGTCTGAAAATTTTCAGACACTTCTTGCGTCTGAATTTCAGACACTTAAGTGTCTGAAATGAGAGTGTGCGATTTTCAGACGTTTTGAAATGTCTTAATTTTTTGAGACACTTCTTGCGTCTGAATTTCAGACATTTCAAATGTCTTAATTGCGGCCATCTTTGAACCCTTTTTTTTTTCACCAACATGAAGCCATCTTTGACCACTTTTCTATCTAAGCCATATATGCAGCCATATTTGACCACATTGAATCATTTTTATAAATGGGAATAATTTGTTACTATACATCAGATCTGTTGCAGCGTGGAAAACTGGGATATTTCTCTGCCCCCTGATTCTAGGGTCCCCCAAGTTGGGTATGAAATTTTCATAAAGCTGATATTTTAAATTTGTTTTAACCTTGCGATGATTATAATCAGTATTTTGTAGTTTTAGAATAGGATAATATATATATACGCATATATATAGAGATATATTCACCTAAATATGTATTGATATGATATCATATTTTGTCCTACGGCATCAAAAATGTTATTACTTTTAATGACAACTTCAAATTAATGCTAGGCCAGAGACCTGGTATTCATTCCCCCCCCGCCCCAACCGCCTTCATATACTGTTACAAAAGAAAAATAAATAAATAAATAAATAAAATGAAAAAATTAACCCTATTCGATGTTGTCAAATACATATTTGGATAAATATATCCTTTTCTTTAACCATATCATGTTCTAAAAGCACACAATATTTATTAAAATAAATATAAGATCAAAACGAATTTAAAATATCAGCTTTATTGAAATTTCATACCAAATTTGGGGCCCTGTAAACCAAAAGGCTCATAGAAAGAGCCCAGTTGTCCATGCTGCAATCATCTTTGCATGATAACAAATTATTACCATTTATATAAAATGATTCACTCTTTTTTTTCAATGGCAACACCGAATTTTGACACCATATTTTAAATCTTCGTCTCAAACTATGCCTAAAAACGAAATTCTAGTCATTTGAATGGTAAGTTTTTGAATCATAAGCATTCAAAATTTAGAGCTTCTAATGTTAAATTTCATTTTCATATTCTTATTAATATCTCCTGAAATTATAATCCTAATGTGATAATTTTGTATGTGGATACAATACTGAAAATCCCAAACATAAAGACATTGAATTTGTAAAATTGCATACCAAATTTGAGGGCCCAAAAATCAATGGGAAGGGGAGGGGGCGGGACCGCGGATCAGTTTCCATGCTCTAATCAGGTCTTGCTTCGAGAAGAAACACTACCCCTCTTTTTATTTTTCTAAATAGAGCTGTCCGCTATTCGGGAGTGACCGGTTATGGGAGTTTTACTGTAATAACGGACATTCTCGAATAGCAGAGACCTATTTAGCGATCACTTTTTTCAATGCACATTTGTAGATTGACGCAGATTTTGTGTACTTTTTACTCTGTATACTGTGTATTTGTATACTCTGGACTGTTTATTTCTACATATGAAAATAAAATCTCTAAATAGCGGGAAAATTCTGCGGTCCTAGGGTGTCTTCTATTGAGAGTTTTTATTAAATATATCTAGTTATAAATATATTTAAAAAAAAGTCAGAAAATGTTTCTTTTCTATCTTTCTTTTTTTTTCTTTTTTTTTGACAGTATAGGAAACGTGATCCTAATAAGTTCCAGTGCCAGCGGCTTACATTCATTAGCCCCCCTTCATACTACTGCATATACAGTCACAAAAAATTAAACACATTGACGACTTAACATATATATATATATATATATGTGTGTGTGTGAACATGTAAATATATGTTTGGATAAATATATCCTTTTCCTTTTACTTCATTCTACTTTACAAGTATATGCAATATGATATATAATCAGTACAATAAATTGTTTTGCGAAAATGGATGCATTCTCCGATGATAATAAAAAATAATCCTGTAAAAAATCAGAAAAATTTTGGCAATAAAAGTTGTCAGAAATTTTCTGTCTTAATATTTAAATATGTAATACAGATGAAATACAGGAAATACATATGAATGTAGTTCTTTATATTTTGAAAAAGTTTTCATAGTCTAAAAAAATTCTTTCATCGTGCAATTAAATACTGTAGAAATTTCGAACTTTTTAACAAAGCGTTACTTTACATAGGAACAATTTAAAATGCATTTATAAACAGGGATGTAGTGGAGGGTATGCGGCGGTATAAGCCGTATACCTTCTGGATTTTTTTAAGGAACACCGTATACCCTCTGTTTCTCAAAAAAGCTATAGTGTATACACTGTAGGGTATACCCTCTTCTTAGAGCGTAGGCCCTCTGCATTTTTTACGACTACACCACTGTTCATAAAACATTAAAAATTTCCCGATAACTTCAATTCTGATGCTCTTATAATTATTTTTCAAGTTTTAAGTCCACCATCTGAAGCAAAAACGTTCATAGCATTTCCTATACATAAATTTAATTTTGTTACATGAAAACACTAACTTCGAAAATGTAATGTGTAAAAGAATTAAATGATCTGTCATTAAAAATAAAAATTCATATGCGAAACCATGCCAATAATATCTGTAATACAATGGAAGTATTTATTAATATCATTTAATAACTTGATCTTTTTAATTACATTTTACCATGTGGGCAATTCCTTTTATAAGAACTTTTAATTTCAAAACTTATTTTGCCTTAAAAATACATATCTAATTTTTATTTCTGTATTTTTTATAAAAATTCACAAACTTTTGAAAAGAATCCCCAGCAATTTTATGTGAAAAATGCAGTTATACATAGTAAATATAAAAAGACTATCTTTTCTAATTTCTGTTCTAAATCTGTAATCACTTTTTAACAATCAATAAATCGATATTAATAAATTTTTCGATTTTCAAATTTTTGTACAAAACTTAAATACAATTTTAAGCAATTAAACAAAGTAAATCATGATTTATTTTTTTACTTATTTTATAGTAAATCCTTATCTATCTAGAATTTTTTTTAAATAAAATTATCTATTAAAAAATGGAACATTTTAATTTTATTAGTAATAATCATAAGTTACAATAATTTGTTTGATTTAACTAACATGTATATTGTTTAGAATACATAAATAGGACAACGCAGAATAATTAAAATTTGCTTTCAATACAAATAATATTATGAAGATTTTTTTTAAGTTGGCATTTCCGAATTAAGGGAAAAAAAATGTTTTACTAAATAAGCTATTTCAGTTTGAAAATTTGTTTCGCATAAATCCATTTTGACAAACTTTTAATTTAATAACCCCCCTCCCCGCCTAAAATGTACATATCTTATTATATAATACAAAAAATTAATCAAAATAAGTGTTTGATTATTTTACAATTTTCATCTAATATTAACCTTGAGGGGCGGTGGGATATATTTTATCCCACCTAAGTTTAATCAAGATTCGCACCGGAAACTTTTAAATAAATTTTATTTTTGTAACTTTGATGGAAAAAAGTTGTAAAATTGCTTTTCCATATTTTGAAACTAATTTTTTCAAAGATTCCGGTTTGAATTCAATATTACAGGAATACAATCGATTGCCCCTCAAGGGGTTAAATATTGAGTTATTATATGTTCTACACAGCAAAAAGACAATTTAATTAAAATTCAGGTAAATAAAATGTTGTTTTAACCGTGAAAGAAAGTATTATAAGGAATTAAACATATTGATAAAAACCATTGATTAAATTGATTGAATTATTTTATATATTAATTAAATTTAGTAACAGACCAAAGTGAAAAAAAAAAAAAGCTTCTCAACCAAAACTGAGTATTTCTTTTTCAGGAAAAGATTCGAGAATTTTGCGATTTTGCTTTATTTTCTATAGAGAGATTATACTAAGCGATTTTTTATGTAATATTCACTGACATTTTTACAGTCTGATTAATAAGTTGTATTCACAAGAAAAATATATAGTGCAGCAACTGCTTTTTTGGACAAAAAATATAACACGAAAAAGGTTGAAAAAGTTGGGTGTCAATGTACACAAGCAATAACTTTTAATGCTTATTTAAACAAATGATGGGATTATTTGATATAAAAAAACATTTTTTTATAAAGCGGAAGCTTTAAGAATTATTAAGCAAGTTAGTTAATTAATCCTGAAAATGATATAAATTTGTTAAAAATCATAAAAAACACTGTAACACTGAAAAATATTTATTGTATATAAAAAGATACAAATATGATAAATACATATATTCTTAAAAAAAGTAAGTTAAATAATTAATATTACGTAAGTAATATTGTTCAAGAAAAAGTTCTATTTCGAAATAAAAATATATTGTTGTAAATAATAGCATCCTTACCTTTTTATTTTCCTTAAATCTAATAAAGTAAATCCGTTTAATACAAACACAAAAACAAACACACTTTCTTATGTATTTTACTAAATATTCAGAATGATGTTGAAAATTGAAAAACATATAGAAGAAATTTTTTTGTCATTATTCCCACATATATTTTTATAAGAATATAATTTAAATTTACTGCACAGATTAATTCTACTCAACATCTGTTTGCTGATATTTCACAATTATTCTTCAGTCTCTGAAGAACAAATATTAAAATGCCAAAAAATGGCACTTTATAGCTGCGTATAGATCTGTGTAGATGATAGAATCACACTATTAAAAAATATATTATTTTTATAACAACATAAAACGCATATTCCACAACTTGAATTCAATCCACTTTGTTGTTTCACACGTACTTTCTTATACTACCACCTCTGAAGAACAAATATCGAAATTCTAAAAAATGCATTTTACAGCTGCGTAGGCATATGTACCTACTACTCTATAAGTTAAATTCAATCCATTTTGTATCAGCTTATTTTTCATACATACTTTCTTATACTAGAATCTCTGAGGAACAAATGTCGAAATTCCAAAAATTTACTTAATAGCTACGTAGCTGTATATAGATCTATGTAGAATACACAGTCACAATATGCATTTACGGAATTTTACACATAAAAAATCTCGGGAGCCTTTGTTAAACAAGAAAATAACTGACTGAAAGAATATTCCGTTTTAACGCGCCAATCGCCAATGGACTTCTAACAAAGCGAAATACGCGAAGTCATCATTTTAATTTTCTGTGCAGTGGTTTATCCAGTCTGCGGTTTACAAACCGTTATAATGGGCTTGATGAGTAATAAAATTTTTTATCAGCGAGAAGTAGATCATTGAATTAGAAGAAATCAGAAACGTTTTATTTTATCTATTTAGTTATTTTTCTTAACATGCTACATTTATTTGAGTGCGATTTTTGCAGTTTTTCTATTTTCAGACATATAGAAAACATACTTTAAATAAAGATTTTGTAGTAAAACTAGCAAATAACATATTGAATTTTGATGAGGAGGGCGGTGGAGGTACATTGTCCCTCCCTGAAATTTAATTAATTAAATTTTCGTTATGTCTAATCATTTAAAAAATATACTTTTTTGTCTTCCAAATAGCAATATATTAATTAAACGCTAAGAGAAAATGTTGCTAAGAATTTTTCTTCAGAGGAGCCCCCCCCCCCCCCCCCACACACACACACACCACCATAAACTTTTTTGTAGAAGACAGTTTCTGTTCTCCTTTTGGTGTTCATATATTTCAAATGTATCTTAGATGGAGAAGGGAAATTCAGAAAAAAAAATCCCTTTTGAAGAAAAAAAAAAGAAAAGAAATAGGAGAGAAAAAATCCAGTTTTCCATTGAACGATTAATATTTCTTAATTTTTGAATTTCTTATTATGTTGATATCTTTAAGGCTGTTCTTAACTGCTCTGCTCAACAAGTGCAAAACGTTTTTACACATTCACAAATTCATTTTTTAACGGAAAGGTATAAAATTGTAAAGCCTAGCCATGGAAGCGATTTCGAATTGAACTGTGTTTTCCATTTTTTGATCAATCAATTACCTACTGAGTTATAAGAGATTTTGATCACATGACAAACACGTTTTTCGCACGCTCTTGAGTGCTCTTTCTTCCTTCGCGCGGAAATTTGGCTCAAAACGCCCACTTTGACACTATTTTCTGAAAGATCTAATGCGTTTGCAAAAAAATGAAAAAAACAGCTCAATTACATAGTTTCTGAACAACAACACCAGCTAATGCATTTTCGAACAACAATAAATTAAAACTTGTGTCAGAAATTTGCCCTTTTGGATTTGAGAACACCCTTAAACATTTTTCACACGAGGAGGAGTTATGACAAAATATTCTTAATTTAGCTTCGTGTTTACATTCTGCATTTTAGAAAAGCGGACTAGGCAGTGGAATCCAGGCATATCTATCCTAAATTCTTGCTCCTTAATACGTTTCTTTCTGTCCAAACTCATAACTCTTCGCATTTAGGGGAGAGGGCCTTCCTGTGTACGCCTATGATAACAAGTAATTTTTGAAACACTTTATATTATGAAAAGCAAATATTTAATTATTTATTGCGCCAAAAATAACTTAGCCGCAAACCTTACGCGAACTTTTACAATTGTCCCACGATTACTTCTTTTATAAAGTAATACTAAATTAAGTGGATGAAAGAGTATTTTAAACAGCTTTCATCCATTCGGAAATATTTTCTGATGGTATTGGTATACATATTGCAATACAATAGTACGTACAGTCATCACATATATGATACAATTGTATCGCATTCAGACGCTTAAGTGTCTGAATTTCTAAATGTCTTAATTTCAGACATGTCACTATTATTCAGACATTTTTCTGAGTTCATTTATACCATGATCATAGTAAGACACTTATGTGTCTTAAATTTAGACATCTATGATGTCTGAATTTTCTCATTCAGACACTTAAGTGTTTGAATTACTTTTTCAGTCACATATGTGTCTGAATTTAAGACGCCTCTATTTGCAGTGCAGTGTGTATCTTTGAGGGCTTCACAAATTGTCTAGGTTTTCCCATAGCAGACGATTCTTAATAAGATCGGGTTGGATACGAATAGCAATTGGTTGACTCAAGTCATCGAGAAACAATAGACACAGTCGAAATCAATCGGGAGAATTGATAAAAACATCTCGTCATCGCCCAACGGGGAGAGTTAATTTTTACTGTCTCTACATGTATTGTATTTCATTTTAATAAGTAAGTCTTTAAACCAGGGGTGTAGAAACTACGGCATGCAAGCCGAAGAGCTACCACTATTTTTGGATAGTAGTTGCTTTATTTAATGAGAGAAATTTTGCTATTTAATAAGGTAAAGCTTTTAAATAGAAAACAGTAGTGGCAAACAGTATTTTGGCAAAAATGTTGCACACCCCTTCTTTAAACCATTACACCTGAACCGCCTATAAGTTTAAAATTTATTCATTAAAATTATTCATTATTGGAAAAGCGTGTGAATCAGCAAACTTTTGAGTAAATTTTTGGCAAATATTTCATTTTTCATAAACTTACAAATTTTACGCAATTGTGTTTAGTACAGTAAAGCCGTTCTGTTAACTTGTCTCTTCTTATCGTTAACCAACTAGCAATCAATACCTCTAAAAGTTGGGACGACATTTTACCAACTTACAGTTGCAGCTACTGCAGCACCAAATTACAACTCAGCACAAAATTTTCAACAGTGCAAGTCAAAAATTACGTTTTTTCTTAAAAACCATGATTAATATTAAAACAGAATGTCTACAATCAAAGAAATTATTTTTTCTTGAAGTGCGATCCGAGATTCATTTTCCCCTCGAATGTGGTTCGAGGATCCGAAAAGGATGGCCTGACGGACCAGGCCCGATTACCAACGAGGCAAACTTCCGCCAGTAAAAATGAATAGAATTTTTTTTTCATTATTCGTGATCGTAATTTTGCACGAATAAGGCGCTTAAATTAAGCGAAAATTTCTATTCTAATTTATTAGTGGAAGTTTGCCCCGTTGGTAATCATACCTTGCTTATGGACACGTATTTATTAATCTTAGCATCTCTGATAAGTAATTAAAACGTGCCAAAACGGCATATACCGGGTTGTCCCAAAAATGACTGATGAATTTTAAAATTCAATAATTTGCAAACGGTGATAGATATTAAAAAAATTCTTTCAGGAGTGTTATGTAAGATGTCAGGAATTTTTATGCTGCGATTCTCAGTTTTAGTTACAAATAGAATCGATAGATGGTGCTGCAAGCAACAACCGTTAAATCTAAGATCTATTTTTCAGCCTCTCTCTTCTTCCATGCGAAAAAAGGAGATTAAAATGTATTGAATGGATCCCGAAGTACCAAATATCGGGTCTGTATCTAAGCTCCATCTATTGTTTGGAATTTGAGCTTCCTGACGTCATACAACCCCCCCCCCCCCCTGCAAGAATTTTTTTATATCTGTCAGCATTTGCAAGTTATTGAATTTTAAAATCCATCAGTCATTTTTGGGACACCCGGTACTTAGTATTGCTATTTATAGTTTTATGCGTTAAAGTCAGAGGATGTTTACACATTTTTGTAACGATTTTGGACAAAAAATAAACATATATAAGAATTAAATTTTCTAATACTAGGGGGCGCTGCCCCCTACGAGCTACGCTCGTCAACCCCCGTTCAGACGCCGCAGACTCTAAAAGCACGCTAATTTGATAGGCTTAAAAAATATTTCGGAAGATTGATTTATAAGTTTAAAAACAGTGGCGATCTCCCTATAAACGGGTTTCTATTGATTTCTCTTTGATTGGGGAATTTTAAAGCCAAATCAGCGGCTGTTAAATGATACAATGGCTGTTTCCGTCTTTGATTAAATAAAATCAGTTGACATTTCAGAATAAGCTAATATAAAATGAATTAAATAAACAGAGTCTTTGCCTCCCGGTATTTTTTAGCAAAGCGAAAAGAAAGTTTTTTTTTAATGACACTTTAAATGTATCGTTTTTAATCTGACGTAATTTTCACTAAACTTTTCTTTCTCCTTTTACTATTCACGTGAAAATAATTTTGTTAGAAATGAAATATTATTCGCGCTATCCTAATAAAAATAGTTGAAAATATCATCTTAAAATATTACATAAATGTCTCGCGCAATTTTTTTAATTTAAACTGTTTTGCAATATTATTTTTTGTTCATTTTACGTAATGTGTAATGTGACGTAAATGTGACGTAATTTCTCCTATTTAAGACTTCTAACGCATGTTAATGAATTTATTATTTTACAACATTATTTCACTTTTAAAATTCACGTGTAATATGGTTTTTATGATAATTTTCAATGAGTTCCTGCTTTTTATATTTTCTTGTTTATAATAGTCACGTGTAAAATAAATTTTTAATTTGAAGTAAATATTATTATTTGCGCTGTTTATACAGTTGGCAACAGTTTAAATTAATACCAATTTCTAAAATGTGTAAAAAAATATCTCTCGAAATGCTGAAAATTTGAATTTAAAATAGAAATAAAACCTCAAAAAATGAGTCAAATTAATAAACTGAGTGCAGTCTGCACACCGGGAAATTCTGACACATAAAATGATCTAAAAATGATTAAATTCCGATGTACAGTTTTTGCTCCTATAAAACATTTTAATGGAACGATTTTGTCCAACTTTGGCATTAAATATCTCTTTAAATATTTCTTCGATTTGAAAACTGTCTGCATCAGCGTGTTTATCAAACATTTCTCTATAATTCCACCGATTTTCATATTTTTGTATGCAATATTTTGCTTAATATTAACGAAGAAAGACCTCCGGTCGCAAAAAATTCAAAACCGGCGGCGGCGGCGGCGGCGGCGGCGGTAGTTACTTTTTTTTTAGAATAGAGAGATGTTTAATCTGATAGCCCTTTTGTTAAACTGTCATCATTTCCAAGATATAGATGTTAAGATAGCTCTTGCTTTCCAGGACTCTTCTTAAAATATCGAAGTTGATTTTGTTCCTTTCCGCGACCACTATCTTCCAGAGTCCACCCAATATTTTAGAATGTCATTTTTAAAGAGCTTGCTTTAAAAGTCCAAATGCACACTAATCCATTCGCCGCACTTCGGGGGACTTGGATGGATTCTTTTAACCCTTTATGTCCCAAATCATGAATTCGTGAAAATTTCACCTTCTAAAGCAGTTTTTGTGAATTTTTGAAATTACATTAGAAGATTTGTACAAACATTTAATAAACTTTAGAAGGAATTTACGAATTAAAATCAATTAGAATTTATAGGGATTTTGCGCAATATTTATAACTCCACTCAAATATTTTATTTAAAATATTCTTTTTAGTATTTTGTAGAATTGGGAAATGTACAACTATAATGTTCTTACAATAGAAATATTTCCGAACTGAAACTTTTCTTCCATAGCCTTTCAACGTCAAGAAAGCTGAAAAGATGCAAATGAAAAAGAAATCATCCTTTTAAAAATATGTTTGTTTTGTGCAACCAATAATGCTTTTTGAACAAGATAAAGTAAAGTATCTATAACTCATTCTAAACAGTGTTATTAATAATCGATGTATTAAATGAATTTTAAAACAAGTTCTTTTAATGGTACGTTAAAGCACCGTCGTGGTATAAAGGGTTAAATGGAATAGATTTAATTCCGGTTTCATTTCTCATTTTTTTCTAAAAATATAGCAGTAGATTTAGACGTACGGTTTGTAGCTTTATCCTGAATAGTCCAGGCAATAGAGATCGAATAGGGACTCTACCTAGCAAAATTAATGGTAGTACTGGAAATCGGCTTTCTAGATGTTTTTTGGGTCGCTGAAACCGAATTTGTAACTTCACATCCAAAATTTCTCGTGGCAACCCCCCAAATTTTGGTAAAAAGCCCCCCCCCCCCCACCAAAAAAAAGGTTTTTATTAAAAAATTCCAATTTTTTATTGTTTTAGGGGAAAAGTAGCTAGAAATTCGGAAAGTAGGCTATATTTGCAACAAATTAGATATATGACATTATGACTTAAGATGAAGGGGAAGGGGGGATCTGCCTCGGAACATGCGCCGTAGTGCTGTGTGGACTAAGTTGCGCAATTCCACTTAACCACTCACATGTTTACATTAGCTCTCCCATCTTTTTTCCGTACTTTCTATATAAGGTTTACTTTAAGTTTTTTGGGTCGCTGAATCCGAATTTTTAACTTACCCACAAAATCCCCCCCCCCCCGAAACCCCCCCAAATAGTTGTTTTTAACTTAAATTTTTTATTGTTTTAGGAGAAAAGCATTACGAAATTCAGAAACTAGACAAAATTTGCAACAAATAGGATATATGACATTATGACGTAGGATAAACGGGGAGAGAGGGGGCTGCCTCGGAACATTCCCCGCGCGCTTTTTCCAAAAACCAAATTTTTTCAAAAAATCAATTTTTGGGGGGGGGTTGCTGGGTAAAATTTTGGTGGGAAGTTACAAATTCGGATTCAGCGACCCAAAAACATAGAGTCGAAATCCAGAACTAGTATTCATTTTGCCAGATAAAGTCCCCTATTGCCTGGATTTCAAAATTTAGTGCACGTAGAGCCGCAGTGCATGTTCAGAGGCAGCCCCCACCCTCCCCGTTCATCCTAATTCATAATGTCATATATCCTGTTTGTTGCAAATTTTGTCTAGTTTCTGAATTTCGTAATGCTTTTCCCCTAAAACAATAAGAAATTTAAGTTAAAAACAACTATTTGGGGGGGAGGGGGTTCGGGGGGGAAATTTTTGGGGGAAAGTTAAAAATTCGGATTCAGCGACCCCAAAGTCTTAAAGTAAACCTTATAGAGAAAGTTCGGAGAGGAGATGGGAGGGCGAATGTAAACGTGTGAATGGTTAAGTGGAATTGCCCAACTTATTTTACGCAGCACCGCGCGCATGTTCCAAGGCAGATCCCCCCTTCCCCTTCATCCTAAGTCATAATGTCATATAAATAATTTGTTGGAAATTTTGTCTACTTTCTGAGTTTCTAGATACTTTTTCTCTAAAACAATAAAAAAATTGATTTTTTTTAATAAAAACCTTTTTTGGGGTGCTTTTTACCAAAATTTGGGGAGGTTGCCGGGGGAAATTTTGGTGGGAAGTTACAAATTCGGATTCAGCGACCCAAAAAACATCTAGAAAGCCGATTTCCAGTACTACCATTAATTTTGCTAGGTAAAATTCCCTATTGCCTGGACTAGAAGGAATTTAACACAACGAAGATGCTTTAGGTGAATTTGAGACTTTTTTGAAAATATGCGTTAAAGCATATTTCAGATAGTAATCTGAGTTAATTTTAACGTGTTTTCTGTTTTCCTTATTTTAAGTTTTCTGTTACAGGAGAATTTAGTAATATAATAAGCATAAAATTTACAGCAAAATTGTCTTTGTTTACTCCGAATCAACATTTTATGTCTTTTTTCTTCTCTTTTTAGGTTATAAATACATTTTTTACCCAATCAGATAAATATTATAAGATTTTATTTCTTGTCACGTAAATTTAAATCTTAAAGGATTGGATTAATTTTTGACGGCCGATTATCTACTCGAGGGATACAGGCCCTAGGGGGAGTGCCCTCCATGGGAGGTGGGTCTTTCTAAGGGAACCTAACCCGTATTAACACATGAAAATCCAAGGTTAGAAGAAAACCACGAAAACTCCGAACGATTAGGCCAACGAACGCGATTGGGTTCGAACCCAGCACCTCCCGTCAACCAACTTCGAGAGCAGAATCTCTCGGCCACTGGTGGGGCCTTAAATCTTAAAGAAAGTCAAGATCGTTACAAAAATATGTATTTCCCTCTGTACTTTTCTGTTAATTAGTTTTTGATTAATGTTGTACATGATAAAAATTAGTCTGGCATATTTTTTTTACCGACATTGTCTTCTATTCTTTTAGTCTCATTCTGGCGGCTCGGTGAAAGACAAAGAGTCTCCTCCTTCTCCGAGAGTCAGCTCTCTGCGACGCGCTGTCAAATCTGCGGGCAAAAGAGACAACACTCAAATTCCAACTTTCTACTTTCCAGAGGGAAAACCAAAGAATCAGCAAGAAATCGAAACACATCTCAAGAAAGTAGCTGCGGTGTTTTCCGGACTCAACGAAGGAAAAGCCACGAGGGAAGAATTCGGTATTATCACAAAGGTATACTTACCATTTAATTAAACAAGTAAAAATTAAATTTAAAAAAAAACCGGCTGTGTAAAAAGCGAACTAATTAATTATTTCTCATCAATATGAAACTACTTTTTATATTACTTACCTATTTTTTTTTATTATTATTTACTTGTATTGATGACTTTTAAGTTGTGTTTAATTGGTAGTTCCTTTCTATAAACACTGTTTTGATGAGGCCTATAGATGTCTATGAAGGTTAGAGTTGCAGTAAAGCTAGAGATCCTACCTACACAACTTACAGGTTGTCTAATATTTAAACGGAGCTTCTGACTTTAAAATAATCAATGAAACATCGTCTTCATTTTGAAAGACCTATCCAATGATAGGCCACTCAATAGGTTGGTTAAAAAAAAATTTCGTCCCTACCGACATTTTGAACTTATAAAAACAAGACTTACCCTATAACCATCGGACGGTTAAGACAAATCGATAGAGACGTCATTCATTAGCATCCATCCAGCAGTTCGATGTTTCGAGGGTATAAAGAAATCCACATACCCAGATACGCGTCAAACACATAACCCCTCTTTGGCAGTCTTGGCAGTCGGGGCTTTTAAATGCTCTTATTCAAATTTATATTATTATTGCAAAAGGTTCGTATAAATCACAAATCAAACGTACTAAAATTGCTTTTAGTTGCACGTATATAAGATAAAATTGTTTAAAATAATTAAAGCACCTTAAAAATACATTAAAAATCAAATTAAAATTCCAAAACGTTTTCGGTCCAAATCACATGGCCATCATCAGTGGTTATTTAAAAATTGTTATTGCGCTATTTCGTCAAGGAGATACCATTGTAATTTAAGGGTAGTATGGAAGATAAGTTGAGAGGAAAAGACATTCAAATTTTTGACAAAACAACCTTTCATCTACTAGGTACCAATTATTTCCAGACTCTGTGGATGTCATATGAAAATGCATCATTACATACTATACCACCTTTATTGGAAATTATTTCAAGGGATTCTCTTACAATTGCTTCCTGGTGATTACTTAATTTTATATAATATATATGCACCTAAAAGCAATTTCAGTACGTTTTATTTGTGCTTTATACGAATTTTAATTATTTTTTCAAGGTGAATTTAGCATTATCTAATGATTACTCTTCAATAACCCGTTAACCCATTGAGATTTTACTTACGAGTGATACTGTTTGTAACGATGTTCTTTTTTATAATAGTCCCGCGATTTGGTATAATATCCTAAGTATTTCAAAAGCTCCTCTGAAAATATGAACTGATCTTTTCACCCCTCTGTAGAGCAATGACTGAACTTCGCTTGCGCATGCCTAGCATTTTGTTTTGTTTTTAAATATGTTTTCTGTTCTAGCCAGTCATCTTTTCTCTTTGAAAATGAATGCGTGTGAGTTTGAGAGATCTCAGGGTATTATTAAATAATGCCTTTATATGTTTGTGTCACCTTTTAAGTAATTATAAGTATGTTTTAAAGTTCATATTAATAACAAGGTAAAAATTCCTTCACAACACTAGTTTTTAATACAGTGTTTTGACGAATTAAATAAATTGAAATTGGGTTTGAGTAGGCGGAGAGATCAAATTACTGGGTGGATTCGTGTTGCCTGGGGGCTGCTTTTTTTTAATTCAGATTTCTTGATCGGCACTACTTTTATGAAATTTTAAAATTCGCCCTATTTAATGACATATTAATTAAGGCGAAAAGAAGCCGATTTTTTCCTTTTCAAAAAAGTGGTGCCAATCAAGAAATCTGAATTTTTTTTAAAAAGTATCCCACTGGGAACACTGGGCTCGCGCCCCACTGGTCCATATGAGTAGGCGTCACTGTTTAAGAGAACACTACACAGTAAAAAAAGAAAAAAAAATATTGCTTGATCTAGCGAGAAGATTTGCGAAAATATAACATAACCTCGTAAAACTTTCGAATTAATAGCCATAATTTCCAAGAGAATTTCTTCATTTTCAGAAACCTCAGAAACCAATCGATTTCCAAGATTTAAAGAACCATTTCTGAAACAAAAGTTTCTTTCGCTGCCCGTAATTTTCGGAAACGTTACTAAGTAGTTTTAACAGTGTATTAATCAGTTTTCTCAATCCAGTAGCAACACGAAATATGAGTTTTCTGGATGTATATCAAATCTCACAGTAAATATTTTCAGCTGCATAGTAGAATTTAAACATGTAAGAGTAAAAAATTAATGTTCATTAATTTAGAACGTTTGTTTGTTGCACATGAAAATGCTTACTTGAGAAATGATAGCATCCGTAAAACCGTTTCGTGGTGATACCAGGTTAATGCGGTATTCAAAAAAGTATTTTCCCATGCTCAACAACTCGAAATTTTCTGACACATTTTCAGACTCATTTTTAAAGGTAAAAACATGAAACTTGCTGATGTGATTTGTGAAGAGATTTATAAGCGACTTGTGTAATTTATTTTTCGTTCAATTCATTAGAACTTGATTTATAAACAAATACTTTCTATCTATGACCAATTTTTTCGTTTCCAGTACTATCGCTTCCGGAAATGTGGTTCAAAATGCCCACTTTGACAGCATTTTTAAAAAATATATTCTGCCTTTATCAAAAAATCGCTCCATACGGCACATTATATAGTTTCTGAATAAGAGAACCTGCCAATTCGATGCGTTTGAGAGCAAAAATGAATTTAAAAATGAGTCAGAAAATAAGCAGTTTGGATTAGAGTATACCCTTAAGAAAACTGATAACGGTAATACACTATACCGGAAACTACAGACAACAAAAAATGACTTTCGTTTCAGAAATGCTCCTTTAACCCATTAACGACGAGCCTCTTTACACTTCTTTTAATTCTTCAACACCAGTTTTTAGCCACTTCGTAATTTGAATTTATTCAATCGCTTAAAATCTGAGATTAAATAATGCGAAAATTTCCAAACTAAAATACTGGTATTCAAATTAAAAAATTTTGTTCGCTTTACCAGGCAAATGTTCTTGACAACCGACTTTAATGAGTTAATTCTCTGAAATATGTTGGTTTTTGAAGTTTCTGGTGATACAGGGCTGCTTTTCGGAATCGCGAGTTTCTCGGAAGAGGTTGTATTATAATTTCGTAAGCCTTCTTGCAAGATATAGAAACTTTTTTTACAATGTAGGAATTGCAGCAATCATTTTCCGCCATTCTTGGGATAAAGGACATCAACCTTTTCACACAATAATAGCACAGCTCGTTAATTAAAAATTGGGAGTAAACCTATTTGTGTAATAAACTGACATGTGTACATTTTCACGTGCAGTTGAAAAATAGTAAAAAGAATTTGTTGAATTACGGAATAAGACGGACATTTTGAATTTAGTCACAAATGAAGAAACAGATCTAACTAACAGTATGTAGTTCAACTGAACATCAGGCATAGCATTCCTGCTGATATCATAATGAAAATTGCATCAGATCATAAAATATATAATGTGAACTTTAAAAGGTTCACTGTCTTACTTAAAAGACGACTAAAATAATGAAAAAGATGTTACAAGTTAAAAATATACATTTTATTTTAAACTTCTCAGTACTTTCAAGCTTTTCCAAGCTCATCATGAGAGACCCAGAAAAGAAAAAAACAGTGGGCCATCAGCTGGAAAAAAGATGGCAGCCAGCAATGTCATCAGCCGTAAAGTGCAATTGTGCCATTACTTAAACCAGTACAAAAGTGTCCGTGCGGAATGCAGCTGGCCCATCAGTGATGGCCAACAAGGCCAGCATTTGTATGCCATCACACTACTTCAATCCGGCACTTTTCCTGCAGTGCTAGCACCGATCCTACTGCTATTCCTTTGCTGGCCCAGCACTTTCCCTTGCAAAAATTTCTTATAGAATTCTATAAAAAAAGTATTGTAGAACTATGGTCCTTTTGCTTGTTTCACCAAGAGCTATAAAGTGTCTATAACAGAAATGTGTATAGAAATATTTGAACTTGCAGCGGTTTCCATGTGGTCACCCTCCCAAAGGCTGACCGCACTCGGTGCTGTTTGGCTTTCGTAATCGGACATGAACAAGTACTTTCAGCGTATCCTACGATCGCTCGTAGTTCTCAAGCTCTCATTACACTATTTGAAGTTTGTTTCTTTTTCGATTTACGTTCCCAATCCTTAAACTGGTATAGAAATTATTGTATTGTATAGAAATCCTATATATTTCATACGCTTTTTTTTATTATTATTGATTCTCAACTGTGTAAATTATGAAAACCGAAATCCTTTGTAGCTTAGTAAAACCAGATGTAAGTGGGAAAAAAAAGTGCGTTGAAATAAAAAAAATTATTTATTTATTCATTTACTTATTTATTTTGTTGGTGGCAGTGGCGCTATATTATTTACAGTTTCAAAAAAATTTTGCTTCACAGCTTAAATCGTGTTAAGATATTCACTTCAGATTTCTGTTCAAGTAATCAATGTCTTTAATATTCGCAACGCCACCTAGGGTAAGGGTTCCCGTTCCCAGCAATAATACTGCAAAAGTCTGTGCACTTCCATGAAGTGGTGGGCCAGCGCATGAGATAAGACGGAAGCCCACCAGAATTTTATCTGATGATTTCCAACAGCAAAGTTGACTGAAGCTGTCCAGCAGTGGTCATGCAGTGGTAGACCATTAGCCAGCACTTCTCCATCATTGCCAGCACCTATCTTGCGGCTGGCCAGCAATTTCCTCTTTGCTGGGGAATATTTTAATAATTAAATGTTGTTTATTTATGAAAATACGTCACTTTGTCTACTTTGTCTTGAAAATGAGAGAGCCAATAATTATTATAGTTGAAAGTAGAAGTAGCAGTTTCTTGGATTAGGAAAATGAGAGAGAATCAAGAAATTTCTCAAGAATTCCCCTAATCCAAGAAACTGCTACTTCTACTTTAGAGTCTAATAATTATTGGCTCTATCATTTTCAAGACAAAGTGACGTATTCGATAAATAAACAATATTTAGTTATTAAAATATTTTCTGATGATGAGCCTGGTAAAGCTTGAAAGTACTGAGAAGTTTTAAATAAAATGTATAGTTTTAACTTGTAACATCTTTTTCATTATTTTAGCCGCCTTTTAAGTAAGACAGTGAACTTTTTAAAATTCACATTATATATTTTATGTTTGAGTCAAGGTGAAAAATTGCTTTTATTCTTATGATTTTATTTGTATCAGATCATTAAGTGGCTACTTCACTCACACTAAAACATCAGCTCGCTAATGTTAATCCTGTGAAAGAATTGCTTTAAAACATCTCGTTTGCATTTCAGTATTTTTAAATGATTTTTTTGCATTGGATAGCTCAGGTAGATCCCTACAAAAGTCGTTTTTATTTTTTCGATTTTGCTTACAGGTTTTTTTAATTAGGATATTTTCCATTTCACAACCGGTTTCGAAAGTGAAAGTATATCCTCAAAAAAAAAAAAAAAAAAAAAAAAACCCTGCAAACAAAATCTTAAATTTAAAAACTGCCTTTGTAGAGATCGACCTCAGCTATCCAATGCAAAAAAAAAAATCATTTAAAATATGGAAATGCAAACGAAATATTTAAAAAAAATTCTACCATAGGATTAACATTAGCGAACGGCCGTTTTCACATGTGTGAAACTCCTTCTTTAAGGAAAACAGATGCGCATTATGCCACGAGTTCATACTCAATAAAAAAATAATTAAATTTAGTTTGCGGCGACAAAACCGTCGAACATTTTTTTGTTTTTGTTTTTGGCTTTAAAACGCCTGAATATGCTTCTTTGCCACACTGATTCATCCGACCAAACAAAGTTACAAACTCAGCGGAAGTTCTCAAGAACACAACAAAACAGAGGTATAGTACTTCTTGCCAACTTCGCCAGCACGGTTTGTTTTCATTATTTAGTCTGTTAGTTTTTAATGAAGAAAATACAAGTATAAAACAGAACAATACTATGGGAAATGTACTTACGAAAACAATCTTTTATGAAAATTCGTATCTTTAAATTATATGAAATCTATATGAATTGGAAATTAATTCGGATTTTAATTAATTTTTAGTTTAAATAATTTTCTTTGACTTCAGATTCCTGTTAAGGGGTTCTCGAAAAAATATTTTTCCCTGCTCAACAATGCAAAAATTTCATACACATTTTCTGACTCATTGCTAAAGATAAAAGAATGATACTTGCAGGCGATTTATTCAAGTGATTTCTAATAGAACATTTTTTTTTCAATTCTGCGATGAATGAATTACATCTTTAGTTAAAAGCGATTTTTGTCACAGGACAGCAGGTTTGGCCTTTCTCGCGTCTGTTAAAAACACCAACTTTGACAGTATTTTCCGAAAAATCTTCTGACTTTACCTAAAAACGGAAAAAACACTTTGATTATATGTTTCTTAATAAGAGCACCTGCCAATTTCTCATATCTTAATCTCATAAACTGAAGTTTGTTTCGGTCAATAGCGATTTTTACTTTCACAGAATTTACTGTACTAAATTATTGTGTTTATTTGTTGCAATAAAACCTACTAAGACGGAATATGAAGTGACCGGAAAAAGATTCTGTTTGATACAGGTTTTCGTCTTAACAGATATAATTGTATGGTATTATTTTCCGTCGGGACAATGATTTTTTTTTTAACTTTTAATACAAGATTACGTTATAAACAGGTTCCATTTTCATAGGATTTACCATGTTTTTATGTCCCGATTTAGAAACCGCTGTCCCGCTTTTTTTTTGTCTTCCTGTCCCGCTTTTTATGTTCCTTGTCCCACTTTTTTTGTCTTCCTCTTCCACTTTTGTGTTTCCTTGTCCCACTTTTTTGCCTTCCTGTCCCGCTTTTTGAGTTTCCTTGTCCCGTTTGTTTGTCTTCTTATCCCGCTTTTTGTGTTTCCTTGTCCCGCTTTCTTTTGTCTTCCTGCCCCGCTTTATGCGTTTCCTTGTCCCACTTTCTTTGTCTGCCTGTCCCATTTTTGTGACTATGGACCTGACAACACTAGCCACAAAATGAACTTCATTAAACGTATACACTTAAATAAGCCTTGTCTTTCTTTCTTTCTTTCTTGCTTCAACAAAAAAAAACCTTTTTTACTCCTGTCATTTTGTTTTGCAGGCATGCGGTCTGCCGCTTTACTGGAAGTTGCCTCTTTTTTTGGCTGTACGCGGGGACAAGAAATCGGCCGTCAGTTGCGAGGCGTTCCTTGAATGTTGGAGAAGGTGAGTAACTGATAAATAACTATTTTAGGTAACATTGATTCTTAGCCAAGAAATGAGAGGTTTTTTCCCTCTCTTCCTCATTTCGTTTCTTTTTTGACTTTCTGCGATATCTGGTGCATCTGGATGTAGTAGTCATATTTGCGAAACTTGCGGCCGATGCCATCTTGCTACAGAACTCACACTTGAGTCAAATTGAGCAAGAGTTTAAAAAATGACATTTAAAGTTTTTATCATTATTTTTTTTTAGTGGAAAATATACAATGGTAGGTTAGATCTGAATGAGGCATCTGTAATATCAATAGTAAAATTTCGTACTCATTATCATAACAATCACCATAAGTTGTTTAAGATGCAAAAATTTGTTTGGCATCATCATATTCTTCATATGTTTATTTATTTTGTCTCTAGCATCATGAGTGACAAAAAAGTAACTAGTGCGGTTGCACAAATTGCATAAATTTTAGAAATTGTTAAAGTATTGTGGGGCCTCAGATGAGGTCGGTAGCGTGTTGGTTTTCTTCAGAGGCGTAATGACCAATATTTAGTTAAAGGAATAAAAGTTTTCATTCGCAATAAAACACAAAAATGTTTTCTGGACTAAATAAAATCATATGTACACAACGATTAAATTGAATAATGGTTTTTTGATGATAAACAAAATCAGTGATGAGGCCATTCTGTCAAAGTCCCAGAGTAATGATTAAATAGTTCTGCATTTAACGAGACTCCAAGATTCTATCAATCTGCTCTCATGAAAAGTCCCTTGTGAAGAGTTAAAGAACTCTTTCTCCGATTGACAGCTTGTCGCTGTACTTGACCGCACGGCTTAGACCGCCGCGTGAAAGAAGCTTTTCACCCTCGAAAGCTACCTCCAAGAAAATATAAGAGTGTTCTCCCAAAAGATATAATCTCTCGACCCAGGTAAAGATCTGTCTTACACACACCAGAGTTCACACTTAACTAACTATTTCTTAAACAGGGATCTCCCCGACACTGTCGTTTATCTCCGAAAAACAATAGAGAGTTTCTGGCCACTAGCAATGTTTTGCTGTCAAAACCATTTGCGAGTTGCTCGCCGATAGGACGGCCTTGTCTCGGTCCACTTTTTTGCGTCCGTTACTCCGCTGGTCAGCTGTGCGTGGGAAAGCATGGCTTACTTTCACTGTGGTGGCGCATTAAAGGGACTCCAGGTCGTCTATGCTTTTTATTCACTCTCATAAAAGTGCCACTTTCTAAGATGAATTAGGATAGATCGATTTCTTCTAATCTGCCCATCTAAAGTTGGAATTTAGCCGAAATTTCATGACTTTTTTGGAAACACATGGGGTTTCCTATACCTTGTAATTTTGTAGCACTTTGGGGTTTTTTTATGTGAATATTGAAAACAGTCTGATGTTCCACAATATTAATTATTTAAAGTATAATAGAAAAGTTTTATAAAAATTTTATATTTGTTGCCATGGCAAAAAATATAAAGGGCAATCATAATATGTTGCCATCATATTGCCAGGGCAATCATCATAAGTTTTTGAAGTATAAAAATTTGATTGGCATCATCAGTTTCTTCATGTATTCATATATTTTGTAGTAACAAGATATTTTGTAGTAATTTTTGCATCATCAGTAACAAGACAGTACACTGCCTAAAAAATTAGGGGAGCAAGCAAAAAAGGGCAGAGAACAATGCGAGACAGCCATGCATGGGCATAAAATTGAGAGTAACATGTGTATCAATGCGCAATACAGGAAAAAAGACTCGAAAAATTGCAAAAGAGTTTTAATTCTTTGAAACAATGAGAAGAACGTGAAAAAATCGTTTAAGGCAACAATTTGGTTACATGTAAATTATAAAAGAAAATACTGTTTAGGAATGATGCAATGCAAGGTATTTAATATGCCATGTGGTCCATTGGAATAAATAAAACTGTCGCATACCCGTTTTTCATTGATTCGATGACATTATGGATAAGTTTTCGGGGAATACTGTTTCACTCCTCAAGAATTGCAATCTCCAAGTCCCGGACAATAAAAGGAGGCCTCAGTCTAACTGCAGTGCGTCGTCCGAGTGTGTCCCACAAATGTTCGATCGAATTCAGGTCGGGAGATCATGTAGGATATTCCATATACTGTATTGTTTCAACTTTAAGAATGTTCTCCACAAGACGAGCAGTATGCGGTCTGGCATTATCATGCATGGAAGAAAAGAAATCGCCGGTTGCTGCAACATAAAATACGATATGAGGTCTCAGTATCTCCTCTGTAAAACTTCGGACCATCAAAGTGCAATTCCGAATGATATGCAGGCCCGTGCGTCCACCTATGCTGATTCCAGCCGATAGCATCAACCCACCTCGTCTGTAATGTGATCTTTCACGAACGAATATGGGATTATTTTGAGTGCCCCTTTATCTCCATGCAGAAACACATAGGATGCCACATCCAGACTGAATCGGGACCGTCTGTAAACAGAATTTGACTACAACAGCGTTGCCTCCAAACTCTATGTTCAGTTGCCCACCTTCTTTGGGCCGCACAGTTTTGCATAAATTTAACCAAACAGAATACATCCCGCATTCATGCAAATTTACACGTGCTACTGAGGATTTATTTCTAACTGTAACCGTTGAAAATAACAGTGGTCCAACGCTTAACCGGAAACGTACATCTGTGAGATGGTTGTGTCTACATATCTGCCCTTAATATTTTTTCTCTCCGACATTCAAAACTTATTTTTATGCAGTTATTAAGTTCACTATTTGGTAAATTTTTAAGTGTTCTGTTTGCACGGGATTTTCACGTTTCCAGTTAAGGGTTTTGTCCACCAGTGTATAAAGTCGAAAAATTTGCAGCAGTTGAAATAAGTTTTGCAGCAAAAACTGATGTCCATTCACGAAAATTTGTGAAGTATTTCGTTTTGGCACTATTAATAATTATCCGATGAATCCCCCCAAAATAAAGTTATTTTACCGTGTTTCGGGTGGGAGGGGGGAGGGGGGAAAGGGGGCATTTTAACTCAGACGAATTTTAAAGCTGTTCTCAACTGCTCTGCTCAACGAGTGCAAAACGTTTTGACGCATTTACAAATTCATTTTTTAACAGAAATATATAAAACTGGAAATCCTGGCCCTGGAAGCGATTTGGAATTGAACTGTGTTTTCCATTTTTTGATAAATAAATTACCTATTGAGTTATAAGAGATTTTGATCACGTGACAAACACGTTTTTCACCGTTTCTTGAGTGGTTATTCTTCTTTCGCGTAGAAATTCGGTTCAAAATGTCCACTTTGACACTATTTTCTGAAAGATATATAGCGTTTGCAAAAAAACAAGAAAGAAAAAAGTCATGCGTTCAGCATAGATTATGAAACACTTTCCAACACATTCAAAATAGTGTAACAAAACTGAACCGCTTAAAAATTATAATATGAAGTCTAATTCAGCCATATGGAAACGCATAACACATTTCAAAACCCAATTTCAGCTGTTCTCATCTACAATCGGAAAATTATCTGAATTGTTTCAGCAGCTCTGTATATGATTTATAGATTTGTATCTATTAACTACATGCATGCCAAAATTTTGTTCACTTAAGAAATACATATACTTCAATTGAAAATTTCCTTCAGCAAGTTCCTCTAATAACGAGAATGGTACCTGAATACTTTTGTGCAGCACTGTATATCAGATATAGAATTGATATATAACGAGTAACGTGCAAAAGATTATCTAAATTTAAAACCGCATACCGAATTTGAAACTGCACACTCCAGCAATTATTACTCAAAGACAGTACTGTAACCGATTTCTTTTGTGTGTCCCTGTAAATGAATAAAAAATGCTATAAATGCCATGTTCTAACGTGATCGTAGTGAAATTTAGTGATTTATATCAGTTTAAATACATTTGAAACAGCGTAATGTCATTAAAATACTCTGCAAACGATTTTTCACCATGTACCATAATTTAATGGAATTCTTTTGGGTAGCCCTGTAAATGAAATATTAATCCCACATATTTCATATGCTATACCAAACATGGTTAGGTGGCCCTAAATATGGATTATCAATTGCATGATAATTCGAGTATATTTACGGGAGTTAGAGCGTGGACAGACGGCCAGACAAACCGAATGCATAAACACTTTTCAACTTTGTTGGAAAGTGTTAAAAACGGAAAAAACAGCTCGACAGTGTTTAATTCAGGAGGGGAGGTGTCCCGGGGGGACATTCCACCCGTAGCAATGAGATCCCCCCCCCCCCCCGGAAGATTTGAGATTTTGCGTTTTTAATGGTCAAAAAGGGCAATCCCCCCCCCCACACACCCCGGAACTCTATAATGTCCCCCCCTCCCCGGAGCCACAGAAATCCCTCCCGGAGAAAAGTACCAGAATTTAACACTGAGGTCCATTACATAGTTTCTGAACAACAACACATGCTAGTTTCATACATTTCCGAACAAAAATAAATTAAAACTTATGTTATAAAGTTGCTCTTTTGGATTTGAGAGCAGCCTTAACACAACTTTTTACTTTCTTCTATCTTTACAAGAAGAAAGTATTGGATTCGTGAAAAATTTCGATTTCCAGTTTTCGATGGATTTATACGTTTTAGGATGCCCAGAACACGATTTGATGGTTTTTAGAAAATGTCTGTCTGTGAGTCTGTCTGTCACTATGTCACTCTGTCACTCTGTGAGTCTGTATGTGAGAAAAATTTTGTGGGCTCAAGAACTAATGCACGGAATTTCACAAAACTTTATATTTAGTTAGACCTGATATAAACTGGACCTGATTAGTTTTTGGTGAAAATCGCCCAACAGGTGGCGCTGCTATGCGGCATTTTTCACAATTTCTGCAATAGCTATATCTCAAGAACTACTGCACGGATTTTCATAAAACTTCAGATTTAGTTAATCCAGGACATAGTTTTGTGCTGATTACTTTTTTGTGAAAATCGACCAACAGGTGGCGCTGCTATGCTGCATTATTCATGATTATCGCAATAGCTCTAACTCAAGAAAAAATGCACGAATTTTCATCAAACATCTGATTCAGTTAGTCCTTGATATAAATTAGTGCTGTTTAATTTTTGGTGTAAATCGCCCAACAGGTGGCGCTGCTGTGCTGCATTTTTCATGATTCCCGCAAGAGCCGTATCTCAAGAACTATTGCACGGATTCTCATCAAGCTTCAGATTTAGTTAGTCCTTGATATGAATTGGCGTATAGATTAGTTCTGTTTAATTTTTGGTGTAAATCGCTCAACAGGTGGCGCTGCTATGCTGCATTTTTTGCGATTTCTGCAATAGCTTTATCTCAAGAACTAATGCTTGGATTTTCAACAAACTTCAGATTCAGGTATACCTTGATATCATTTAGTGCTGCTTATTTTTGGTGTAAATCGCTCAACAGGTGGCGCTGCTATGCTACATTTTTCAGAATTTCCGCTATAGCTTTATCTCAAGAACTAAAGCACGAATTTTCATCCAACTTCAAATTCAGATATACTTTGATATGAATTGGTGCTAAATCGTTGTTATTTCTTTTACTATTTAAATGATTTAATTGACGTGATTTATATAGAAAAAAGTTTTGTGATGGCCACAACATACTAGTTTTAAATAGCTCTAAGAGGGGTATCGTTTATTATGTATTTTTTAAATTCTGAATTGAGTGGCACCATTCGCAGGTCGATAGGATCATTTGTTAGAAAGTTACGGCACGTTTTATGAATACAAAGTCGAAAATCATACTTTATTATTGAGAACAGCTTTCACACATTTATTTTACGTTCAAAGCATGTTCTTTATCTATACTATTAAAATCTGTGCGCGTATGTTTGTAACCACAAAAACTCGGAAACCAAAGGGCGCAGGACTACGAAGTTAAGCACACAGTTTGCTGGTAGGAGGCCCATGAACTATTGGGGCAAAAAATTCGAAAATTTTAAATAGATTTTTTTCTATTTTATTTTCTATTTTTGACGAATTTTTGCCTTTTTTTATGTTCAATCCGTAATCGCGCGAGTTCTAAATGTTTTCTGCAATGTGAGATATCCATATTACGTAGACCACGCTGCAATAGTAAGAGGATGTAGCGGGTATTATGATAACTCTTTTACGTCGCATACAAATAATTAGAGATAATTAATTGCGCTTAATTATTACCTTATTTTAAAAATAAAGAAAACTTTTTATCACGAACATCAACAAAACTTTTTATTCTATTTATTCCCTTATTCCAAAGATATAATTTTATAACGTCTGCTGCCATAGCAACATAATAAATTAAATTTCATTAAAAAAAATGCACAGTAGTAGAAAAATATTTTTCGAGATATACTTATTACGTACGCCACGCTTAAATGAACGATATGTTTCGGCACCAGAGGCAATGTGGCGACTTCTTGAAAAGCCCATGCAGGACAAGTCCCATGTTATTATTAGATTGCCAGTGCATCTACAAGACATGCAATCTGTGTATTTTAGGGAAGCGGAGAAACGTGAAGCTTTTGAAAGAGCAAGAAATAAAGACACCGTGCTCACTGCTTGGTTTCTACTTAACAGTTCTGATCCTTCAGCAAACATCTATCTCCATACAGAAATTCCAAAGCACTTTGTATGGAAGGGCAATGTGTGGCAAAGGCGTGTTACATTAGGTGACTTCATAGTATCAGGATGTATTCTGTAAGCCCAAAGGATATTGAGCGATTCGATCTTCGTATGCTGCTTTGTCATGTTCCCGGTGCCATGTGTTTCGAGGAGTTACGGACGTATGAGAATACTGTCCATGAAACATTCAAGGGTGCATGCCGTGCTAGAAATTTATTAGAAGATGATGATGAATGGCAACATTATTTAACTGAAGCATGTGGTTTTGAAATTCCACCCAAACTGAGACAACTGTTTTCGTTCATATGTGTCTTTGGAAATCCAAATTTACCGATTCAATTATGGGAACAGTTTAAGTCAGAACTCTCAGAAGATTTTGCTCGCCATCTGCCGCTACAGGAGAGTAGAGACCTTCAAGACATAGCCAATCATCTAAGCATACACAACGTGACACTTCAGAACCTTGAATTACCTGAACCCTCAAACCTGGAAAACTCTGTGGAATGCAATGTATATGATTTACAACAAGAAAAATCAGAGGGGAAACGATTGTTAAACATGCTAAATCCGGAACAACGTATAATTTTTGATGCTGTTATTGAAAATATTCAAAATGATTATGCTACTGTCGCTAAGGTTTTCTTTGTCAATGCTTTTTGCGGGATCAGGAAAAATGTTCCTATTCAATACTTTTCTGCATTACGTCAGAGGAATGGGACATACTGCTGTACCCGTTGTATGGACAGGCGATACTGTTGCAAGCTGGAAGAACTGCACATTCTCAGTTTTAAATACCAGTCCCCATATTGGATAATTCAGCTTCAAAAATTCGGCAAAATACATCTGAAGGAAAATTGCTGAAAATGGCTAAGCTCATTATATGGGATGAATGTACCATGCATCTATTCATGCTTTGAATGCTGTTGATAGACTTCTGCGAGATTTGGATGGCAATGATTTCCCATTTTTGGGCAAAGTGTTTATTCTTGGAGGTGGCTGGAGGCAGATTTTACCTGTGGTTATACATGCAAACAAAACACTCGTTTTTGAAAGTTGTATCAAGAATTCTTCTCTTTGGCCAACATTTTGACAGTTCAATCTGGTTATAAATATGCGAACGGAGCCGGAGGAACTTATTTCGTGGAATGGCTCATTCGCCTTGGGGAAGGTCGGTTGTAGACTAATGATTATAAACTCGGAGAAGATATTATTGAAATACCTCCGGAATGTTTAGTGCAGGATTCTATAGTGGGTGATATTTTTGGTTCGTCTGAAATTGATCTCGGTCATCTTTCGGAAAGAGCCATTTTGTGTCTCAAGAATGAGGATTCTTTGAGATTGAATGAGGAGATTTTACGAAAAGTACCTGGCGAAGTCAAGTATTATTTTAGTGCTGATACAATACTTTGTGATGATGAAGAAGAACAAAACCATTTGCAGATATATTTCATCAATAGTTTAACACCTTCTGGTATGCCACCACATCAGTTAAATCTTAAAGTTGGCGTTGCTTAGGAGCAATTAGTTGCATTAGGAGTGTTGCTTAGGAACATGAGTCGTCCCGTGGTCTCTGTAATGGAACACGTTTAATAGTCAAAAGGTTGTCGCAAAATGTTATAGATGTAGAAGTTTTGACAGGACATAGGAGAGGCAACCGTGTTTTCATACCGATGATCCTGCTTACACCGTCGGATACCACTTTACCTTTCCAGTTACGCGCCATCAGTTTCCCTTAGGATTGCCTTTGCTATGATTATCGATAAATCTCGGGGACAAACCTTGAAAAAATTTGGAATATATTTGCCCCATTCATATTTTTTACATGGGATGTTGTATGTAGCCTTTTCAAGAGCACCTTCTAGAGGATGTGTACATGTTTGGGTCAAGGACGGACCAAAACAAAGAAAACTTTTTTCACAGTCTGATAAGGTATTCACAGAAAACATTGTCTTCCGTGAAGTTTTATCTAAAGTCGCAACTATTTTGCTGTATTGTAAAAAACAAACAAACAAGCAAAAACGAGTTTACTGCACATTACCTCATGGATGACGTGGAAAACAATGCAAAGGTTTTTTATTTTAAAAGAAATTTTTTCAATTTTTTTCAGCTTTTTTTGCAATGACGATGTACATTTCATTCTTTCTTACAAATTTTTGTTTGGTTGTGTAAATATTGACTTTATAACTGATTTCCTAAACTTTAATTTGATAGAGTAAATACTCACTAAAAAATAACAAGTCTACCGCAATTTACCTCATTGGTGACGTGGAAAACAGTGCAAAGATTTTTCATTTTCAAATAATTTTTCCCATTTTTTTACAGTCACGATGTAATTTTAATTTTTTCTTACAAATGTTTGTTTGGTTGTGTAAATATTGACTTTATAACTGATTTTTATATTCCCAACTTTAATTTGGTTGGCAAACACTTTAATTTATTTTTTAATACATACCTGATTTTTTGTGTACACACATATTTCATATTGGTTGTGTAATTACTGATTTTTAATGGACATAACACATTTTTATATTCATAAACTTTAATTTGGTTGTACAGATTTTTATCTTTTATTTTGGTTATAGAATTAGATTCATGAACACCCGTCCGTAGAACGGGTTAAACAGCTAGTATCCTATTAAATTGTCAAACTTATTAACCGTCTTCAAATTAGCGTTAATCAAAATCAGGGTCATCTGAGTCTTTTTCAAGGTCATCAAAGTTGGCAAAATCCATGTATTCAAAATTTTTTATTCATAAAACGTACCATAAGGGACTGTATATATATATATCACGTTATAAAATTTTTGGTGATTTTGAACCCCCTCCCCCCTTTACGATATCATACGTTATCATTCGATTCAGAATTTATAAATACATGATAAGCGTCACCACGCTTGATTTATTTATCAAAAAGTTGAGTAGAGTCAAATTCAATGAATTCTCTTCAATGTGTACATATTTTTCTTTTAGACATATTAACTTAAAAATTGCCTTCAAGTAATTATAAAGGCTTATTTATTTCATAATGTTTAATAGATTTTTAAAAATATTTTTAGTAGAAAACATTTATGCGTACCTTAAAAATAAATTACTGCTAGTTTAACGTGAATTAGCTGTAAACCACCATTTTTTAGAAGTACAGTCGTGGGGGAAAAAAAACACCCCCTACTAACTCTTTGACAAATTATTATACAATAAAGTTAGTGGTGCCAAACGACTGGGAATAAAGTCTACGTTTAAATGATGTATATAAAATTGGCTTAGGGGACCATCTACATATCAAAAGAAAATCAAACTTTGTTTTTTTTTTTCAATGGCCAGACCCATGATCGACACCATAAAGAAATTCTGCCACCTTTAATTAGCCTAATATACATTTTCATGAAATTCGTACGATTAGTTCCAAAGAAATTAATTATTTTAAAATGAGCCTATTTTAGGGGCTATATCCAATTTGAAGTTCGATACATTGTTCAATGACTATGTCTCTTCTATTAATATATTATTTCTTTCCAATGTGACCATTTCACTCGCTTAATGTATTTCGACTATTGCTAGCCTAAATGTTTCGATAAAATGAGTAAAATATATATATATTTTTTCAAATTAGGCTTTTATGCACATCATAGACTGGCCCCTTAAACCATCATTTTGACGTTTTTTAATCATAATTCGAAAATTACTTGGAAAAAAATTTTTGAAATTGAGATTTTCAATAAAGCAGGACATAATAAATATAAATCCATCAAAAAAATTGGAGGTTGCAATCCATATCTTTTTTAGGGTATTAATTGTATAAGTCATGCTTGAGTTCTTTAGTATTACACTGTTAAAAATTTTGCAGCATTCTGGCAGGTGATTCGACCGTTTTTTGAAAAAACGGTTTCATAACCATAATTTAATTATATTCTGACCATAAAATGGCCAATAATATGGTCAGAATAGTGTTAAATTACGGTTGTGTAACCGTTTTCGGAAAAAACGGACAAATGACCTGCCAGAATGCTGCAAATTTTTAACAGTGTACAGTCAAGCAAATTTATCACATTAGAATTGTAATTTCAGGAGATATTAATAAAAATATGAAAATATAATTTAACATTAGAAGCCCTCAATTTTGAATGTTTATAATTCAAAAATTTATCATCCAGATGGCTTGAAATTTCGTTTCTAAAAATAGTTTGAACCGAAGATTTAAAATATAGTGTCAAAATTGAGTGTTGCCATTGAAAAAAAAGAAAGTTAGGTCTGATTTTGATTTGTAGATGGCCTCTAAGACAATTTTGTATACATCATTTAAAAGTAGACTTTATTTCCAATCATTTGTTACCAGTAACTTTCTTTTATTATAATTAGTTGCAGAGTTACTAGAGGTATTTACATTTTTTCCACAACTGTACATTAATACTTTAATATTACTTGAAGATGCAAAATCTTGATATAACTTCTTTTTAAATATTTTGATTACTTTTTCCTTTAATTTTTTAATCACTTTTAACTTAATTACTTTGAAGAAACAGACACTTTTATAGTTTCTAATCACAGGATCTTGATAAAGTTACTAAAGCTGTGACGTGTTATTTTCAGAGTGGTCAATTCCTGTCATGATGAAGCTTCCAAGTTCATCTATATCCTGACGAGGGGGAAAAGAAATTACCTTCTCAGTGACGACTTCTTTCCAATGATGCAGGTACGGCTGCAATTTTATTTTCTACTTAAAAATAAATACATAAATATCAGAAAATCACTGGTTGAATTGAATTCGAAGTACAGTCGAACCTCTATTTAACGAAGTCGCTAAATCCCGGAAAAAAGTTCGTTATATGGAAAATTCGTTAAATAGAGATTCACCTTTTAAAATACAGTAGAATCTCTTTCATCCGAAACTCTTTTAACCGAAACTCTCGGTTAACCGAAATCCATTTTTAAACCTTTTTATTTTATTTTTTATTTTTTTAGTATCACATTCCTTGTGTGCAAAATCCATTTTCAAAGCTTTTTTTTTTCTTTTTTTTTAAACTACCATATTCCTTGTGTGCAAGCGGTCCATTCCGAACTACGAGTACATATAAATATTTTCGATCCCCTTTCTTAGAATTCCTCTGAATTTAACTTGAGCTCCCATAAGCTGCGGAGTGGAACGAACAAATCAAACGAAGAAAACTAACAAATTAGCAATTCTGTAGCTTTTGAATGTTTTGCAAAAGTTTGACATGGTTGGAGCAGCAGAAAGACTGTGATACTCGTGAACTAATAATATTAAAAAACTTCGTGATAGAGTTTCAAAGCAAAGGCAATCGAAACTGCGAAAAACAAAACATCGTTTCAAACCCTTGTGAAATATGTAAAAGGTACTTAATTTCAAAATTAAAATTCAGTTAATTTATTCTTGTTTCTATTTTGATATTGCTTTATTTTTATTAAGCACTTGTTACCATAATAAGAAATAACGCATATATTTCTCCTTAATCTTAAAATTGAAGCATTCTCGATTATCCGAAAATTTCGATTTTCCGAAAGAGGGTCGGTCCCAATTACTTCGGCTAATCGAGGTTGTACTGTACTTTAAACTACATAAAACAGATTTTTTAAATTCATAAACACTAAATATTTTTACTAAAAGTAACTAATCACATTTTTTAAAATAAATTATAGCGATTTGTTTTATTTATTTTACCCACCAATATCCATCCTCAATTCATTTTTTCCATGTGTTTAAATCTTTGAAATCTGCAAGGAAAACAAAACATTCTCCGGGAATACACTGTATTTTCTGTTTAAAGTATAGTTATACATTAAAATTAACGAATTTTAATGACATTATCGTATTTATTATTATTATAACAAATAATTTTTACCATACATTAACATATGCGTCCTTAAATTTAATTTCTGAAAAACTTTGTTAATTTTGACGGAGTTTTTTATTTAAAAAAGTGCTTTCTCTCATAATACGTCTCGCATCTTTGCAATGCACCAAAATTCCCTTCATGCGTATTTTCTTCTAACTATAATCCGCGTCGGATTGTTTCAAATGATTTTAGCATTTCATCATACGAAATTTTGTAAATTCCTGCATAATGATCATTTCCATCATCATCATATACGTCTTCATCGCAATTCATTGCTGTATTGGTTTTATTTTTCACACTATCGAAAATATCCAATTCGGATAGTGTTTCCGATGTCTCAATTTCATAATTAAGTGAAATACAATCATCAATCAGCACATCATAGTTAATTTCTTCTTTTTCTTCTCATCTGTATCCACATTTTTTAAGTTACTCTAAGGGATTATCGTCTTCGTCCTCCGTACTTACCGAATTCTCACTGCTGACAAACATAACGCCTTGTAAAAACAGTTCAACGCCATTGAACATCATAAAATGTGTTTAAAGAAAGAATAAGTTTGAAATGTCCAGAAATATTTTGAGAAATGAGGAGAAAAAAAATTGATCACAAGAAAAAGTTCGTTAAATAGAGAATGCACTTCGCTATTTGGAGGTTATTTTACGAAGAAATTCGCAAAATGTTCTTGGTTCCAAGGAAAAGTTCGCAAAATAGAGGTTCGTTAAATAGAGGTCAGACTGTACAATTAGAGACTGATCGAAAATTCGGTTTCGTTTTCGGCTCGAAGTCTAAGTATCGCCAAAAATTCTGCCGGACCGAGACTCGACCGAAACTATCTGTTGCAGTCATGTTGCTGAACTAAATTAAAATCTTTAAATTTCGATAAATTTTTTTGTTTGGGAAGAGATGTAAGATTGGAATAATAGGCGAATAATAATAAAAAAAATCGATAATTTTATGTCTAACACACCTATAATAAGCGCGCTTCCCTCCATAACTTCACATCTCTCCTTCTGAGTTTGAAGAAAGTGTTCATAGAACGTGAATGTTTAGCATGAGTGCATCTTTTTTTCGTAAACTAACTGTGTTTGTGAGTAAATGGAATTTCTTTCTTATAAAACATTGCTATTGCTTGAAAATTTAAGTACCTTTCTAGAAAAGGGATTCCATAATAGCTAACTGAAGAGACAGGCCGCGATATTCCCACATCTCCAGGCTGTCACGTGATCAAGATAAGCTGATTTTCACCCATTGTTGAACTGTCATGTAAACAAAGCTGTCTGAAAAGCAGCCGAGATCAGTGAAGTGCCGCGGCCTGTCTTTTTTTTTTTTTTTTTAGGCTGCAGGTACCATTTAAATACGCAGTATGAGTTTATTGAAAACAACGCGTCCACATCCTATTAAGAACCCTTTCGTTACATACCTATATGAGATGACACGGGCTCAGCCCGACACCGACAGCGACCAGGAACCCGGGCCCTATACCAGCTCGGGCTCAAAACAAAATTTTATTTATTCAAAAATTGAAAAAAAAAAAAAAAAAAAAAAAAACAAACTTGCCGTTTGAAAAACAAGAATGTTGTTTCTTAAAGTATTTTACAATCCTCTAAAAGGGGGTATGATAAATTTAATCCTACAAAATTTTCGAATTTTTTTAATACATATTTTGATTCCGTAATCATTTCTGAACAATATGCAAAAAACCGCATTAAAAAATTCGCATTAGTTTGCTAATTATGGTACTTTTATCAAGACTATTCATTAAGATTACATAGGATAATTAAACTTTGCGTTGCGTTTATTCAAAACGATGAATTTTGATACTGCGCGCAGTGTCACTAAAAAACTATGCATGGCAAGCAAAAGAAATTTTCAAAACGTATTCATTTCTGTATTATCTACAACTTAAAACCAAAAAAGGTAATTTTTTTTTCTGTTTTATTACTTTAAAAATATTTTTTTAAGTGAAAATTTTTAATTTTCTGTTAATTTTTTAATTTAGTCAATATTATTTTTTTTTCAAATATTCTAGTTTTAGTATAAAGATAACACTATTATGTATATATTTTCCCCAAAATTTCCTCTTTATATGCATATTTTCAGATTTCATCATGCGCAGAAGATTTTTTTTTCTCTTATTATCATAGATTTTATCACTTCAATATTTGTTTATGAATTTACAAGTATACAGTAAATTCTGTCTAAGGCGGAATCTGTATAAGCCGGAAATCTGTCTACCGCGGAAATTTTTTCAAGTCCCGGCGAACCCATAGAAAATTACATTAATTCATGCTGCATAAGGCGGAATCTGTCTGACGCGAAAACGGAAAGGATTTTAAGGTCCCACCGAAACCAAAATTTTGCATAAGGCGGAAAAAGGATAATTTAAAAATGAAAAGCGTTTTGTTTATTAAACTTTAAAACTGATAAGTCAAATAACTCAATGTCGAGCATGTTAGCTAAATATCCGTAAGCTTTTAAAAAAGTTAATTCAAAAGAACAGAAACTTTAAATTTTAAGGAATTTATCTTATGCCATTTTTTCATATGCAAAATTGCATCTAAAAGTTAATATTTCTAGTAAAATGAACATTTATGAAAATGATTACGTATTTTCGAAAGTACAATATATTATACTTTAAGATTGTACTCAAATTCAAAATTATAGCGTTCTTTCTCATTCTCGAAGTTTTTTTTTTTTTTTTTTTTTTTTTTGTGTGTGTATAAACTTCCAATATGAATGTATTACAGCAGTACTAAGAAATAGAATAAAGTTTCTCATTTACCTTTAAAAAGACAAAGGATCTTTCAGAATTTCAGTTTTCAACCGATTTTCTAGTCAGGAGAATCAATAAAAGATCGTCATCTTCCAGGGATTTTTTTTTTTTTTTTTTTTTTTGGGGGGGGGGGGGAGCTTTTTTGCATAAGCCGGAATATTGTCTACCACGGAAATTTTTCTCAGTCCCGACCGATTCCGCCTTAGACACAGTTTACTGTATTTATGTTTTTAAATATAAATTTAAATATGAGCTTTATATTTAAATGAAGTTTTATATTTATTTTTGATTTATTACACAAGTTTTGGAACTTGGAACATAGTGATATTTTTTACTGTTTCGGCGTGTTCAAAGATATAAAGGGAATCGAATTATTGTTTACGGGATATAAGGGAATTATTATATCTGATTCTGACGGTTAAAGTTAGTAACATGAAGAAGACATGGGACATCCCTTTGTCTATCCTCTCTTTCTGTTTGAAGTCCTTTTCTAGAATATCTAGAAAGCAGAATTCATGTCTTTCTGTCATAGTTGTAGAGTGATATTTTAAAAGAATAATAGTTGTGACTTTTGCAAATATTAGCCAGTGGTTGGACAATAACACACTTGCTATTTTAAACGGATTTCAAAAGACATGAAAATCAAGAAACGTCCTCATGAGGGAGTATTTAGGATTAATACTTATTACTTTGTTAGAAGAAATTTTTAAATGTGAAAATTAATCTTGAAACAAAGTGTAATTAACAATTTTCTAATGTGTGCTTTCTTGATTCTGATGACACAGAATTTTTCGGGCTCGGATTTCAAATCATTGGACTCGGGTTCTGAAAAAAAAACTCGAGCTTATCTCTAATACCACACGGCTAATAATTGCAGATTATTTTTAAACATTTAAATAGCTTTTACATCTACCAGAAATATTTTTGATTCTGTTGTTATTTGTGACATTTTGTACTTTGTTTTATTTTATCACATGTATCAGGTTCATTATTTTCTTTTTGTGTTTTTTTTTTCTCTTAGGATGTTATAGATACACATCCTGGATTAACTTTCCTTAAAGAAGCCACGGAATTCCATTCAAGATACATTCACACAGTGAGTAACTGGATTTGAAAATACGAATTTTTGTTTTTTCTTTTTCTGTCCTTTTCTTTTTTTTTTATTCGATGATTTGCGAATAGTATATGAAAGAGAGATAACTCGTGCATTTTTATTAATTTTACTTATTTCGCAGCTAGAAAAAAAAATTAGCGAATAACAAATTGCTAAATTAAATAAAATAAGAAAGCTTGCAATTAGATGTTACAACTTTAAGATACATCCTATATTATTGAGTTAAAAAAATAAATAAATAAATAAATAAAAATAACTGAGACTTATTTTGAGAGTACGAAAAATAACTTAATCATTGTCAACAAAAAGTAGTTTACATTTGAAACTTTTTTCCTAAATAATATTACAGGGCAAGATCTAATTCTAATTAAAATTCCATTCATATAAATAGAGGTTAAAAAAATAGTAAATAAATACAATAAGAAAACATACTTACGGCGGTATTCAAAACAATATTTTTCCACGCTCAACAACTGGAAATTTTATGACACATTTTAAGACTCGTTTTAAGGGTGTATTCGAAAAAATATTTTTCCACCCTCAACAGCTCGAAATTTTCTGATACATTTTCAGACTAATTTTTAAAACTAAAAACATGAAACTTGCTGGGGTGATTTCTGAAGACATGTTTAACGTGCCGTGCGATTTCATTTTCAGCTCAATTAATTAGAATTTGATTTTTAAACAATTATTTTCTCAGTATGACCCTTTTTTTTCATTCCCAGATCGCCCGCTTCGGAAAATTCGGTTCAAAACGCCAACTTTGACAGCGTTTTTTGCAGTATTTTCTGCATTTATCAAAAAATTAAGAAGCACGGCACATTATATAGTTTCTAAATAAGAGGATTTCCCAGTTTGATGCGTTTGAGAGCAAAAATGAATTTTAAAATGAATCAGAAAATAAGCAGTTTGGATCGGAATACACCCTTAAAAAGTAAAAACATGAGACTTGCTGACGTGACTTTTGAACAGATTTATAAAGTGACCTGTGTCATTCATTTTTCGTTTAATTGATTAGAACTCGCTTTATAAACAATTATTTTCTCAGTACGAGCTTTTTTTTTTTTTTTTTTTTTTTTTTTTTTTTTTTTTTTTTCGTTTCCAGCACTATTGTTTCTGGAAATTCGGTTCAAAATGCCCACTTTGACAGCATTTTTAAAAATATATTCTGCCTTTATTAAAATATTGATCATTACAGCGCATTATACAGGGTGCAATATGTTATCTATCGCCGACCTTTAATTTCTTAACCGTTGGTCGTAGACATATAGTTCCAATTGCAAAAGCGTTTCAAATAAGGTAAATATTCATGTTGTAGCATTATTTAAAGTAAAAAATCAGTTTGATAAAAATTACGAAAACTAACTTTTTATACGGCCTCCCAGTCCCTATAGTTATATTTAGTAAAAGTTTACACATATCATAACAGATATAATACAAAAAGTTTGACATCTGTACTACAAAAATTAACACAGTTATTAAAATTCAAAGTTTGAGATTTTTGCACATGATTTTGTCTTTCATTGAGGGATCAGTTAAAAGATGAATTAAAGTAATTTGAGATCAAAATCAGGGTGCAATGTCCTTTTTACGGCGAAACCACCTTTAGCCGGTATCGTCGATACGTTTGAATGTTGTTCGACCCATAAAAGTTAGCTCAAATTTTTAGATGAAATAACCCTATTTGGTGATTCCCCGATTTGGCGATACCGGCTAAGTGGTTTTGCCGTGGAAAGGGAGATTACACCCTGATTTTGATCCCGAATTACTTTAATTCATCTTTTAACTCATCCCTCAATGAAAGACAAAATCATGTGCAAAAATCTCAAATTTTGAAATTTAATAACTGTGTCAATTTTTGCAGTACAGATGTCAAACTTTTTTTGTTATATATGTTATGATATGTGTAAACTTTTACTAAATATAACTATAGGGACTGGGGGACCGTATAAAAAGTTAGTTTTCGTAATTTTTATAAAATTGATTTTTTACTTTAAATAATGTCACAACATAAATATTTACGTCATTTGAAACGTTTTTGTAATTGGAAGTATATGTCTACGACCAAAGGGTGGGAAATTAAAGGTCGGCGATAGATAACATATTGCACCCTGTATAGTTTCTGAATAAGAGAACCTGCCAATTGGATGCATTTGAGAACAAAAATGAATTTAAAAATGAGTCAGAAAATAGGTAGTTTAGATTTGAGTACACCCTTAAGAGTACTCGGTATGCTTTGTTTTGCGAAAAATAGAGAAAATATCGATTTTCCAAATTTTTGCTTGAAATGAATTGAGACATCCGTTGTACATTCTGACGAAGTTTCGAATAGATCCGACAATTAAAAATAGGCAAAAGAAGCTTTTTATTGCATCCATTTCCCTTTAAATGATTCAGAGTTGTGATCTTTAAATTTATGTTTCGCATCCTGTGTTTTTTCACTATAGCAATCTGATCAAAATGTTAAAACTAAGCCTTTTTCAATTAACTCGATTTCTAAATGGCAATCCTTATGGTGCATTTGGCATTTCATAAAATTAAGGATCGGATTTCCAGTAATATAATTAGTTTTTTTTTAAATAAAAATGTCAAGTATATAGTCATTTTTACTATATTTTTAAATATGTTCTAATATTTTGTTCACTTTTCTTAAACTAACTAACTTTTTTGAATTCTGGTCCTTTCAGTTACATTGCAAGCACGTAAGAAAGGTAAACAAAAAAAATTTTTTTGAAAAAACTCAAAATTGTAAAAGAAGTGTAATTTTTTGGAATTTTTTTTTTTTCAAAATAAATCAGAAAAAAATGCATTTTTTATAATTAAATCAGTTTCTTTCATAAAACTGTATCAAAAAGGTTTATAAAATACGTACTACTGAAATAATTTTTAGTGCTGCCATCTATCGAAACGTGAGTTAACAAAGTATGCAGTTGATATTTCTTCTAAAAGATGGCAGCACCATTTCAATTTAATTATCTATCTAGAACTTCCTAAATCTAATTTTTGTAGGATTTGCCTTCTTCTTCTGCTTCTTTTTTTCTTTTTATGTTACAAATTCTTAATTTAAAAAAGAAAATCTTCATTTATATATGCATTTCGAAATAAATTAAACTTCATTTTTTAGTTAAATTTTCTACATTAAGGTGGTATTAAAAAAAAAAATTTTTCGCGCTCATAACAACTCGAAATTTTCTGACACATTTTCAGACTCATTTTTAAAAGTCAAAACATGAAACTTGCTGACGTGATTTTTGAAGAGATTTATAAGCAACCCGAGTCATTTATTTTTCATTTAATTACTTAGAACTTGATTTATAAACAATTATTTTCTCAGTACGACCATGTTTTTCGTTTTCATCACTGTAGCTCCGGGAAATTCGGATCAAAATGTCCACTTTGACAGCATTTTTCAAAATATATTCTGCCTTTATAAAAAAAAAAAATTTGACACATTTACTAACTCATTTTTAAACGTAAAGGCACAAAATTGACAGGGCTGAGTATTGAAGCGATTTGGAATCGAAATGAGTTTTCGTTTTTTTATTAATAAATACTTATTGAGTTATAAGCAATCTTGATCACGTGACAAAGACGTTTTTCACCCTTTCTTGAGTGGTTATTCTCCTTTCGCGCAGAAATTCAGTTCAGAACTCAAACTTTGACTGTATTTTCTTAGAAAATCTTTTACGTGCACCAAAAAATGGAAAATCTCTTTCACTTACATAGTTTTTGAATAACAATACCTGCCAGTTTCATGCGTTTCCGAACAAAATAAATTAAAATAGTGTCATAAAGTTGCCCCTTTGAATTTGAGGGGAACCGTGGATCTTTATGTAAGGAAAAATCGACCCAAAAATCAAAAAATATTTTTGTGCATATTATGATTCTCCATTTTGTTCTGAGCCATTTGCGAAAAACAGCATGCAGATGCGATTATTTTTTGCAAAGTTACAAAAAAAAAAAAATTGTTAACGTTAAATAATTCTAAATTTTATTTAAATACAATTCTGTTATTGCTATATAAAATTATACCGCATATCTCAAACTATATATCTGCATGAATCAGCTGTTTTCGCCAGTGAAATTTTTTCGAAAATGCAAACAAAATGTATCAGGGTAAATATTAATATAACAAAATAGAACTAAATATCTGTACACAAGTTTATTAAGTCATTGAGAAAAGATCTTACATTGGATTCATCAATGTTTTGTAATAAATTATATTACTACGTAGGCGTATTGTACAGTTTTGTGAAAAGAGTAATAAAACTAGAAAATCACACGGCGTCATGAAATTTGTTGCTGAAAGTGTATGAAATGCCACGAACAGTTTGAACTGGTATGCAAATGAACTCATTATGTACTATTTAAAGCTGTTCTCAAATTCAAAGGGGCACATTTTTTAACTCATTTTTGTTCGACGTTTTCCATTTTTTAGGTAAATGTAAAATATCCTTCAGAATTTACTGTCAAAGTTGGCGTTTTGAACCGAATTTCCAGACGTGAGGCGAAAAATCAGCCAGAGATATGAGAAAAACCTCTTGTCACGCGACCAGTATAGCTTATAACTCGATAAATAATTTATTTATCAAAAGCTGGAAAACTCATTTCGATTCCAAATCGCTTCAATACTCATGCCGGCCAATTTTGTGTCTTTACATTTAAAAATCTGTCAGAAGGTTTCACATTTTTTGAGCTTTGTACTTGAACCAACCGCCTGTTGCCAATGACTGTTCTCAAATCCAAACGGGCAAATTTATGACATAAGTTTTAATTTATCTTTGTTCGGAAATGCATGAAACTTGCAGGTGTTGTAGTTCAGAAACGATGTAATCGAACTGTTTTTTCCGTTTTTTGCAAACGCAATAGATCTTTCAGAAAATAGTATCAAAGTGAACGTTTTGAACCAAATTTCCGCGCGAAAGAAGAATAACCACTCAAGCAAGGGTGAAAAACGTCTTTGTCACGTGATCAAAATCGCTTATAACTCAATAGGTAATTTATATATATATATATATATGTGTATATATATATATTTTTTTTTTACTTAAGATGGCAACTCTAAACATTATTGTTATTAATCCAGTTCCAATTTATTAATCCAGATCCAATCTATTTTCTGTAATGTTTGCGTTATAAGGAGCTAAATTTTGTCATTTTAGGCTTAATGCCGACAAAATTGGATGAAATAACGCATCTTCTATGAATGAACTCACAAGCTCCTCTGATGATTCTGTGAGTCATTCATAGTTTCTTAATTTACATACTGGTTTCATATGTTCATTTCTAAATCATCTTTAGAACTTTACAATTTCTTCATATATTTGTGATTTCAAATTTATTATATATATATATATATTCTAATACCATGGTTTACAGTCTCTTGAGGACTATGTGGAAAAGTGAACTTACATTGTATGTTGTCAGAGCCGTGTTGCCTATCTATATGTGTTTTAATAAAAGGCCATAACTTGGAAGTGTGACTTATTGTTTGATTTACCCTCGTAATAGTAATTAATTTTGCACTGATGCATTTTTCCATAAGAGTGCAACAGCTGTTGCACCAAGATCAGATTATTTATAAAACTTGTTATAGTACGAATTCACCTCATTTTTGCCACGTTTGACGTACAATTTCTGTCTTGTTTAACCTTTTGCAAGTTCAAAAAAATATTTAATCAATGAAAATTATATTTTTCTGTGGTACAAGTTCCAGTAAAATATATTAGCTTTCTTTTAAGTAAAAAATTAAGGAAATCAGTCCAATAGTTTTCGAGAAAAAGGGATTGAAAAATAGGGTTTCGAGAAAAATAAGTTCAAAATTTTACAATACTGTTCAACGGTTCAACGAGCGGTGTTACCATCAATGAGCCAAAAATACTTTAAGAAATTGGAATAACTCAAAATCTCTTTAGGTCAACAATCTATACAATCTGAGATATGCAAAAAGGTAGATCCTCATTTGCCATGTTTCATGTACAATTTCCGACTTGTTAGAGCATATTGCTTTGTTTAATTGTATCTGTCAAGAGAATTTCCGAACCTTATTTCAAGCCTAGTTGCTTGGGTATTAATGAAATAAAAATCTTTCAGAAGCTATGCCATGAAAAAAATTTAATCCGTTTTATGAAGAAAATATTATTCTGAATAAAATTATGCTTTTGGCCTAATAAAGCTTTCTCTTGTTATGCCGAAAAAGGCTCAAAATTATCTCAAAAGCACTAAAATCTAAAAAAATTACCTCAACGAGTCAGACAATCCAGTGTTTTTTTTTTCTTCTCTAGCTTCAAGTGAAAATTGTCTAAAAAATAACTGGAAAGCCCACAAATGTTAAATAACTAAAGAAGCATGCGCAAACATTTGAAAAATATATACAGGATGCCGGAAAATGGTCTGACTGATTTTAAAATTCAATAACGTACAAATGTTAACAGCTATTAAAAAAATTCTTGCCGGAGGGTTATGTAAGATGTCAAGTTTTTTTTTTTTTTTTTTTTTTTTTTTTTTTAACTGCTGTTTTCGATTTTAGTATAAAATAGCAGCGATAGATAGCGCTGAAAGCAATATGCGCTCAATCGGGGCCTGATTTTTATCCTTTCTCTTCTCTCAGTATTGATCTGAAGGAAGAACGTTAAATATGTGGAGTAGGCCTCTAAGAACAAAATTGCATTGGTGACCGAGAATCACTCCATGTGTTTAACCTCCTTCTTTTGCATCAAATACTGAAAGACGTGAGAGGCCAAAAGTCGTTTTGCACCCATTGCTTTCAGCGCCATCTATAGCTGCTTTTTAAATTAAAATCAAGGACCGCAGTAAAAAACTTCTGACATTTTACATAACCCTCCTATAAGAATTCTTTTTAATATCTGTCACCATTTGCAAGTTATTGAATTTTAAAATCAGCCAGTCCATTTTAGGACACACGGTATACGTGAATATGAAATGTATTAAAATCCCATTTTATATCTAAAATTTAAATTAATTTCCCTTTTGAAATATTTTCTAACTTTTAAAGCTGTTCTCAAATCCAAAGGTGCAACTTTATGACATAAGTTTTAATTCATTTTTGTTCGGTTGTGTTTATGACGTCCAATTATCAACACGAAGGATATAGGCCCTAATGGGAGGGGAGTGCCCTTCGTGGGGGTCTTTCTAAGGGAACCCAACCCGTATTAACGCTTGGAAATCCAAGATTCGAAGAAAACCACGAAAACTCCGAACGATTAGGCCGACGGGCGCGATTGGGTTCGAACCCAGCACCTCCCGTCTACCAGCTTCGAGAGCAGAACCTCTCAGCCACTGGTGGGGCTCATTTTTGTTCGGATATGCATAAAACCAGCAGGTGTTGCTGTTGAAAAAACTATGTAATCGAACTGCTTTTTCCTGGGGTTTTTTTGCAAACGCAATAAATCTTTCAGAAAATAGTCAAAGTGGGCGTTTTGAACCGAATTTCCGTTCGAAAGAAGTAGAACCATTCAAGAAAGGGTGAAAAAACGGGTGAAAAACGTGTTTGACACGTAATCAAAATCGCTTATAACTCAATAGATAATTTATTGATCAAAAAATGGAAAACACAGATCAATTCCAAATCGCCCTCATAGTCAGGCCTTCCAATTTTATATCTTTCCGTTGAAAAGTGAATTTGTAAATGTGTCAAAACGTTTTGCGCTTGTTGAGCTGAGCAGTTGAGATGAGAACAGCCTTAATGCCTGATTCTTAATCTGTCCCTGATAAGTTGTTTTCTTAACCTAAGAGATATTAGTTTCATTATTAGATTCTCTCCTGTTTTAAGACACGAAACGAAAGTTGAGCGCTATTTGAATAAAAATAGCATTATTTTGAAAAATATAGTTATCATAGAGTAAAAAATTAATTAAAGATTTGAAGTAAACAGTATCAATATGATCAGGTAAATGTGAAGATGGGCAACATTCTATAAATAATGTATTAATAGTAGCCTGTAAATTCTCTAAAATAATTTTATTAAATAAGTCCTTAAAGTCAAACATAATTTACATTTGTTAATGCCGTATTTTATCTACTAAATCAAACATTTTTATACAACAAGTGTTGTCTTTTTTAATAGTAAATCATAAATATATGTAAGAATATTTAAAAGTAGCATATTAGCATGTGTATTATAAGAATTTCATCCTACGGTGACAATGCGGAATTTTACAGGATTTTTATGAAACTTGGGAATCACAACAATCTATGGGTAATTATAGTTTTTACTTTTTAGCCCAGTAATGTATGATAACTTAAGATATGTCTACTGTGTTTCTTTAATGTGGCATTATGAAGTGTGAAAATTTTATTTGAAGTGATTGCATTTGTTAAAAGGTAATGACAGTAATATTTGCAGATGATAGCATAGTTTATCAGCCTTATCAACATATGTAATGATGAAATCGTTTTGATGTTTGAAAATATGCTGTTTAAGGGTAGAAAAAGAAACTGAAATTTTAGGTATACGTGATTTCTGTAAATATTTTTTGTAAAAGAATAATGTAATATACATATATACAAAAAGTGCTCAAGGAGTTTTTGCATCTATGACAACAAAACAACGTTGCGGCTGTCACAGAACTATTTGCAAAGCGTCATTCATAATTTTTGTATTAAATATTTATGTATATTAAAACAACAACAACAACAAAAAAAAACACGAGTTTAATTTTGGTGTTTTGCTGTTTGTTTCCACTATGTTCCATAATTTTATGGAGATTTTTAATTGAAATATGTTAGTTTGAAATAAAAGAAACTAATCTTCTTCCTGATAAATAACATAATTAATTTTTATTTAGGTTATTGCTAGGATATATTATTGTGTAAATAGGTCTTGGAGTGGGAAAATTACGGCTCCAGAATTAAGGAAAAGTAATTTCTTACAAGTGAGTATTCCTTCATTTTTATTTTATTTTATATTTCCATTTTAATAAATAACTTTTATATTTTAATATATAAAAAATAAGATAGTTAATTCTCAAGTTAAAAATATCAGTACCAGAATAAAATTGATAATTTTTTTTTACTTTTTTAACACTTTCAACAAAGTTGAAAAGTGTTTATGAATTCGGTTTGTCTGTATGTCTGTCCGTCCGTGCTCTAACTCGTGTAAACATCGTCAGATTGCCATGAAAATGATATATGTTATTGGTGGTTACTGTGGTATGTCCGATTATGAAAATGAAATTGTAGCATTAACGATTCTACAGGGAGGGTCAAAAGAATCCTATGGGGGAAAATCGTTTCCGGTGCATTTTAATGATATTATGACATAAATATAAATATATTGAAATTCGTATGTATCACTGAGGTGTAACTACAAAACGTCTAATGTGCATATAATTTATCGTTCATTTACAGGGACACACTAAAGTATTTGGCTGTAGTACTGCCTATGAAGAATAATTGCTGGAAATGTGTTTTAAGTTGTGTTACGTGTTTTAAAATATAACTATTTTTTTTTTTGCGTATTACTTGGTGTGTATAAATTCTATAGCTCATATACAGGATACGCAAAAGATTTCAAGTGCATTTCCATTTATTGGCGAACATTGCTGAATGGGAAATTTCAACTGTGCTGTGCGTTCAATTGAACTAACTTTTAGCATACTATGTAATCAGGGCCAGACTTAGGCTATGGGGGACCCTGGGGCAAGAATCATTCTGGGGGCCCCCTTCTATCTATCTATAGTTTTTTTTTTTTTTTTGTGATTAATGTGGAAGTAGCTATTACTAAACTTCATACATATTGTATTATATGCATAAGTTTTGTATCTTTTGTATCCGGTACTGCTTACATCTGTATACAGTGTGTCACAAAAAGATGGTCATAACTTTAAGAAAAAATACTAGTAGGATAATAGCAGAAAAAAATGATATGCTGTTTGAGATACGAGTATTTCTTTGCAAACTTTTACTTTGCTTATCTATGCACGTTATAAGATATCTAAAAGAAAATGCCCTGAATTGGTCATAATGATTGGTTTTAACTTGCCGCGTTACGAGAAAAACGTTAATAAGGAATTTCTTTTGAAAACAATAGAATACTAAGTTGTCATAATGAAATGTTAATCATTAGTTTTCTAATGATATAGTTTGTTTTTTGCATGGGTGGAGAGGGTACTGGAAGCAGAGGGGGGAAGGAGGGGCCACACACCGGGGCAGCTGCCCCGCATGCCCTTGCATACTTCGGGACCTGTATGTAATGTACATGTGAGTGTATGGATCATATGCTGGGCTGCACAAAAAAAATCAAATATTTTCCGTACTATTTATGGTAATTGCAGAAATCGGATTTTAAAATGCGTTATGCATTTTCTAAATTGCTTATTTGTACATCTTACAAAACTGTGAAGTTTTGTTACTGCATTCTGAATGTGTTGGATAGTGTTACATAATCTATGCTGCATGCTTTATTTTTATTTTTTTTTCTAATATTTAGTTTAAATGACACAGTTACTTTTAAAAATAAGAATTTTCAATAATTTTATGAAATTTCTTAGTAGTATTTCTAACAAAAATTCAAACTTTTTAAAAATGTGAAAAGATCTAAAATATTAAAATATTTGAATTAATTGTTTTCTCTAATTCTAATGTTTAAAACTTCCCTTAATTTGGAGAAAGGTTGGTACAATTTTTAATATACCAAGGAAGAAAACCTTTCTTGTAAATTATAACGATATTAAGAAGATGAAATCTCATTTCAGGTGCTTGCCACGTTGGAAGAAGAGGAAGACATCAATCAAATCACAGAATACTTCTCATACGAACACTTTTATGTAATATATTGTAAATTTTGGGAGCTTGACAAGGACCATGATTTGTATATAGACCAGAATGATTTGAAGCTTCACAGCGGAGGAGGTATGTTTGGTTATGTGTATAAAAGCTGCGAAAACATTTTATTGTTTTTCCTCTTTAATCAAAGAAAAATTCTTTAAGGCGGTTCTTAACTGCTCTGCTCAACAAGAGCAAGACGTTTTGACACATTTACAAATTTATTTTTTAACGGAAAGATATAAAATTGGAAAGCCTGGCCATGGAAGCGATTTGGAATTGAACTGTTTTTTCCATTTTTTGATCAATCAATTACCTATTGAGTTATAAGCGTATTTGATCACGTGACAAACACATTTTTTGCTCGCTCTCGAGTGCTTATTCTCCATTCGCGCGAAAACTCGGTTCAAAACGTCCACTTTGACACTATTTTCTGAAAGATCTATTGCGTTTGCAAAAAAAAAAAAAAAAAAAAAAAAAAAAATGGAAAAAACAGCTCGATGACATAGTTTTTCTGAACAACAACACCAGCTAGTTTCATGCATTTTCGAACAAAAATAAATTAAGGGTGTATTCCGATCCAAACTGCTTATTTTCTGATTCATTTTAAAATTCATTTTTGCTCTCAAACGCATCAAACTGGGAAATTCTCTTATTTAGAAACTATATAATGTGCCGCGCTTCTTAATTTTTTGATAAATGCAGAAAATACTGTAAAAAACGCTGTCAAAGTTGGCGTTTTGAACCGAATTTTCCGAAGCGGGCGATCTGGGAATGAAAAAAATGGTCATACTGAGAAAATAATTGTTTAGAAATCAAATTCTAATTAATTGAGCTGAAAATGAAATCACACGGCATGTTAAACATGTCTTCAGAAATCACCCCAGCAAGTTTCATGTTTTTACTTTTAAAAATGAGTCTGAAAATGTATCAGAAAATGTCGAGCTGTTGAGGGTGGAAAAATATTTTTTCGAATACACCCTTAAAACTTGTGTCAGAAAGTTGCCCTTTTGAATTTGAGAATACCCTTAAAAAATCGTTAAAAAAATCTTTTTCTTTTTAATAATATTTTATTTTATTAATAATAATCAAATTAGAGGTAATTAATGACTATTTCTGGAAAAGAAATAGTTTTGACTTAGTAATTTATTTTATCAGTGCTGTTTTCATGTCTAATTATAAACATTATGAAAGTATTGGAAACAAAAATACACGACAGATTCTTTGTTTTCACATTACCAAAATGATTGTTGGTAAACTTAAAATTCTTTGGGTCCATTTATTCTTCCTTACAATATTAAAAATTTTTGTAAAAACACAGAAAAGAAACAGATTCTTGGTAAATCTACGCTACTTAAGTCTACGATCAAGAATATTGATCATTAGTTTACACTTTTATATAGATATAAATTGGTGGGCGAAATTAGTGCTTGCGCCGGAAATTTTGTACAGAGCAAGACAGGAGGTGTAATCCAATTTATTCCAAACTACCGCTGGAGTACAGCATAGTTTTTGATTTTCCGCGAGATCTTTTATAACAATGCATTTATTACGTATCTTACGAAAAATAGATAGCTACTGCTATAATGTGCCAGCACATTCCACCCGCATACAGTGTATTAAATTTGCTTACAGTGTGAGCAACAAAACCACAGTTGCTTTCTGATTTTATCTGTGTAAATTTACAGTCTCGGGTATTTCTATACACGTAGATACATAGAAGCTAAAATAAATTTACAAAAGAGTTTATTTTTATTTATTTATTTATTTATTTTAGAGAATTTTAGTTTTTAGCTGCTCGTAAATTTATTTAAGACTTAAAATAAATATTCCGGGAGCAGCGTCACATTTTTCCAACCAATTTTTGCGCTGAAGATTTTCGTTTATATAACAGATTAGATGGTGCAGATAACGAAATTGCCGGCCAGTTGGTGCACCAGCTGCGGTTCAAAATGTCCACTTTGACAGCATTTTTTGAAATATATTCTGCCTTTATGAAAAAAGTCGACCAATATGGCACATTATATAATTTTTGAATAAGATAGCCTGCCAATTGGGCTCGTTTGAGAGCAAAAATGAATTTAAATATGAGTCAGAAAACAAGCAGTTTGGATTTGAGTACACTCTTAACCCCTTATTATATTGCGGTTTTAAAATTCAAATTGCTTATTGGCACCACTTTTTTGAAAAAGAAATAGTCACCTTATTTAATGACAGGTAAAATGATACCTTAATAAAGGCAATTCCACTATTTCATAAAACTGGCGGGAATCAAACAATCTGAATAAAAGACACAGCCCGTGAATATCACGGGAGCGAGAATTAAGGTGTTAACAACACTGCGCACACCACTGCAATGTTAAATGAATGGCAACCCGATTACGAACGTTACATGGGCTCGGAGGTGTCAGCAACAGCAACAATCGGGTTGCTATTCACTTAAAATTGCAGCAGTATGCACGATGTTGTTAAAGCAATACCTCCGCTGGTGCGTCAGCGGGTTGAAAGAATAGGATTCTGTCTCTCGGACAAAAAAGATTATCAGCAGATTCTTCATTATTTCACAGATTTTTTTTTTTTTTTTTTAACAGTATAGTCCAGGTTAGGCGAACTTTTTTAGATCGGCGTGCCAAATTTTTTCAGAAAATGTTTTAAATGATCCCGACGTGCCAATTGAAAGACAAATTTAGTGGATCGAAAAGCAATAAAATGAAATTACTTGAATAATAAAATTAGTCGTCAGAATTTGCATGTAGGTATAGAATGTAATAAATACGGTGCCAATCACATTTTAGTCATTAATAAAAGATTTAATACAATTAAATGGTGTTTCTGTTGCTGCATCTATAAGGATGAAAAATAACTAATATCAGGATCATACTAAATTAATTTTAATAGAATGTGAACAGAACTAGAGTTGACCTAATAAACGTTTTCTATTACCCGACTGAAAAGAAGGGTTATGTGTTTCACGCGTATCTGGGTATGTGGATTTCTTTATACCCTCGAAACATCCCAACGGCTGGATGGATTTTAATGAATGAGGTCTCTATCCATTCGTCTTTATCGTCCGGTGGTTATAGGATAGATTTTGTTTTTATTAATTCAAAATGGCGGCCGTAAAACACAAAATGGCGGTAGAGAAGAAAAAAAAAATTACGCACCCTATAGAGTGGCATATCATTGGATTTTCAAAATGAAGACGATGTTTCGTTGACTATTTTACAGTCAGAAGCTCCGTTTAAATATTACACAACCTGGAAATTGTGTAGGTAGGATCTGTAGCTTTACTTCAACTTTAACCATCATAGACATCTATAAGCCTCATCAAAACAGTGTTTATACATAGGAACTAACAATTAAGCGCAACTTAAAAGTCATCAATACAAGTAAATTAAAAAAAATAGGTATGCAATATAACAAAATTAGTTTCACTATAATGAGAAATAATTAATTAGTTCGTTTTTTACGTAGTCGGTTTTTTTTATTTTTCAAATTTAATTTTCATTTTTGTGCGTTTTATTTTTACTTTCTTCTGTCTTTACAAGAAGAAAGTATTGGATTCGTGAAAATTTTCGAATTGCGGTTTTCGACGGATTTGTACGTTTTAGGGGTCAGATATTCCAAAAAACATGTTTTCACAAAATGTCTGTCTGTGAATCTGTCTGTGTGTGACACAAATTTTGTGGGCACTCTATCTCAAGAACTAATGCACGGAATTTAATAAAAATTTATATTCAGTTAGTCCCTGATATAAATTGGTGTTGATTAAGTTTTGGTATAAATCGCTTAGCAGGTGGCGCTCCTATGCAACATTTTTCACAATTTCCACAATAGCTCAATCTCCAGAACTAATAAATGGATTTTCTTCAAACTTCAGATCCAGTTAGTCTTTGACATGAATTGACGTTTTATAAGTTTTGGTACAAATCGCTCAACAGGTGGCGCTGCTATGCTGCATTTTGTGTGATTTCCGCAATAGCTCTATCTCAAGAACTAATGCTTGGATTTTCAACAAACTTCAGATTCAGGTATACCTTGATATGAATTAATTCTGTTTGTGTTTTGGTGCAAATCGCTCAACAGGTGACACTACTGTGTTCCATTTTCAAAATTTCCACAATAGAAACCACAATAACTAATGCACGAATTTTCATCAAAATTTATATTCAGGTATAACTTGATATTAATTAGTGCTGTTTATGTTTTGGTGTAAATCGCTCAACAGGTGTGGCACTACTACCCTACCTTTTTCAGAATTTTCGCTATAGCTCTATCTCAAGAATTAATGCACGCATTTTCATCAAACTTCAAATTCAGATATACTTTGATATGAATTGGTGCTGAATTGATGTAATTTCTTGTACTATTTAAATGATTTAATTGGTGTGATTTATATAGAAGAAAGTTTTGTGATGGCCACAACATACTAGTTTTGTATTCTATCTTTGCGAGAATAGTGGCTGGCTTAGGTAAATGGAAAAATCGTTAAAATGGAAACTTCTTGAAATACCTCTGGAATTAAATTTCAATTTGCTATAATTTATCATCGGCATTTTTAATTATGTCTAATAATCTTTCCATTTAAATAGCTTCTAAATATTGTCTTTGTTTGATAAACTTTTGAGCCCATATTGAACTAAAATAGAGTTTAACAAGTCGGAATTAAAATCCTCCCATTTCCAGTCTATCGAATTTAAACAGAAACAGATAATCTAAATTCGTGGACTTTATTTAAGGGTGTATTCGAAAAAATATTTTTCCACCCTCAACAGCTCGAAATTTTCTGAGACATTTTCAGACTCATTTTTAAAAGTAAAAACACAAAACTTGCTGGGGCGATTTCTGAAGACATGTTTAACATGCCGTGTGATTTCATTTTCAGCTCAATTAATTAGAATTTGATTTTTAAACAATTATTTTCTCAGTATGACCCTTTTTTTCATTCCCAGATCGCCCGCTTCGGAAAATTCGGTTCAAAACGCCAACTTTGACAGCGTTTTTTACAGTATTTTCTGCATTTATCAAAAAATTAAGAAGCACGGCACATTATATAGTTTCTAAATAAGAGAATTTGCCAGTTTGATGCGTTTGAGGGCAAAAATGAATTTTAAAATGAATCAGAAAATTAGCAGTTTGGATCGGAATACACCCTTAAACTCGCCACCTCTTGATTTGGATCCCCAAACAATTCCACGCCAAACTTATTCTTTCGCCGTGCCAAAAGTGTCACGCGTGCCATAAGTTCGCCGTCCCTGTATTCACTCTCTCAGAATCTCCCACAGTCCTTGCTGACGTGATTCCTAAAGAGATTTATAAACGACCTGTGTAATTTATTTTTCGTTCAATTACTGTAAAAGTACTTATTTTCGCGAGGCTTTAATTTTCGCGAGCCCGTCGTAATCGCGAAAATTTAAGCCTCCCGAAATATTTTTTTTTCGCCTCAAATAATAATAAAAAATCAGAAATTTTTCATTTATCCAAAATTTAATGATTACAGTTACTTAAATAAGAAATAAGTACACACATTTCTTGAATACTATACAACTATTTATTGAATAAAAACAAAAATACAACTAATAGACTGCAGCTCTTTCACTTACAATATATACCAGCTTCTTTGAAGCCATTCAAAATTATCTCATGTTTGGCTTTAACACCGTTAAATGTGAGCACAAGCCAAGAAGCGTGAATCGGTTTTAGTCGTGATATTCGCAGGTCCACAGATTATTCCCCTAGAAATTTAAACAAAAGGAGTTCTATTTAGGTAGTTTCGGGATTTTTCAACTTTCGGTTCTGTTCATATAAAATTCGCGAAATTTTCAGATCGCGAAATCACCGATATCTTCATTTTCGCGAAAATAAGTGCTTTTACAGTAATTAGAACTTGATTAACAAACAATTGTTTTCCCAGTACGACTTTTTTTTTCCGTTTCTAGCACTTGTCGCTTCGGGAAATTCGGTTCAAAATGCTCACTTTGGCAGCATTTTTTGAAATATATTCTGCCTTTATAAAATAATCGACCCTTACGACACATTATACAGTTTCTGAATAAGAGAACCTGCCAATTGGATGCGTTTGAGAGCAAAAATGAATTTAAAAATGAGGCAGAAAATAAGCAGTTTGGATTTGAATCTGCCCTTAACTTGTAGTTGAAATTTTTGAAAGGTAAATTGGTCAACGTTATAAAAATGTTGTTGTTTTCCATTGTTTAAAATTAATTTCAATTTCAATTATTAATAGTGAATAACTAGATATTAAAATGACATATGCAAATAAATAAGTAGAATACTAGAATTCATCTTTAAAACTTAAAATTGCACAATGTGCTTTATTACTTAAAAGATGATAAGCTACATTATCCAATTCCTAGCACTTTCAACTATATCCATATTTATCCTCGGTAAATATTAAACTGTTATTACTAACGCCTTTTTTCAAATTTTAATTTTAATTTGAAATTTGAAAACAAGGCGTTAGTAACATCAGTTTAGTAATATGCCCTGAGAATGACTATATAGATAGTTGAAAGTGCTGGAATTTGATAATGTAGTTTAACATTTTTAAACTTTTTTTTTATAATCTTTTAAGCAATAAAGCAAATTATGAATAATTTAAATTTTTTAAATCATTACATCAATTCATGTTGAAATATATTCAAAGCAATACGAATACCATGTCGAATTTTTTTAGTGGCTATATTTTAATATGTACTAAACTATTTATCTTTTTTTATTTTTTTTTTCCCCTTTAGCTTTATCGTCAAAAATAATCCAAAGAATATTTTCTGGAGCAGTTACCAGGTATGATATTTCATATCATATATATATATATATTTTTTTTTGAACAAAATTCTTTATTCGTATACTTTTATAAACTGTGTTTTATCTTTGTAATAAAAATCTTTTTTTTCCTTCCAAAGGGGTCCAAAACAGAAAGAAGGCAAGATGAGCTACACCGAATTTGTTTGGTTTCTTATTTCCGAAGAAGATAAAAGGCATCCGAGGAGGTGAATACTTTTTTACCATCCATCTTGTAAATGATTAAGAAAATTTTGAATACAGAGTAGACTCCCTCAAATCCGCACAGCTTGGGACCAGAGTTTGTTCGGATTTTAGAATTTTGGAGATTTCTGGTCATTGCGTTGTTTAGATATTTAAAACAGTAATTTGAATGCAATAATGCAATCAAAATTATAATTAGAATATAGTAAAATATTAAAATAATTAAATAAAGTAATAAACTAAAATGATAAAATGTAAGATAATTTTAAAAACGATTCGATTATTAAAAGTAAAGGTCAAGTAAATAATTAATAATGTATAATTAAATATGCATAATAAAAAGGAGATGCATTTTCCTTGAATTATTCAATGAAACTTTCCTCATAAAGGTACCCTATTAATTCACGTAAAAGTAATAATGTAATGAAGATTTATTTCAGGTTTACCCAGTCTTAGTAATAAAAAAAACTTGATTAATGCATAAATGTATTTAGTAAAAAGATTTTTATTACCAGTCATATCAGCAATATCTTGATTTTTCTTTTCAGAAATAAGTTTATACTTCCTTCATGAAAAAGCATGAGTTGAGCTATATTTACTAGAATTACATATTAAAATACCTATGGAATGATATAAAAGTGAAAAATTCTGTAATTTTGCCCCTATGGGTTTCCTAGTTGTAAATCACCTTAACACTCAGGCTGAAGATTGAGAATGGCTTATAATAGGAGTCGTAGGGGGAAAAGGAGAAAGTGTAGTAAAACTACATAGAAGTTTAAATTTTAACTTTAATGATAGACAATAAAATAAATGAAGTCTTAAAACTTGGTAATTAAAGAGATTTATATTAAATATAGGTAAAGCTGTAGTTCAAGGACTACTGTAAAAGGAGAAAGAAAGTGAGAAAAAATAAGAGTTAGCACTAATTCAGTAGAACTCGCCAAGCATGGCAGGAAAAGCAGTTAAGGAAGCAGCAAAGCCACTTCAACACACACGAAAAAAAGCCCTTTTCAGGAACCATGTATTTTTAAGTTACAAGTAAAATAAATTACATTAAGAGAAATTTTTATTTTTTTTCCCCCTAAGAGACAGTTTAAGATTGAACGGGGTTGCCGTTCAGAGTATTTGAGTTCGAAAGAAATACAGAAAAGGTAAATAATTTAGAGAAAACATTTTTTTCAGAAGAGATCTTCTCCAAGTGGGTAATACCAAGTTCGGCTTTAATTTTTTGGACTATTTCAATGATTGTAGTGATTTCGTTGATGAACTCGTTGAGTTCGTAAAGATGTTCCGTGTGTGTGTGTGTGGGGGGGGGGGGGGGGGGTAGGTTTTGCTTTAGGTTTTTCAGATGAAATTTGAGGTTTTGCCACTTTCATCGTTGTTCCCTTGGATTTTTTTGAGTCTGGGGTTGCTTCTGCATAGGATTTTTTAAATTGGGGCTTAACAGGAAAGTTTTTACAGCCTTTATAACTTGAAGGATGCGCGAGATCACAATTTGTACATTTTGGGGTGGTCTTGGTAGCCCAGTAGCGTTTTTGAGAGGGCAGTTTGTGTAATAATGGTCCCCAATGCATCCTACGCAGCTGGAGGGCATGTTGCAGTTAGTGGCTATATGATAAAACTTTTGACATCGGTCAAGGTTATTAGACATATATGTCTAATAACCTTGGACATCGGTGGCATTGCGTTGCCTTTTTTGCTTCTCTAAATTTTTCTACATTAATGCGAATTTGGAAAAGGGATCTTAGATTGTAAATTTCAAAAGAGGTTCCGTTTTTAGGAAGCTCAATAAGAAACAGAGGGAGAGGTTTTTTCCCCTCTCTGCGACTTTTTAGTTGGGATACTTTAATGACTGTAAATCCTTTAGGGTTAATTTATTTTTGATATCATCTATGTTAGTAGAGGTTGGAAGGCCTCTAATTAAACGCTTTTAGTGGGATTTCTCTGTCGGGAACAATGTAAAGTTGGGCTTTATTTTGTTCAAGAGGGTCGATAATTTTCGTTTTATTAAGGAGGTTAGATGGGAAAATTTCGAGAAATTTACCAGAGATTTTAACTTCAAAATCAAACTCGCCACTTCTCGACAAGTTTGTAGTAAATTCAATAACGTTTTCAATACCCGTGACCATAATGGGTTTGGGTTTTTTAGTTTCAATAATTTGAGGTTCATCTTTTAATGGTTCCATATCGGAATTTACGGGGAAATTTAAAATATTTTCCGTTATAGAGGAAGTTGAACTTTTGGAGCTATTTCTCCGATGTTTTTCAGAACCGGCGCAGAAAGTGAAAGTTACTCTATAAAAACCCTGATAGTTGCACTTTTTTTTTTCCACCGCTCATCTCGCAATCTAAACCTCTATGGCAATGCCATTCGTCAAAATTTCCATAATATCCATTCCATATTAGTAGGTATTATGGAAGAAATATTCTCAACAAACATCATAAGACTACGATGCCTATGTGAAGAATTATATGTTTTGATGCCAAATGGGCGATAAAGGGATGGCAATGGCTCTATTGTTTACGTAAGGTTACTCCTCCAGGGCTCATCTCTGTCGCTCGCTCTGTTCGAGGGTGTGAGTGTTGAAAGAATGTTTTTAAGAACGCGTTTTCACTTTTGTAAATAAAATGTATCATAATGTATTATAGCTGTAAAGATGTGTCTTCCAATAAATAGGAAGGGAAAAATTGATATCCCGTGGAATTAATTGAGTAAGTGCCAATTGATTTATTTTAAGATAGTGTTAGTTAATTTAAGAAATCCACTGAACCAGAACCGGTCGCCAGCCTATAACCCGTTTAATCAAATTCATAGGCCTCAAAGGATTGTGGTGTTACTATCAGGGTTAAGAACTCAATTTTAATGATGCAATTGTACGAGGGAGAGTTGGTAACAAATTGATATGAGAATTCGGAAATTAGTAATAAATTGTTTCCAAATATGCCAATAGACCGGTTGCACATGACGTCACACGTCTGAAATCGCTTCATATGGCGCCCAAATATAAGGCGAATATGGTGCTCTCCATTTGATTTATTAGACTTTTTTGCACTATAATAATAAAAATAAGGAAGATCTAAATTAAACAGAAAGATAACATGTGCTTTTAACGGCAAACGGGCAGTTCTGTGCTCCACGTGTGTGCACCAGATACGATAGTGTCAGTCGTTGCTAATAGCAACGTGACGTCAATGCAAGGGGTCTATAGGTGGCAGCATTTCCAACTATAAGATGTTAATTTCGAATTTATGAGACAGTTTACACTGATTATGCAGTTGTACAAGATGAGCAGGGTCGGTCAAAAGTTGTTGAGGAAGAGGGAAGTGGGATTGGTCCCATATCCTGTGCCGGAAGATTTGGCGATTTTTTTGGCGATAAATATTTCGATCTGGTTTATGTTTGTTCGTCGGATTTTGAAAGATTTTGAACGGCTTTAGGGTTGCTTTTTTTTCGGAAGGTCCGTTTGATGACGCTAAGGTTTGAAGAACGCTGATCTTGAAGCTTATTGATTCATTAGTCACGTGAACAATTATTCAGCGTAATTTTGAACAAGTTAGATAACAAATTTGCCCCCCACGCCAGACACACATTCGGATTTCTCTGTGCTTCTGTCAATGTAAGGTAAGTCTCGTTAATTTTTCTAAGATTGCGGAAAAACATCATTTTTAAATCTTTATATTATTTATAATTCAATGATTTTGCACCATTTTTAAAAATAGAAAATGATGTAAAAACATGGATTTATAAATTACATAAAGATTTAAAAACGAAGTTTTTGCGCCACTTGGAAATTTCTTTCGATGCAATTGCACAAATTTTAGTAGCTTTCTAAATAAATCTATACAAATGTGCTTTTTCAGAAGTTGTTGTTTTATTGTGTGTATTTACACACCCTGTTGCAGACCCTAACTGGGATCCTTTTTGTAAACATTAAATTCTTGCTGAATGTTTTTTTTTTTTTTTTTTTTTTTTTTTTTTTTTTGGTGTGTGTGTGTGTGTGTGTGTGTAAACATTTTTAAATTATTTATTTATATATATATATATATATATATTGTATGATTTAATCAAATGTTTTTGGCAGTTGTGAGCGAGATTTTACCTGCATTAAAATTAATAGTTTTTGAAATATTGTTGAAATTTATAAAAAGGTTTCTGGCCTGTTTTTTTCTCTTTTTTACTGTCGAAAATATTTTAAGAATGGGGGTTCAGGGGGGCAGAGCCTCCCTGACAATAACAAGTATTCATCTCAAAAAGCACATTTGTTTATATTTATTTAGAATACTGCTAAAATGTGTAATTGTATCGGAAGAAATTTTCCACGATGGTGCACAAACTTCGTTTTTAAATCTTTATGCTATTTATAAATGTTTAATTATGTTTTATTGTTTGTAATTATGTTTTTACATCATTTTCTATTTTTAAAAAGGGTGCAAAATCATTGATTTATAAATAACATAAAGATTTAGAAATGGTGTTTTTCCGCCATCTTGAAAAATTGACGAGATTTTTTTCGCCAAGTTCGCCAAGCGGCACAGATATGGAACTCATCCCCATATTTGGAAACAATTTACTACTAATTTCCGACCTCTCGTACAGTTTGTGACCTACTTACTGATTTGTTTCCCTCGTAGCTTTGTTAACTTAATTATTGATTTTTATTGATCTATGTTAACGCTTAATTGCTGTGACAAAATTTTCGTATAGCTACTATGAGAGATCTCTGAGACCGCTTGATCGAAAGATGAATGAAAGGTTCAATTAACTCATAGGATACTGTTTTTGTACTAATCTTAATCTACAGTATGTACAGTATACAGGTGTCCCCAAATTCATGGGCCAAATTGTAAGGGAAGGTAAATTACACATAAAGAAGCAATTTTGGTATATCAGTGAGGGGTCGGGAATGAAAAGTTTTGGCGAAAAACAAGAAATGCAGTGAAAATAAAAACGAGCGTTTTATTGACATAACAATTCCAATAAGTGCTCAAATGGGCCACCCCAACATCGATACATACCTGGCAGAGTCTAGCAAGTGATTGGCGTACCCTTTCGAAAGTTCTAGATGTCTCATCTATGAGACACCAGTTGACTCTGATGAGGACCTCTGCAAGACTTTCAGTCGTTGCTGCAAATGTTCGTGAAACACTAGGAATCTGCAAAAACGTTCGCCAATCATCACTTGCTAGACGCTGCCAGTGGCACTTTTGAGCACTTACTGTCATTGCTGTGTCAATAAAACTCCCGTTTTCGTTTCCCCCGCATTTCCTGTTTTTCGCCAAAACTTTTCACTTCCGATCCCTCATTGCTATACCAAAATTGCTTCTTTATGTGTACCTTATCTTTCTTCACAATTTTGTTTTCGGGGACACTCTGTATATGTATACTTAAAATTCACCTATTCAGAAGTCTCTAACGATAATAGTACGGCTCCAAATGAAACAAAAGTTAACTAGTATTTATAGTTAAATTGAAAATTACAAGTTAAATTTTCAAATTTGAAAAAGTCAACAGTCTGTGAAACCATACTGATAAAGTTTAGCACAGAAACTCTATCCTCTGAGTTAATCGGTCCTTTTATTCATCCTTCAATCAAGCGGTCTCATTGATCACTCATAGTAGCTAGGGTTAGGGTGGGGGGGGGGGGCAATTATGACCACTTTGTATATTTTCAACCTTGTTATTACTATTATTATTATTATAATTATTATTATTTTTTTTTTACTTTTTTCTATTTGGAAAAATGGTGTTTTTAGTACATAGGAAATAACTTTGACCCTTTAAGTGTTCTTATAAAAGTTTTTAATTTTCTAGTTCTAGTTTCTTATAAGTTATTATATTCTAGTATATTCTAGTTTCTAATAAAAATTTTAAATGTCATAGCTGCTTTTTTTTTTTTTAAGTTAAAAGGATTGTTATAATTACTCCATCAAAAACTCACAATCACAAAAGTTTGGTGTAGTTAAGACTACTAGTGGAGAAATTATGAGCACTATATTTTCTCTTTATACTTGACTATACACATTTCTTTGGGGTAATTGAGACTGCTTTGAACTCCAAATATGACAAATCCATTTATCAAAAAGTTTGATAGACTTAGTTTCAAATTGCTATTCGGATCTCAAAAAGGCTTCAGACTAGTGATAAAGACTATCTAAAATGAAATATACATTATAAGGGTAATATCTAAGCTTGAAACAAAATTTTACCATACACAGTTTTCTCAAATATGGCGGCGGTCACAATTACCCCCTGGTCATAATTACCCCTCCTGACCCTATACGACAATCACTTTTGTCACAGCAGTTAAAGATTAACTTATTTATTTATTTATAATGAACAGTGATAAGTTATTCTTTATTCTTGCACTTTATGTGCTTAATTTGCATTATTTGGTCAGCATGGTATGTGTGATTTAAAATGTCTTTCTAGCATAGAATACTGGTTCCGGTGCATGGACGTGGATGGGGACGGCTTCCTTTCCATGTACGAGTTGGAGTACTTCTACCAAGAGCAGCTTCAGAGGCTGGATGCCTTGGGGATCGAAACACTCCCTTTCACCGATTGCCTCTGTCAGGTGAGTTGGCTGGAGCAGTGGTTATTTGCGAAAATCTTCCGCACAACAAGCGCAAAATGTTTTGACACATTTAAAAATTCATTTTTCAACGGACAGATATAAAATTGGAAGGCCTGACCATGGAACCGATTTGAAATCGAATTGTGTTTTCCATTTTTTGATCAATAAATTACTTATTGAGTTATAAGCGATTTTGATCACGTGACAACCGCGTTTTTCATCCACTCTTGAGTAGTTTTTCTCCCTTCGCGCAGAAATTCGGTTCAAAACGCCCACTTTGACACTGTTTTCTGAAAGATATATTGCGTTTGCAAAACACGGAAAAAACAGCTCGATTACATAGTTTCTGAACAACAACAACAGCTAGTTTCATGCACTTACGAACAAAAATAAATTAAAACTTATGTCATAAATTTGCCCTTAAGGGTGTTCTTGACTGCTCTGCTCATCAAGCGCAAAACGTGTTGACACATTTACAAATTAATTTTTTAACGGACAGGTATGAAATTGGAAGGCCTAACTATATGGAAGCGATCTGAAATCGAACTGTGTTTTCAAATTTTTTGATAAATAAATTAATTATTGAGTTATAAGCGATTTTGATCACGTGACAAAGGCGTTTTTCTCCCTTCGCTGGCAGGTTTTCTGCTTTCTACAGGAACTCCAGTTCAAAATATCGAAAAGAATTCGAATACTTTTCCGATTATAGACTGTGATTAGTTGAAATTTGGTTTTCAATATGCTATGCGTTTTCTATATTATTTACACAGATACCTTCTTTCACCTTGTTAAACCGTGAAACTCAGCTCCGCCACAGTCTTCTGAATGTGTTGCAAAGTGCTTCATAATCTATGTTTAACGCATGGTTTTTGGTTTTTGTGAAATTTTCTTCTATTTCCAGATGCTGGACATCATCAAGCCCAAAGTACCCGGTAAAATTGCTCTCGCAGACCTCAAAAAATGTAAATTAACTCCTATATTCTTCGACACATTCTTCAACCTCGAGAAATATCTCGACCACGAACAAAGAGATCCTTTTGCATCACAAAGGGTAATACTTTCATATTTTTGCAATTGATCTATTGTACTGAAATTGGAGATCATTAAATAAAAAGTATTTCTTTGAATTACACGTTTTTTTAGCTCTTTACAGAGATCTGCACAGACCGGCCCAGTTCGGGCCTATTTTCCTTCACGGCACCTACCAGGCCGGGCCTGGTCTCCACTCTTTTCGGGTAATGTCGGGCCGGGCCAGGTTCGGGTATTGCATTTTTCCTGAAGGATCGGGACGGGTCAGGCCTAACTTGTTTTTTTTTTTTTTTTTCTGTACAGAGCCGGGACTGGTTTCATTCCTACACTGTTAAAAATTTGCAGCATTCTGTCCAGTCATTTGACCATTTTTATCGAAAACGGTTACACAACCGTAATTTAACACTATTTTGACCGTATTATTGACCATTTTATGGTCAGAATATAGTTAAATTACGGCTATGAAACCGTTTTTTCAAAAAACGGTCGAATGACTGGACAGAATGCTGCAAATATTTAACAGTGTAGTCTTCACGGCCAAAATTTTTAGTCCTAGTTTTGACCCATTTCGTATAAAAATCATTGTCGGGGTGCGACCTGGTCCGTTCAAAGGTCAGTAAAATTAAGCCTGGTACAAAAATTTTCGCAAAAAATGCATACATTTTCAAATCGCCATTATTCTACAATTAAGTTTGGTTGGTTGTATTTATGTCGGCCAATTATCAGCGCGTGGGATATAGGCCCTAAGTGGGGGGGACTGCCTTCCGTGGAGGTCTTTCTGAGGGAACCTAACCCGTATTAACGCTTTGAGAGCCAAGGTTCGAAGAAAACCACGAAAACTCCGAACGATTAGGCCGACGGGCGCGATTGGGATTGAACCCAACACCTCCCATCTACCAGCTTCGAGAGCAGAACCTCTCGGCCACTGGTGAGGTTATTCTACAATTAAACATTAAAATTTATTATTTTTAAAGAATAGTACATTTCTACACTTGTTAAAATATAGCTAAATTACAATATTGTAAAACGTGTGAAAAAGAAGCTGCCTATGACGTAATCTTGTTTTAAACTGAAAAACGTGTTGATCCATGCAAAATTAATATATTAATACACAAGAAAAGAATATATAATATATTTACACTTGCTAAGAAAGGAGCTTGTCTATAACGCATTTTTTTTTTCTTTTCTATGCAATTCCATCTTAGAAGATTTTACTGTATAGCATTTTTCAGATTTTTAACACTTGAATACATGGAATATACATTACCAATATTAATGATAACTGAAACATTTACATACAAGAAATAGAAATTCATTAAAAAAATAAATATCGCAGCCTTCTATAAAAATGAAGATTATAAAATAAATATGAAAAAAAAAAAGTTAAGATAAATATTTTTGGTCAGAACTCCTCATACGAGAACATTTTTTTAACCAAATCAACGTAAAAATCAATGTTTTGTAGAAATTCACTCGGGCCGAGATTTTAACTTTTTTCCGGGCCGGGCTGAATTTTTTCTCCATGAATCGGACCGGGCCTAGAAATTGCGGCCCGTGCAGACCTCTAACCCTTTATTAACTGACCGTACTTTTAAGTGCCATTGAAGGAAATCTGATATATTTAAATAATCTGTCTATTAGTAACAGTATGTCTTTCTTCCCATAAAAAATACTCTGTTCGATCACATTTTGAAAGCACGGCGAAACAGTCGGAGTTAATTTTTTTTTTTAAAGTGATAATTTTCTCAACCATTACAGAGATGTAGATTTTGTTTTACTAAAGTTGTTATATGACAAATTTGGAGCTGCAAAAACATTTTCATTTACAGAGAGGAACATAAAACATTTATTTACATTGTTTTTGTAAGAATGTGGAGATTTCCATAAGAGTATTTTTTCTTAATTGATGTAATTATTCTTGTAAATATTTTACAAAAAGTGTTATAACTATCTAATATTTATGTAATCAGTTTTAATGAAAAAATTTATCCAAATTTCATATTATTATTATTATTATTTAAAAATTTCCGTATGTCTTCAGATATTAAAGAAAATAGTTATTGAGGTGTAGCAATTTCTTGATTCATAATTTCGTAAATAAAGAGTTTTAACCAAGTTCAGATAAAGTTTTTCATTTAAGTTATTAGGTCCCTTTTTAACACTCGATTATTTTCATTGCATCTTTAAGATACACGATGACTATCTTTTCTGACTGCAAAGAAGTCTTTGGATTTCTGGAATGTTCTTTCCACCTATCGTTCTAACGCATAGTGGAAATATCGTAGTATAAAGTCTATAAATATGGAAATTACGTCATGTAACTCTCAAATACGACAGTAATGGCGTAAGAGTTTTGAGGATATAATTAAGTGTTGACCCCATATTAATCATGTTACAGCACCTCTGATAATTTGGAAGGGGGCTCTAAAGGAAAGAATGCGAATTTTTGTCTGTCCTAACAACAATCATAAGATTTTCTGCTAATTTTGCAGCTAAGGCAGTGTTTATTAAAATCTATATAAATTTATCTATGTATTATTTTATGTTAACATTTTATATATAAGGAAAACAAATACTAAAGGCTCCTGTCTCTGTCGACGAAGACACGAGTTAATGCTAATCCTATGAGGAGGGGTTTATCTAATATCTCGTTTACATTTCAACATTTTTATTTATTTTTTTCTTTTTTTGCATTGGATAGCCGAAGTCCGTTTCAACAGCGCACCTTTTTTACTTTTTCGATTTTGGTCGCAGATATTTTTTTATAAAGTTACTTTCACTTTCAAAACCGGTTTTAAAAATGAAAGTGTCATTCTAAAAAATATCTGCAACCAAAATGGAAAAAGTAAAAAAGATGCGATGTAGAGGCAAAATGCAAACGAGATATTAGATAAATCCCTCCCCATAGGATTAGCATTAGCTTGTGTCTTCACCGGAAGGGACAGGAGCCTTAAGGCATGTTGTTGGTTCCTTTGTCATTATTTGATTTGTTAATAAATAACTGTTTCATTCTTATTGTTTATTGAATTTATTCATTTAAGAAACCCGACTCTCGAACTTGGGAATACACAACTCATAATGAAATTAAGTACTATAAAATGTATCTGAAATATAGTACTGAATAATTCTATTGTTTTTATTATATATATATATATATAAATATTTCTGAAATAAAAGAAAAGAAACTAAGTGCATTTGAGTTGTCGGATGATAGTGTTGCATCACTCTTAAAATATCAGTTGCAACCTCTTCGGGATGAGCGTCTTTTACAGACTTTTTAATCTTTTACCACCAGTTTTTCAAAATAGAAATTTTTACGTAATTGAATCGGGAAAGTGCTCGGATTAAATAAGGCAAAATTTACAACAAAAATTTACTGGTGAGAATAATCACGAATTCTGAGCACCTTACGCGGCACGTATACCGGTCGCTCGTCTCCAAGGAGTTAAGACTGCTGGTCACTAAGCTTCGAAATTCCCCTCGGTAATGTTAAATCTATGGGCGTTTGATACATTCTTATATTCAAAATATCTCCTCAAGAAATTAATATTTTTAACTTCTTTCTTCAGTTGTTCTCTTCTTAAAGGATGTCAATTTTTTCCTCACTTGTCAAAATATTTCTAAAAGCTATGCTTAATTTAATATTTTACGTTTTAAAAACGGACAAACTGGGAGTAAAATTTTAACACTTCAGATAAAATTAAGCGTAGATCTTAGAAATATCTTGAAAACTAAGAAAAAAAAATGAAACATCCTTTAAGATCAGAACACTGAAAAAAGAAGTTAAAAATATTAAATATTTTGAATATAAGAATGCATCAAACGACCATAGTCTTAACTTTACCGAGGGGAATGCAGAAGCTGAGTGATTAGCAGCCTTAATACATCTAAGAAAAATTTAAAGCGAGTTTAGTCCTTTAATAAAATTAAGTCTACATATAATTATACCTGTGTGTACTATCTTCAATATTGTTAGTTCTAAGTTTTTTGCATTGCTATTTCAGGAGCACGACGGCGACGGACCGGAGATGTCAGACTGGGACCGTTATGCCGCAGAGGAATACGAGTTGCTCGTCGCCGAGGAAAGTGCAGCTGACCAACCGGACGAGATGTACGTTATCGACTTTGTCTAAAAACACTCTTCTTCTCAATCACCGAATTGTGCAGCAATGTACGTAAAAGAACTGGAACTACAGAGGGTCCATTAACTTATTGCATACATCCCCTTTGTATGTAACACCTTTGTTTTGTGTGTGGGTTTGTCACGAACCCTCGGTCCCCCCCAACCTTCCCTAACATTTGAGACATCACTTTCATATATTTCTTTGAGTTATATATCTTCATTCAGAGCATGATTTTCTTAGTAGAATAAGAAATTTTAGATTTAATATCCAAAATAATATATAGATGGCAGCACTAAACGTTTCGCATTCGTATATCAGGATTTGTATTCTTTCAGTCGAATATGATTTTCTTTAGTATTGAATGAAATTTTAGTTGTAGTATCCGATATAATATATAAAAGGCACCATTGTTTTCTTAAGCAATAAACTGAATTCTAGTTGCAGTACCTAAAGCAAAATGTAGATAGCAGTATTAAAGTTTTTAAAAATATTTATCAAATTTATATATTCTTATGAATTATAGTAGTTAAAAATATCTTAAATTACTTACTAAATATGAAGGACTGATGATAGGACTGTAAGCTATGAAACATCAAGAATTTTTTTCATTAAATTGTATTTATTTACTTATTAGTTTTGCGATGCAAGATGCTTTAGTTTTAGTATAAAATATCTAATGATTTGTTTAGTTCTCCTGCATTCTTTGTTTTTGTTTCATTCTTAATTGTTATATTGTACTGCCAATATATTATTAAATAGATATATTTTTTGTACTGTAGTTGATAATATTAACACTTTAAGGCAATGATTTCAGTGGGAAAAATAAAATTCTGTACTAGATAGATTTAAAACTTTGATATTTTTTAAGCATTTATTTCTGAATCCTAATATCGCATGTAGATGGCAGCACTTCATAAGTTTAAAAGGGTTACTGTCCCTTGGTGATGACTTTTCTACCAGCCTTATATAAGTGATACGAAATATTTATTTTATTTTATTTTATTTTTATAACAAAATCTTCTTAGCTCAACTTCAAAATTAAATTTAAATCTGGTTCAAATATTTTCAATATATTCATCAAGTTCGTACTAAATAATCCATTATTTATTTCAGAATCCAAACTGCTTATTTTCTGATTCATTTTAAAATTTATTTTTGCTCTCAAACGCATCAAACTGAGAAATTCTCTTATTTAGAAATTATATAATGTGCCGTGCTTCTTAATTTTTTGATAAATGCAGAAAATACTGTAAAAAACGGTGTCAAAGTTGGCGTTTTGAACCGAATTTTCCGAAGCGGGCGATCTGGGAATGAAAAAAATGGTCATACTGAGAAAATAATTGTTTTAAAATCAAATTCTAATTAATTGAGCTGAAAATGAAATCACACGGCATGTTAAACATGTCTTCAGAAATCACCCAAGCAAGTTTCATGTTTTTACTTTTAAAAATGAGTCTGAAAATGTCTCAGAAAATTTCGAGCTGTTGATGGTGGAAAAATATTTTTTCGAATACACCCTTAATATTTATAATACCTTAGTAGTAGGTGTATTTTGTGCATTGATAAGATATTTTCAATTACATAATGAAATGTATATACTATATCTTTAAAATTTTATTGCAAATATGGCGATAGTAATATGCGATAATAATATGGCGATAAAAAATTACAATTTTTTTTCGAATAACATATATTGACTAAGTTGCATCACCTTCCTTTTTTTTTTTTTTTTTTCACAATGAAGTATATGCATAAAAGCTCGCTAATGTTAATCCATTGGGAGAATTTTTTTAAGATATCTCGTTTGTATTTCAGTACTTTTAAATGCTTTTTTTTCATTGCATAGCTAAAGTCGATCTCTACAAAGGCCGTTTTTTTTTGTTTTGTTTTGTTTTGTTTTGTTTTTACTTTTTCGACTTTGTTTGCAGATTTTTTTTATGAATATGCTTTCATTTTCGAAAGTGAAGTTGCCCTAAGTGAAAATGTCTGCAAAATCATTTAAAAATATTGAAATGCAAACATGATATTTTTTTTTAAATATCCCATTGGATTAACATTAGCGAACGGGTATTTTCGCTTGACTGAAGTAGCGTCTTATCCAAAAGGGCAACTTTATGACACATTTTTAAATTCATTTTTGTTTGGAGACGCATGAAAGGGGCAGGTGTTGTTATTCAGAAATTGTGTGACCGAAAGACGCTTCCCATTTTTTGGTGAACGTAAAACATTTTTCAGAAAATACCGTCAGAGTTTGTGTTTTAAACCGAATTTCTAGACGATAGGGGAAAAAACAGCCAAAGACAAGAGAAAAACCGGTTGTCACGTGACCCAAAATCGCTTATAACTCGATAAATAATTCATTTATCAAAAAACGGAAAAATCATTTCGATGCCAAATCGCTTCAGTAGTCAGCCCTGCATTTTTGTACCTTTACGTTTAAAAATGAGTTTGTAAATGTATGAGAAAATTTCGGGCTTGTTGAACAGAGAAATTGAGAACCACCTTAATATTTATAATACCTTAGTAGTTGTATTTTATGCATTTATAAGATATTCTCAATTACATAATGAAAGGAAAAAACTTAAAAAAATTTGTTAAAAGTTACAATATTTTTCAAATAACATATATTAAGGATGTTCTCTACTCAACAAGCGCAAAACGTTTTGACACATTTACAAATTCATTTTTTAACGGAAAGATATAAAATTTGAATGCCTGACTATGGAAGAGATTTGGAATCGAGCTATGTTTTCAATTTTTTGATAAATAAATTACCTACTGAGTTAGAAGCTGTTTTGATCACGTGACAAAGACGTTTATCACCCTTCCTTGAGTGGTTATTCTTCTTCCGCGCGGAAATTCGGTTCAAAATTATCACTTTGACACTATTTTCTGAAAGATCTATTGCGTTTGCAAAAAACCGGAAAAAAAGCTCGATTGCATAGTTTGCCAACAACAACACGTGCTAGTTTCATGCATTTCCGAACAAAAATAAATTAAAACTTATGTCATAAAGTTGCCCTTTTGGATTTGAGAACATCCTTAAGTCATAAGTTGCATCATCTTTCTCTTTTTTTTTTTTTTTTTTCCGCTTTATGGAGTATATGGATAACAGTTCACGGGAGTTCACGATCTGTATCACGGATTAAGGCTGTTCTCATCTGCACTCGTCAACAAGCGCAAAATTTTCTGCCACAATGACAGACTCGTTTTTAAACCAAAAGATACAAAATTGGCAGTCCTGACTATGGAAGCGACGTAGAATTGAACTGTTCATTCCATTTTTTGATAAATAAATTACCTATAGATTTATAAGCAAATTTGATCACGTGACACGACATTTTTCTCCCTTCCCTGACTGGAGTTTCTTCTTTCGTTCGGAAATTCGGTTCAAAATGCCAACTTTGACAGTATTTTCTGAAAGATCTAATGCGATTACAAGAAAATGGGAAAAACAGTTCGATGACATAGTTTCTGAATAACATCACCTGCTAGTATCATGCGTTTCCGAACAAAAATGAATTAAAACTTATGTCAGAAAATTGCCCCTTTGGATTTGAGAACAGCTTTAAATAAAATAAATTAGTAATGACATAAAAAAGAGTAATACCATAAGTATTTATTAGTGTATGTATATATACATATATGTATATACACATACTCTAATAATGGAGCTTAATTGTAAAACTTTTTAGATTTTTACAGCTACTTTTTAATGTGTACCTTCATACGACTGTTTGTTTATCATACATTTATTTATAATTAAAAGGCAAGAACAACAACAAAAAAATCATGCACCAGGTATAGATTATTAAACACTTTTTAACACTAATTTCACATTCATTAGGAAATTTCCCTTTTTCCTAAAATTAAGTGAGGTATCAAAATATGCTCTTAAAAGTAAAGAAAAATAACTATTTTCCACAATTGCTCCCCATATCCGCAATGTGTGAATTCTTTTGTGTACTCCTACACTGTAAAAAATAATCCTGTAGAACAACAGAAAATGTCTGGCAGCAAAAGTTGCCAGAGAAATCCTGTAAGTACGAGAAATATCTGTGCATACAGATATTCTGTATGCACAGATATTTCTCGCACATACAGAAATTCTCTGGCAACTTTTGCTGCCAGACATTTCCTGTATGTACAGGTATTTCTCGTACATACAGAAATTTTCTGGCAACTTTTGCTGCCAGGAATTTTCTGTATGTACAAGAAATGTCTGTGTGCACAGATATTTCTTGCTCAAGCAGAAATTTTCTGGCAACTTTTGCTGCCAGAATTTTCCCGTACGTACAAGAACAGTCTGTGAGTAGAAATAATCAGTACTATTTTTATCCCAATTATTGTACTGGGTGCCCTAAAGTATGCGATCTACGAAATTTATACACACACCTAATACACTCGAAATAAGTTAGAAAGCAGAAAAAGCAATTCCAGCAATTATTACTTAAGTCTGTCCTTTAACCCTTTATGCCTGGACTTTAATTTAAAGTATCATTACAATAACTTGTTATAAAATTAATTTAATGCATTCATTAGTATTTATACAGTTTAGAATGAGTTATAAATACTTTACTGTATCTTGTTCCAAAAGCATTGAACATCCACCGTAGTGGAGATTGCTTTTGGGATAGAAGAGATCTGCATTGGCCGGGAGGGCCTGGTCTTAACTTTTTTCGGTCCGGGCCGGACCTAACTTATTTTTTCTGTACAGAGCCGGAACTGGTTTCATTCCTAGTTTTCACGGCCCAAAACTTTCAGTCCTAGTTTTAACCCAGCCCGTATGAAAATCATTGTCTCAGCATGGCCTGGTCCATTAAAAGATGAGTTAAATTAGGCCTGGCCCAAATATTTTGCAAAAAATGCATTTTTAAATCGCCATTATTCTACACTTAAGGGTGTATTCTGATCCAAACTGCTTATTTTCTGATTCATTTTAAAATTCATTTTTGCTCTCAAACGCATCAAACTGGGAAATTCTCTTATTTAGAAACTATATAATGTGCCGTGCTTCTTAATTTTTTGATAAATGCAGAAAATACTGTAAAAAACGCTGTCAAAGTTGGCCTTTTTCAACCGAATTTTCCGAAGCGGGCGATCTGGGAATGAAAAAAATGGTCATACTGAGAAAATAATTGTTTAAAAATCAAATTCTAATTTGAGCTGAAAATGAAATCACACGGCATGTTAAACATGTCTTCAGAAATCACCCCAGCAAGTTTCATGTTTTTACTTTTAAAAATGAGTCTGAAAATGTCTCAGAAAATTTCGAGCTGTTGAGGGTGGAAAAATATTTTTTTCGAATACACCCTTAAACATTAAAATTTATTCTTTTTAAAGAATGGTAGATTTCCACGCTTATTAAAATATAGCTAAATTAAAATATAGTAAAACGTGTGAAAATGAACCTGCCTATGACGGAACCCTGTTTTAAATTGAAAAAAGTGTTGATCCATGCAAAATTAATATACTAATACGTAAGAAAAGAATATATAATACATTTACATCACTTGCTAAGAAGGGAACTTGTCTATAACACATTTTTTTTTCTTTTCTATGCAATTCCGTCTTAGAAGATTTTACTGTAGAACATTTTTCAGATTTTTAACACTTCAATACATGGAATGTGGATTAACAGTATTAATGATAACTGAAACATTTACATACAAGAAATAGAAATTAATTAAAAATATAAATATAGCAGCCTGCGGCACTTCTATAAAAATGATGATTATAAACATGAAAAAAAAAAGTTAAGATAATATTTTCTCCAGAACTTCTCGTACGAGAGAAATGTTTAACAAAATCGACGCAAAAATCAATATTTTGTAGGAATTCACCCGGGCCGGGCCGGGCTGGGCTCGGGTCGAGATTTTAACTTTTTTCCGGGCCGGACCGGCCTCGGGCCGAAATTTTATGTTTTTTACCGGGCCGGGCCTATATTGTTTTTTCTATGGGCCGGGACGAACTTTTAGTTTTTGTATCGGGCTGAGCCGGGCCGAATTCTTTTTTCTATGAGGCAGGTCGGGCCCGGGGCTGGAAATTTCGGCCCTTGCAAATCTCTATTTTGGGACCTATAACATCTATGGCTTTCGCCTCGAATGATCCTTATTATTATAAACAGAAACAACAAGCCACAACAATTTTATTTCTTTTTCCCATTACATATTTATATCCCTACAAATGGACTCTCACAATTACAGCTATGTCTTACCCGAGGATTGCCAAAAGCATTATATGTTGCACAAAACAAAAATATTTTTAAAAGGTTGATTTCTTTTCCATTTGCATCTTTTCAGCTTTCTTGACGTTGTGAAACTCTTTCCCTTCCTTTATTGAATTACTTTCTGTAGCTCGCCTTTCTAGGAAAGGTGCAGCCGTCTTCGATGTTTTGTTATTGATGGATGGACTCCTGAATCGATTTTATGTTGTGTGATATTACTGTGCCCACATGGATATCACACTTTGTAGTCTTTGTTAGAATTCATTGCGATGCCGTCGAATTGCTAATAGTTCTTTATCATTGAATCCATCAAAATTTTTGAAAATAGATTGAAGATGATGTACAACGATTAAATTTAAAGGAGAAGTTATATGCTGCTACCGGCTACTTGTACATAAGTTATTAAGCACATTAGGAAATATTTCTATATTTCTATTGTAAGAGCATTATATTTGTACATTTCTTAATTCTATAAAATACTAAAAAAAATTTTTAATAAAATATTTGAGTGGAATTATAAAATATTGCACAAAATCCTTATAAATTTAAATTTAATTAATTAATTTTAGTTGGCAAAATCCTTCTAAATTTTATTAAATGATTATGTAAACCTTCTAATCTAGTTTAAAATTTTTACGAAAAATGTTTCAGAAGATCAAATTTTCGTGAATTCATAATTTTTGACAGATAAAGGTGTGTGTTGGTTATGACGCCGATTATCTGCACGAGGGATATAGGACCGGGGGGGAGTGCCCTCCGTGGAGGTCTTTCTAAGGGAACCTAACCAGTATTTACGCAAGAATATCCAGGGTTCGAAGATAATCGCGGAAACCTCCGACCGATTAGGCCGACGGGCGCGATTGGGTTCGAGCCCAGCACTTCCCGTCTCCCAGCTTAGAGAGCAGAACCTCTCAACCACCTGTAGGGCCGGGAGATAAAGGGTTAAGACGCTTCTCAAATCCCCTACTCAACAACGTGAAACTTTCTGACACGTTTTCTGACTCACTTTTAAACCTAAAGACATAAAATTAGCAGGCCTGATTATTGAAGCGATTTGGAATCAAAATGAGTTTGAAATTTTTTGATAAATAAATTACTTATTGAATTATAAGCAATTGTAGTCAGGTGATGACCAGTTTTTCTCCTTTCTCTGAGCGTCGCGAGCGAAAACTCGGTTTAAAACGCCAACTTTAACAGTGTTTCGTGAAATATCTTCTGCCTTTACCAAAAAATGGAAAATGTCTTTCGAATACACCGTTTTTGAATAAAAACATCTGCCAATTTCATGCGTTTCCGAACAAAAATGAATTGAAAAATGTGTCAGAAAGTAGCTTCTTTGGATTTGAAAACAGTCTTAATCGATATATCTGTCTGTAACTGAGCAGTAAGTAGTAGATAGTTTAGATTATGTAGTTTAATGAATATAATTTAATTTATAATTTTTATGCAGAAAATGTTCTGTACAAAAATTATAAAATCGTGACCTAAAGTTTTTCTTTCTTTCTTTTTTTCTTTCTTTCTTTTTTTTTCCTTTTTTTTTTTTTTTTTTTTTTTTTTTTTTTGAGTGATGATTTTTTTTTTGTTCATGTATATTAGATTTGATAGAAATAATAAATTTCAATTAATATTCTCATTTTTCTATCTTTAAGACCTATTAAAAGAAGTCCTGGCTGTTCAGACATGGAGCTATTAGGCAATGCGAAACTTTCTAATACATTTTCTGACTCATTTTTAAATGTAACGGCCAAAGTTGGTAGATCTGACTACTGAAGCGATTAGGCATCGAATGACGTTTTCCATTTTCTTTTAAAATAAATTACTTATCAAGCTACAAGCGTTTCTTGTCATTTGACGACAAGCTTTTCCCCATTCTCGGGCTCTAGCGTCGGAAATTCGGTTCAAAATGCCGACTTTGAGCTGCACTGGCTGAAAAATATTCAGCATTTTTACAAAAAAATGGAAAACACCATCGGATTACAGTTTCTGAATAAGTACACATGACAGTTTCATCGTTTACATACAAAAGTGAATTAAAAAATGTGCCAGAAAGTAGCTCCTTTAAATTGGAGGACAGCTTTAAGCATAACTTTTAAGTATAATCTGTAATAAGCCTCACAATCCTGCCACCTGGTATTATGTACAACTGAGAAAAAATAAATAAAAAACAAATTGTAGAAATTATTTTATTGAACATACACTTTTCATCATTTGAAAATACACCATAAATTAAGTAGACAAAAAATTAGGAATTATTCTTTGATTTTGGTCATATAACAACTTTAGTAATACAATGTTGGAATTGTGAATGATTATTTGCATTTGGCATTGAAGTTTGAATAAAAAACAGTGTCGTATTCTTAAAAAAAAACTAGGGGTATACGATGTAGGCAGAGGTTTATACGCTAGTGTAATTAACATTCATTACTAGAGTATACGCTATAGTTTTATTTAAGAAACAGAGGGTACACAAATACCGAGCTTCTTAAAGAAATCCGGAAGGTATATGGCGTATGACTCCGTGTACCGTCCACTGAACCTTGATAAAAACATATTAAAAAGCATAAAAGTATAAAAAATAAACAAATATGCAGTTAACTAAGTATGTGATAATTTATCTAGCATTACTGATGCAATTTGACTCGCAGAAGATATGATAAAAATTCTAATGAGTGTTCATTATGAATGCTATTATATTAATATTAAAATAGATATAATAAATCAATTACATTAATGTTAAAATAGTGGATTTGATGGAAATGTTGTTTTAAACTATAAATAACTTGTAAAGTGGGACTTTCTTCTACATTTTAAAAATATTATTGCGTTACTTTACGTTATACAAGTATTTTTATTTTTAACATTTTCCTGCGTTGATTATTTCTCTCCTTTGGTGCGTCGTGTATTCAATAGATGGCAGCACTAAAACCTTTCAGCTTGTGAATGCCTTTTTATTCCTAACTTATAACAGTTGAACTTCAATAAAATTAATTATATTTTATCGGTTGATTAATGATTACATATATACTGGTTTTCTCCAGATCGGTTGAGCCATCATCATGTTTTGTGATTATCATCTTTCGAAGGATTAAATTTGACAGACTCTTCTGAATGAATAAACATTAGATATTAAGTTAGTTACCCATTGAGTTTTGAATAAACCTTGTTGAAATCTTGGGAACGTGAATAAGATATCTGCAAATTTTGTGCATTTATGAATGAAAATGAATGTGCCAGAATTTAGGGTTAGCTGACATTAAAAAAAAGAAAAAGAGTTTTATAAAGTATTTTTTTTAAAACTTAAAATCACACTATGTGCAAATTACTTAAAAGATGAAAAATATTTAAAAAGGTGTTAAAATACTTTAATATCCTTAGTACTTTCAACTAGATACATAGCTTTCGTCAGAGAATACAAAAATACAAGCGTCTTATTTTCAAATTTCACGTAGTTCGTATCGAAAGGATTGAAAGTGAAAGTCAATTTTTAGATCCGGAAAACATTGGGAAAATAAAAGTATGGACATAGAGGGCTGTTCTCACTGCTCTTCTCAACAAGTTGGTTGGCTGGTTGTATTTATGTCGGCCAATTATCAGCACGTGAAATATAGGCCCTAAGGGGGGGGGGGGGGTGCCTTCCGTGAAGGTCTTTCTAAGGGAACCTAACCCGTATTAACGCTTGGAGAACCAAGGTTCGAAGAAAACCACGAAAACTCCGAACGATTAGGCCAACGGGCGCGATTGGGAACGAACCCAACACCTCCCGACTACCAGCTTCGAGAGCAGAACCTCTCAGCCACTACCAGCTTCGAGAGCAGAACCTCTCGGCCACTGGTGGGGGCCCCTGCTCAACAAGTGCAAAACGTTTTGACATATTTAGAAATCCATTTTTTTACGGAAAGATATAAAATTGGAAGGCCTGGCTGTGGAAGCGAACTGTGTTTTCCATTTTTGATCAATAAATTACCTATTGAGTTATAAGCGATTTTGATCACGTGACAAAGATGTTTTCTCCCTTCGCTGACCCTTTTTTTTTTTTTTTTTTTTCGGGAACTTCGGTTCAAAACTCCAACTTTGACACTATTTTCTGAAAGATCTATTGCGTTTGAAAAAAAAAAAAAAAAAAAAAAAAAAAAAACCCGGAAAAAACAGCTCGATAACATAGTTTCTGAACAACACAGGCTAGTTTCATGCATTTCCAACCAAAAATAAATTTAAACTTATGTCAGAAAGTTGCCCTTTTGGATTTGAGAATCATAAAACCCGTAATATTCCACTTCCCTCTATATCCATATTTTTATTTTCCCCAATGTTTTCTGGATCTAAAAATTGACTTTCACTTTCAGTTCTTTCGACAGGAATTACGTGAAATTTGAAAATAAGACTCTTGTATTTTTGTATTCTCTGACGAAGGCTATGTATATAATTGAAAGTATTAAGGCATTAAAGTAATTTAACACCTTTTTAAATATTTTTCATCTTTTAAGTACTTTGCACATAGTGTAATTTTAACTTTTCAAAGATGAATTTAGCATTCTTATTATTTATTTTTATTTTTCTAAAAAATCTTGTTTGGGTATTGCTTATACTTACCATATAATAAAATTGATATGTATTAATTACTAAATATGTTTCAGAATGTTTGATGATTACGAAGATGAGTTATCTCCGAACCTGGATAAACTTTCTGGAATGAGAGTAACATCCCGGCAGACTGATACAGAAGACGATGAATATGACTATGCTGATTCAGACGATTACCATTACTGATTTCTTTTATAATAAGAACTGTGAAAATATTTAATTTATATAGACAAGTTTTCTACCTGGTAAGGTAATCAAGTCAAGTTTCATCAGTATTCTTATATCAATAGATCAAGGAGCTGATGGCCTTCTTTGTCCAAGTGTCAAGCTGAGCTTAACACTCGCTTTTTCTTGTTTTTATATTTTAGTATAACTTAAAGTTTACACTGAAAGTTTACCGGTATATTTCTGTGAGAATGTGATTTGTAGTATTTGATTTTTTAATTTATTTGAGAAGAACTTTTAACATTTTTCATTGTCATTTTTTTGTTGTTGCATCATTTCTCAAGTATTTGTTCATCTTTCAAGAGTTTTGGCAAATGCATAGTTAGAGATTATTTTTTATAAATATCTGTACAATTTATCTTGAGTCACCCAAGCCAATTCGAAGAAACCGTTAGAGGAAAATAGTCTTTATCTATTGAAAGGTAAAAAAAAAAAAAAAAAAAAAAAAAAATATGCATGATTTTTTTTTTTTTTTATGAGATATTTAAGAAAATTAGCAATGCATAGCACTTTTTTAAACTCTTTTAATGTGTAGAATAAAGCAGCCACACTACACACACACACAAAGCAATCTATTAATAATTGTTGAAAATGTTAACGACTGTTTGAAGACATTCACAAATTTATCATCATCTTGTGAAGACGATTAAGGAATCTATTAATAACTCTTGAGAAAAATTCATAAAGCTATTAATTATTGTTGAAAAGGAGTCACAATCTTATTATCAGCTACTGAAGAAAGATTTAGAAATCTATTAACAATTATTGAAAAAACTGACAAATGTATTGATTATTGTTTAAAAAGATTCACAAATTTATTTGCAGCTACTGAAGGAAGATTTAGAAATCTATTGATAATTATTTTTAAAAAATGACAAATCTATTAATTATTGTTGAAAAAGTTTCACAGATTTATTAGCAGCTACTGAAGAAAGAATTAGAAATCTAGTAATAATTATTTTTAAAAAAATGACAAATCTATTAATTATTGTTGAAAAAGAGTCACAAACTAATTAACAGCTGCTGAAGAAAGATTTAGAAATCTATTAATAATTATTGAAAAATTGACAAATCTATTAATTATTGTTTAAAAAGATTCACAAATTTATTAGCATCTGCTGAAAAAGTATTTTGAAACCTTAATAATTGTTGAAAAAATATCAAAAATCTATAATCAGCTGTTGAAATAGATAAAGAATTCTATTAACCCTTTCCGGTGCGGAGTAATTCTGTTTAGAAAATGATGAAATGATTGACTGACACCAGATTTTACAATCGAATTTATTAGAAAATAAGTACTTCCTTATTTTTACGTGCGTTATAAAAGGGAAAATTTATTTAAATATTCTGGGTGCCAGTAAACATAAAATTAGGTGGTCACTTTTTTTACCCCCCCCCCCCCCGCCCCCCGAAATGGTTACTAGAAGAACTCTATTGTTCCTTTCATGGAATTTACTTTCTACTTCTGCTTTAGTGCTTTTTGAAAACTTGTACATACTTTACATTGAAAAGATTGAATTTATTTCATGTTTTCTAAAGAGATGTTCGGATTTATAAACATTCTAGTCTTTAATGATTTTTTTTTTTTTTTTTTTTTTTTTTAGATTATCTTGAATGTTTTTATGTTTACTGTAAAATGTGTGCTTGATTTAGATGACGATGTTTTGTAATTTGCAATATTAATTGATAATTTAAGATTATTTAAAAGCTGTGTGCACTTTATATAGTGTTTTTTCCTTGTATAAAATATTTTTTTTCTTCATATTTAAACTTGTAACCAATGGCGGATCCAAGGTGGAGGCCATGGGGGGTCATGATCCCCGTCTGATCACCAACAAAAATATTCTAAAGATCATTTTTAAAATGAAATATACAGTAGAGTTCTGATTATCCGAGTTTCCGCTTTCACCGAGTTATTTTCTTCTGATGGACTGGTGGCTTTCATTATTATGAAACAGCCATTATAAATGAAGTGTTAGGTGAAGATGAAAGAGCAGTCGTAAAAAGTTAGAACTCTGATTTTCTCGTCAGAATGGGAAATTAGAGTTCTAACTTTTTACGCCTGCTCTTTCGTCTTCACCTAACACTTTATTTATAATGGCTGTTTCATAATAATGAAAGCCACCAGTACATCAGAAGAAAATGATCCATTTTAAAGGTATAAGTTGAATTGAAAAAACCTATTTTATACTTTGAGCAGAAGGAAGAGGCTACACCTGCAATTTTCGTGACACTAAATAGAATCACATAGCTGCCAATTTGTACGGTTTTGTTTCCTCTAAAACTGAATACAAATTTTTTGCGCTATTTAATCGTTGACAATTATTAGACCTTTTTAAACTGAATTTCCAGAAGTGACAGCCAATTGTTTTCTTGTGACGATATTTTTGTGGCTGTCAACTCGTAAAACTCTGCTAAAAATGCTAACTTTGACAACATTTTCTCAATGAATCTTTACCTTAATTTTTAAAATGGTAAACTCTTTAATTTCTTGGTATCTGAACAAAATCGGCAAATTTTATATTTTTACTAATCGAAAGGTAGTTAGCTTGGATTTCGGAATAGCTTTTAATATAAAAAATTCTCATAACTAGATGTGATCTCCTCCCCCCCCCCCAAAAAAAGGAAATCCATGACCCCCCCCCCCCTCTAAATGGTGAGCTAGATCCGCCCTTGCTTGTAACTGTGGTCTATTTGCTTAAAAAAGTTACAATGTTTTGATAACTGAATAAAAGTTTTGTTTTGCAAACACTCATAAAGACAAAAACTGTTTGCATTTGACAAATACTTAAGCTTTCCAATGAAGAAGCAAGATTATTTTAAAAATTACGAGTATATTCCTATGCACGTTAGAGTACGAGCAGACAAACGGCGTTAAAAAGTTATTATTATTTTTTTTTTTATCTTATTGAAATAATTACAATGTAAATTCTATATTCTGTATTAAATTTTTTCAACTTTCGAAATTAAGCGAGGTAAAATAAAATGGCAAATAAAGGAAACATGTTGTATCCAATCCAAAAAGGTTTAACTTCCATAATTAAATACAAAATTATATTTCTATTAATATGAGAGCCAAATAAAGGGGGAAAAAACATTTTGATTAAAGAAGAATAACAATTCAAACTTAGGAACGCATAACACTTTGTCTTTAAAGGGAAAAAGGAAAATAATATTAATAATCATATGTACTGTTATCAAAACACTTTATTTATTTTGTGTCATCATTTTTCTTTTACATTTATCATGTTTCATATTTTCAGTACATAAAAAAATGAGGCCTTTTTCTTTTTAGGAGCCTTGGCGTTTTTTAAAAAGCTTGGCGCAATTCAGACTTGATAAAATGAGATTTGTTGCCAAATGATATAAACAGCTAAGAAACAAACCTGGCGAACTTTTATGCTTGTTTATATAGGTACTTATATATATATAAACTTTATTTATATATACATATTATTATTGTTTTTTATATACAATTAACTTCTGTTTGTATATAAAAATAGATAAATGGCTTCTTTATATTAAATAAATTGCATAAATATGGAAAACATTGTTTGTGTATATAAACTGAGAATAAAGTGACCGAAAAAAAATAGGCATGAAAAATTTCGCTCTCTCGCCAAGGTCATTTTCTCTATTTCGCCAAGGCTCCTATACTGGAAAAGTACCAAAAAGTACTTCATTTTAGTACTTTAATCCTTTGACTATAAATTTTATTTTTAAAAAAATTTATCAAATATTACATTTTTTTTTTTTTTTTTTTTTTTTTTTTTTTATCTAGCTGTGCTAAATGCTACTTTATTTTTTTAAAGGGACACAGTACCTTTTAAACTACTTTTTCAATTTTGAATAATACTGTAATATACTTAAATATAATGTCACTACAGATATTAGGTACTATAAAGCAAATATAATTTCATATAATTTCAACAAAAAAATCTTGTAGAACAGCCTATTTAACTAAAATTTAAATTTTAAAAAAATTAAAAAAATGTTTTTAAATCCCTACTACTTTTTTAAATATGAATATTTTTGCTTCAATTTTTTTCCATATTCCTTAGATTATAATGCATAAAACTGTGCATGGATTTTTAGATGTATGGGGTATTACATTTAATATCAATCTTTTTCTCTTTTGTATAGTAAAAAATCAAGGGAAAATAATTGAAATTCTTAAAAAAAAAATAACTATAACCTTGAATGTTAAATCCATGCACAATTTTATGTAGTATGTTTTTAGGATTATGGAAAAAAATTTTGAAGCAAAAATATTCATATTTAAAAAAGTAGTAGGGATCTAAAAACATTTTTTTAATTTTTTTTAAATTTAAATTTTAGTTAAATAGGCTGTTCCACAAGATTTTTCTTTTTGAAATTATATGAAATTATATTTGCTTTATAGTACCTCATATCTGTAGTGACATTATATTTAAGTATATTACAGTATTATTCAAAATCGAAAAAGTAGTTTATCTGATTTGTTAATGCCATATATGTTGCATAATATGTTGCTGGAATGAAAATTGTAATTGCTAATGGAAGAAAATATAGTATATGTCGGTGGGATATATTTGTTCCATTACTAGTCAAAGGGTTAAGTTCTAATTTTAGTATCAAATATTAAATGAAGTATTTAACATAATAAAATTATAACTTTACTGTCAAAGTAAACAGTAACACGTTGTTTGTATATATTCGAATAAAAGTTTCCCCATGAAGAATATTTTATAT